>OZ038498.1:11413338-11418338 GCA_964036315.1 Acanthosepion esculentum | reverse complement strand
ATGAAATATATAAAACACGATTGATCCCCTAAAAACAAAGATTATTTCGGCTTTCAGGTGTTGTTAAGTAACGACTAGAAGAGCCACACCCTAAGTTCACTACCAAATATTGGTAGATTAATTGATCGTAGGTATGCTTGCATATCGATAGATATATTGGTAATCGGTGGCAGGGTATGGAATCCCTGTTGTGAATCGATGAATAATGAGATGAACCATCGAAGAAGTCTGAAAGGGATAAAAGACAAGTATGGAATTATTCCAAGAACTCGCCTCTCTTTGGAGACCTTCATTTTTCTATGTTGTCTGCTATTTAATATTCACTTGGTAATTCTTGTACAAGACTATAAACCACTCACATATAAAGTTTCCTATTTGTCACTTTTAGTCGTCAAGTGGTGTCTGTTAAGGGTACCATAAGAAGAATAAACCGTGTAGCATTTACGTAGAGTCAATTGTTATCTAACAACTGTTTTGCCACCTCGCCATTTTTACGTACTTTTGGCTAATTGAACAAAAGAGATAATTATTAAATGAATTTCTTCATTGTTTGGCTATGGCTGTGTTTATCATCAACTTTGATTAGGGAATCTATTAGAATACATTAGATTTTCAATATCGTTTACTGTAAAAATATTGGCCATTTAAATACAACCAGATCCATCAATGGTTTCTCTCTCTCTCACTCTCTCTCACACACACACACACACACTCTCTCTCTCTCTCTCTCTCACACACACACACACACACTCTCTCTCTCTCTCTTTCCCACTCCCTCTCTCCTTGTTGTTCTTTTTCTCTGTGTCTTTTTCTCTTTCTACGTATCCTATTCTCTCATTCTCCCTTTTTATACATATTTCTCTTTTCCTCTATCAATAGCTTTAAATTATCCGATACTAATATATTTATCGATAACATCAGAAAGAAAGAAAGAAAGAAAGAAAGAAAGAAAGAAAGCATGCATGCAGATTAATTTCAGGCGGGGTCGGCCATTTTAAAACTCTACAAGGGAAATTCCTCATACACAAAACTAAAAGCACTAAAACATTAACACTGAGATTTGCTAATTTAAACCAAGCTTAGAGTGACAATCTATTCTTTCTTGGATTTCTGTTCGCTTGTATATTTTCATTCGTAAGTAAATATTGCAAATGAATGTTGAAAAACAGGAATAAACTAAGAATTCATTTTTAGCATTTTATTGTTTCAAATTTTTAAACCAATTTAAAACTAAATATTATCATAGAAAAAAAACAATTCCATCAGTCAATCCAATATTCACTAAGGTAAGAAAATTCTGAAGACCAAACCCTGAAGAAGGCAACTGGAAAAAAAAACTCCACTATCTTTTCTCAGAACCCATGGTTATGGTACTTCACGCACACCAGAAATGAATTTGTGGAGAATCAGGATGATCTAAGTCCTGTGGGGACATTGTATTTAAAAATCAGGCATAATGTAAATGCATTAATAATTTTACTAGATAAATGTAGTCAAAATCCATAAGAGGATTATCAGTGGCCATGGCTTAACGTAAGAGTTACCGACAGAACAGAGAAATTTATTTACTGAAAAAAAAGTTTGAACAAAGTAACTATAAACAAATTTTTTTTGCTATCCTCTGCCAGCCGCAATGATGGAGAAAGCATTACCTCGAACTATCGCCAGTGAGACACGCTGCAAGAGCCACTCCGTTTCGCGAGGCTCGTTCCTTAATCGAGACGCAATCGCGCCAATCCTCCGAAGGAACGCCATCGAACGAGGGCCAATAACCGCTGAAGTCTCCACTGCCACAGGAGTAAAAAAAAAATCTATCAGTAAAAGAAGAATATTTAACTAATTTTTTTATCTCTGCGTCCCGGGCGACGGACCCCGGCTCAACCGCGGACCTGATCAAATTACCGGCCGAAAATGTATCCGCACAGGTCGCATCCCAAATCAACGATTTCCCCATTTTAAAAGGGAAAATGGTAATGCCATCCGGCCGCTTTCCATCACCACGGTCGAGGCCTACGGGTTTGATTTGGGAAGGGAACCCAGCTGCATCCAAACCTCTTTTGATGATGTCGTTTATTGCTGCATGCCGTAGAAAGCGGCCGGCACTACGACGACAGGAGAGAGGATGCAAACCAAACTCATCGATGGAGGCTCCACATCTGCATCTGTGACGCTCACATAATTTGAGTCCAAGACGGATCGCGACTCCGACCCGAGTGCACTCATCAACTAGAAGGGTACCGGTAGATGAAGAGGGCACTGCGTTGAGCCAGGCGCCACTACTCGGTTGTGAAGCAGATAGTATACAGGCGAGAGCCTCAAATTAGTAAAATTGGCCTCGCATTTTATTTTATCCCAGCTTATTTGTTTTGATGTGTCTAGTGGGATAGAAAGTAATTCTTGGGTCCAGACGCTGCAAGCTTGTTCGAAAGAACGACCCGAGAAACACTGAGACGATCCACTGAGTATCTCATCAATTAATTCGCGACTGGACGAAGGTGAAGAAAGATATGTTGGAAGGGCCGAATCTACCGCCGATCGAAGGACCAGGCCTCCGAAACTCAAAGGGAGCTTTGCCTGCCTCCAGCCTGTGTCGTCGAAATTAACGTTGCAAATTACCCCCGCGCATCTCTTAATTGTGATATCTATCTCATTTAAGAAATCCTGTTCGAGGTAGCAAGGATCACTTCGGAAATTATTTTATTATTTAATTTATTATAATTTAAAAGATTCAAGATTATGTTGGATGATCGATAAATTTAAATTAAATAAAACATTTTCATTCTGTGTGTAAATTCGAAATATACTCCCTTATTTCCGTTAAAATATTTAATTTTTATTCTAATTTTCGTAAATATTTAAATGGGAATGTTGGACAGAAAAAAGTCTATGAACAGAATTAAATAAAGAAAATCGTTAATCGTCACTTCCAGGATTTCTAATGTCGTCATCAAAAGAAAAATAGTGTCATTTTCCTGCAAGATGGTGGTAACAGAAAAAGAGAAAAATAAAATGATTTTAAGCGAATTTTTCCCCTTTTGTATATAAAGCTTTCATAACAGCCAAATCATAGATCTGATTATTTGTTTTTAAACGTAAAACCTGTAAAGTGAATGAAATGTCCTTCAAAGATTTTAAACAGCTGTTGTCGACGTCCTTTTGCAGTCAGTTTGGACAAAAGATATTCCGAACATTTTAGGACGATATTAATTTCGGAATACGTTAGAAATACGCTGTTATTTCCTCCTTTGAATTGGCATTTTTTATTCTTTGCCTTTTGTTCAAAAACTGTTACACATTGAGGGTAATAAAAGCTTTTTGTTAATGCATATGAAACCCATATACAGACACATATTGTACTTATTGATATATATATATATATATATATATATATATATATATATATATATATATATATGTGTATATATGTATGTGTGTGTGTGTGTGTGTGTGTGTGTGTGTGTGTATGTATTTAGGCAGCAATCCTTCTTTCATGCACATTTCATTAAAAACGACAGACAAGGTGCTTTTATTTAGTTTTTTATATAATTATTAGATCGCACGAGAAATTATATAAAAAACTAAATAAAAGCACCTTGTCAGTCGTTTTTAATGAAATGTGCATATATATATATATATATATATATATATATATATATATATATATATATATATATATAATACATAAAAGGTTAATGGTCAGAGTTGAATAAGACCAGGGAGCAGTAGTATTAAAAAGTGCTCAACACACGTGTGAAAAAACAAAAGTAAAATTAATATGTAGAGCTTTTGTCTTTAAAAATCAGGAGGTCAGTCGAATCCGCTACCTTGGTTTCATCCTTACGGTATCCTCAGGTGATTTTTATCAAATTACCCTTAACGATTTTTGATTTGTTTTCAAAAAAATTAAAGAACGCTACATTATTACTTTCAAAAGTAAATAAAGAAACACACGACGTTGGGTTTGCGTTTGTTTATTTATTTTTGAAAATAATAATGTAGCCTTCTTTAATTTTTTTTAAAAGAAATAAAAAAGCGTTATGAAGAGGACATTTGATAAAAATCACCTCGGATTCAACTGACCTTCTGATTTTAAAGCATATATATATATATATATATATATATATATATATATATATATATATATATATATATATATATATATAATATAATTATATATATATATATATATATATATATATATATATATCAGGTTTACAGATCTATTGTACTTGCCATCTTTTTGTATGGCTCAGAGTCGTGGACTCCATACAGGTACCATATACGCCAGCTAGATGTTTTCCATAAAAGCTGTCTGCGTGCAATCTATGGAGTTAACTCTCAAGATAGGACATCTAACGTAGACCTCTTTAACAGGTGTAATATTGGAGAATCGAGACTTTTTTCATACAGTCTCAATTACAGTGAACTGGTCATGTCTTGAGAATGACTGATGACAGGATACCCAAGATCCTAATGTACAGCCAGTTAGATCAGAGCTACAGGAATGTAGGACGCCCATGGCTCAGATCCAATGACAAGCTGAAGAGCAACTTGTCAGCAGTCAATATACCTCATAACACCCTTGAGCGCTTAGCCTTGAAGCGGGTAGAATGGCGATCAACGTGTTTTAGTGGACTCAGCCGTTTTCAATCTGATTGTCTGAACATATTCGAGAAGCGAGAGCACGATCTAAAAGGTAAGCCAATCTAACAGTGATCTCATCTCACAATCCTCACACTTGCTTCATATGTGGCCTCCTTTGTAAATCACTAGCGGGTCTTAAATGACACTTAAGATTATCGCACAAAATTTCATAACTGAATGAACTAAGCTGTCAGATCCTCATACGTCGAAATCGACGGGAGAGTCCATTATTATATATCTTAAGATAAAGTTAATTGATAATCCGTATGAATAATTCCAGGGAGGATATAAATCCCGAGATCTTAATGTAATAAACAGAGCAAATGATAATTAATAATTCGGAGACTTCAGAAAGC
>OZ038498.1:11383467-11413138 GCA_964036315.1 Acanthosepion esculentum | reverse complement strand
AGCCTTTATTACATGTCCCATAAATTTCCAACAGCCTCTCACTGGTGTTAACGATAAGTTTCCACTTTCTTTCTATTTTCGCCAAAACCTCGTCGTTGCTCACATGTTTGGCCTATGGAATCCTTAGCATCCTTCTGTAGAACCACGTTTCTGTTGCTTCAATTCTCTTCTTAATCTTTGAGGAGATTTGCCAGCATTCGCTGCTATACAGGAGGACAGATATCACGTAATAGTTCAGTTCCCTTTGTTTTCGAAGAAACTTTACTCTCTCTTAATACTCTGCTTAGCTTCTGGAATGCATCTTCGGCCATCTTAATACGTCTTCAGATGTTAGTATCGCATTTTCTGTCTTCTGTTAGAACTTTTCCCAGATATTTAAATTTATTTACTATTTGATTTTTTATTATCAGCGACCTGTAAATTGCATTTCGGGCCCATCTCTTAGCAGATGACCATGCATTCTGTCTTCTTGTGGTTTATGCTTAGTCCCTTCTTTTTGCTCTCCTTCGCTACCGTCCGCAAGAGCTTTTATAGTTTCCTTTGCATGTCATCTGCATACCTTATATTGTTAAGATTGTGACCGCCGATGATAAATCCTGTTAAGATTTTTAGCAATCTCAGAATCGCCTTGCTGTTTAGGTTGAATACGTCCGGTGAGAAGACGCATCCTTGCCTTACGCCTCTTTCTATTGATGTATATCTGCTGAACTCATTTTGTATCCATATACAGGTGGTTTGCTTGCAGTAGATATTTTTGATTATTCTAACGTCTTTCCCTAATATGTCAAAGGTCGTTGAGCAGCTCCAACAGATCTTTGTCGAACGCCTTCGCGTAGTCTATAAAACATCGATACACATTTTTCTGCATTACTATTGCTCTTTCGGATAACATTCTGAGCATGAATATCGCGTTCCTTGTTCCGGTGTTCTTTACGAACCTGAACTGTTCTTCGCTTATCTCTGGCCAGATTCTGCTGCGTGCTCTATTCATCAGATTTCGGGTGATAAGTTTTGGCTCATTAGGCTATGTTCAGTGGAGTTCACATTCATTTGCGTCTGGCTTCTTAGGCAGTAATATGAAAATAGATCTACTTAGGTCCACTACTTCTTAGGCAGTGCTATGATAGTATATCTACTTAGGTCTACTACTTCTTGAGCAGTGCTATGAAAGTAGATCTACTTAGGTCGACTACTTCTTGGGCAGTGCTATGAAAGTAGATCTACTTAGGTCGACTACTTCTTGGGCAGTGCTATGAAAGTAGATCTACTTAGGTCTACTACTTCTTAGACAGTGCTATGAAAATAGATCTACTTAGGTCTACTACTTCTTGGGCAGTGCTATGAAAATAGATCTACTTAGGTCTACTACTTCTTAGGCAGTGCTATGAGAATAGATCTACTTAGGTTTAGTACTTCTTAGGCGGTGCTATGAAAATAGATCTACTTACGTCTACTACTTCTTAGGCAGTGCTATGAAAATAGATCTACTTAGGTTTACTACTTCTTTGTCAGTGCTACGAAAATAAATCTATTTAGGTGTTCCGGTCCACCCTCACTGTTGTAGATTTCATTCATTATTTCTGTAATCATGTCTATGCCGAAATCGTCTCAGGCTGTCAGCATCTCTAATACAATTCTGTCTGGCCCTGTAAAGTGAATGAAATGTCATTCAAAGTTTTTAAACAGCTGTTGTCGGAGTCCTTTTTGTAATCAGCTTGCACTAAAGCTTGTTGTTGTTGTTGTAGTCGTCTTCTTTTTTTCAATTTGGCAAATACACATTCAACTTAGGTTTTTAGTATTTTCCGACCATGTTTATTTCTGTGTATTGCACGGTTTGTTCCTAATCTGAATTTACCAACTATCGCCCATGCCCTCTACTTGCCTACTTTGGCATCCATGTCTCTATGATAATTAAAACTTCTTGTGATTTACATTATTTACATTATTCGGTCTATTGTCCTCATCTTTGTCGCCATATTTATTACAACGTTTGAAACGTTGTACGCTCCGGCCTTCTTCAGGTGGATGGAATGTCGAACTGAACCCTTTATTTTACTCACTGGAGTAGACTGTTCTAGTCCTCAAGGACACATGGCACAGTGGATAAAGGTGTTAGTTAGATCCAGTGACAGGACCCAAAGAGTGTGAGTTCAATACCAGGTTAAGGCAGTGGAGAACTTTCAGAGGGAAATTAACATTAGATAACTGATAACTGACATTCATTAAACATGTCACGTGGAACTAGAACAATCTACCCCAGTGAGTGGAAAAGGTTCAGTTCGACATTGCAACCACCTGAAGAAGGCCGGAGCATACAACGGCCGAAACGTTGTAATAAATATGGCAACAAAGATTAGGACAATAGTCCGAATAATGTAAATAATGTACATAACACTTCATCGCAGAAATATAGACAGATTCTTGTGATTTGCACTGTGCCTTGGCGTTATCTGACATGGAGTAGAAAGATTCGATTTCTTCTTCTGTATTTTATGCTGTCGGTGTATACACAATTATAATAAATATGTCGAAAAGCTTTCCTTTCAGTTTAACTACAAGAATACTGACAGTATACCAGTACGCATTTCTTGGTGTCTTGATCTAGTATCAATCCAACTCCTTTTTCATTTTTCTTTGCACCTGCCTTTGCATCTATCTATCTCAGTCTGTTCATTTCTATCTATCTCAGTCTGTTCATATCTATCTATCTCAGTCTGTTCATTTCTATCTATCAATCTATCTATATATCTATCTGTCTCAGTCTGTTTATATCTATCTATCTCAGTCTGTTCATATCTATGTATCTCAGTCTGTTCATTTCTATCTATCTATCTCGGTCTGTTCATATCTATCTATCTATCTATCTATCTCAGTCTGTTCATATCTATCTATCTCAGTCTGTTCATTTCTATCTATCTCAGTCTAGTCATTTCTATCTATCTCAGTCTGTTCATATCTATCTATCTATCACAGCTTGTTCATATCTTTCTATCTCATTTTGTTCATATCTATGTATCTAAATCTATTCACATCTCTATCATCTTGTTCATATCTATCTATATATATGTGCGTGTGTGCGTTCCTTATTCTATCTCAACCTGTTCGTATCCCTGTTGAGCCAATAAATCGAATTGTAAAAAATAATATTAATCCGCAATCATCTTTCGCCTCCGTTGGTAATTAATTCGAATGGAATTCGAGTTTCAACGTTTTGTTAATTTTGAATCAGTTTTTTTTTCTCGTCTGTACCGAGCGTTCTGGCCTCAATGAACTCTTCTGGATCGATACTATCGATACGCACAAATTTCTTATTGATAAAATGTTTTATTTGGATCCAAGCCAACGTGAGAAATATGGATATTTCTTTCACACACGAGCACAACAATAGTGTCTTTACAAGGTACTTTGCAACATTTTAGCTTTGTTGTTAAAAGTCGTTAATTTGAGGAAATCTATGAGTAGACATCGTTTGACAAAAGGAAAGAAAGAGAGAAAACAGAACCGATAGAATCTTTGGAATTAACCTGAAAAAAAAACGCTTCATAGACCATTTGGCATTCGTAGATACTGGTTTACAATCGTCTTTCGGAATATGGAGGCGCTCCAACAGGCTGAATTCTTCGTCAGGAACGGAAATCCAAGTGGAAGACCGTCACGTGGAATTAATTCTCAAGCTTCGATCTTTTCTTTCGTGAGGTACGGTGGCCGTTAATGATTAAGTATAACTCAAGACTTCAGTTTAAAAATAAAACCGTATTTAATTACAAGCTCAAATACAAAATCAAAATCAACCAAAGATAATTACACATTTCAGTGAATACCTTGTTAGTAGCGCGGCTCGTCTTAATGTCCGGTAGAATCTAAATCAAAACCCCAAATCATCGACGCACAATAATTCACACTAATTCGACTGGATAGTTACACTCAATAGTCACTCCAGTCAGTAGGCTGACATCGCTAGTTATTCATTTTCTACCCATATGACATTTTCTATAACTGCAAGTTGCTGCAAAAAATAAAATAAATGGAAATCTTTTCACACATTAAATGCATCCGGCTTGTTAACAACATTCTCTTAAGAAAGAGACTTGTCAAAAAAAATTCCAAGTGCAAGAAAAAGTTGGATTACTACTACACACTGGCCAAAGATCGGAAAACATAAAAAAAATTAATTCCTTTTAATAATATGTGGAAATAACCATTCTTTGCCGGATGAAGGTCGCGAGACCGGAACCACGTGTAGCAAAAACATGGACAATAAAGTATAATAATATATTTTTAAAAATCCACATCATAACCAAAAACGTTTGCGTCTTGTCTGTTCTCTTTAAAATATACACTTTTTTCTCGTTGGAACAACTATAATCGCTCCCTTATATATATATATATATATATATATATATATATATATATATATATATATATATATATAGATAGATAGATAGATAGATAGATATAGATATATATGAGTGTGTGTTTGTGTGTGTGCATAGTTTCATTTTTTTAAATTATTGACCAGTAAAACCGGACCATCAGATTGCCGTTCGATTCCCGATTGAATGGCATGGCGGCCAGTTAGTTAGATCCAGTGACAAGACCCAAAGAGTGTGAGTTCAATACCTGGTTAAGGCGGTGGAGAACTTTCAGAGGGGAATTAACAGGAGATAACTGATATCTATTAGACTTGGCACGTGGAACTAGAAGAGTCTACCCCAGTGAGCGAAATAAAGGTTTCAGTTCGACATTACAACCACCTGAAGAAGGCCGGAGCGTACAACGGCCGAAACGTTGTGATAAACATGGCAACAAAGATGAGGACAATAGTCCGAATAATGTAAATAGTGTACATAATACCTCATCTCAGAAATATAGACAGATACTGAAGAGCCGAAACATTGTGATACATATGGCAACAAAGATGAGGACAATGGCCCGAATAATGTAAATAGTGTACATAATACCTCATCTCAGAAATATAGACAGATACTGAAGAGCCGAAACATTGTGATACATATGGCAACAAAGATGAGGACAATAGTCCGAATAATGTAAGTAGTGTACATAATATCTCATCTCAGAAATATAGACAGATACTGAAGGGCCGAATCGTTTTGATAAATATGTCAACAAAGATGAGGACATAGTCCGAATAATGTAAATAGTCTAAAATACTTGGTTGATTTTCTTGTAAATTCAAAGTCTGAAAGGAAAGCAAAATATTTACATTTAATAAAGTCGATGACATCTTTTCACCAATCAACAGCAGGAAAAAGAAACATTTTTAGGCTTTAAAAAAACAATCGAGAGATTTCTGCTATTGCTTCATTTGAGCTACTTTTCTGTTTTGTTTGTTTGTTTGTGTGTGTGTGTGTGTGTGTGTGTGTGTGTGTGTGTGTGTGTGTGTGTGTGTGTGTGTGTGTGTGTGTGTGTGTGTGTTTCGTCTTTAGCACAAGATTTCAGCACTTTCAAGCCTTCTTCAATAATCAATCCTACTTTTATAACCTACCAAAAAAAATAGAATATATTTTCGTTTCTTTGTAACTCTCAGTAATATTTGTCTCCTTGCTACTCTTGTCACTCACCGTTCAGCCATCCATTTTCACAAGCCCCGTATGTAAGATACTCGCTGTTTCCCTCTGGCCTTCTTGCATTCAGAATTTACCACAAGTGTCAAATTCTACAAACCATCTTTCCTTGTTATATATTTTTCACTTCTAACGAAGTTTTCCTGTTTCTTAATACGTTGTTTAGCTTTTGGAAGGCATCTTTCGCTAACCAATATACCTTCGGATTTCGATGTCTCATTTTCCGTCATCTGTTAACCACTTGCCAGATATTAAATTTCTGTACTTGTTTGAGGCACGATGGAGTAATGGAGAGCCGCTCGGATTGAGGAACTAGGGAGTCGAATTCGAATCGAATCCATTACATTCACTTATTTGCTAATATCCTTGGGAAAAGGTGTAAATCTTCTTCTTCTCCCCCCAGGTATGGGTAAATAGCAGGACAGACCTGTTTCTATAGCCTTGGATGACAACTGGTCTACCCCAGGTTGAAATGGCAACCTACTGCGAGAAAAAAATCTGCCTCGTCAGTCATGTATTGAAAGATACATATCGCCTAAGCGTGTATCACGCATGGCACTTCTTTTTTTTAAGATTATCACCCCAAGCAAGGCTGGAAGCCACTAGCACGCAAGGGGTTACAGAAGGTTTGGAGGAAGAGCAGATAGGAGTGGTAAAGGAGGGGATGTGGAGAAAGATAGTGGATCGATCAAGGCAAGGGGGTTACAGAACATTAGGAGCGAGAGCAGATAGGAATGAAAGGTGAAAGGACGTGGAGAAGGGAAGTGGATAGATCAAGGCAACTGGAGATGTCGATTGACGTTACTCTTAAATAGTTGGAGATTATATTTGTCAGGGAAACAGGAATAAGGAAGGGAGTTCCACAGGCGAGATGTGCGAGAAGCTATTGGAGTAGAAGAGACGTTTGTTTGATTCTGACATTGCATCTTGGGCTGTTCCTCTTCCTATATATATATATATATATATATATATATATATATATATATATATATATATATATATATATATATATTCTGTTTTCTTACAATTGTTAGTCCTTTCTTCCCGAAGGTGCAAAAGTTCCTGTAGTTTCCTTTCTCTGTCTGCTATCAGTATATCATCTTCATGCCTTATATTGTTAAGACTGTATCCACTAATAATAAATCCTGTTAGGAGGTCTAGTTCTCTTATGATTGCCTCGCCTTGAAGGTTAAATAAATCCGGCGAGAAGGCGCAACCTTGTCTTATGCCCCTTTTTATTTTTGAGTATTGGCTCAATTCCTTTTCCATCCGTACGCGGGCGTTGTGCTCCCAGTAAATATTTTGGGATATTTAAATAGAATTAATCATAGGAAGTATGAATATTTTTCTTGTGAACAATCTGCTCTCACAAATTAACTCGAACCAAAAGAAATTTTCAGGACTTTCACCTACTTGTCAATACTCTGCAGGATTCTTTAATAATGTAATTCGAGAACTTTAATACAAATCCATGAAGTTCCGAAGTATTGGTTATTATAGAAATTTTCCTGTCAATAGTCGTCTTCCTGAGTGGATTATTTAAACATAATATTGGCGCTAACGACTTTATTTTCCATAGGAGTTGAAGTGTCGAATTTTCTCTTCATACGCCATTTCAGTGTATCACCGTTCAATGAAGCTTCCAGGTCTTACTTTTAGAGTTAGGTATTTTTTCAAAAAAGGGAAAAAGATGTCCACTGATTGACTGTGATGTCTGAACTCATCTACCAAATTCAGCAGATATTCCAACTGAAAATTATCATTTATTTACTACTTAATTCTCTTATTGAAAAAAGGAAATTCTTGATGGATTCCTAAACCCGATTTTCCTGGATTTCTTTGCTCAAAGAGAAAATGGAATTATAAATTTGCATGAAAATTCTAAGTATGTTAATAAATTTCATTGCTAAAATAAAACATTTATTTTGACTTAATCAAGAGAACCAGCGGCCGTTCTCTGTACCGCTCCAGTAAGTACCTAACCCCTCCTACTACATTTACAAGAGTCAAATAAGACCGAACGCTGCTATATTTGGTTAGGAGCTACATAGTCTTCCCAATGTCGATGGAGTTCAAAAGAGTCTACGAGGCATTGTCAGTGAAGGATTATTTTCCATTCTACAATCACTTTCCCATAGACGATACGTTACAAGCCTTTCGCTACTCTATCGCTATCTCAATTAAATGTGTTCAGGTGAACAATATTCCTTAGTTCCGCCAGTTCTAACCTTACATTGTAGCGATCGACCCTCATTCCATTCGTATTACATTTTTAGGTTCCCTTGAAATAGCTTCTTCCCCGTCCTCGGTACAACGATAAACTACATCCGCGTCCAGGGTAAGACGATAAACCACGTCCAACAGCAAGGCCTCTGATCAGAAGGCTTTGAGGAGCGTGGAATCACCTCTTAATTGCTGGTGTTGCTCGGTCCACCCTGACCTGGGGTTGTAGCACCTGTTACCGTTCCAGCTATGGGAAAATAGTTAACCCCGAAATTGAGGTAAAAAGCATTATGAAAGTGTAAAAATAGGTTTTAATACCAGAAAAACTTTGTAAAAACATTATTACCAGAAATACATTTTTGAAGAAAAAAAAACTATTACCAGCTATACGTTTTTGCAAAAATAATATTACCAGCTATAGGTTTTTGGAAAAATAATATTACGACCTATACGCTTTTTGAAAAATAATATTACCAGCTATACATTTTTGAGTAAAAAAATATTAACAGAAATAGATTTTTGACAAAACAAAAATATTACCAGCAAAAAAAAGTTGTCGGCATTAAATGACACATTGAGGTTGATATGCCGTAAAACAAAACAAACAAACAAACAAATAGCTTCTTCCTACGAACTAACTCGCAAGACTACGCTTCTCATGATAATCTGAATCTGTTCATATGGAGAGCTAATCGTTATCTTCCCTACATATCCTCATAGAGTGTGCTCCTTACCATTTATTCCGTAACACTTTGCATCGAGTGGCTCTTGTACAGGGTGAACATTATTGTAATATTCTGTTGGAAAGGACAGTAAATTTTTGGTCAGCCATTAGACAAATGAGAAGGTATGTTCTTGATCCGACCCACTTCCTAAAATTTAACCCAATAACCAATTTATTTTGTAATCTCGTTACCAAGCGGACAAATGTTTTCTGTAGATGCATTTCAAGTGGCTGGCAACAATTAGCGGCTACAACTCCTACTAATGTTTTCAGTATCTCGTTTTTACAGACGGTATCTCTTTACCGTTGGCAGTGCCATTCCTCCAAGAAGCAGATGCAGTGATGTACGCATTACCATCTTTATTATCTCCCTCCGCTCCGAACGTGACATGTTCGTTTACACCAGAAGTTAAAGAAATATGCAGAACAAATGACATTCAACTCCCTTGAGGGTATTTGCTAAGCCCCGCAGACCCAGTATTATCTTGGATAGATGACCCTGTTAACATTAATATAGACAAACATACATACATATATATATACGCTCAAGAGCTAACAACAAAAGTATATGTCTGGAAAACCGGAAGTCATAATGCCTACAGTTGGGAAAAAAAGTGAAAGAGAGATGTACGCACAGACGCACACATTCACGATAGAAAGAATTGCACCAAAGAAAAATGCATATAAAAAGAAAACTAGAGAAATATAACCAGTTAATTGCTGATAAGCTCTGACGAGTGGACGTAGTGATTCTCAAAGGTTGGTCCACGAAATTCTGGAGTCAGGATGCTGAAGGTAACATCAATCAGCTATGTCACAAATCTTGTACATGTATATATATATATATATATATATATATATATATATATATATATATATATATATATATAGTTTACGAAAAACTAGGTAATCCGTATGGGTAGACCCAAGGAGCATAAAATCCAGAGAGCTCAAAGAAAGTTAGTGACACTTTCTCTCATGATTTCTTTCTCTCTTTTTCTCTTCATGCCTTTTTCTCCTCTCCGCCTTCCATATCAATATATAACTTCCGTTAAGTTAACCGATTTAATGTCTCAATGTCTTGACTTCCTCAAACAATATTAAATTTGAAAGAATGGAAATTTTACATCTAACTCAATCGTGTCTCTCTCCCCCCTCACTTCGTTAGTTTACATATGCTTAGTACTGCCCGTCAAAAATGTGTAAATTTCTTTTCATTTTTCGTTTCAACCTTTGGAAGTAAAGTCTGATGATCCGCGGTCCTTTAAAAGGGCTGTGGTGAAATACTTTTTTACATGGAACCTTAAAGTGGTCAGTTTTTATTTTTATTTAAATTATATATATATATATATATATAAGGTTCAATCACTAATATTCCATGGTTATAATTTATTACATTGGAATCGTAATCACGACCCAATTCATCAGACCTACAAATAGGCCTTCCTATGCTTCTTTCTTCTATTACACCCCCTCTCTAAAGCTTTCATACATATCACTTTCAAACTTGTTTTCCACTCCCGCACATACACTCTCACTGAAAATTTGTTTTTTTATACCCGGAGTTATATTTTCCGATTTCTTTTTGAATTTGTAGGTCTGATGAATTGGATCGTGATTACGATTCCAATGTAATAGATTATAACCATGGAATATTAGTGTTTGAGCCTTTTTATTATATTATTACTCTGTCCTGGACATTGAGTTCTACCTGGATTCTATCCACTTGGAAATTTATATATATATATATATATATATATATATATATATATATATATATATATATATATATATATATATATATATTATATTTATATATATATGTGTATATTGACCACTAGTATATATAAAAATTAATTTCGGTTGAGCTCTCTGGTTTGAGGTGTGAATTTGTAAACAGTGACTATTTAAGCTAATATTGCACGACTCTTCGGCAGAATTGAGCCACTGTCAGTCACTGTGTGTTTAACTAAATCTAAAAATAAACACGCTAAAATTCACCTTCATCCCTGACCGTGCGCTGACGGCTTAGTGGGAGAAGTTCCGACTGACGCCAATTCAGTCGGGTTTCGATCCTAGCTAGAGGCAACCGGACGTCTAGCCACACTGATGAGCTACGAAACAGTCTGTCTGTGGATGACAAATATATATATATATATATATAAAAGGCACAAACACTAATATTCCATGGTTATAATTTATTACATTGGAATCGTAATCACAATCCAATTCATCAGACCTATGTCGGGATTATTTAGGTAGCAAATCTTCCTCCAAACATGTATCGTTAAACTAAAAATAATTTGTGTCGATTTTATTTTTTTTTTTATTTTTCCAAAATGGCGGAGTTATGTGTAGGTAAATTATAAATAAATTATCAACTGTATATCTATTGAATATATATATATATATATATATATATATATATATATATATATATATATATATATATAATGTACGTATTTCGTCACTGACGAAAGATAGGAATTAGTTTGAAAGCGATACTGAGCGGAAACAAACAAACTAGTGACGTCACTCGATTAACAGGCGAGTAAAAAAAGAGTGGCGAGTCTCGTCTGCGGAAGGTCGTTGAAAAGAGAAAGTTAGGGGTGGTTGTGCCAGGCTGCTATCTTTAAGGAAGCACACTTCGCTGATGTCATTTGTGGATTCTTTCAAAAGTCATCACACTGTGGCTGCCCTCCCGCTTGCTTGGCAAGATCTGTATTCAATCGAGATCTGTGGGCAGCCTGATAACAAGCCTGAGAAATAGTAAGGTCGGGGTAGTCAGAGGACGCTGCTCGAGACAAGGTAGAGGAAAACGTTTATATTAAGAGATTTGAATGGGGTTTGTATTTTGTTGCAGACGGAGGAGATGGATCGCAGAAACATTTTCCTTGAAAATCGCTCACAGCCCTTTTTTTGTTAATCCGCGACTGTTACTCTATTTTTATCATCTTACTTCTGATGCCGAAGAAGCATTTTAAAAACCTTTTGACTGATATAAGCTATTGGAGAAGAGAAACATTTTCATTTTAATTTAAACGAATGTATTGTGGTTGAAGTCTGTTCAATTGAAACTAGAGACTTTTCTATTCTAGGATTTTCTCTGATCGACAGACAAAATTATAACAATATGGGCGCTAATGGTTTTACTTTCTATAAGAGCTGAAGTGTTGCATTTTCTCTTCATATGCCATTACAATGTATCTCCGTTAAATTAAGCTTCCCATTCTTACTTTTAGAGTTAGGTATTTTTTTTTAAACCAGACAAAAAGTTGTCACTGACTGACTGTGAAGTTTGGAGTCATCTACCGAATTCGGCAGTTGTTACAACTGAAAATTATCATTTATTCAGTGCTAAATTCTCTCTGGATTCTGGATAGTGGCTCGGATTGAGGAATCGAAGAGCCGAGTTCGAACTCCAGTCGAATCCATTACATTCCCTTACGTGCTAATCCCCTTGGGAAAGCTATGCATCCTCTTCTTCTCCCCGCCCCAGCTATGGGTATATAGCAGGACAGACCGGGTTCTATAGCAAATGGATGGCAAAGGGTCTACCGCAGGTTGAAATGGCAACCTACTGCGGGGAAAAAACTGCTTTGTCAGTCATGTATCGAAAGATACATGATGCGTGTCTAACGCATGGCACTTAACTGACTGATATTGGTGTTGTCAACAAGTATTTTCAACTTAAGGAATCAGCACATATGCTAGGCCACAAAAATCTCCTGAGTCGGCCAAGCATAGAAATAAATACAATATGGGAACCAGTAATAAGGAGTGCCAGAGAACAGCAATGATAACAAAAAGTTGCAATACGAGATCTGGTAAAAACATGCAATGATAACAGCAAAATTGCAATATGAGTACTGGTAAAAAATGGTTGCTGAAAAATTAGGTTTATAATACTCAGAAATTCATACCCAGATGTCCTCAAGGACACATGGTACAGTGGATAAAGGCGTTGGTTAGATCCAGTGACAGACCCAAAGAGTGTGAGTTCAATACCCGGTTCAGTCAGTGGAGAACTTTCAGAGGGAAAATTACCAGGAGATAACTGATAACTGACATCCACCAAACATGGCTCGTGGAACTAGAACAGTCTACCCAAGTGATCGAAATAAATGTTTCGGTTCGAAATTCCAACCACCTGAAGAAGGCCGGAGCGTACAACGGCCGAAACGTTGTGACAAATATGGCGACAAAGATGAGGACAATAGTCCGACTAATGTAAATACTGTACAAGTATTTTCCTGTATTGGTGCACAACATGCCCGACAAATGGCACCTGACTGACTGGCTGAATTCTATTATTAGAAGATTCCATATTTTACGTCTTTGAAGGAATTGCAGAATGTCAGAAGTCTAATGTAAAAATATTACATCAGTAAAAATATAATCAAAACACCTAAAAGATCAATAGTCTGAATGAAAAGTAAGATAAAAAGTTTCTTTACTCAAAAGTTTCCGTTGAAAAGCAAAAAATAAATAAAAACAGAATAATAAATAAGTAAATAACTAATAATAAAAATTACAAAAAATAGAGAATGCACGTAATCTTATAACTGCCGTTAATACCTGGGCTACAACTGTGCTAAAGGGGAGTGAAGGAGGAGGGGAGGCACGTTAGAGTGATGGATAGCGGCTCGGATTGAGGAATCGGAGAGCCGATTTCGAATTCCAGTCGGATGCATTACATTCACTTACGTGCTAATACCCTTGGGAAAGTTAAGAATCCTCTTCTCCTCCTCTCAGCTATGGGTAAATAGCAAGACAGACTGGGTTCTGTTGGCTTGGGTGGTAACCGGCCTGGGAAAAGGAAAGAGAGACTTGGGCTCCATCAGGTTATCTTGCCCAAGAAACACCACTTATACTGCGGCTGCAGTACACATGGTGCCCCTACGACCCTACAGGTCACGGAATAAAAAAAATAGTGGAGGTGTGGTTGCATCTGTACAGAAAGACTCAAATACTGCATTTGGAGAATGGTGCTCTGAAGAGGAGGCACGGTGGAGTAATGGGTCGCTGCTCGGATTGAGGAACCCGAGAGCTAAGTTCGAATTCCAGTCTAATCCATTACATTCACATATGTGCTAATATCATTGGGAAAGATATGAATCCTCTTCTTATCCCCCCAGCTATGGGTAAATAGCAGGACAGACCGGGTTCTGTAGCATGGCAACTGGTTTACCACAGAAAGAAATGGTAACCTTCTGCGGGAAAAAAATCTGCCTCGTCAGTCGAAAGAGACATGATCGCCTAAGCGTGTATCACTGCTCTGAAACAAAAATCAAATGTGATAAGAGTATACACTCCACGAAAAGGAGATAGAAGTCTTATCGGCATTGAAGGGCATATTGTCAGTGAACGTAGGTCATTGGACAAGTGCACTCCCAAAACCCTTTTAAAAGAAAACATTGAGAACAAAGAAGGAAACGGAAGAGGGTAGTGAAAGAGAATTAAAATGCAAGAAAGACAATGGCCGCTTCACGAACAGGTTGAGATTGACACCAAAGTCATTAAGACAAAAGCTTCACGAGATTGGTTGACGAAAGACGAACTGAAACATGAGACTGACAAGCCTACTGGTAGCCGCCAAAGACCAAGCCCTGAATACTAATTCTTTCAGGAAGAAAATCTATCGACAAGTGCAGGCTGTGTGGTATAGATGTGGAAAATGTCACCCACATCATTAGCGCTGACGGAATGCTTACAAATACAAACGAACGAATACAAACGCTGCCATGATGAAGTAGCCTCCCCTCTACATTAGTGCCGATGTATCAGAGATGAACTTGAAATTGGAAAGAAATGGTTCCACCACAAGTCAGAGAAAACGACCAAAGTGAAGATCTTATGGGATTTCAACATCCAAACACACCGCGTCATTGACTTTGAAACAAAAAACAGTAAATTGTCTCTTCATCAAAATGGCTGTTTCTGGTCAAGATCAAAGAAATTTAAAAGTTTAAAAGTACACTGACCTACGGATTGTGATTGCCAGAATGTGGGACCTTCAAGCCAAAATAGCCTCAGTTAACATTGGGGTGTTGGCGTCTATACTACGTAACCTAACGAACCTACATTAAGAAAATCATAATAAAGCTTAGTAACTTACCGTTGCTTGGTACTGCATATATTTTTCTAAAGTTACTATCTGTCTCAGATCCGTACGAATTGATACAGAATACTAATAATGCAAGATCCCCGATTGAAAACGAAAGACCGTGAATAAGAAATAATAATAATAATAATAATAATAATAATAATAATAATAATAATAATAATAATAATAATGCCCTGGTGTCCATGAACCAAACCCCAGCTATGGGTTAAATAGCTCCACTGCCTTGTGGAAATCTTCGGGAGAAGAAAAGGCTAAGGAGTAAACCCTACACAAATCCGGTACCAAACTGTATTAGTTCATCCTTTCCTTTGGAATCTACGAGCAAGGCCGAGAGAGGGAACTAGGCGTCCGGGCAGCCCTAGTTCTCCATACATCCCGCCCAGGCAGCCCTAGTTCTCCATACATCCCACCCAGGCTTGTAGCGCACTGCTGACGACGACGGAATAATGATAATAATTGCTGCACAGGACCAATGCTTGTTAACTCGAAATTTTCAAGTACACACTAAAATACAGATTCTGTAATAAATATCCAGAAACAATAGATCATCTTGTATCGGGTTGCACGGTATTGGCACCTACTGAGTATAAAACCCGGCATGACAGAGTGGGACAATATCTGCACTGGAAAATTTGCAACTTCTACGGAAAGGAAACTGAAAGAAATTGGTATGAACACCACCCAGACCCGGTTATGGAGATAGGACTTGTAACAATTTTATGGGACTACACAATACACACAGACAGAATAATGAAAGCTAATCGTCCAGATATCGGTATTAGAGACTGTAAACAAAACAAATGCCTCCTTATTGATATGGCAGTCCCTGCAGACTGCAATGTATCTTGGAGGATCTTCAAAAAGCTTTTAAAATACGACATTGAAATGGAAATTTCAAAAATGTCGCACATGAGAACATCAATAATCCTTGTTGTAGTTGGAGCCCTCAGATTGATTCGAAAAGATTCCAATAGATTCTTTGAAGGGATTCCTGGTAGCGCATGCCTTAAAGAAATACAAAAAATGTTCTCACGGTTACTGCCCACACCTTACGAAAGGCTTTATCTATGTAAAATATATGTATATTTTTTTTCTAATTGCTCTGTGGAAAATGTCATGATGCCATTTCTCACCTTTAGTCTCTGGGCCGGACCCGGAAAGAATTGAATACACGCCAGAAATTAAAGAAAATAAAATAATAATAACAATAATAAATTCTCGAAGGAACGCAACATCACTGTAATGGAAGAAACAAAAAAATAATCTTACATAGTCAATAATCACTCAGAAGAAAGGATGAGGGTGTAGATAAAACATATTAAGGACTGAAGAGCGCAATTCTAAAAGCAGAGACGGGGGAATTTATAATGGCTTCTCACGGTCAAAGGTTATTCCACAGCAATTACCAGGCAAACATAATCAAAAGTGGTGCATATGCACTATGTACATTACGCGAACAGCATGTTGAGCATTTTGTGCCGAGCTGTCCAAAATTTTAACAAAGAAGCAATATGAAGATCGATGTGATGAGATTGAACGCGATATTCACTGAAAGATTTATGTTAAGAGTCCATTGCGTCATATTCAGAAAAATGGCAGGAAGGCCACCCTGAACCAGTCATAGAATGACGTCACTATTTTTCCGATTTCATTTTTAATACTGGCGTATAAAAGCTAATAGTTGGTTGGTTGGTTTTGTTTTATGGCATATCAAAACCTCAGTGGGTCATTTAATGTCAACAAATTTTTTGAAATAGATTCATAGCGATATTTTGGTAAAAAAAAAAAAAGGTGTGTATGTATACATATATATTTGAACCATTTTTCAATTACTCATATTTTTTAGTACAATTACATGTATTACTGGTGATATTTTTTTTTTCAAAAACGTATTACTGGTAATATTTTTTTTTTCAAAAATATATTGCTTGTAACAGTTTTTTTCTTCTTCAAAAATTTATTTCTGGTAATAATTTTTTACAAAGTATTTCTGATATTAAAATCTATTTTTACACTTTTATAATGATTTTTACCTCAGTTTCTGGGTTAACTACTTACTCATAGCTGGGACCCTAACAGGTGCTACCACCCCGGGTCAGAGTAGACCTAGGAATACCAGCAATTAAGAGGTGGCTTCACGCTCCTCAAAACCTCTTTATCAGAGGCCTTGCTGTTGGACATAGTTTATTGTCTTACCCTGGACGCGGATGTAGTTTATCGTCAGGGCGCCCCACTGAGGGGGTCTTACCCCTCTGCAGTCGGTGTGTTCTACAGCCCCAGCCGACAGGGCGAATAAAAGCTAATAGACGAGAAATTGTGATTAAAGAGAACAAAAATATCTTTTCTTAGATGCCAGTCCCATTAGATAAAAATATATATCTAATAAAGAATATGATTAAATAAATGTAAGGATTTTGAAAGTGAAATTGAAACCTTAAAACTACTGTTATACCTGTGCTACGCCTCTGATTGATTGGAAAATATTCCAATAGACTCACTGAAGGAATCCCTGGAAGCCCATGCTTTAAAGAAATACAAAAAATTGTTCTTACAAGTACAGCCCACTGTCTGTGAAGGCCTTTACTTTGTAAAATGTGATTTTTTTTTTAAACTGCTCTGTGGAAAATGTCATGATGCCATTTCCGGGACCCGGAAAGAAATGAATATGCACCAGAAATCAAAAGACCCGGTTACGGAGATAGGACCTGTTACAATTCTATGGGACTACACAATACACACTGACAGAACAATCAAAGCCATCCGCCCAGACATTGTTATTAAAGACCACAAACAAAAAAAGTGCCTCCTTATTGATATGGCAGTCCCTGCAGACTGCAATGTATCTTTGAAGATATTCGAAAAGCTGTCAAAATACAAGGACCTTGAAATAGAAATCTCAAAAATGTGGCACATTGGAACATCAACAATCCCTGTTGTAGTTGGAGCCCCAGGATTGGTTGGAAAAGATTCCAGTGGACTAATTGAAGGGATCCCTAGAATTCCATACCTCAAAGAGATACAAAAAATTATTTGTAAAAAGTACAGCCCACACTTTACGAAGGGCTTTATCTATGTAATTCTTTTTTTCTTTTTTTTTCTTTTTTTTTTTTCAATGGAATGTGTCATGATACCATTTCTAACCTTAGGTCCCTGGGCGGGACCCGGAAAGAAATGTGTAAACGCCTGATATCAAAGGAAATAAATAATAATAATAATAATAATAATAATAATAGGCCCTCTATATTCATCAAAATAAATTCCCACAAAAAGAAAAAAACAACAGTCTAAAGAAGAGTATATTGAAGTAATGATAGCATTTTACACTGCAACGATAAATTCGACAACGACAATAACGACCAATGCCACATATAATATCTGGCGAGAAAAACATCCCTTAAACATACTAAACTTTGATGCCGACAAACTATCCAATGTCAGGCGTAACATCGTCAGGGAAAAAGAAAACCTGACATAAGCATCCGAGAAAACATCAAAAATAGATTAACCGTTAACATCGAGGGGCTAAATGCAAACAACCCTGAAAAGACACATGAAGAGGAACAAATAGAAAACCAATTGTAATAATCACTCTGAAGTACACAAAGCAAATAGAGGAAGATAATGACGAATAAGAAGAGAGAAACAGGGATCACAAATAAACAAACGATATAAATAGGAGAATGTAAAGGAATTTTTTTTTCGAGGAAAGGCCAACGATTTCAAAAGTAAGAAAGAACCATCAAGTGGAAGAAACTATCAACCTCGCTAACCAAGCAATTAGAAAAATGAGGGACGAAATGGAAAAACGGGTGGAGCTGGCAGAAATGAATCATCTTATATACGCGGCCTCGGAAACGATCACAGAAACAATAAGTGAAAAATAAAATAAAAACATAATGTAAACGAGAAAAATGCCAGTCTGGAAAGAAAAAAATAGAAACCGAAATAAATAAACTGCGAAGGCAATTGCCTCTTCTAAATGAAGTAGACAAGGGCTTCAAAATGAAAGAAAGAAAAAGGAGACAACTGAAACGAAGCCTTGATATAAAGAATAAGACTGACGTACCAAAAGTTAAAGAGAATCTAAAACAATAAATTCAAGCGAAGGCAGAGAGAATCAGGTGTTATGAAAAAAGAAACAGATTCTTCTGGCAAAACAAGATGTTCAAAGAAGATGCCAAGAAACTATATCGAAAACTTGGAAAAAATAAAATAGAGATAACTGACCCACGTAATATCCAGGAAGTCGAGGAGCTCTCGTGTAAGATATGAGGAAACTGCAAAATCCACAAAGAAAGAGATACATGGATCAAGCAACAAGAAAAACACACCTATATAGAGTGCCAAAAATGAACAGTTACCACCGAGACAACCGCTGTCATCTGCAAAACCAAAAACTGGAAAGCACCAAGAATAGACCGAATAGCCAATTTTCGGATAGAATAAACTATCTAAGACCTCGCACGGGCATACAATGATATAATCATAAACCCAGAAAAATGCCCCGAATAGATCATGTGGGGAGTAACATATCTACTCCCTAAAAGAGAAGAGACGCAGAATCTGATGAACTATAGGCCCATCACCTGCCTACCAACAATATACAAGATCAGCGCTTCTATCATAATCGAGAGGACATATAACTACAAAAGAATGACTCCCAACAGAACAGAAGGGATGTAAAAGAGGAAGATTCTATTGCAAGGACCAACTAATTATCAATAAAACTATATTGGAAAAGGTGAAATCACAGTAAAGAACCTTATCGACAGCATAGATCGACTACAGAAAGGTGTTCGAGAGTGTTCCACACTCATGGATAAAGAAGAGCTTACAAATATACAGATTCTGCCCCACAACGGTCAAATTTATAATGAACAGCATGAAAAACTGGAAGACTACACTAAATCTAAACCATACAAATGGGTCCTTAACATCGAGACCAATCAATATCAAAAACAGGATCTTCCAAGGAGATTCATTTTCACCATTGCTCTTCTGCCTTGCATTAGCGACACTCAGATGCCTACTAAACAACAGTAGCTACGCATACAAGTCACAGAATGGTAAACTGAATCATCTATTCTATATTAATGATCTTAAAATCTTTGCCAAGGATGACAAGAAGCAGAAAAACCTACTCACCATTATCAAAACCTTCAGCGAAAACATTAGGATGGAGTTCGGAATCGACAAATGTGCCAATGCCACCTTCAAAGGCGGTACATTAACGAAAAACTACGGATTTAGACTTTGATACCAACAACAAGATTAAGGAACTAGGCAAAGATGGTACATGCAAATACGTAGGAATTAACGAAGGAGACGGAATTCAAGATTCAATTCTGAAGAGAAAGATCCGAAAAGATTATTCTAGGAGAATACGTTTGATAATAGAAAGCGAACTTAATGGGGGCCAATAAAATGAAAGCTATTAAGACTTTAGCTATAGTCGTAGTAACACAGCTTCAGCTTTAGTAAATGGAAGTTGAATGACATTAAAAATTGGACGTCAGGTCAGAAAAATGCTTACACAAATGAGGATGTACTACTAAATCAGATGTTGATAGGATGTACGTACCAAGAGCTTTAGGAGGCCGAGGTCTAATCTAACTTGAACTAACTCTGAAAACTACAACAATCGGATTGGGTCTCATAAAATCAATGAACATCTACAAATAATAAAACACCAAATCCACTCCACCAACAAAGAAGCCGCACTCTTCAATAAACAGCTTAATATACGTGAAATTCTACCAACAAAAAACGAAGCGACTATCCTCTGTGACATGCCAATTAAAACTGACAGGGAAATAAAAGACAACAAACCTGATATTATCATGAAAACAAAACATCAAGAAATGTATACTTATTGCCATGCTAATGTCAATAAGTATACACTTATCATCTGAGAGAAACACCTCAATGAAATTTATCGACAAAATGTCCAAAAACAAAGACCTGGAGATCGAGATTAACAGGATGTGTGAAATGAAGACTGAGACTGTACCAATAGTAATCAGAGGTCTGGGCCTCGTTAGAAAAGGAATGGACAATTTTACTAATAGTGTCCCAAGTAATATGAACATGCAAGTTGCCCAGAAGATCGCCCTATTCGGAACATCCCATATACTAAGAAAAGTGCTATCAATTAAATGACAATTCTCCTATAGGGCCTAAGGACCGTATCTGTCTATATTTCTGAGATGAGGTATCATGTACATTATTTACATTATTCGGACTATTCTCCTCATCTTTGTCGCCATATATACTACAACGTTTCGGCCGTTGTACGCTCCGGCCTTCTTCAGGTGGTTGGAATGTAGAACTGAACCCTTTATTTCGCTCACTGGTGTAGACTGTTCTAGTTCCATGTGCCATGTTTAATGGATGTCAGTTATCAGTTATCTCCTGTTAATTTCCCTCTGAAAGTTCCGCACTCCCTTAGGGCTCAGTTCGACATTCCAACCACCTGAAGAAGCCGGAGCGTGCTACGGCCGAAACGTCGTAATAAATATGGCGACAAAGATGAAGACAATAGTCCAAATAATGTAAATAATGTCTAAGGACCGTAGTTTGAACCCGGCTCTACAGGATACAAAGTAAGAAACATAACATGCAAAAATAATAATAATATTTCCTTAAAAATAGGTTGGAAGTGTGGAAAATCACATTATACCTAAATCACACCAGCGGTACTACCACTTCCAGTTGTTTGAATATCCGACGGGGTACCTTTCCAGGAGACTCCCGGTCGCCCCTTCAGTTTCGTTCGTCCTTAATCCCACTTTTGCATGAACGACTACGAATTATATTTCACTAAATAATATAGACAAGTTTTGTCTTAATACTTGTCGTATTCACTCTCGCGTGGTCATATGTTACGTCATGAGCGGCGGTGCGATTTTCTCTTCCAGCGTCTCGTATGCACGAGTCTGTCGTTGCTTGGAAATCTTCCATGTAAACATAAACAGACTATCATCACAGTCTTGTCCGTGTATTGCTTAATATATTTTAATGTAATTGTCATCTTTGATAATGGCTTATGTAAGCCGAAAGCTTAAATAGGATTAAAAAATATGTATCAATATTGTGATTTTCTTTCTTCGTTTAATGATAATGTTATTAAGCTTATCAGACGATATGAAAAGAATTTACATAAAATAAATAGACAAAACTTGTCTCTATTATTTAATGAAATATGCATCAATGAAAAAATGCTGCCTAAATACACACAATTTATATATATATATATATATATATATATATATATATATATATATATATATATATACCGAAAAAACAGTGAGAGGTGCTGGCGCACTAGTTTTTTTAGATTTTGCACTACTTAGTTTATTGAGAAGTTTTACGTCTAGCTTTACGTTTTTACTTAATTTACTCTGACGGTGTTTTTTCTTTCGACTAGGCATTGCAGTGCTGATTGATTATTTTCGACCAACACGGATGTTTTTAGTCTTTTCTTTTTTACTGATTTTCCCCTGATATCGGTTCGTGTCAAATATATTTTTATTTACAAATGTTATTATCCGTTTTTTTCACACCGCCCAAGTATAGTTATTAAGATAACAGATAATATATATATATATATATATATATATATATATATATATATATATATATATATATATATATATATATATATATATATATATATGATAAAATATGTTTTTATGGTGTTATATTTATTGGTAAAAGTGCTCAATATCCGACATAGACTGTGGGTAAATATGAGAGTGGGTCCTGAGATCAATACCGAGTGGCGACAGTGTGCTTGCTGCTTGAACGCAGTGTTCAGGCTATCTTGGATTCATGTATGAAACTGTAACCCTTCAGATATGACTTCAACGTCTACACGTATGCTAATAGCAACATAAATATTAGCCAAATATTCAGGATTTGTTGGCCGATCAACCAGAGCTACTTTCAGTTGAAATTTATAAATTCTTTTTATTGAAATAATTTTTTAGAAAAAAGTTCTTCTGAAGTCCACTAACTGTTATCACTCTTTCCGTTACTGATGGCGGTTTCCTTCCTAACCTTTTGTTTGAAGTAGTGTGGAATATCAACATCTTGATTATGTCATTATTTTCTCTTCTGAAGCACAGTAACTGTTATTGCTCTTTCCAGTATTGATGAGGGGTTTCCTTCCTAACCTTTTGTCTGAAGTAGTGTGGAATGTCAACATCTTGATTATGTCATTATTTTCGATTCGAGTTCCATGTGATATCCATTTTAGTTGTTCCTTTTGTTGAAAGACCTTCAAGTGATATGTACTAAGCTAGATGTTTTATAACTGACTCATTTGTCGAGGTATTTGAAGTGATTAGCATTTTGTATTCCTCCTTTTGCAGTTTTATGGTGAATTCAGTGAATGTGTCATCACTGCTTTCATTCTAAATTTCTGTTTTGAAAAGCTTTATAGGAGGGAAGATGCAGTGAAAAAAAGTCACCTATTTTGTTGCCCATCACAAAACGTCCTAGAATTTAAATTTAAAAAAATTTATGCCCAAAATTGAATAAAATAAATCGCTTTCTTCCAAAATATATGGATTAGAGTTTCATTTAAAGTCGCGTAAATGCAGAACGTGATAGACATTAGATTACTTGAAAGGATTTCTTCACATGGAAAAAACAAATCCACAGTGCTATTTTTAATAACGTATTTTATAAGTGAATTATGTCTGAGTGACATATATTATTATCATATATTTTAGTATTTATTAATTTTTTTATTTTTTTCGATTAATATCTTTGTCTTTCGTTGGATATTTTCTGGTTCCATCCAAAAGACTTTCACGACGTATTCAACAAGCCAATGTTTCAAATGTAAATTCTTTAGAATTTCTCATTTCGACAATCATACTCAACAAAAGTCAATTACCTCTACTTTTTCATATGTTTCTTCTTTAAATATTTTACTATCAATATTATTGAAGCGTTATTAATATATCTGAATAATAAATATTTTCCATGGGTTCTATTTCATCGTTGCTATTGGAAAGGCATGAATCCTTCCTCCCCTTTTTTTAGGCAAAATACTAGGGCAGACTGATCTCTTTCACCTTGGTGGGACAACCAGTCTAGAATAACAACTCTGAATTTAAACTTGTGGAGTTTGTAATGGACCAGCAGTGATAGGGTAAAGCCAATTACTCCCGTTGAATGACAAACATTTGAGAAAGTTTGTCATGTATGAGATTAACAAAAATGGCTACTATTAATAAATTAAATAAATAATATGTGTGTACGCGTGCGCGATCAAAATTTTGTATTTAATAAATATCAAGTTTCGCTAGTGACGTCAGCTTATTCCAAGTTGTTGCGACTTCCCATGCTTTCTTGATCGACTTATCTTCTGTTTCTTGTGAGTTTTCACTTTTCCTAATTAAATTTTGAGATTTATCCTTCATCACAAAGCCTGTCGTCTCTAGAGGTTCTAAGGCGGGTGAGCATGTTAAACATCGATGACATATCGATAGATTCACAGATTTTAGTTGAAACCGGTATTACCTACCGTACGCTACGTGCAAAATAAAAGTCAAGCTAAAATGATTCAT
Source organism: Acanthosepion esculentum (assembly GCA_964036315.1). Taxonomy (NCBI): domain Eukaryota; kingdom Metazoa; phylum Mollusca; class Cephalopoda; order Sepiida; family Sepiidae; genus Acanthosepion; species Acanthosepion esculentum. The sequence continues at coordinate 11,388,901 of OZ038498.1, read as the reverse complement.
CCAGTTACAAAATACGTGGTCAAAAATACTACCGTGGAATTGTTTTGTTGTTTTTTTTCCCCTATATACAGCGATCCTTTCAAGTAACCCAATGTCTATCACGTTCTGTATTTACGTGACTTTAAATGAGATTCTAATCCATATACTTTGGAAGAAAGCTATTTATTTTATTCAATTTTACTGTTGTATGTTTCTTTGATTTTATTAAGGCACAAAATTCTACATTTTGTGTTGAGCAACAATATAGCTGACGTTTTTCCTCTACGACTTCCTCCATTTCTCACCCTCGTGTTCATGTTAACTTTGTTCCATATTCATCTCTCATTTTCTTTTTTATCATTTCTACGCTCTCCCATGTCGATATGACAGTGAATGAAGCACAATTTCCTCTTAGATGAAGTAAAGACTTGAAGGGATAGATATGTGATTTTACCAGTTAGTAATCAGAATATGAAAGACAAATCATGTCGAAAATGTCAAGGTTTTAAAAGGCTATAAAGTGCAAAGGAACTACTGCTAATGAGCAGAAAAAGACAGCTAAAGTTTGGCTGTGATATAACGAGCAAAAGCATGGAGAATTCGACACCCACAGGAGACAATGAAAACAATAGAAGCAGAAAGTAACTTGCTTGACAAATCTGGAAAAATACTGCAAATGCAAGAAGAGGTCATAAAGGAAAAAACCTTGCTGAATATTATAAAAAACAGGAAGCTGTGGATAGCCATGATCGCCTACGTCATGAAGAGACATTAAGAAGATACATGTTGTGATATATATCAGAGTTTGAAGGTAAGCAAAATAGGCCGGGACAGTTTTTTTGAAAGGTCAGAGAGTATAAAGTAGACTCTCGATCGCGAATAATTTCATATAAATTTAGTTTGGCACGCGACCACAAATGTCTGTTACCCAGTTAAAATTGAACTCACTACCCTATAGTAGTTATGATGTAATGGAATAACCCGGCACCCCCCGTGAATGATTACACTATAGGTAGTAAGTACGTATAAACTCGACTGTCTACAAGAGACGGGAGAGATGTGAGAAGAGTGAGAGAGAGAGAGAGACGGCGCAAGCACGTCCGACCTTCCAATTAGTGGCACTAACTACTAGATTGACCTATGTGTATAACTGTACCGTATTTCATCTTGTACTGGTTGTGTACAATAAACCTATTATCCACCTGGTGTTAAGTATTTATTCCCTTAACACGAAATATAACAAGTTACGTGCTAGATTAGCTCATTAACTATTACACCCTCAGTGTCAACTTGATTTGTTAAGCTTAGTTCGCAGCAAGAAAAACCGAGATTAAATTGCTAACCCTCGCTCTAAGGTATGTACCCATTTTGTTAAATATTAGGCGGGAAATGGATCAAGAGGACGATAAAAGGAGGTAACTTGTGAGGCGGTTTTTAGAAAGTCGAGTTCCGATGGTAATCTGACAAATAATGATTTATTTGAGAGGAACAGGGATATGTTTGTGCAAAATGTCAAAGAGGACTACGATAAACGATAGCCCTTGTCACCGAGCTTGATAGCCAATGTGACTCTTTGGTCAAACGGCAGAATCTAAAAGAAAGAATTGAGGCCCTTGTTCACCACGCAGAAGTGTGTGAGGCATGCTGCGTATTAAGGCGATAGACATATGCGTTCAGAAACTGGTTCAAAGGAAGTAAATCTCATATAGCTACACCCACAAGTCAAACAGATAAATGTAGTCAAACAGATAGTCAAATACAGGCAACGCGTTTTCACTATTTTTTACTATCGGTTTCTACTTTCGATACATTTTTTTACAAATAAAAAAAATGATCAAGTTGCAATCCGATTTATATTAAGACGTTTTTTTATGTTTATACATTCTTTTTATAGATACAAATATTTAAGTAAATGCTCTGTTTATAATAAACAGTATTAAACAACATTTACCGGCCTGAATATCCGAAATATTTTCATAGAAAATATACATCCTCCGACATGAATCGAACCTGTATCCTATACGGAACCGTCATATAGCCTGAGGTGCTTTTACCGATTTCGCCACAGAGAAGTGTCTCGGTTAGCCAGGTCGATTTTACTGTTTTTAAACTTACAATTCTCCATGATTTTCAATCGTACATTCATATCTGCTCGATGCGTATCCAAATGTAAACAAATGACGTCACACATTATGAAATGGACAAAGTCCGACAATTATTTTAAGACATTTTTTAATGTTTATCCGTCCTTTTTATAGATACAAATATTTAAGTAAATGGTTTGTTTATAATAAACAGTATTAATAACATTTACCTACCTGAATGTCCGAGAAATTTTAATAGAAAATATGCGTCCTTCGACAGGAATCGAACCTGTAACCTATACAGAACCGTCATATAGCCTGACGTGCTTTTACCGATTTCGCCACAGAGAAGCGTTTCGGTTAGCAAGGTCGATTTTACTTTTTTTATACAACCAATGATTTGCATTGTGTTTCTTCGGTTTCGGAAAACAACGTAAATTTATTAGTGTTTCGTGTTCAATCTGTAAAATGGTAAGGCTGAATTTAACCGATTCTATACACGAAACATTCGGCATTTGTTAACCAGGACAGTTAGCGTCCTGTCTGTTGAAATTTATAAAAAATTGTTCTTCAAATTTTTTTTAGAGATTAGATTTCTCACGACCAAGTCCTCTAACAGTGATGGTTCTTTTTAGTATTGATAGGAGTTTCCTTCCGAACCTTTTGTTTAAGGTTGTGTGGAAGTGGAGACTGTCAAGTGGTGTTTTTCTTTTTGTTATTTGGTAAAGCTCTTTGAGATTTTGTAGCACCAGTCTATAGTTTGATGCGCAATTGTCTTCTTTAAGACCTAAAATATTCACTCACTAGAAGATATTTTAAAAGATTGATCTAAGATGAATCCTGGTAAATATGATCAATTAATATAATTCTCCAAAAACCTGGTAAGTGAAATGTTAATCTTATGATAGTCGTATAAAAAAATCTACTTATTACATTGAAGGCTAGATCGAAAAAATTAGCAATAAAATTTTTGTTTTTTTCCAGAAGATTTGATTGCATTTTGTAGCAGGAAATACAAAAAGAGTCTGAATAGATCGTGAATTATTTCAGGGGTATTTTTTTTTGGGGGGGGGGGGTTGTAAGCGATATTGCAGCAATATTTTAGGCTACAAACATTGCTATTGGTGTCAACCTGTTCAAATTAACAAGAGGATTTTCATTAAGAACAAGAAAATCATTGGGGTGTAACATTCGTCTAAATCCTGTTAAAAATCATCTGATCAAAAAACAGACATTTTCATTCATATTTTTTTTAAATGGCGTGATGGAAGTTGCTTGATTGCTCTGATCAAATCTTAAAATGTCGGCTGCAAGAAATGCGAATTTCAATTCTGAAAACCTCAATGGATTTTTACGTCCCATTTCGTTGGAACAAAATAAGTTTCTTTTCCATTCTTTTCAAAATAAAACATTTAATCGAGAATTCCATATTGAGAAAAATATTTTCAAGGCAAATTTTTCTTCAAGGCACATCTATGGAAAAAAATTCTGTACCATAAAAATTGTCGCTCCGATTTTATGTTTTTTTCAGAATCCGAAATATACCTATGTTGTTTGTATTATATATATATATATATATATATATATATATATATATATATATATATATACATACACACATATGTGTGTGTATGTATGTATATATATATATGTATGTATATATATATATATATATATGTGTATATATATATATATATATACATATAAAAGTGAACATTGAAGTCAACACTCAGCAATTAGACCTGATGATTGCATCCAGCATGAAACAGCCTGTCGCCTCTGAGTGTTGACTTCAATGTTCACTTTTATATTTATATTTATATACGCTCTATCTCTGATACTGAGCACTTTATCCCATAAATACAGCACACCTTAAAACTATATTTCTTCATATATATATATATATATATATATATATATATATATATATATAACCAGTTATTTACTAACGCCTGATGAGATGTGTTAATAAACATCGAAACATGATTGCATTTGTGTAGAATTTTTTTACATGATTTAATGTAATATCCTAAAATAAAGAATATTGCTCTACTATCGTATTGAGCACTCTTTTAAATTGAATGTTGCGAACGTCGGAATTGGATTCGAATTGTTCTCATTATATATAGGTTTCACCTACGCGGATCCTCAGTGTACGCTGGCGTACCCTGACGATCTGCGTAGGTGAAACCTAGGTAGGTTTGCCTGGCTCTTTAGGTTCATAGTTAAGATTTGCTCTACTTAGTCTATTGAGCACTTTGCTTAGTTACTTTTGCTTTACTCGTGTTGGAGGTTTTTTTCTTTGAAGTCTAAGCTTGGATTCTGGACGATTGTTTTCGCCTCAATTTCATGTTCTTAGTTCTTTCTTTTTTTATCCCTTATTTTTCCTTGGATATTGGTTTGTTCATTTACAAGCCAAAACACCTAAGGTTTTTCCAGACGAGTATAATTACTTATATTTATATGATTGTTATTATTATCATTATATTTATATATATATATATATATATATATATATATATATATATTACTTTTATTTTAAAAGTATTTACATGAAACATGGAAAACAATGAACGTGAAAAACTGTTACTGTTTTAGTGATTTCTTCCGCTTTAAAAGTCTGTTGTGCCAGTTTTAATAAAACAGAAATGGAAAAGATTTATCAATTCCAAGGAAGAACCAAAGGTCAAATAGACAATATGTCTTAGCGCTAAAATATATTGAGTAAGAAAAACGGCAATGTTTTAATCAATTCTTCATTGTATCACGAACGCGCATTTTAAAACTAATGCCAAAATTATTGTTTATTTTATTTACCATTGAAGATGGAGGAAAAAAATCAACGCCTTTAAGATTATACGCTTTCTTATCTTAAAAAAGTAAAAATGCAACTCAAATATCTGTGCAGTCAATAACTGAACGCATCCAAAGTGGTTTGTTAGGTTTCAGCATGTTTCACAATCGTGTAGACCTGTTGAGGTTGATAGCGATAAAACAGACATTATTTGAGAATATACGAAACGGGAAATAATCACTATTCGGGAACTATATTAACCAAGCACTGAAAATGACTTTTACCAGTTTATATTGGAAGCTTTTAAGTAAAAAGAAAAAACCGTCTCATCTCTGTTTGGAATTGCCACCTTTAACGTAAAGATAATATTCCATTTTTGAAACAAATTGTGACTGGGAATGAAAAATAGATACTTTACAACAATATGGACAACATGAGATCGTGAAAATGAAATAGTTATAACCGTGGCAAATGCCAGTTGTTATACAAAAAAAGAGGTGACGTTATACATGTCAAAAGAGAGGAGGGTATAATTTCATCTAATCGAAACTGTTTATCATTCTTAGTAAATATCCGT
>OZ038498.1:11288467-11378467 GCA_964036315.1 Acanthosepion esculentum | reverse complement strand
CCATTGAGAAGGACGATTACAAACTTGAGAATTAAATTTACTTTCCGAGAGAAAAAAAAGAGAACAGTGAGATTAAAAACTCAAAAGTAAGGAACGACATTTAACAACAATCTAAAAGAAGTAAACAAATGATTTAAAAAACGGTTGCGAGAGAAGAAAAAAATGATTCTTGAATTCATCTTAGTTGCTTTTCAGCAGCTGAACTTGAATTGGTAGAATGGTTAATGGAATCTTTTAAAATGTCTGATTCCGATAATCGTGTAATTCTGAATGTGGGTGGCATTCGCCACGAAACTTACAAAGCTACTCTCAAGAAAATTCCAGCTACACGTTTGTCACGTCTGACGGAAGCGTTGGCAAACTATGATCCAGTTCTAAATGAGTATTTCTTCGACAGACATCCGGGCGTCTTCGCCCAGATCCTCAATTATTACCGCACGGGAAAGCTGCACTATCCCACCGATGTGTGCGGACCCCTATTTGAGGAAGAACTAGAATTTTGGGGTCTTGACTCCAACCAAGTGGAACCCTGCTGCTGGATGACTTACACTCAGCACAGAGACACACAAGATGTGCTCACTATCTTGGATCGACTGGATCTGGATACCGACAAACCGACAGAAGAGGATATTATGAAGAAATTCGGATTGGAGGATAGGTATAAGGCTGGAGATCTCAATTGTTGGCAAAGAGTTCAACCCAAGATTTGGGCTCTCTTCGACGAGCCATATTCTTCGACACCTGCAAAGGTAAGAAGTTTTACTCTCTGTTTTGTTCTTTCCAAGAACGGATATTTAAAAAAAATGGTAAATTTCGATATCCATATACAGGACACCCGAGGCAGAAATGCATATTTCCAAGAAAATAGATTTTAAACAACATTTTATTGAATTGGAATATTAACAAATAACATCTTCAATATGATTTCCATCATTTTTTTAAAGCATTTCACCCTAAACAAGGGGGGAGTGCCACTAGCACACAAGGGGTTACAGAGAGTGAGAGCAAGAGTAAAGAGGGGTGTTTGAGGAAAGGATAAAGAGAAGGACGGGGGTCAGGATCAAGGCATCAGAAGATGTCGATTGACATTACATTTCAATATTTGAAGATTATCAGTAGAAGGAAGGGAGTTCCTATCTCTGTCCCATAATGATCATTCCATTTACGTACAAATTTCATAGACTAAATGGAACAATCATTATGGGACAGAGGTAGAATAATATAGAAGAATGGCTACTTTAATAATCCGGTTAAATTGAAAGAGGAGAGGAAACATTTTCTTTTTAAGCATTTCACCCCAAGCAAGGCAGGAGTGCCGCTAGCACCCAAGGGGTTACAGAGAGTGAGAGCAAGAGTAAAGAGGGGTGTTTGAGGAAAGGATAAAGAGAAGGACGGGGGTCAGGATCAAGGCATCAGAAGATGTCGATTGACATTACATTTGAATATTTGAAGATTATAGCTATCAGGGAAGCAAGCAAGAGGAAGGGAGTTCCCATCTCTGTCCCATAATGATTGTTCCATTTACGTACAAATTTCATAGACTAAAAGGAACAATCATTATGGGACAGAGGTAGAATAATATAGAAGAATGGCTGGTTTAATAATCAGAGTAAATTGAATGAAGAGAGGAAACATTTTCTTTTTAAGCATTTCACCCCAAGCAAGGCGGGTGTGCCACCAGCACGCAAGGGGTTACAGAGAGTGAGAGCAAGAGTAAAGAGGGGTGTTTGAGGAAAGGATAAAGAGAAGGGCGGGGGTCAGGATCAAGGCATCAGAAGATGTCGATTGACATTACATTTGAATATTTGAAGATTATAGCTATCAGAGAAGCAAGTAAGAGGGAGGGAGTTCCACTGTTGGGAAGTGCAAGATAGGAAGCTATTGGAGTAGAAGAGACAACTATATTTAACTGTTTCGACAGTGAAAGGGTAGGACCGAGATGCCAACCTAGTAGCACACTTAAATTCATGCAGTTGGGGTACCAGTGAAAGTAGCTCGTCAGAGCAGTTGCCATGAAAATATTTGTGGAAAAGACAGAGGGAAGCCACAGCACGTCTGTGAGAAAATGACTGAAGACAAGATGCCAGATCAGGATTTATCACATTGCATATCCGTTTCTGTCGAGAATCTCTAGATGAACATCAGGGGCCCCAAACCATATATGGCAGCAGTATTCAATGCAAAAACGAATGGTTGATTTGTAGATTCGAAGCATGGACTCAGGCGAGAAAAACCTTCCGACGCGACACAGAGAACCAACTTTCCTTGCGGTAGATGAAGCTATTGATTCAATAAAGATTGATGCGTGAACTGGATGCAATATCTCGACACTGCCCTCAATTTTAGCACATTCACTCTTTATGCGTTCAATCAAGTGTGTTGCATCTGTGATTTTCATTGAGTACACCTTCTCCTTTAGCATATCCCAGAAAAATAATGTCAATTCTTTCTTTCGATAAAACCCTGTTTAATCTGTGAAGGTTAAAAAAAAAATAGAATAAAAATTTCCTATGAGTCCGGATTTTAGGGACACCCTGTAGAACAAGTAGAATAAACCGCGGCTCACGAGCCACTCGCATCTCTTCTGACATTAAACCCCATGAATTTTCTAAACAGGTAAACCAGTTCCGAGTAAACAAGCTGTGACCAACATAAATGTGGGCACCCGGTGTTTATTTTCCTGTCAATGTATGTGTATACGTTCGTGTATAAGAATGAACATGCATTTGTGTCTATGCGTGTGTATGTGTGCGAGTGTGAATATGTATGCGCGCGTGTATATGTGTAAAAATGTGTGCTTGTATGAGTGCGTGTGTATATGTGGGCGCTTGTGTATATGTGTGTGTGAAATTTAGATCCTGACAGGAACAAGTAATACGCCCAAATGTTCTCGGTTTAATAAATCCAAGCTGCAGGGGTTCTCGTTTGATTTGAGGGTTCACCAAATGAGAAGGCCGTCAATAAGTCTATCCTGGAGATTGCTAATTGCGATAGTGTGTGCTGACCTTTGGTATCATGAGGACAGGGTTCAATAGGTTAATATGTGGCGCATAAAAAATACAAGATGACCTTCATCTAAAGATGATCCCTTAATCTAAATCTTGAACTTAGTTGAAGAAATAAAAATGGAAATATATATAGGTAATAATCCGTTGGTATATAATCCAATTGAATCCTAATAATATAAAATATTAAAAATGATCCACACAGAGAGCTCAATGTATTTATTATAACAGAGCATATAAATTACATACAATAGGAATTTAAAATCATTAGATCATTTCACCTTACAACTAAATCTTGTAAGGTGAAATGATCATGACTATGAGGTAATTTTAAATTCTTATTGTATGTAATATATATATATATATATATATATATATATATATATATATATATATATATATATATATATAAGTGAACATAGAAGTCAACACTTAGAGGCGACAGTCTGTTTCATGCTACACGCAATCGTTAGGCCACGAGTGCTGTTATTTTTCTCGGCTATTTATATATGCGGGTCAGTGGTGCATTGTGGGTAGTCTATTTGGTGGTTATTTTACCGGAAGTCGTTTATTTGTTTAATTATTTATTTGGGTTGAATTATTTTGCTTGTCATTATTTATTTTTATTTTTTATTTTTTATTTATATTTTTTATTTTATATGTTTATTTTATTTTAATCGGTGTTCTTATTAAAAATTGTTTATATTGCTTAATTAATAGTTTTGTTTTGGTTTGGGAAGATAATTAAAGCTATTTATTCAATTTTGGGGTTGATTGTTATAGTTTATTCTAACTATTATTTTGGCAGGAGCTGTTTTAATTTGTTTATTACTTCATGTATTTATTTGAATTGATTATCTTTATTTGTTTTTTTCTAACGGTTAATTTATCGGGATCGGTTTGTTAGTCTGTTTATTTATTTGGATGAATTTAGATTAATTTATTTTACTTGTTTTTGTATTATTTGTTCATTATACTGTATATTTTTACTCTAATATACTCTCTCTCTCTCTCTCTCTCTCTCTCTATATATATATATATATATATATATATATATATATATATATATATATATATATATATATAAAATAAAATTATTCAAAACAAAACATTTCGTATATATGTTAACTGTTGGTGATTACTGAAATAAATATAAATTAATTGATGACAAAAAGAATGTACGCGTGAATAAATGTCGTTGAGTACGTTTATTTACATATATAAAGATTTTATAAGAAACTGTCTATACCACAATAAAAACGTGTCTATAAATTCCTGATTTCATAAGAACAAAAATATTTAATTTCAGATGCCGTCTTTAATTCTATTCAGTCAGTTGACTTTGTCAACGACGAGTTTTTTTTCTTAATGATGATCAATATCTCTACAGACAAACCTCTCATCTACGGACACCCCTCCTCACCGGACTTCGGATGCAACGGATAAAATCTGCGGGCAATTTTTTTTTAAAAAGCTGCAGGAAAAAAAACTTTCAAATCGTCAGCGATATATTTCAAAATTCGCGGGCTTAGCGGAACGAGTCGTATTAGTTCTCAAAGTGACCGCTTGGCGGCGGTGGCGGGCCTTTTAATTGTAAACAAAGACGAGTGTACAGTATATAAAGTACGATACATTAGCGAGTGCGTGAGAAAGTAGGTGTGAGAAATCTATTATTTTTGTTATTTTGATTAATATATCTATTAAGTACATATTTATTTATGCTATATATACATGTTTATAGTATTTACGTTATGTTCGTAACTACTAGTAGTTACTATAGCGGTTTTATAACTCAAAACTAATCCCTTTCCATCTACAGACACTGGATTTTAACGGACCGTCCCCCCACCTATTAGTCCGTTGATGAAAGGTTTGTCTGTACTTGTAAAATCTGCGGCATTCAAAAAGACAGAAAAATTTGTTTTATAATCTTTGGGTCAAAGCTTATTCTACATTCTTGTAAAAGTATTTTCGATAAAAGGAATTGGAATATTGTGGAAGCGTTGTAGTCCTCGTGTGAAAAGCTGATCTCGTCCTTGGTTCCTGGTGTCGTAATTTCTTACAATGGCGTACATAGTCCCTACTGGAACGTCACAGGCCAACATGGTGGGAATTCACACATATGGGAAAGTAGTTCCCCGTTACCATTGACAACCACAGTACCTACTAATATAACGAGGGAGAAAGGAAAATGGTGAAAAAGGATTAGTAAATTACAATCAGATCTATTTTATTCTCGCTCTTGTTGTTGCTGTTAGGAATATCGCGAACGAATAAGCCAAGCCATAACTTTGACATTCAAGGATAAAAAATTAAAATAAAATGTAATGATGGAAGGGAGGAAGGAAGACATAATTTTAATATTGCATTGGTCTTTTCAATGAAATGGGAGGAAGAATTTATGTGATGTTCAATCTTTGACAGAAAGAACAAAGAATCTACGACTCGCCCTGCTACCGGACATCATTTCTGGAAAGTGATAGTTGATGTGTAAGCCAATTCATCGACTCTGTGTGTACCAATATATATTTCTACGTCCATTTCACGAGATGTATTCGTATATTTGATTTGTAATTCTGATCATCACAATATACGTATATGTTCTTAAGAAACGCGAGAAATCTGAGGAAAATCATTAAATTCAACGTTACTTTCCACCTGAAAACTAAGAGTTTTTTATAGGCAATATCAAAGAATTTGATATTTCCACGTTTAAACTAAAGGTATGTTTCTTGCTATGGCTATGAACATGTATAATATACCCAGTACTCTTAAGTAACTAATACACGAAGTTCTTAATAATTGGGGATTCTGAAATTTTTTCCCAGTATGCAATAAACGGGTTGGTTTTAATAAAAAGGGACCGGAAGTATTCTAGTTTCAAAAATTGTGAATTTAATAAGCGGGTACTTTCAAGAAGCTCTTCAAAAATTATTAAATAATCTTTTTACTAGGCACCTTAAGAGTATAACATACTAAACAATCTTAGAGTTTCCTATATGCTGAGTGGTAGGGGGTCATCTTTCTGTGATATATTCTTTTCAATGGTGAAAAACACCTCATCATCACGACAGCTGTGACGTCCATGGTCAAATCTTCTTTCTGTGCTATGTCCTTTCAGGGCGTAGGCGATTATGGCTCTCCACCTCACTCTGTCCCTTGCAGTTCTCAACAGGTTCCTTCCCTCTGCTTGCTCCCCCAGACCACGTTGTCATCCACTTGCTTATGCCCACCAGGAATGTCACGTGTTACTTTCCCTTGTCTCTCTTTCCCTCTATTCGGCCCGTGGGTATCAGATTCTTCAGGACCTCCCTCATCATTATGTATCCCTTTTGGGATGTCTCAGGTATGAGGGAGAGATCCTGGCCTTCCATTTTAAGTGCTATTTTTTACTATCTAATTAATTTTACGATGCGTGTAAAATCCACGAAAACGATAATTGTCAATAAGTATATATATATATACATTTATGTTATCATTTTCGAATAAATAATTATATATAAATATATATATATAATTATCTATTCGAAAATTATAACATAAATGTATACATTCAACACCATCACTTGATAAAACATCAGAAGTGTTGAAACAAAATCGCTATCTTTGTAGTGATTTTATAACATATTTATGTCATAATTTTAGAATAAACAATATTTGCTCTACTCTGTATTGAGCACTCTTTTAAGAATAGTATTTGTTGTTTATTGAAATTATTCCGTATACACCTGTCCTATACTTGTGTATATATATATATATATATATATATATATATATATATATATATATATATATAAAGACTTTGTCTATTTCATAATATATATATATATATATATATATATATATATATATATATTACGCCTTTAAATTCCTCGTGGAACATAGGGTCGCAAGATACCTTACTATAACAAGCCAGTTTTTTTAAGTGAGTAGGTTATTTGCCTACTGCACTACCCCCAATCTGGAGGGTCAGGTTTTCAATTCAGAGTTGTCCTTCTCCTAGACCAGTTGACACCCGAGGCTATAGAACCCGATGGAGAAGAAGAGGATTCATACTTTTCCCAATGGCATTAGAATGTAAGTGAATGTAATGGGTTCGACTGGAATTCGAACTCGGCTCTCCGATTCCTCAATCCGAGCCGCTATCCATTACTCCTCAATTGTCAATAAATACTAATCCCTAATTAGTGTGATGAAGTAACTAAAACAACGGCAAATCTTATAAAACTGACTCAGACCAAAATAGACGATTATGCTCGGACACAACTGTCCAAAGTTTGCGTGTAGTTCTCTTATTGTCAACATCAAAGCATCGTGCGTTCTAGGTTTTGTTTTTCATTTTTATTTAAATTTACTATTTCCTTTTATAATCTCTTCTCATTGTCTTAGGAGTGGTTATGTCTAAAGAAACTTGTATAATAGGATAATGTTCATATTCACTGCATAGAGAGAACAAATTAACCCTTTTGTCTAAGACAACCTAAGTTTTCTATAGAATAAGTTGTTTTCTTTCATAATTTTAATATTAAAAAATATCATTGTAACGCAATAAAGTCGCCATGAAACACGTGAACAATACGTGCCACCAAGCTGAGTGACGATATCATCACCTGATGCCAAATGTGACAGGTGGGGTTTTGCAAAAATACTGTGCCGCCTGAGTCAAGCTGCGGACAGACATTTTTGTATGACCTGACTGATTCTTCTTTGAGTGTGTAATGAACAGGTGCTGTGTGGAGACTTACTGATTTTAGTAGATTCGTCGTGTGTTGTCAATATTATTTTCCTCCTTCGAACATCCAGTTGACTTGTTTCTGTTACAAATATTAAGTAAGAATTTATATTTTTCTTGACATCATTTGGTATTGGAAAATTAAAGGTATGCCTATACCTTCAGAGAGGAACCGTGGAGCAATCAATAGCAGCTCGGATTGAAGAATCGGAGAACCAAGTTCGAATTCCAGTCGAATCCATTACATTCACTTACATGATAATACCCTTGGGAAAGGTATGAATCCTCTTCTTCTCCCCGCAGCTAATGGTAAATAGTAGGATAGACCGGATGCCAACTGGTCTACCGCAGAAAGAAATGGCAACCTACTGCGGGAAAAATATGTCTCGTTAGTTATGTGCTAATACCTTTAGGAAAGGTATGAATCCTCTTCTTCCCGTAGCTATAGGTAAATAGTAGGACAGACCGGGTTCTATAGCCTTGGATGGCAACCGGTCTACCGCAGAAAGAAATGGCAACCTACTGCGGGAAAAATATGTCTCGTTAGTTATGTGCTAATACCTTTAGGAAAGGTATGAATCCTCTTCTTCTCCCCCTAGCCATGGGTAAATAGTAGGCTGATACCCTTGGGAAAGTTATGAATCCTCTTCTTCCCGTAGCTATAGGTAAATAGTAGGACAGACCGGGTTCTATAGCCTTGGATGGCAACCGGTCTACCACAGAAAGAAATGTCAACCTACTGCGGGAAAAAATATGTCTCGTTAGTTATGTGCTAATACCTTTATTAAAGGTATGAATCATCTTCTTCTCCCCCTAGCCATGGGTAAATAGTAGGACAGACCGGGTTCTATAGCCTTGGATGGCAACTGGTCTACCGCAGAAAGAAATAGCAACCTACTGCGGGAAAAAATATGTCTCGTCAGTCATGTATCGAAAGATACATGATCACCTAAGTGTTGTAGAGTCCTCCTTCTAATGAGGCTATTGTGTACTCTTCCGCTTACTATAAAGTTAGTAGGAAAAGTAATCCTCGGTGGAACAATATATATAGGCTGAGACTGTTCGCAGTCACTCCGTCAGAGAGGAACCCGGACGAGGCTGTGCCGAAGGGCAGTGTTTCGTCCGGGGAGGTAGACAGGCCCGAAACCGTTTATGCGGGTTCTACGGGGATTTTTGGACCGAGCCTACGGGCTCGAGTGACCCACGTTAAACTCGGTCTTGTGCTACATATAACCCTCGTGGGGGCTGTTAAATATAACAGTGATAGACTGAACGCTGGTAAACTGACACACACTCCCAAGTCGAGTGACAACCTCCTCTTGTATTTACTGCCCAATACACTATTTATCTGCAACCTCTTGTTTTGTTATTTCTTAACATTTTACTTGGTCACAACACTAAGCGTGTATCACGCATGGCACACAACTAACTAACTATACCTTCAAAGATTTTGAGGTGAGTTTCCACATACTTAGCAAACAGGAAGCAAACAGGAAGTGGAGGTAACTCTATCAATCTAAGATACGCAGATGATATTGTGTTGATGGCAGATAAAGAAAACTACAAACCTCGTACGCAGGTTAATGAAGGAAAGCATGAAGAAGGGACTAACCGCCAACTGTAAGAAGACAGAAATACAAAGCCCAAAATACAAACTACGAACTGGAGATGTCAACATCAAGCGGGTACAGAAATTTAAACATCTGAGAAGTGTTTTAACAAACAATAGAAGATGCCATACCAAAATCTGAACGGGCATTGGATTTTAGTGAAAGATGCATTACAAAAGCAAAAACACTGTTATGTAATATCAAGCCAACTTGGAGGCAATAGAAATGCCGTTCTACAGAAGGATGCTGAGAATTCGATGAATGCAAAGGAAACACACCTAGAATCAAAAAAGCTGTTGACATTTCTTGGAATATAATGAGGAAGTAGGTTTTGGAGAATTTGACACTCACAGGGCATATCGAGGGCAAGAAAGACAGAGGAAGAGAGTGAAATTGTGCGAACAGATAGTGGAACAGGGGAGAGGTTAACAAAGGGACAAACTTCGTTAACGGCTATAAGGAACATGAGGTTGTGGAGAGCCATGATCGCCCACACTCTGAAAGGATACGGCAGGTAATAGAAGAAAGTAATGTTAATATGCAGTTCCTTTAAACCGATGCTTTTTAATCTTTTCTTCTCCAGCGAGACCCTTTTCAGATATTTGCGCTTTCTTTTTTTAAAATTGCACTGGTAATTGGAGCAAAGATAATGCAACAACGTTAATGTCACGTGTTTATCTTTTGTTGCGTTATAGCAAACGACAACCAAGGGAGGTAAATTATGGCAGAAACAGCCAAGAGGCGATCCCCGATACTAGAAGCAAAAGAAAACATGGCTTGCATGTTGCTCTATACAGATATGGCATTTTTTTTTTATTTTTGCCCTCAGCGACATTTGTCTTTTTGTTATCTCTCCTAATCCCTGTTCTGCCAATGATTAACACAAGCTCATTAAAGTTGGTTATTGGTTTCTTTCCTCTGTCCCTCTTGCCTTCAATATGTCCTGTGAGTGTTAAATTTTCCAAGCCCTCTTTCTTCTTTAAGTTCCCTAGAAATTTCAACTGTCTCTTTCTTATTATAAGTAGGCTATCCTTTTTTGGTTCCATTTTCTTGAAAACTTTGTTGTTAGTCACGTGGTATTCTCAGCATGAAATTCAAGAAACCTTGGAAGGATTTTTCCCACATGACATTTGGTATTTTATGTTTTGATTGCATTATTAGAGGGTCACATAACAGATGTACGGCTGCTTAGAATATTATGGATTGGGGAAGTTGTACTTGTCTCATTTAATTATACAAAGTATTTAATTCTCCAATTTCGGGGATATTTTAATTAATGTAAGTTTTTGTCTTTATTATTATAACTTATTACTAATTATTATTACAAATATGTTATTTTTTTTAAGCATTTCACCCCAAGCAAGGCGGGAATGCCCCTAGCACACAATGGGTTACAGAGAGTGAGAGCAAGAGTAAAGAGGGGTGTTTGAGGAAAGGATAAAGAGAAGGACGGGGGTCAGGATCAAGGCATCTGAAGATGTCGATTGACATTACACTTGAATATTTGAAGATTATAGCTAACAGGGAAGCAAGAAGGAGGGAGGGAGTTCCCATCTCTGTCCCATAATGATTGTTCAGTTTACGTACAAATTTCATAGACTAAATGGAACAATCATTATGGGACAGAGGTAGAATAATATAGAAGAATGGCTACTTTAATAATCAGATTAAATTGAAAGAGGAGAGGAAACATTTTCTTTTTAAGCATTTCACCCCAAGCAAGGCAGGAGTGCCACTAGCACCCAAGGGGTTACAGAGAGTGAGAGGAAGAGTAAAGACGGGTGTTTGAGGAAAGGGTAAACTGTAGGACTGGGGTCAGGATCAAGGCATCTGAAGATGTCGATTGACATTACATTTGAATATTTGAAGATTATAGCTATCAGGAAAGCAAGCAAGTAGGAGGGAGTTGCACTGTCGGGAAGTGCGAGAGAAGACGCCGTTGGAGTAGAAGAGGCGGTTACATTTAACTGTTTCGACAGTGAAAGGGCCGGGCCAGGATGCCAACCTAGTATCACGCTTAAATTCATGTCGTTGGGTTGCTTTGATTTAGCTTGTTTTACGGCATATCAACCTCAATAGGTTATTTAATGCCGACAAGATTTTTATTGCAGGTATTATTTTTCCAAAGATGTTTTGCTGGTAATAATTTTTCTTCAAAAATTTATTGCTGTCAATTTTTTTATGAAAACGTATTGCTGGTATTAAAACCTATTTTTACACTTTCATAGTGTTTTGACCCCCAGTTTGGGGGTTAACTATTTACCCATAGCTGGGACCCAAACAGATGCTACCACCTCGGGTCAGGGTGGACCTGGGGACACCAACAATTAAGAGGTTGTTCCACGCTCCTCAAAACCCCCTGATCAAAGAACTTGCTAATGGATGTAGTTTATCGTCTTACCCAGGACGCGGATGTAGTTGTGGTACCAGTGAAACTAGCTCTAATTGTTTAAAATGCGTCTAAAAATTTAAAAATGTCGGCAAAAATATCAAGAAATGACTATACAAAATATGACTTGTCTCAATCATCTTACTGCCTTGTTAAAACAATACCACCTACCCGTAAATCCCCCTGAGCAGTTGCTGTCCGTTTCAGAGTTCGTAGCGCCTCCAAGGAGAATCAATACTTTAAGCCCTTGTAAAATCCATGAAGCCCATGGCGTATAGCAATTATAGTATCAATGTTATCGTTGACGCTACGGACTAAATGTTGTTTCATTTGACTTCTTACAGTGACCCTTCAAGACGTGAGCGATAAGGGTTCTCCACAACTTCCCGTCCTTTGTAGCTGTTAGCAATGCTTGTCTTTTAGCTAACTCTGCTTAATCCCTGTTCTCCTAACGACTTACACAATCTCGTTAACGAGGTTATTCGCTGATTTCTTCTGGCCCTGTTGGCTTCGGCATGTCCTGCGAGTGTTTAATTTTCCAAGCCATCTTTCCTCAAAGAAATTTCAGCTGTCTCTGATTCAAATCATAAGTTCCCTTTTTGTTTGCATTTTCTCTAAAACCTCGTTGTTGCTCACATGTTTAATCCATGGTATTCTCAGCATCCTTCTGTATAACAACATATCTGTTGCCTCAAGTCTTTTCTTCTGTACGTATATTCGTTTGCATTTGATTGCAAATGATATGGCTTCTATCTTGGGTCATGTCTTCTAATAAAATCTGAAACAGGCCCCCTTAGAGTAAGACTGCAAGAACATCGTAAAGCCGTAACACGAGGGGAAATAGAAAAATCAGGCATAGCTGACCACATATGGGGGGGAGGGAGATCACCGGCCCCTGTGGGATGAGGTTGAAATAATAGACAGATAGCATCACTGGAAAATATGAAAACTTAAGGAATCAGCACATATGCTAGGCCAAAAAATCTCCTGAGCCGACCAAGCATAGAAATGAATACAATATGGGAACCAGTAATAAGGAGTGCTAGAGAAAAGCACTGAATAACAACACAAAATTGCAATATAAGCTCTTGTAAAAATATGTAATAATAATAACGGAAAAATTGCAATATGAACACTGGTAAAAACGGTTACTGAGACATTAGTTTTATAAGTCCCCAAAATTCATGCACAGAAGGACACATGGGCCATTGGATAAAGGCGTTGGTTAGATCCAGTGAATAGACCCAAAGAGTTGTGAGTTCAATATCAGTAAGCAGTGGTGAACCAAAAAGCTTAGAGTTGAAGGGAAAATAACTCATCTGAAAGAGGCGTGGCACGTGGAACTAGGACAATTTGCACCGGTGGACGAAATAAAGGATTCGGTTCGAAATCCCTGAAGAATGCCAGAGCGTATAATAGTGAATATGGCAATGAAGATGAAGATAACAGTCCGAATAATATAAATAATGCAAGTAATCATAATACCTCATCTCAGTGATATAGAAGCGGAAACGTTGTGAATATGGCAATGAAGATGAGGATAACAGTCTGAATAATGTAAATAATAATACCTCATCTTTGAAATATAGACAGCAATGTTTGTCTCATTGCTATCCTGTTAGGCGAGGTTACTCGCTGTTTGTCTCTGATTCTCTTGCCTTCAATATATCCTCTTTCCACAGAAATTTTGAAGTATAAGTGTTCTTTTTTCCATTATCCTTAAAAATTCCTCGTTACTCACATGTTCTGTCCAGTATTTTTCTGTAGAACTATCTCTCTGTTGCCTCAAAACACTGTTTTAAATTTCTGTACTTGCATGATATTGATATAAGCAATTCGTAGTGTGCGTCTTGGGATGTTCCTCTCGCTGCTAACTATGCATTCTATCTTCTTACAATTGATGATTAGTCCTTTCTTCACGCTTTCCTTTACTACCTTGTCTAGAAGTACCTGTAGTTTTCTTTTTGTGTCTGATATCAACACAGTATCATCCGCATTTCTTATACTGTTAAGATTGTGCTCATCAGTACTAAGCCCTGGTAGGACTTCCAGTTCTCTTTACTGTAAAGGTTAACCAAATCCGATGAGAACACACATTTTTGTTTTAACACCTTTTCCATTTTTGTGTACTTATTCAATTCACTATTTACCTTAGTCGGACTATTGTCCTCATCTTTGTTGCCATATTTATTACAACGTTTCGGCCGTTGTACGCTCCGGCCTTCTTCAGGTGTTTGGATTGTCGAACTGAACCCTTTATTTCGCTCACTGGGGTAGACTGTTCTAGTTCCACGTGCCATGTCAGTCAGTTATCAGTTATATCCTGTTAATTCCCCTCTCCAAGTTCTCTACTGCCTTAACCGGGTATTGAACTCAACACTCTTTGGGTCCTGTCACTGGATCTAACTAACGCCTTTATCCACTGTGCCATGTGTCCTCAAAGATGAGGACAATAGTCCGATGAATGTAAACAGTGTAGATAATACCTCATCTCAGAAATATAGACAGTTATTCAATTCATTTTTATCCGTATGTAGGGAGTTTCCTCCTCGTAAATATTCCTATATCTTCCTAAGTAATTATTGCTATATCTTCCTAAGTAATTATTGCTATATCTTCCTAAGTAATTATTCCTATATCTTCCTAAGTAATTATTGCTATATCTTCCTAAGTAATTATTGCTATATCTTCCTCAGTAATTATCTTCCTAATTAATTATTCCTATATCTTCCTAAGTAATTATTGCTATATCTTTCTAAGTAATTATTGCTATATCTTCCTAAGTAATTATTGCTATATCTTCCTAAGTAATTATTCCTATATCTTCCTAAGTAGTTATTGCTATAACTTCCTAAGTAATTATTGCTATATCTTCCTAAGTAATTATTCCTATATCTTCCTAAGTAATTATTGCTATATCTTCCTAAGTAATTATTCCTATATCTTCCTAAGTAATTATTGCTATATCTTCCTAAGTAATTATTCCTATATCTTCCTAAGTAATTATTCCTATATCTTCCTAAGTAATTATTCCTATATCTTCCTAAGTAGTTATTTCTATAACTTCCTAAGTAATTATTGCTATATCTTCCTAAGTAATTATTCCTATATCTTCCTAAGTAATTATTCCTATATCTTCCTAAGTAATTATTGCTATATCTTCCTAAGTGATTATTGCTATATCTTCCTAAGTAATTATTGCTATATCTTCCTAAGTAATTATTGCTATATCTTCCTAAGTAATTATTGCTATATCTTCCTAAGTAATTATTCCTATATCTTCCTAAGTAATTATTGCTATATCTTCCTAAGTAATTATTGCTATATCTTCCTAAGTAATTATCATCCTAATAATTATTCCTATATCTTCCTAAGTAATTATTGCTATATCTTTCTAAGTAATTATTGCTATATCTTCCTAAGTAATTATTGCTATATCTTCCTAAGTAATTATTCCTATATCTTCCTAAGTAATTATTCCTATATCTTTCCAAAATAAATCAAGTTTTCCTAGCAGTTATGGATTAAATATATATTTCAGCCAAAAAAACCATGCATCGAACGTGATAACTTAAAACCTATGATAGAAAGGTAATATTTATTAGATTGATTTGAGTCAATCATTTTTCAACAGGTTAACCTTCAATAAACGCCATTATAATTCCAATTCACTCATCAGTTCCAGGCACTCAATTATAATAGAAATGGAGAGACACTGGCTAATCATTTTTCAACAAGTTAGCTTATTACGAACGTTATGATAATTTAGATTCACTCGTCAATTTCAGGAATTTCAATAATAATATTAGGGAGACATTAGTTAATAGTGTTTTTTTTTTATCTTGTCAGCTTTTTACTAATGCTATTGTAATTTTAATTCATTTATCAATTTCCCATACTCAAAAATAATATCGTTGGAGCGACACGGACGAATACGTTTTCAAGCTGGCCTTCAAATGCTGGGATCATTTTGATTCACCCGTCAATTTCAGTTTCTCAAAAATAATATCATTGGAGAAATATGGACTAATCTTTTTTTTTTCAACAAGTTTCAAATTATACAAATGGAATGATGATTTATCAGTTATTCATCAACTTTAGAATCTTAAAAAAATAATGTCATCAGAAAAACGCGGAGTAATAATTTTTCAACAAGCTGCCATTCTACAAATGATAATTTTCATTCACTCGTCAATTTCCGACACTCAGAAATAATATCACAGGAGAGACACGAATTAATAATATTTCAGCAAGTTCGCCTTTTACTAAGGCTATGCTAATCTATATTCATCCATGGATATCATAATCTCGCCAAAACCGAAAAGCAACATGAAGTAACATTTTTCAATACGTTAAAGAAATGCTTTCATAATATTGAAAGATTACAAACATTTCAGACTCTCAGAAGTTGTATCTATGTAATCACTGAACACTTAAGTTTAATTCTAAAAATATATAGCTGAAAAGCTCGACTCTTACACGAGTGTTTTCTGTATTTAATGTGCTTCATAAGGTTTTCAAAAGGTTTCTATTTTTGTTCGCATTAAATACTACACTTATAATTACAGCTTCTCCCTCTTCATCTTCGAAGAACATTTGACTGCCCTCACTTTCACCACAGTAAACTTGGTGTTAAAAGAACGGAGAAATATTCCACCCTAACCCCACACACCGACTACACCCCAGGCTTGTAATCAAAGACTGGAAAACCTTGGCAAGCATCTACTTGAAGATGGTCGGTTCCAAATTCCGAAAAATAGATATCTCTCTCTTTCTCTCTCTCTCTCTCTTTCTCTATCACACTCTCTCTCTCTTTTCTCTCTCTCTCTCTCTTTCTCTATCACACTCTCTCTCTCTTTTCTCTCTCTCTCTCTTTCTCTATCACACTCTCTCTCTCTTTTCTCTCTCTCTTTCTCTCTCTCTCTCTCTTTCTCTATCACACTCTCTCTCTCTTTTCTCTCTCTCTTTCTCTCTCTCTCTCTCTTTCTCTATCACACTCTCTCTCTCTTTTCTCTCTCTCTCTCTCTCTCGCTCTCTCTCTTTATATATATATATATATATATATATATATATATATATATATATATATATATATATATATAAAGGTAGTTTTGGGATCAGATATACAATCTTATTTTATGGCACATCCACACCTACAGGGGTCAGATAA
Organism: Acanthosepion esculentum; assembly: GCA_964036315.1. NCBI lineage: Eukaryota > Metazoa > Mollusca > Cephalopoda > Sepiida > Sepiidae > Acanthosepion > Acanthosepion esculentum. Next base: position 11,361,561 of record OZ038498.1, on the reverse strand, counting down.
TTCAACATTCAAGTATACAGCTTTTTGTCATATTCAGTTAATGTCAGCAGAAACAAAACTTTTGGTGTTGTTTTTTTCTTTTGTTTTTTTCTTGAAGTGGGAAAAATAAAGTTCATGGTTCCGGTCGAAAACGCCAAGCGAAAGAAAGGACGAACAAATAAGTCTATAAAACATTTTTTAAAGTCAACGTTAGCAAGCGATCCTAGTAAATCATTGATAGTTCAATGAAAATGATCCCCACCGGGAGCCCCATTGTTGCGATCCTGTTCCAGACTAGTATAATAAATAAATAGGCGCCTATCCTAGAGCGATATTTAGTAAGTTAGTGTCGGAAGCAACTACGCGAATAGGGCATTGGATACTAAGCATATCCGTCATATACGAGACCAAAGACTGATAACTACAAGTGTGGGTAGTATCACCATCTGGGTCGGCTGAAACTATGAACAAGGCCTGAGTAAGGAATTAGCCAGCATTGCAATTAACGTACAAGGTTGGATGCAAATAAGTGTGAGTGGTATTCGTTCCAGTATGAATTTCATCCGAGAATTAAGTAGAGCAACACTGAGTTAGTTTTACCTTCATCAGCATTTGTTTAATGGACGCCTCTCACCTGATATTTCTCTATTAGTCGTTAGAAGACTGTTTTTGAACAAAATATAGAAGATGTCCTCTGGGCGGATTTTCAGGATTCATTTATGAAGCAATTAACCAACCTGTTTGCATCCTGCGTAAGACGATAAACTACATCCGACAGCAAGGCCTCTGATCAGGAGGTTTTGAGGAGCGTGGAACCACCTCTTAATTGCTGGTGTTCCTAGGTTCACCCTGACCTGGAGTGCTAGCACCTGTTAGGGTCCCAGCTATGGGCAAATAGTTAACCCCAAAACTGGGGTCAAAACACTATGAAAGTGCAAAAATATGTTTTAATAACCAGCCAAAATTTTCGCAAAAAAATCATTACCAGCAATTAATTTTTGAAAAAAATTTTTTACCAGCAATGAATGTTTGAAGAAAAAATTATTACCAGTAATGAATGTTTGAAGAAAAAATTATTACCAGCAATGACTTTTTGAAGAAAAAATTATTACCAGCAATGACTTTTCGAAGAAAAAATTATTACCAGCAATGAATGTTTGAAAAAATAATTATTACCAGCAATGAATTTTTGAAGAAAAAATTATTACCAGCAATGAATGTTTGAAGAAAAAATTATTACCAGCAATGAGTGTTTGAAGAAAAAATTATTACCAGCAATGACTTTTCGAAGAAAAAATTATTACCAGCAATGAATGTTTGAAAAAATAATTATTACCAGCAATGAATTTTTGAAGAAAAAATTATTACCAGCAATGACTTTTCGAAGAAAAAATTATTACCAGCAATGAATGTTTGAAAAAATAATTATTACCAGCAATGAATGTTTGAAGAAAAAATTATTACCAACAATGAATGTTTGAAGAAAAATTATTACCAGCAATGACTTTTCGAAGAAAAAATTATTACCAGCAATGAATGTTTGAAGAAAAAATTATTACCAGCAATGAATGTTTGAAGAAAAAATTATTACCAACAATGAATGTTTGAAGAAAAAACTATTACCAGCAATGAATGTTTGAAGAAAAAATTATTACCAGCAATGACTTTTTGAAGAAAAATTATTACCAGCAATGAATGTTTGAAAAAATATTTATTACCAGCAATGAATGTTTGAAAAAAAATTATTACCAGCAATGAATGTTTGAAGAAAAAATTATTACCAACAATGAATGTTTGAAGAAAAAATTATTAACAGCAATGAATGTTTGAAGAAAAAATTATTACCAGCAATGAATGTTTGAAGAAAAAACTATTACCAGCAATGAATGTTTGAAGAAAAAATTATTACCAGCAATGACTTTTTGAAGAAAAATTATTACCAGCAATGAATGTTTGAAAAAATATTTATTACCAGCAATGAATGTTTGAAGAAAAATTATTACCAGCAATGAATGTTTGAAGAAAAAATTATTACCAGCAATGAATGTTTGAAGGAAAAATTATTACCAGCAATGACTTTTTGAAGAAAAATTATTACCAGCAATGAATGTTTGAAAATATATAAATTACCAGCAATGAATGTTTGAAAAAAAATTATTACCAGCAATGAATGTTTGAAGAAAAAATTATTGCCAGCAATGACTTTTTGAAGAAAAATTATTACCAGCAATGAATGTTTGAAGAATAAATTATTACCAGCAATGAATCTTTGAAGAAAAAATTATTACCAGCAATGAATGTTTGAAGAAAAAATTATTACCAGCAATGAATGTTTGAAGAAAAAATTATTGCCAGCAATGAATCTTTGAAGAAAAAATTATTACCAGCAATGAATGTTTGAAGAAAAAATTATTACCAGCAATGAATGTTTGAAGAAAAAATTATTACCAACAATGAATGTTTGAAGAAAAATTATTACCAGCAATGAATGTTTGAAGAAAAAATTATTACCAGCAATGAATGTTTGAAGAAAAATTATTACCAGCAATGAATGTTTGAAGAAAAAATTATTACCAGCAATGAATGTTTGAAGGAAAAATTATTACCAGCAATGACTTTTTGAAGAAAAATTATTACCAGCAATGAATGTTTGAAAAAATATTTATTACCAGCAATGAATGTTTGAAGAAAAAATTATTACCAGCAATGAATGTTTGAAGAAAAAATTATTACCAGCAATGAATGTTTGAAGGAAAAATTATTACCAGCAATGACTTTTTGAAGAAAAATTATTACCAGCAATGAATGTTTGAAAATATATAAATTACCAGCAATGAATGTTTGAAAAAAAATTATTACCAGCAATGAATGTTTGAAGAAAAAATTATTGCCAGCAATGACTTTTTGAAGAAAAATTATTACCAGCAATGAATGTTTGAAGAATAAATTATTACCAGCAATGAATCTTTGAAGAAAAAATTATTACCAGCAATGAATGTTTGAAGAAAAAATTATTACCAGCAATGAATGTTTGAAGAAAAAATTATTGCCAGCAATGAATGTTTGAAGAAAAAATTATTACCAGCAATGAATGTTTGAAGAAAAAATTATTACCAGCAATGAATGTTTGAAGAAAAAATTATTACCAGCAATGAATGTTTGAAGAAAAATTATTACCAGCAATGAATGTTTGAAGAAAAAATTATTACCAGCAATGAATGTTTGAAGAAAAAATTATTGCCAGCAATGAATCTTTGAAGAAAAAATTATTACCAGCAATACAGTTTTGAAAATTAATAATATCATCACTAAAAATCTTGTCGGCATTAAATAACCCGTTGAGGTTGATATGCCGTAAAACACAACAAACGAAAGCAAATCAACCTGTTAGAATGTATTTTCTTCTGTACAGATTTCTTGCGGGTATAGGGAGGATTAATGAAGGAAATAAGAATAATAATAAAAAAAATAATTTAAATTCAAGTTAAAACTTCCTTGCATTCCCTTCACATTCATACCAATTTAGAAAGACATATATTTTGCCGTTTGTCTCACGTGATGTGGTTTCTGTTATTTGGCATAGATCTTGTGATTCTACAGCCCCAGTCTACAAGGTTCTAAGAAGAATGGTCCTCGTTAAGAACTACATGCTTCATTTGCTCGAAGCCATTGAGAAAGCTGACAGTTTAAATCATTCTGAACGAGTTTGATGCCATGTATGACATCCAAATCAAAATCTCAATCTGACGACACTATTTAAAGTTAGATGGTTACTATTAAAATGGTTATGATGTATGAGGTGTGTGATAGGAGTGAAAGAGGAGGTGATAGAAAATGAAAATTATGAGGATAAGCAGGATATATAACGATTGACCCTTTACTTGGAAAGTTTAAAATTGTTGTGTTCAGGGAAGCATCCACGTGGGAGCAGTTCTGTGGAAAACACCTTAAGTTGAGCTTTATCCTTACAATTGGAATAGGGAAGGAATGAGGGCAAGTCAACTCCGTGGAAATAACAATGATGTTTGGTGTAAATGAGAACCAAATCTCCAAGCAAAAAGCATTGAGAAGAATCAGTCTTCTATATACACTGACGTGCCAAAAGTCATGTGATATCAGTGAGTAAAGGTAATGGTTGGTGGCACTGTCGAAACTTGACGTCATGAAAATGTTGAGACATATCATTTGGGCTCTGATATCTAGTGAGTCAGTGTGAACACCAAATAATCAGCTCATTATTGAAGCTCCAACGGGACATGGTAATGGATGCAAGACGCATAGGGAATTCTATTTCTAAAATTATGGAGACATTTGACCTCTCCCAATCTATGGTGTCACTTGTGTATGGGAAATGCCTGACGGGAGATATTACTACCCACTGCAGACAGCGTAGTGACAGATCACGGGTCATAAGATTCTATGGTCCTGTTAACATCATGTCACCGAAGAGAGCGTCTCACATGGGTTCGTTACATCACTAAGTGGACTCTGGAGGACTTGCAACTTGTAACACGGATCAGTAAGTCAAATTGTTAATTGTTTTGCTGGGATTCAAGTGATACTGGATACCATAGGTCAAAAACTGAACGACCAGTGATGACTACTTTGCACTGCTTCGTGACCATTTTTACCCATTCAAGGGGCTCCATGTACCCACCACCACTAATAATGAATTATTCTGCCCTCTGTCGCCGGGTACAGTTTGTCCAGAATTGTTCGGAGACTTCCGACAAATAAGGTGATCACACCGTTCATCCGGTATCATTCTACTAATTGAACCTTTATAAGACATGGTAGAGAGGTCTACTATTTAAGGATTTTTTTAGGGATTTCTTAGGATATGATAGACAATAATTAAAAATTACTTTATCAGTTTCTACGCCCAGTGACCAGAAAGAGTGTGTATTATATATATATATATATATATATATATATATATATATATATATATATATATATATATATATATATATAAATTTAGTTTAATTTAATTAAAAAGCAGACAACCTTAAGGGTCCATTGATTGATATTTTCTTTCCCCAAAAAAGTGATTTCTTCCTGGGGAAAAAAATACAATCAATGGACCCTTAAGGTTGTCTGTGTTTTTAATTAAATTAAATTAATATTCGCTCTGGTTTTACATTGAGCTCTCTGGATGACGTCCTCCTTGGGATTATCCATACGGATTACTAAACTTTTCATTACCTAACCAATATATATATATATATATATATATATATATATATAACAAATGGAAAACGTTTCATTCGCCTTTCTAGCCTTCATCAGATCTAAAAATGAAAGAAAGAAATGTGTGTAAGTGTATTTGTGTATATGCTTAAATATTGAATCATAGAACTTTTTTCCCTAGAAAGGGAGAAAGGCGAAATCAAATCTAGTTTCAATGAAATGATTTCCATTTCGCAAATTTCTTAAAATTTTAGTCCGGATTCTATATCCTACTTTAAACAGACAAACACACACAAACACACACGCGCACACACACACATACAAACACACGCACACACACACACACACACACACACACATATATATATATATATATATATATTATAATAGTTTTATAATAAATTACAATAAAAACATTTTACATCATATTATTGTAGCGATGTAAAATGTTTTCATTGAAATTTATTATAATCAAAATATAATATTTGGGTCTACTTTGTATTGAGCATTTTTTTAAAGTAAATGCTGTAAAACTTTAACTTTTATAAGACATGGTAGAGCGGTCTACTGTTTATATATATATAAGCGATTTCATATATATATATATATATATAAGCAATTATATATATATATATATATATATATATATATATATATATAAGCAATTATATATATATATATATATAAGCGATTTTATATATATATATATATAAGCGATTTTATATATATATAGAAGCGATTTTATATATATAGAGAAGCGATTTTATATATATATGTGTGTGTGTGTGCGTGCGTGCGTGTGTGTGTGTGTGTGTGTGTGTGTGTGATTTTAATCACTTCACCCCGAACGCAGAACGTGAAAGTGAGAGAAAAAACTGGGTATAAGGGAGATTGAGGAAAGGATAAAAATTTAAACTGGATTCAAAAAGATCGAAGATAGCGATTAACGTTTCATTTAAATCTTTGAAGATTGTAGTTATCAGGGAAGCATGGAAACGGAAGGGATTTCCACGGGCGTGAAGTGCGAGGAAAGAAACTGTTGGAGTAGAAGCGGCGGTTACATTTATCTATTTCAACAGTAAAAGGGTGGGACCTAAATGCCAATCTAGCAGCACGCTTAAATTCACCGTCATCGAGGAACCAAGAAAAAAAGCTCGTCAGATGAGTTGCCATGAAAATATTTGTAAAAAAAAAAAATACAGAGAGAGAAGACACGTCACGTCGGTGAGAAAGTGACTGCAGTCGAGACACCAAGTCGGGATCGATTACATTGCACATCCTTCTTTGGAACTTCGAGATGAATAGCAGGAGCACCAAACCAGATATGGCACCGGAATTCAATGAACGGACAAATGGTAAATTTGTTAATATTCAAAATGGACTCCGACGTGTGTGTGTGTGCGCACGCGCGCGCGTGTGTGTGTATGCGTGTGTGTATGTGCATTTATCATGTTTTTTGTATATATTAGTTTATGTGTATATTCGTTTATGTTAATATTATCTACCAGTTGTTTAACAGTCACTCATTGGTGTCTTTTCTTCTTCTTTTTTTTCTTTCTATCTTTCAGGTTATCTCCATTGTGTCCGTTTTCTTCATCGTTATATCTATACTATCCTTCTGCCTTAAGACTCATCCTGAGATGCGAGTTCCGGTCTTGCGCAATGCGACAAATTCAACCCCTTGGCATTTGGAGAAGCAGAAGACCGAACCGCACGAGGCCTTCTTCTATATCGAGTGCGCATGCAATGCGTGGTTCACGTTTGAGATTATTATCCGCTTAATTGTGGCACCCAATAAATTCTACTTCATGAAGGCCCCCGTCAACATCATCGACATTGTGGCCACACTGTCGTTCTATCTTGACTTTTTGCTCACGAAACTTAAACAGGAGAGCGACATTCTCGAGTTTTTCAGTATTATTCGTATCCTTCGTTTATTCAAACTGACCCGCCATTCTGCGGGCTTAAAAATTCTCATCCATACTTTCAAAGCCAGTGCCAAGGAATTATCTCTTCTAATCTTTTTCTTGGTTCTGGGTATTGTAATTTTCGCTGCCCTTATATTTTACGCTGAACGGATAGAATACAACCCGAACAATGACTTTGATAGCATCCCCGTTGGTCTGTGGTGGGCAATTGTGACAATGACCACAGTAGGATATGGGGATATGGCCCCCAAGACGTATGTAGGTATGTTTGTGGGGGCATTATGTGCTCTAGCTGGTGTGTTGACGATAGCTCTACCGGTCCCAGTTATAGTAAGCAACTTCGCGCTTTTTTACTCACACACACAGGCCCGATCGAAACTGCCCAAGAAACGTCGACGAGTGTTACCAGTGGAAGCTCCCAGACCAAAAGTACCGAAAGGACCTGGTGTCCCAGGAGGAGGTGTGGGCCCAGCAAATAGGAGGATGAACGCCATAAAACATAATCATCCTCCCGGGTCGTTGGACGCTAAGATGGCCCGTATAGGTAAGTATTTTATACCTTTGACGGATATTCATTTAGGATCGAAAAAGTGAATATATTTATATATAATTTCTTAAGGTATGGGATGGGTTTGTAGATAGTTTTTGGATACAAAAATATAACTGATAGATATTTATTTAGGACCGTCAGTTGAAACAAAATGAAGTGATTGTTTTGATATTAGAGAAACAAAGACGTCTTAGATTCTAAAATGTAAAAGCGAAAGAAAGATAGGGACAAATTAAATTTACATTGTGAAAAAGGCTATAGAAAACTATTTTCATTTTTTCGAAATTATGGACAAACTTATTCGTGAGTGAAGAGTTTGTTTATCAGGTGAAAAACACGAGACTTAATCAGCGACAATCTCGAAAAGAATGAGACTTCCTACCTCCATTAAGATATAAACGTGTTTCCCTGAGATAATATGGAAATAATAAGAGTTAAAATGGTGATATTTTTGCTTTCTCGTTTAATCCATATAATAATAAAAATCTAAGAGATTCGGCCTTCTTCTTAAAGTTTCAAGACCCATGTTGCTCTGAATATGATTCACCATGACGATATTCGAAGTAGGCTTCATGTTTTTTTTTCTTCAGATGTAGTAATTTAATAAAATACCCCTAGATTTTGATAACTTGTTTTCATTTCTTTCTTGCTTTCTGGCAATTAACTATCAGACTAGTGAAGAAATAATTTAGTTGACAAGTGTTTTTTTCTAATCAAAAGAGACAAAATGGGAAAAGAGATGGGAAATGCAAAATTGTGATAGAATAAAAAAAAACCAGACATATCTACTTATCTTAGCGATAAAAATGACAATATGTGAAAAACAAGAAATAAAATAGAAGAGAATTTCCTCTGTTAAGAATTAGATTTCGACTTCCACCTCCCATGGCTTTTTTAAAGTCTTTCCTTCGTTCTTTTAAGACTGAAACAACTACAACTCGAAATTCTTTTTTTTCTACTTCCTCTCTGTGCTTTTGTCTTCTTCTTTTTATTTTCCCCCTCTCTTTCTTCTGTATGTTTGCTATTCGACCCTCTCCTATCCATTTTCAACTCCTCTAAATTCTTCTTCTTCTTCTCGTTTTTTTATCATCTCTCTCTCCTATTTATATTGTATTTCGTTTGACATTTTCTTCTTCTTCTTCTTCCTATTCTTCTCCTCCTTCTTCTTCTTCTCTTTTTTCTATCATTTCTCTCTCCTATTTGTATTTCATTTGACACTTTCTTTTTCTTCTTCTTCTTCTTCTTCTTCTACTACTACTACTACTACTACTACTATTACTACTACTACTACTTGAAGTATCTTCAATCCGCATTTCCGGCCTAATTTTTTCAGTGCTCGGGAATTTCCAGCGAGTTTTGCGTTCGATAATTTCTCTTTGCATTTACAATTAGATAGAATTCTTCCTATTGTCTAGTGGGTAGATTATTCTTCTGTAGATATTGGAAAAAAATTTGATCATAGGGGTTCTCGTCTAGGCATCAATGATTAGCTGTAGACATTGAATTATTAGAGAATTATTTCGATTCTCTGCCTTGCTGTTGTCATCATTTTCAAACGTTTACTCATTGTCATTTATTTTTACTCTTAATATATTATGTAGAATCCTTTATTCGTAAGAGACACGACGAATTGACAGAGAATGTCAGAAACAGCCGTAGAAAAAGTGTCATTTTCAGAAGTTATAGAATAACAAAAGATATCGAAATTGTTGATTAATAAATCTAAACAAGACCTCAACCAATTTACTCTGGAGTATAATGTCAATAAAAATCAGTGATATTCAATGATATAAGTGTGTATAGTATTTAACGACCAGTTAATCAAAGACGTGTACAGATATCAATAGTAAGCAGTAACAACTGGATCGATTGTTTCGTAAAAAAAATCAGCTAGAAAATATATGCAATAAACCAAGACGATGTCCCCAGAGTAATAGAACTAAATTGACCGGTTTTTTTTTTTCGGTTTTTTTTTTTTTGTAGTTTTAGATTTAGAAACACTTAGTGTTTTTTTTTTCTTGTGCGAAAGAATCGCCCGATTTCGGTCATGTGATCTTTGAGATTTTTTTTTTAGAACCAACGGATTCAAATCGGAAACCCTGAAAAAGAAAAAAAATCATGATTTTCAGATTCAATTCAGTTTGAATTTTTGCATTTTAATGAATCTCACCAAACGAGATTTCCAGAGAGATTGTTTAAAATCATTTCGCGGAAAAATGTTTCAACGGCTCACAGATTTGAATAGCATCATATGCCGGAAAATTTTAGGAACTGTCCAGCAATTTGTCCATTTAGAAGGGCCGGCAATTAAAATAGCCGATATCTGGGACGGCTGGCCAGCTCCTTGATTAAAAGAAATCTTTAAAGGAAAAATAATATTTGTAAATACGATTTTAATATTTTTCTGACCAGTCATGAGAGGAGTAACAGCTTTTTCAATAATATAGCTTTGGATATTTTTTTTTTTGCTATTTAAATTGAGATCTACATTGTCCCTGGACTAACGACTAATGAAATAACAGTACCGACTACAAGTGAGGGTTTACACTAGTAATCTCTTTTCAAAGATGGGTTTGTAATTAATTTACTCCATTTCGCCGTTCCGAAGACGCATCACTCTTGTAAGAATAAACCTCCACCCAAATTTATCTTACGTCTTCGAGGATGAATATTAGATTGTTTACAGGTCTATATCTAATTCTAGAGAGATCACTTTGATAATTGATTCCAACATTTAGGTGGACAGAATTGAGGTTCGTCTTTGATAGCCGGTACGCTCTTTGATGCCAGAAAATACAGCAATTATTTTTCTTTTTTTATTGTTGTCTGTTTTTTATGAAAACTCCTGGGCTGCTGCACACTGTTATATGGTGTATCCTTCCGCTCTTTGCTGTGGCAATGCCTCTTGTTGAAGACATTTTACCTTTCTCGCTATAAAAACAATATACATGCAACTAAAAACAATCATTTATATAATCACATTAATATGTATAAGCTTATGTAAATTTATTACTTGTACCTATTACCTTTACTTGTCAAAATATACATTTTATTTATGCACATATGTGTATATAGTTACAGAAACATTCATGCGTATAAATCTATCTATCTATCTATCTATCTATATATATATATATATATATATATATATATATATATATATATGTATGTATAAAGGTAAAAAACAATAGGAAAACTGTATTATTAGCCGACGCGCTTCGTCCCATGTGAACTTTTCAAAGCAAAAACGAAATGAATTTTTACTCTCCCAAGCCAACGTACACAACTATATCAAGAAATGAAAAGAAAATAGTTGGATCCGTCAACACAACAATAAAAACAATATTTCCACACGTGATAGTACTTGACATAATTTTTAGTTGACAATATGAATACAATAGCGTTTTCTAAATTCTTCTACTTGCTAAGGACATTTTGTTTTCTTGTTAATAGTTATTTTGTTTTCAATAAATTCATTTCGGTTTTGCCTTGAAAAAGTCTACATTGGCTGAAACGCGTCGGCTAATAATACAGTTTTCCTATTGTCTTTTACCTTTATACATATTGTCTTTTTCTACAGGTTAGCTTTGAGAAATTTTTCACACACACACACACACACATATATATATATATATATATATATATATATATATATATATATATATATATATATATATATATTGTGTATTTAGGCAGCAATCCTTCTTTCATGCACATTTCATTAAAAACGACAGACAAGGTGCTTTTATAAAAAAACTAAATAAAAGCAACTTGTCTGTCGTTTTTAATGAAATGTGCATATATATATATATATATATATATATATATATATATATATATATATATCTGTTGATATCTATCTATCTGATTGCATCACTAAGACAAGTTTACCCATATGATTTTTTAATCGATAAACATCTGTAGTTTTATGATAATTCATTTTGTGAACGTTTATCGACGTATTGTCCACAAAGTCTTTCTTTGAGGTACGTACTTGGGTACGTAGAAAGCAGTATGGAATCCATAAGAAAAGTTTCAAAAATATGTTTTCTATCATTATTTTTACTTGTTTCACGTCTAGGCGAAAGGGAAGGATTCTTATTTTTTTAGATGTTGCGATTCAATTCTGTTACGATGTTTCATATATTTCAATAGTTAAACTTGTTAATCCTAATTTGTAAAGAAATCGTTAGCATTTTAAGAATGAGTTGGTATTAAACAAGTTTTTCTGTTGTTTTTTTTTTTTTTGTTATCTGGATATCAGCTTAATTTTTTTTTCTTCCTGTAAAACTTAAATTCAGTTTCATGCAAACATCACCAACTGTTAAAATTTACTTGCAGTGGTAGGTTAATATACTTGAACTTTGCATTTAACAGTTTTCAATCCAACATATAACACAACTTAATCTCTAAGTCTTCAAAGACAACGTAAACTTGATTGCAGATAAAATAAAATATTATAGGCTGATAAGTGCATCCATAGTTGTTTGATCATTATATGGTTTTGCTATATGAAGAAAAGAAAAGTTAGGAATGACATAAGAATTTGCATTTATGTCCCGTAGTGGGAAAGAGCTCTTGTGTGTGAACTTATATCGGCGGCAGTTTAAAGGTCAAGTCTTTTCCAAAATGTGTCGTACATTGAAGTAGAACTGAAATTATCTTGTCAGCATTAACGAGTTATCGTGCAAATGAGTGAGCGTTGAAAATTTTGATAAGCCTTAATGTTTTCCTCGTTTCAGTCAATATTTTCTCGTTTTCCTCGTTTCAGTCAATATTTTGAATTTGAATAAAATTTAAAACGAAGGAAAAGGCGAGTTAAGTGAAAAACAATTGAAGATTTACTCTCAGTCAGTTATGTGCCATACGTGATACACGCTTAGGCGATCATGTATCTTTCGATACATGACTGACGAGGCGGATTTTTTTCCCGCCGTAGGCTGCCATTTCTTTCTGCGGTAGACCATTTGCCACCCAAGTTGTTCTCCCTGCAACTATTTACCCGGGTGGGGTAGAAGAGGAGGATTCATGCAAATTAGTGAATGCACTGGATTCGACTAAAATTCGAACTCGGCTCTCCGATTCCTCGATCCGAGCCGCTATCCACTGACACTCGTAATCTCTTTTTCGAAGTTAGGTTTGTAAGGAATTTACTCCATTTCGCGGTTCGTAAACGTATGACTCTTGTAAGAATAAACCTCCACCCAAACTTATCCTACGAGAATTAATATTAAATTGTAAATATACAGGCTTATATCTAATTCTAGAGAAATCCCTTTGGTAATTATTCGCAATACGTAGCTGAACTGAATCAAGGTGCTCGATAGCTTTGATAGCCGGTATGTTCTTTGATACCAGAATATACAGAAATTGTTTTTAGTTTTTATTATTGCTTTTTTTTTTAATGAAAACTCCTGGGCTGTTGCACGCTGTTATATGGTGTATCCTTCCGCTCTTTGCAATAAAAAATGGAAGATAACATTAGCATGTCTTAAGTTAGTCTTAATGCCCCCGATCATAATCTGGAATTCTGGGTACAGACAATAAAATTCCGTTTTCATTTGCTTGTGATGTTCTTAAAACGACAATGCGAGTTCGCCTTGTTTTGCTCATATTATCGACTTCAAAAGTCGACTTTTCTGCAGTAAAGTGCATCGAAAACATGAGGAATAATACTGCAGCAGAGAAACGTAATCTCCTGCCATTTCAGGACCAAGAAATTCAAAGCCTATTTAACAATATGCTTTGGTTATTGGCTCACAAACTCGGCAAGTTAACAGGCTGTCTTCATTTCTGTTCATATTTTTAAACAATTGTTTGCGTTCATTTAGGTGGGGGGGGATGATTTGGATCATTTGGGGGATACAAGTCAGAGAGAGTGAGCAATAAATTGAGAATCGAACTTGCGACTAGGAGCTTGCCGAAGTAGCATATTAGCCTCTTTCCACTACAACGGTGTGGGAGCGAGGAGGGGGCTACCTTACTTAAGCCTAGAACATGCATCCGTGCGCATGGAGATGAGAGAAGTTGCGTTCTCTTCAGTTTCTGTGGACCCCCCCCCCCCCGCCCAATGTAATGCGATGCAAACGTGCGTATTGATCTTCACGCATAAAATTTGATGTGGATGGAAATTTAGAAGATGAGAAGGCGACGTGATTGATACAAATAAATTTTACAATGACCAATACCTTTTTCCATAAAAAAAAAAACATTCATTATCAACATTGAATGTTTATTATCAATCTTAGTCGTTAATGAAAAACATTATTATTATTATTACAATTATTATTATTAGACGTAGTGGAAATAACAAAACGCGTGGCACTGATTGATTTAATATCTGAGTTAAACAAAACTATGTTTACTGATGATCCTAACAAATGGATCTCTATAAAAAAATTTTTAAAAAGCATATTTTATGCATAGATTTAAAAGAAAGAAAATGTTTCAAATCAGATTCCAGCATTATCATCTTCACTAGATGTAGAAAGTAAACAAAGAATAATCAAAGACAGTTACGTAATCACAATGATGGTAACAGACGTACCATTTTATTATTATTATCATTATTATTATTATTATTATTATTATTATTATTATTTTCGTCATCGTCGTTGAGGGTTACTGCTTGTTTTCTGCTGTCAATTGATTAAAGAAAAATGTGTTTTTCAATACAATCTGAAAAGGGTGAAACGATAAATCTACCATATTTGATTAATAACTGAAATCTTCAACTAAAGATTAGATAATCATTTCAGTATCAAGTTTTATAAAATTGAGAAAAATACATGCAGCCTAAGTCGAGCAACCTGCTCGTTTCTCGATGAACCAAAGGCCTGAAATGACTCCATTGAAAAGCTTTAGAAAGCAGAAGCTTTGCATAAATGGCGGTAAAATTGCCGATCAATATGGATTTTGAAGAAACTCATATCGTTTTAGTCGATGTATTTTCTAAGCTTCCCCAGTTAGAGGCTTCTTTCTTCTTTCACTCAAAATCTTCGTTTTACTGAGAATAGAATAAAAGTCGTTCGTTTATATATTCGAAGATATTAAAAAGAAACTTTTCGTCGTTTTCGCACCGACAAGTGACTGGAGTTTCTCACTGTCCTCTAAATACCTTCCCAGAATTCCGCGACTCTTTTATCAAATATTTATATTGCGATATTTATATTTTTTAAGCATTTCACCCCAAGAAAGGCGGAAGTGCCACTAGCACGCAAGGGGTTACAGAGATTGAGAGCAAGAGTAAAGAAAAATAAGGAAAAGATGAAGAGAAGGACGGGGAATAGATCAAGGCATCTGGAGATGTCGATTGACATTGCATTTGAATAGTTTATACTATCAGGGAAGTAAGTAAGAGGAAGGGAGTTCCACAGACGGGAAGTGCCAAACATGAAGCTATTGGAGTAGAAGAGACGGCTACATTTAAACCGTTTCGACAGTGAAAGGGTGGGACCGAAGTGCCAACCTAGTATAAAGTACTTATCGGTTTCTGTTGTGTTTTCTCTTGAAAGAACGAATGAATTGATTAATTAGTGTCTAAATAGAAGTACGGTTACATTGTTTTAGTATTTGTCTTTCTCTTGATATCTGAGGCATTTCAAAATTCTCCCGAAGAGTACGAATGATAAGAATACTAACGTTCATAATTCTTCTTGTTTTCGAGTGGTTATCGTTGCAAAGAATGGAATTGGTTACTCGAGTTAAAATTTCGAACGGGGCTGTTACATTCACTTCGCATTGAATCCTTCACTTCTCTACTCATTTCTACTTTGTGTAAAATAGTAGGGCAGATTAGACTCTCTAGACTTGGTAGGGAAACCAGACAAATAGAATTAAAAAGTCGTGGAGTAAATAACGGGAAGCCAGTGTCCACTCCTTTTCCCAAATGAACAGGGTACAGATATTAAAAAGGACGTTGTGAAGAGTCATGATCGCCTACGTCCTGAAAGCACTTAGCTTTTTAAAAAAACTGATTCAGTGAAGTATTTTAGCGAGCTGTTATTTCGCAATACCCAGGAGTTGTTGATTCTCCTGAAAGGCGTACGAACTTTTTGGTTAAGAAGGATTAGGGAAACCTAGCTATGACCTTCGCTTTAATTAATATGGTTATTTACTAAGTTTATGTAAAACATATTAACATGTCTGTAGCTCCCCTGTATTTATCTAGTAATAGAGTCCCAGATGAATGCATCCGTTGGAAAATGAACTTAGAAAAACATCAACGACGCCAACTACGACATTTCAATATACAGGGTGTCCATAAAGTTCGTGTGCACTTTAAAAGATTTATAACTTTATTTGTATTTGCGATAGAAATAATTTGTAAAAAGGATTAGAAAGAAGTAAATCTTTATTTTTTAAGGTTTTATTGAAATTTTATTTAAGTTTCCACATGTCCTCCATCATTAGCAATACAAAGGGTAATACGATTTTGCAGTTCACGGAAAACATTTGCCAACTGATTTACAGTAATGCCTGAAATCACATTAGTTATTTTAGCTATACTTAAAACTAGGTACATTAAACTTTATAACATTTTTTACAGATTATTTCTATCGCAAATACAAATAAAGTTATAAATGTTTTTAAGTGCACACGAACTTTATGGACACCCTGTATTTCGATATTTCAGGATGAAATATGGAAATTAGTTGCGTACATACATAGTTTTTATCACAAAAACAAATGCGTATAGCAGTTCTAGACCCCCGATGAGGATATACGTCATACTCAGAAATCCCGTGATTATTGATTACACCGGGAGTTTGCTTTTGCATAAGTGTTCATGTTTAAAATTATAATGAGCGTTTAAGTGCATATAGGCGTCACCGGTGCAGGAGTGTGTGTACATATAAGGGGGTGCTGAAAATTTCTTAGCTCGACCAAGAAGAACCCCCTCCCACACATACACACACACACCAGAACTGATGTTTAGACATTTGATTAGATTTACGGGAATGAGTCGGGGCTATAACTTTTCAGCAATATCTTGTATTTGCGCAAACGTGTTTGTTCTTATAAAACAGTATATGTATAAAAACTTACCGAGTGTAAGTACGTGTGTATGTAAGTGTGTACGCATACGTGTGCATATGAGCAAATACAAAGGCATGTATGTATATATGACACTATACCCATTGATATAAATATATGTATGTGTGTGTATGTAGATGTTCATATATGTTCATGTACAAGGAGCAGTCAAGGAATGGAAGAAAGTAATCCAAAATATTTCCCATGCATGAGTAAAAGAAAATCCTTTTCGGAATCGGTCTCTCCAAGCGGATCAACTTCTTGGAGTGCCAATGGAGCGTCAGCCATCTTCTAATGTTGTTATCTACTCCTTATTGTATCTTCTACCAAAATGCCCTAAATTTGTTCACGGATCCATGACCATGTTTCCAACATGCGGCCAAATTACCACATCGCGCAGTAACAAAAGTATCGAGGCATATCAATAGTTCTTCAGGGGTTTACCAAAGTCGAGATCAGTGCAGGAACGACGCTCTCAGAATACAAGCTGACTTTGGGAACAGTTCAACAATTCAACATTTGCTTAACTTAATACTTCGATAGTTTGCGAAATGTCTTTACAAAAATTACCAGGCGTCGCCATAAATTTTCAGTAGACGTTAACAAAGAGCCTCTGTTGAAAACTGATTGCAATATGTCAACCTAATTACTGCCGGTTACAAAATGAAGCATCCCACTGGCAAACATGAAAGATTGATATGATGACGCCGTTCGAATACGCTCAAAGTTATTCTCCTAAGTTATTCACTTCTCGTGGTTTTATAAATACGACTTTTATATATATATATATATATATATATATATATATATATATATATATATATATATATATATATATATATATATGAAGAAATATAATTTTATGGTGTGGTATAGTTATGGGTTAAAGTGCTCAATATCAGAGATAGAGCGTGTGTGAATATAAATATAAAAGTGAACATTGAAGTCAACACTCAGAGACCTCTGTGTGTTGACTTCAATGTTCACTTATATATATATATATATATATATATATATACAGGGTGTCCATAAAGTTCTTGTGCACTTTAAAAAAACTTATAACTTTATTTGTATTTGCGATAGAAATAATCTGTAAAAAATGTTATAAAGTTTATTGTATCTAGTTTTAAGTATAGATAAAATAACTAATGTGATTTCAGGCATTACTGTAAATGTGTTTTTTTAAATGTGTTATTGATAACGGATACAAACACACACACACACACACACACACACACACACACACACACACACATATATATATAATGTGTGTGTATCAAGAGACAAGAGGAAAAATTAGTCTTCTTCTTGTCTCTTTTTATACAGATAAACTCTATTTGAAAATATTTTACATATATATATATATATGTGTGTGTGTGTGTGTGTGTATGTGCTTATGAAAGAGAGAGGTTCAGAAAGAGGGGCTTTATATTGGCATAAGCCTGCGTGGGTGTACATGTGCATGAGGCTTTATATACATATATATGCGTGCGTGGGTGTATGTGTGAGGCTATATATTTACATTCATGCCTGAGCGTTTTTAGCTTATTGTGTGTGTGTGTGTGTGTGTGTGTGTGTGTGTGTGTGTGTGTGTGTGTGTGTGTGTGTGAAGAGAAGGTGGATCGTAAAATTACAAAGCGTGGGATTGAAAAAATTGCCAAGAAAACTGAAAGCCAAGATTTCGAGCTACGAACAAAGCCGTCGGTAATCAAACCTAACGAGAGATAAATTGAAGTCCCCCCCCCCTTTGTTAATTAGGTTGCAGCGTGAAAAAAATATGATGTTAGGCGTTGGAATTCAAGATTTAAAACTTATTTCGCTGTTCACTGAATCTATGAACTAGTATGAGTGTCTGGAAAAATAGATAGATAGATAGATAGATAGATAGATAGATAGATAGATATGAACAGACTGTGATAGATAGATAGATAGATAGATAGATAGATAGATAGATAGATAGATAGATAGATAGATATGAACAGACTGATATAGATAGATAGATAGATAGATAGATATGAACAGACTGATATAGATAGATAGATATATAGATATGAACAGACTGATATAGATAGATAGATAGATAGATATGAACAGACTGATATAGATAGATAGATAGATAGATAGATAGATATGAACAGACTGATATAGATAGATAGATAGATAGATAGATAGATAGATAGATAGATAGATATGAACAAACTGAGATAGATAGATAGATAGATAGATAGATAGATAGATAGATAGATAGATAGATATGAACAGACTGAGATAGATAGATAGAAATGAACAGACTGAGATAGATAGATAGATAGATAGATAGATAGATAGATAGATAGGTAGGAATAACTTTGGATTTGAATGCAGGAAGGCTGGTTTCTGAAATATGATAACATACCAGTCAAATATTTGAGGATATGATGCACAGTTTTCAGGACATCAGAGCTGAATATTATCATGAGACCAATTATTAATACAGACAGACAGACAGACAGATAGATAGATAGATAGATATGTGTGTGTGCGTGTGTGTGTGTGCGTGCGCGCATGCGCACAAACAGAATTTAGCGTACTCCTTTTCCACTCACACGAGGGATGCAACGAAAAAAAGACTTCCTGTTTAATTTTTCGGAAACTACAACAGATACAAGGAAACACATTGACACTGTTGAATAGAGCAAGACTATTTTCCTTACTGGCTATGTATTTTCACCTGGATACCGTTCTTGTAAAATCTGCATTAACAGACCCGACCCACTTTTTCATAGCAGCGCCTAACTGTGCTTACACACACTATTTGGTTTTCATAAACGTTATTTCGTCATAGTGAAACTCAGTGACACACCTCTGTTTCGTGCGCACTTTTATGTCAGGTGCCATTTTGTTCCGACTGCCGCTTAGCTGCTATCATTAAAAAAGGCAAACAAAAAATATGGGTCATTGGTGGGATGTTCAGTCTCAACTGCCATACCACCAATATATTCACCACTGACATCGTGGGTCAGCATAATAAAATAGGTGTCATTATTTTCGGAGCAAGTCTCGTGTACACACACACACACACACACACACACACACACACACACACATATATATATATATATATATATATATATGTATGTATGTATATCGCACATATAGTGCTGGTGACAAAAACAAAACAGTACTCGATGTAATACAAGAGATATTAAGGGTGTGCGTATATATATATATATATATATATATATATATATATATATATACATGTATATATATACTCACAAGGGGGTATACCGGAAGGTCTTTGGTTGGACCA
Organism: Acanthosepion esculentum; assembly: GCA_964036315.1. NCBI lineage: Eukaryota > Metazoa > Mollusca > Cephalopoda > Sepiida > Sepiidae > Acanthosepion > Acanthosepion esculentum. Next base: position 11,341,586 of record OZ038498.1, on the reverse strand, counting down.
ATAAGTATAATTAGCATCTAATTAGTCTTCTGGTTAGATTTTGTGAAGTTAGTAGGGTTGAGAATTTTTCAACACCCTATCGTTCTGACTGACAAACAGACAAAAATATTTGTATCGAGATTTTAATTATATCCACTCACACACATATATCTGGTACTTTACACACACACACACACACACACACACACACACACACACACACACACAAATATAACTATATATATATATATATATATATATATATATATCAGTAACATATTTACAAAATATATATGCTGGGTATTTTAATCAGGCATGTATACATATGTGTATAATGAAAAATATTTTTAACTATATATATATATATATATATATATATATATATATATATAAGAATTGGATATGAATTGAGAATTATGAATACGTTTACTATTGGACATTTGAAAAATGTATGTGATTGGTGTGCCTATTCGTGCTTCTTATAAATACTTTTCGCCGACATAAGGTTAAATCTACATGTATATCGTAAATATCTACCTATTTATTTATATCTCCCTTACGAGCCACTATTACTGACACCGGGAAAGCTATCCTTGACTCTAACCGTCTTTAGCACCAACCAGCCTGCCTAGACGCAAAGCCCCCCTGCCCCTGTGGTGGGGAATTGAGAAACGTGCAAACTTTGAGAACATTTTTGTTTATTTTAATTTAAAAAATATTAATTTAATATTTTTATCAAATGCAATTTTTTTTCTTTTACAATGAATTTTAATATTAATGTTCCTCTATTGTATTTTCTCTTTGAACGCACAAGCGTTTGTGTGAGCATGCGTTCGTCTAAGTGTTTGAATTATATTCCTCTCTCTCTCACACACACACACACACACACACACACACACGCACACAGACACACATATACACATGCATTTGTTTAATATTTCGCAGACCTTTATATAGTTGCACTACCTATATTATCAGTTTCTTTTCGTTTCACCTTTGCTGTTGTGGTTTTTATTAATATTTTCTTTATTATAAATCATGTTCACGTTTTTGTTTTGTTTTTTTTTATACCCAATGAAAAACGACCCAAAGAATACGGAAGAGCATTTCAAAAACATATGAGCAGACAGGCAAATAAATAAATGAATCAATCAAAAATTCTTAAGCGAAAAATGAAAAAAGTTCAAGCAAATGTGGACTTCTTCATTGTCCAGTCTCTATCATTGCAATGACCAACCCATGCGCTACACGAAGATCACTTTCTGGCTGTCGTGTTCTACGTTGCCATTATAATTTGAATCTTTTGATGTAGAAACTTATAATTTTGCTATGATACCAACCACTAAAATTATACATAAAATGTACGCACGCAAATATATATCTAACAACGCACGATATGAATATCCTGCCATTGTTAAACGCAACACTTCTCAGTGAACTCGCTACTACACAGGTTAAACGTTGAAGACAGACTAGATACAAATGTATACGAATGACAAATGTAACCTAGTCTACACGGCAACACGACGCCAACTACCGTAAACTTTCTTTAAACTTAACTCAAAAACGAACGATTTGCGGACATATATTTCACGTGTGGAAAAACAAGAGTAAAAATAACATGTAGAGTTTTCAACTTTAAAAATCAGGAGGTCAGTTGAATTCGCTACTTTTTGAAAATAATAATGTAGAGGTCTTTATTTATTTATTTATTTATTTTTTAAATAAAATTGCGTTAGGTGGACATTTGATAAAAATAAATCGCCTGAGGATACCGTAAGGTAGCGGATTCAACTGACCTGATTTTTAAAGCATATATATATATATATATATATATATATATATAACGTCACACATTATGAAATGGATAAAGTCCGGCTATAATTTTAAGACATTTTTTATGTTTATACGTTCTTTTTTATAGACAAAAATGTTTAAGTAAATGCTCTGTTTATAATAAAGAGTATTAACGACATTTACCGGAGGACGCATATTTTCTAAGAAAATTTCTCGGACATTCAGGATGGTAAACGTCGTTTATATATATATATCTATATATCTATATATATATATATATATATATATATATATATATATATATATATATATAATATTATAATATTTACATACGGACAAAAACAACTTGCTTACTACAAAGATGCATTCTTGTTTGGATGTAAAAAATTTCTGAGAAATATTTATTGCTCTACTCTTGGTATCAAGCCGTCTTTTGAATTAACGCTATAAACGTTAGAATTTATATTATTTTCGTTCTCATTTCATTCGGATATATATATATATGTGTGTGTGTGTGTGTGTGTATGTATAAATATATAATTATTTATCATTCTAATACCCTCTAATATTCGTTGTACATGTCTTGTGAAGTTGATGCTTATTGGTATTACAGTAGTCGTAATATTTGTTGTAAACGTTGTGTTTGTAGATTTTGTTATTACATAATTTTCACTGAATATTGCGAGCAATCGAATATAATTTCTCTTATTTCACTTGTCCCTATTGTAGTAATTATTGTTGCTGTTCGATTTTCCGTTTGTTTGTTTGTTTTTTTGTTTGTTTTTTTTTGTTTTGTTTTGTTTTTTCTATGCAACAAAAATATTTCTGTCGTTTCTGGAGATGTGAATTTCTTTTAGGAACACTCTTCGAGAACAGAACACACCAACATGGACTTATTATATTGTGTATTTATTTTCTGAATTTACACTGATGTACCTCTATGGAATTGGCAAAAGAATCTGCTCAAATAGATAGTTAACCATCACAATAAAATGCAATTAAATTAGATGTTTAACTAAAGTTTATATATATATATATATGTATATATTATATATACACTCACTCACACAGACACACACTCACACATATACATACATACATATATATATTTATATATATATATATACATATATATATATATATATATATATATATATTTCTTATTACTATCAATTTATACACCCAGTAAATATATAAAATCAGCAGCTCCTAACAGTCACTACTTACTGAAAATCTAATTTTATATATGTATACACACACACACACATACATATATATATATATATATATATATATATATATATATATATAAAGAATAATACATATATATATATATCATAGATCTCCCCATATATGTGTGTGTGCGGGCGCTTGCGTGTATATATATATATATATATATATACTTTGAATATACGCTCTTTAGCGCTAGAGGGCGTCGTCAGTGATGTTCTGAAATGGATCATTGGGCAGTTTCGGGTCTTTCAAACATCATACTGACCTCACCAAGTCGACCCCATCAGAGCTGATCGGACTCTGATACGCCCTCTAAAAATGCTTACAGACACTAACTTCTATAATATACCCCGTCATCGCGCATTTGATTGGTAGTTGATCAATAGCCAATCACAATGGTGTGTGCTCTATTATATATATATATATATATATATATATATATATATGTATGTGTGTGTGTGTGTGTGTGTGTGTGTGTGTGTGTGTGTGTGTGTGTGTGTGTGTGTATTTAGGCAGCAGCATATTTTCATTCAAGCATCTTTGGTTAAATAATTTAGACGTATTAATGTCTATTTTAGTTTTAATCCTTTTAAGTTCACGAAATGATTTTTGGGTGGCTGTAGAAACTTGATTAAGAAAAATTAAAAAAATTTCTTTCAAATAATTTTTGAATCAAAATTTTGTTTGTCAGAAAATTTGGGAATTTTTCTTGATCAAATTTTTTTTATTCAATTTTTTTTTAAATATCACCGATAGTCTTTCTTATATTTAAATACAGCAAGCATTGCTTTTTGAAAAATAATCTCTGGAAAAAATTTTTAACCAAGGTCAAAAATTTATAATCATATAAACAGTTTTAGGAAGTATTTTATAATAATGCTATTAATTATCCAGTGTTTCTTTTGGACTATCATCTTCATTGTTCTTATGCGATCTTCCTCCTGTCTCTGTTCAATTATACATCGCATCTGATAGTCTTCTCTGAATTTCGAACTGAATCTTATATTCGACCACAGAGAGTTCTAACTGTTTTCTCACGCCATACAGACGGATTTCAATTCCATGTACTTTTCTAGCCATCTTTTAAAACCATTAGCAGCGTAAAATATTGTAAAGGTATTTTATCTTCGTCTCTTTACTTACTTGCTAATTTATTCTTTCGTTTTCAGATATTTTGTGCTGCTTTAAATCGTGTTTGATGACTGTTTGAGACAGATACAATCTTACGGTTAATCTGAGAGCAGATTTCTTTACGAAATGAAGCCATGAGAACTGTGGAGGTTGTGCTAATGGATTAAATTATATTGATGAAAAGTTGTTGAGTAAATTAGGCTGCGTGATGAAATTAACAATTTCCTCTCACATTAAATTCTAGTGTTCAACAAACATAGGAGAAGGACAACATGAGAGACAACAGTTTTTGCACAACAATGGATAAAATATTTATATAAACAACAGATACAAACAACTGCAGTAAAGATGTGGTTTTATGTCCTTTTATGCTTAGATTGAAATGTTGTCAAAGTTCTGGTTTGATAGATTATAAGTTGTTGAATGGTCTGTACAATAATGAGAAAGTGTGTTTGGGTATTATTGTAATTAAAAAAAAATAAACAGTTCAGGTTTGTACTTAAAGTAGAGAAATATTGTTTACGACTTACTTTAAGGTTTACGGAATTGTCGCTCTTTGATTTGTTTTCACTTGTCGTTCGAAGAGAATATTCTAGTTGGAGTAAGTGGTTCTTAATAAGCTGTGTTTATGTTAATTGCAATTATTAACATTGAGCTTGAAAGCGTATGAAAAAGATTCGTGTATTAAGTTGAATTTGGAAAACTTGAGTTGATTGTTCGTGATAAATTATTGCTGTGTGAGTGAGTGTTCTTTCAGGCTGGAATCATGTTAAGGAATTTTAACGTAAAGCCTGGAACTGTGTGACGAGTTCAAAGGATTCCGATCGGCTTACTGTCGAAGATGAAAGACGTTTCATATTTTATTGCTAACTTTGGTCACGTGTTAGGCTCACAGAAGCTTGATAGATTTTGGCGGAATTATTTTTTGGTCAGGTCAAGAACCAGGTCGATGTTATTAAATATTAAGTGACCAATTAGAAGTTGAAATTTTCTGAAAATATATATTAAGCTGAATAATCTCTGTGATCCACTTTTTGTACAAAAATTGATGTTGATAAAAAAAAAAGGTGGTAGCGGGATTCTAAAGAACTAAATAATTATTCTTAGAACTTCTATAGTGCTGTAGCTATAATTATTTTTGTTGTTTTAATAGAAGTCATTCATGTAAATTTTGTTCTTTATCATTTTTTTAATCTTCGTCATTTTATTTATCTTTGTCGACTGACTGTCTTCATTTCTGTATTTTAATTCTCAGAGTTTTCTTTCATACTGTCCTGTCATTTTGATTAATGCAGACGACAGAACAGTTGGCGGGTAGCAGATTAAAATAGTCAAGGTAATAATAAAATTTTGAACAAATTCATCAAATAATATTGTGGTTATAGGAAAAGACACTTGAAATCCTATGAAGATCTATTGAGGAAAAAATATGACAAATTTATATTCTCATAGAGAACGTATTTGAAGGCTCACGGATTCTAAGCACAGCCATAGTGAACGAAAAGCAAAATAATTGCTAACGATTTTGATTTCTTGGTTGTTCTTGTTTTTGTTTTTTTATTCATTTTGTTTTCATGGATCTGCATGCGTGTGTACGTGTTTATGTTGAATTATTTGTAAATGAAATTTTACAAACAGAAATTGTTGTATCTATGCATGCAGATAGGACATCTTTCTATTTGAAATACAACTGACAAAAAGAAGAAACACAGTATGTATATTTTTTTCCTTGGAGGCATGCATATCTTTATAAATATCGTTGTTTCTTTCCATTTTTTTTTCTCATTGCACATTCTCGATTCCCAAAAAATTGTGAACCAAGAAGTTTTTTTTATTTGCGTCTCTACCCACAACTACAGAAACTGCGTCTCCGGGCGTGCCATACCCCAATTCTGTACAAGTTTTCCCTTCCCGCTTTATGGTGTCTACTAATAACAAGGGTCATGCCACGCCCAACAACTATGCCGTTTCATACCCACTGCCTTAAAAAAAAATATAGTGGCTACGGAAGGGCAGCAAATAGATCTTGAAAAGAAATGAAGAAAAAAAAATGGTGAACTGCAGCGATGCACAATCGGACAGACTAAAAAAAAATAAAATAAAATAAAATAAGAAACTTTTCTGCGCTAAAATGTTTTAAGCAGGAAAGATAAAAAAAATATATATATATACATTTTATTTATATTTGGTAAATTGTCATGTGGTTGCACTTTAAAAAATACTTTATAACTAAAATTTGACAGTGAATTGTTTTCGCGCCAATATGTATTTATTTTAATTTAACATATATATATATATATATATATATATATATATATATATATATATATATATATAATATACATTTATATACTCATGTGTTTGTATCTCTGTAAATGGTATGTTTAAAATTCCATAATAATGTTTTATTCCATTTTATTGCTAAAGAAAAATCATAAAAAATGAAAAACGTTAATCAAAAGTTGAATATTAATGATTATTTAATTAACTTTCTATTTCATTTTTTTTCCCTTACAAAGACAAACAATTGTGAAAAATGATGGCGCCCGTTACCGCATCATTTTACTCAAATATCATGACTTCACATTCACGTGAAGAAACGCACACAAACACAATTATAATTGCATATACGTATCACACTGAGGCACACGCACATAGTGACGTCACTAGCAAAAGCCAATTGGCTGGGGTTTTTTTCCCTTTGAAATGGGTGTGTATTGAATTGACTACCCTGACCATAACGTTTCACCAGAACCACCTCACCTATCCATCACCGTACACACTGACCACTCCTATGACATATCAAAATATTATATTCTCGTAATAAACATCTAAGCTTATCTCGAAATATCAAAATATTCTTGGATAAGAACATTTTCTATATTTTCATTGCGTTCCAATTACGACAACACTTTAAGTTGGGAACGACTTATTTTTTAATAGATCAGTAAATATTTAAAACTATGCTTAAGTTTCCATTCTCCCAAAAGAAGAAATTTTTCCAAATATTTTGAATGAGCATCTTTTGTCTCATACTAGAGCTTATCGACTTCAAACCACAATATTTAACCTACTGGCATTCATATTTCAAAACTTCGCAATAAAACCATATAACGTTCTAAATGAGCAAACTTTTTCAAAATGAAAAAAAGATGCCAGTACTGGCAAGGGTGGTTACTATATCAATTGTTTTATTTTATTTTTAATTTACAAGTAGAATAATCTTGATTTGTCCACTTTCTTTAAAACTATTATTTGGGTAGGGAATTTCCCTGTACTCGGTGTATTTTAAAATTATAGACTAAACACACATTAAATAACCCTTTATATTAAGGAAAGAAAAACAATGTAAACTCCTGTACACACCTAATATTTGTAAATATGTTTGTCTATTTGTCATGCACTTTTCAATGTTCGATTACTTATATCTGCAGCTAGCACGAGAAAATATATAGATGATGATTAAAAAGCGCTGTAAAAAATACTTTGGCACAGAATATACACAAAATAATTATCCCGGTCCTCCAAATTTTATATTTTCATAACATCTCGATACGAGCAAAATCAGATCGACGTAGCTGAAAGATTAACGTTTGTATCATTTTCGGTCAAGTTGATATTCATGAAAATGATATGCAGATAGAAGATCATGTGGAAAATGGAGTTTTTTTTATCATGAAAACCTTTTATCGAAAACAATAACATTGAAATACAGCTGGAAGATCATGTGGAAGAAGTAATTTTCTTGGAAACCTTTTATACTCTTAATAAAAAAAAACTCTTGATTTATTTAAAAGAAATGTTTTATTTAAATTTCACATTTTCATCAGGAAGATATTTTTAAAATTCTTTAAAATCAATTATAATAATTAATTTTATATTCAGAATAATTTAGCCTATCACACGCCACAAGTAACATAAAGTTACAGTTATGATTTTCGAAATAGTTTATCATAATTCCAACATGAGTACTTTGTATTGGAATTGGAAACAATAGTCGATTCTTTTTTTTTTTTATCACAGCGCAACTAACTAACTCTGTCTTTATTTCTCTAATTAGTTTTGTATTTCACCTGGAATAATTGTGATTCCATCACTTTTTGTTCCAGATAGAACAATTTATCTGTCTATATTTCTGAGCTGAGATATTATGTACACTATTTACATTATTCGGGCTATTGTCCTCATCTTTGTCGCCATATTTATTACTAAATAAATATGGCGACAAAGACGAGGACAATAGTCCGATTCATGTAAATAGTGCAGAACAATTTAGTTGCTTTCTTTTTTAATTATTTTTCATGGACCTGTTAGAGATGTACAAGTTGAAGTTGACTGTTAATTGACCTGATACAAAGCTATGTTTTAGTATAGATGTGGTTACAAATATACCTTGGTCCTTGGGTTTTGTTTTTTTGTTTTGTTTTTGTTTTTTTTTGTTGTTGTTTCAGCATCTAAACCTGAGTTTCTTGACGAGGTGCAACAGCGATTTCTTCTACGCCCAGAAAGTCGGAGTTAATGTCAGGTTGAATCTTCAACTGACTAGCTCTTCATTTTCTGCTTTTTCGTCCTTTGTCATTTGAAGAATGGATTTTTCTACTCATCTAATCAAAACTAATCTATCTCCCATTGCACGTCATGTGATGATGTCTGTTGAAATGGCAAAGGAAAACACTTATCACTTTTCATTCGTAGAAAAACAAACGAATAAAAACTCTCCACCTCGACGAATTGCCAAATCAAATAAATGGTGGTTGGTGACACTCACGTCTACAGAAATTGCTTTAGAGATTATAAATTCTGTTGTCAAGTCTCATGTAAGAAAATATAAGATACACATTTCATAATACGGTATAACATTTTTCATATGCGCATGGAAATGTGTAACTACGCATGCGCAATTGTTTTTTTTAGACACGATGTCTTGTGATGTCCCGTATTCTTGTCTATAAATTTCGGTTTCTTACTTGCAAGGCTTTACAACGGAACCAAACCATTTCTCTTGGTTACACACGGAAGTTGTGCAAATGTTAGTGAATCTTAAATATGGTGATCTATTATCTACTCAACTCATGTTAATTTTGAGGTCTGAACTTTAAACCTGCAAGGGCTCGAATTTCAAAACCTACACCAAGCACAAAAGCCTTAAGCTACTAATTAACCGCCAAATGATTTGCACACGAGACGGAACAACGACTCTTTCAGCTCTGTTCTGTATACTCACTTTTTATGTAGTCAAAAGCCACATAATCCAATCTATAATTCAATCCACAAATCAACAGTGTCCAACACTGTTAATTTATATGTAAGGTCTTTGGTAACTTTTTCATTAATTTTGGGCTCCTTTTTATCCGGATCTTCAGGGTAAGTTTGGAAGCTTCCATCTACCTCGGACATATGATAGGAATGTCACTCGCTAGCAGATATAAAAAAAAAAATAACACACTGCCAACTCCTGGCCATCCAAAAACAAATTAAAAGTTACCCTCTTACTAAACACTTTTTCATATTTCTGGCGCCATTTATTTTTTCTTATTCTATTTCCCAAACAAGTGCGCATGCGCACGGAGTTGAGACTGTTTTCAAAACTCACATTTGAATGAGATGATTCCTTAGAAATATTCTTGAATAACCAGTATTTTTCAGTTACATTTCCCACTTTACAATATATTATAAACGCTAATCAATCACATTTCGATTTTTAATCACTACCACGTCGATAGTTTGATATGCCTTCCTCTTTTGTCGGTAAGAACCTTTCGTTTTTCTTCTTCCTCCTCTATCTCTCCACCTCAGTATTTTTTCTTTCTTTCACACACATACACAGAGTCTCTCTCTCTCTCTCTCTCCTTCTCTCTCTCTCTTTCTCACTCTCTCTCTCTCTCTCTGTCTCTCTTTATCTCTCTCTCTCTTTCTCTCTCTCTCTCTTTCTCTCTCTCCTTCTCTCTCTCTTTCTCTCTCTCTCTCTCTCTGTCTCTCTTTATCTCTCTCTTTCTCTCTCTCTCTTTCTCTCTCTCCTTCTCTCTCTCTTTCTCTCTCTCTCTCTGTCTCTCTTTCTCTCTCTCTCTTTCTCTCTTTCTCTCTCCCCTTCTCTCTCTCTGTCTCTCTTTAACTCTCTCTCTCTCTCTTTCTCTCTCTCTCTTTCTCTCTCTCCTTCTCTCTCTCTTTCTCTCTCTCTGTCTCTCTTTCTCTTTCTCTCTTTCTCTCTCCCCTTCTCTCTCTCTGTCTCTCTTTATATCTCTCTCTCTCTTTCTCTCTCTCCTTCTCTCTCTCTTTCTCTCTCTCTCTGTCTCTCTTTCTCTCTCTCTCTCTTTCTCTCTTTCTCTCTCCCCTTCTCTCTCTCTGTCTCTCTTTATCTCTCTCTCTCTCTCTCTCTTTCTCTCTATCTATCTTACCCTTAAAAGGCTTCAGTCACTCCTACTATTTCTCTTTCTCTGAATTCGCATCAATCCGTTTTATCATTATTACTTTTCTCCTCCTACCTATCGTTTCTCTTTTCTTCTCGGCTGCTCTGTTTCTAAATCCGTCAATCGCACGAAAAAGCGGGTTAAAAATCCTTAGGATTACCCAGCGGATTTGTGTAATTCAATTTTTTTTTTTTTTTTGAAAGACTACCCACTCAACATACACTTCTTTTTCTTGCTCCCCTCTCTCTTTTTTCTTTTCTTTTTATGTGCTCTGTCCTTTCAGGATGTAGGCGATCATGGCTCTCCACTACCCCCCCCCCCAATCCCTTGCAGCTCTCAACAAGTTCCTTCCTTCTGCTTCACCCCCACCACCACCCCCCAGACCACGTTCTGTCATCCACATGCTTAAGTCCGCCAGGTATGTCACGCTTTGTTTTCCCTTGTCTCTCTTTTCCTCTATTCGACCCGTGAGTATCAGATTCTCCAGGCCCTCCTTCCTCATTATATGTCCCAGAAACTTCAGCTGTCTCTTTCTGATGTTAAGTATAAACCTTCTCCTTGTTTGCAACCTAAGATCTCATCGTTGCTCACACACTCGGTCCATGTTATCCTTAGCATCCTTCTTTGAGGAAATCGTCGTCGATTCGACCCGTGAGTATTAGATTCTCTAGGCCCTCCTTCCTCTTTATGTGTCCCAGAAACTTCAGCTGCCTCTTCCTGATGTTAAGTATAAGCCTCCTCCTTGTTTGTAATCTCTGTAAGACCTCATCGTTGTTCATACGCTCAGTCCATGATATCCTTAGCATCCTTCTTTGAGGAAATCGCCCTCTATTCGACCCGTGAGTATCAGATTCTCTAGGCCCTCCTTCCTCATTATGTGTCCCAGATATTTCAGCTACCTCTTCCTTAAGTATAAGCCTCCTCCTTGTTTGCATCCTCTCTAAAACCTCATCATTGCTCACACCCTCGGTCCATGATATCCTTAGCATCCTTCTATAGAAGCATACCTCCGTTGCATCGAGTCTCTTCTATAGTGAAGGCAGACTATTTGGGGAAACAAAAACTATACCGTCCCTAGCATCAGGCCGAATCCAAAGATGGCTACTCATGTTCTCAGCCTATGAGTATACCTTGCCGTACAGGAAAGGGTCCCATATGTTAAACACTGATGCCATTAGCAAGACACTATTGAAAGAATCGTCCACACCAATTCCAATTCCAGGAGAATTAATCCTTTTAGTGAAATTAATTTAGGCAACGCTGGTTGAGTATCAGATTCTCCAGGCCCTCCTTCCTCTTTATGTGTCCCAGAAACTTCAGCTGCCTCTTCCTGATATTTAGAATAAGCCTCCTCCTTGTTTGCAACCTTTCTAAGACCTCATCGTTGCTCACACGCTCGGTCCATGATATCCTTAGCAGCCACATCTCTGTCGCCTCGAGTCTCTTCTTCATCCTTGAGGAAATTGTCCAACATTCCGCCATATTGTTTGACGTGGTAATATCATCTGTTCTTCTTCTGTATTCCATCATCGTCATCTTTGAACCCGATCCTAAACAACCTATTCTTCGATCAAATCATGGAATGACTCTGTAACTATCTATTACTTTTTTTCATCCTTTTTTTTTTAGTTTGTATACTTTTAGCCATAACAATGACGTGAAGCCGTGTCTATTTACTAACCATTCCCCCACCTTTTACGTTTCTACTCCCCATTCTTTCCCCCTTCTTTCCTTCTCTTCTCCGAATTAGCGTTCATTCCGTCCTTTGCACTGACCATTACTCCTCTCTTCTTAAATCTCTCTTCTTTTATTCTCTACCCGCCTTATCCGAGTTGACATCCGTCGTAATACCGACATTTATTCTTTAGTCGCTTGTCTTTATTGATATAGTCTGTTTTATTCGGCCACAACCGCACGTCACCACAGAAATAATTCGGTTTTATAAGGTTCTCTTGTGCCGTCAACACAACTGCTTCATGTTCACCCACCCGGCCACTACATTCATTGCAGCAACTCAACGGGAAGAAGCAATTTTGTGCAGGCAACTACTGCTTGGCTAGCAGGGCACAGGCCGAAGCAACGCGGTCATTCATTTTTTTCCCTAACTACGATAGAAAATGAAAGAGAAACGATATACCGACTCGGCAAAAGTTAGTCAGGCGAAGCGAAATGCAAAACGTTTTCTTTAAAAGAATTTCTCGGGTAAATCGAGTGCATGAAAAATAGAATGGATTTCATTTAAGCGTCTTGGACATTTTTTTCAGCAATGTCTCTATAATAATGGTTTTTTGATCATTATGTCCTCCGGAAGTCATTAATTGTCTGTCTTTATCAAGAGTTCTCTTTTTTATTATGTTTTTTTTAAGGAAAACATTGCATTATCCTATATTTTACATTGATAAAAAAAGATTGACATCGAACGACTTAGTTTGTTGAGCATTGAAATGAAAGTCATTGGGCTTTTTTCTTTTTGTTGTCAGTGCCTTTCAATCAAAGCTGTTGTATATCTCTTGACTGAGACGCATTTCTCTTATATTTTATAGTCAAACTGGGGTAAAAATGAATTGATTACGTCTTCACTTTGTTGACGCAAAAGACTTTTGCTTGAGTCGAAAATAATCCATTTATCTTAGAGGTTTAAAAGATGAAATAGAACATTTCAAAACAGCCACTGTTCCTATTGTTATTGATAGTTTTCGTTAATGTCAAAGCCAGTACCATTTACGTGGGTCACATATAATAATCAAAATGAAATATTAAAAAACCGAGCCTTCTGGGCTTACAAGCATAACGATTAAAGAGAGGGAGAGGGAGAGAGACTAAACAAAAGAGAAGGAAAAAAAAAGAAAAAATCAATGACGTATGATAGAAATATGGAACAGAAAGCAAACATAATTTCGAGATTTATCTGGGGGTGTCTATGATAGCTTTTCCCAGACACTTCAAATTGTTGCTACGTCCGGGATCCGTTCCATTTTTATACTTACTTTCACAGCTCACCGCTCTCATATCTATCTATCTATCTATCTATCTATCTATCTATCTATCTATCTATCTATCTATCTATCTATCTATCTATCTATCTATCTATCAGTCTCCCTATACATACATATATATGTATATATATCCGACATCCAGTGTAAAATATATATGGTCCTTCCTTGCCATGGTAGCGTGTCCCAGTTATCCCAAGAGTGAAACCGTCTGGAGTTCCAACTCCTGTAGGGTCGGTCACCCATGGCAGTAAGTTCGAGGAGGAGGGAGCAGACTGAATGAGACCAACCCCCACCAATGATGGAATATATATATATATATATATATATATATATATATATATATATATATATATATATATATATATATATTAAGCGACTTCAGGAGCATATCAGTGTGTTGACATTTCAATTCGAAACCTAAATTCTTTGACCCCATTTCGTTGAAAGCAAACTTGAAACGCAGAACTAGGAGAAACTGCTCTCACATACGCACACACACACATCTAATCATCTGAAGGCATTCCCTGATGTCTACACGCACAATTTATTTTCACAATTAAAAAATTGCTAAGCAAAAAAACAAATGTCCAAAATATAAAACTTCGACGTAGGCAGAATGAGTTTTTGCACATTCCAAGAAAATCCCCCCCCCTATCCTAATTCCATTTCCTTCCCTGGCTATGTCTCCTCGCTACCTTATTTGCACCTAATGGCCTTACCTGGTGACGTCACGAATTATCTTACTACTTCAAACTTCTGCTATCACTTCTTGGTTCTCTTTTCTTTCGTGTGTTTATGTGCATATGTGTGTGCGTATGCAAGAGAGAAGACGTGTGCAAGCACATTTTCTCAGTTGTATGTGTGTGTTGATGTATATGTATGTGTGTATGTAATTTTTTCTTAAAAAAAAAACAGAAATATAGACAGTGTTGCGTTTCATCCCATGAAAATGGTGATCCTTTTATTAAATTGGCTCCAGTTTCAGCCAGTTAGCGTGGACCATGGGCATTTTTTAAAATTATTTCTGTGCCCACTGTGGTCAGTCCTGTACTGGTAAAAATGTCCTGCGATAAAAAAAAAAAAAAAAAATTAAAAAAAAAAACATTGGTATAAATATCTGCAAACCGGAAATATTTTTTTTAAATATTACGAAAATTATTAACACAATTTTTCAAAATTTGGATTTTCAAATTTATCACTTCCATTTCTTTTTCATGTTAAACATTTTTCAAAATATTTGTTGTTTGTCTTTCGAGCACATTCTATGCCCTAATCCCCAGAATTTTCCAAATGACACTCTAATTCCATGTGTCATGAGAAAAAAAAATAACTCAAGTGTGTAAAAAGAAAGAAAAATGGACGTTGTTTTTAACAGGTTTATGAGCTTCGTCTTCAGCTGTCAGAGATTCTCCCAACTCCACGAAATAAAAATGACTTTTGTTTTTGTTTTTTTAATTCACCACTCGAGTCAACAAATAGATTCACATTGATGCCTGATGTCACAAAAGAATTTTTAATTTTCTTTTCGTTTTTGGATGACACAATGCTTTTAAAAAATTAGGGATTTTTAAAATTTAAGGTTTTTTATTTTTTTTTTTTTTTGTAGCAGAAAGATCCACGTTGCGTGAGTAATTCAATGATGATAATTATTTCTACACATTGTGTCAATAGTGGAATAAATAAATCTCTTCCTTGTTTCCCAACTAAGAAAATGAGTCTGTAGGTAGTAGTATCTGTTGAATTTCGTTTAGGAAACCAAACTGAAAAAGAGCGAGCGTTCTTAGACCAACAAAAAAGTTTAATATTCTTGAATTCCGAGGAAATTTGTTTATCAAATATACAATAAAACTAACTTATATTTATGTATTTGATTTATTATGTAAAGAAAAACTTCTCTTTCTGTGTAAGCTCATCGAGTAACAGAAATAATTGAAACTAAACAGAGACACACACACGCACACCTATATGTATGTGTGTGTGTGTGTGTACGTGCGTGTGTGCGTGTGTGTGTGTGTGTGTTTGTGTGTGTGTGTATAAAATATGCAGATATAAGTAAAATGTATCTGTAAAAGGACAATATGAATAAAGACACGGGTTGGATGAGATAAGTTTTCCTTTTGTCTTTATATATATATATATATATATATATATATATATATATTTAAAATTATTATTACATATATATTATCATATATATTATATATAAATATATATAATTATTATTATATATATTATCATATGTATATATATATATATTTAAAATTATTATTACATATATATTATCATATATATTGTCTATATATATAATTATTATTATATATATTATATATATAAATATATATTTAAAATTATTATTACATATATATTATCATATATATATTATATATATAATTATTATTATATATATTATCATATATATATATATATTTAAAATTATTATTACATATATTATCATATATATATATATATAAATTTAAAATTATTATATATATTATCATATATATATTTAAAATTATTATTATATATATTATCATATATATATATATATATTTAAAATTATTATTACAGATATATTATCATATATATTATATATATATATATAATTATGATTATATATATTATCATATATATATATATATATATATATGTATATATAAATAAAAAGGAAAGAACAGTAAGATATAAAATCCGGTGTTCTTATAGATATTTTTATTTTTACACAATAGTGCTCTATGTAAATTTAAATTTACAGAGCATTAATATTATAAATTAATAGATTTAAAATATGGTTTTACCGCTACACAGTGATGACCATGTTTCAGAAATGGAAGCTAAAGCCCCTGAATTTAATTTAATAGCTTCCATTTCTGAAACATGGTCATCACTGTGTAGCGGTAAAACCATATTTTAAATCTATTAATTTATAATATTATATATATATATATATATATATATATATTTGTGTGTGTGTGTGTGTATAAAATATGCAGATATAAGTAAAATGTATCTGTAAATGGACAATATGAATAAAGACACGCGTTGGATGAGATAAGTTTTCCTTTTGTCTTTATTTATATATATATATATATATATAGAGAGAGAGAGAGAGCGAGACAGAGAGAGAGTCCGAGAGACAGAGAGGAAGAGAAAGCCAGTGCAAATCCACACTTGTTTAGTGTTTACTAAGTTTAAGATGACAGTAATACCATCAATTTATATTTTAAGTTAACAGTTTCAAGAATTTAAAATAAGAGCGGACAGCTAGAAAAGTGATAAACTTCGCGTTCTAGTTTGTTTTTCCAAATACAAAACAGATTTTACCTGAATATTTTTTTTTTCACAACGCCCATCTTCTTTGCCTTAATATTGAAGGCAAGTAGGGTGACTAACCTAGACTAATGATAAAGCTCATCTGGCAGACTTTATGAAAAGGCAAGTAATGTTAAAACTTAAATGAAATCGTGTCATGAACCTTTTGGTTGGTATAAGTTCTTTCACCTCTTCATATTTGCAGCATTTTGGTAGTTTTACAGAATCAGCTCGCAGCCATTTGCCTCCCAGATAAATGGCTCTTTGTTTCTTCTTAGAAAACCATCAACTCCGTTCCTATGAAGTTGAGATAAATGGCTAACTGATGATTATAATCCCTATTTTCTCTTAAGAAAATAACTTGTCAAGAGATGGAAGCAAGAATTCAATCAGATTCTTTTGCAAAGTTGTGTAATAGCCATACAAAAAAAATAATAATAATAATTGCATCCAACTGAAATCAAGAATAAAATTTTTTTTAAAAATAGCCCTTTGCATTTTTCGAAATCTCTCATCATCTTGTGTCTTTAATGTTTCTTTCGGAATAATCCGATATATTTTGTAGCACACATCCAAAAATTATTGCAGATATCCCGATAGGTGGTATATACCTGGAATATAGGGCAAGCAAATGGCTAGAACTGTTTTTATGAAAAAAAGGTCCTTTTCTTAACTGGTAAAACGTTACAGGTTTACAAAATTAATTCTTGCAGAAAAAGTAAAAAAAAAATAGTTTTGTTTTATTACTAAATCGTTCATGGCATCTTTAGTATCAAAGGAAATTACTTGGCCATCTCCTTTCCAAGGATCAGGAAGCTGATAATATTAGG
The DNA here is from genome assembly GCA_964036315.1 of Acanthosepion esculentum. Classification (NCBI taxonomy): domain Eukaryota; kingdom Metazoa; phylum Mollusca; class Cephalopoda; order Sepiida; family Sepiidae; genus Acanthosepion; species Acanthosepion esculentum. Next base: position 11,323,904 of record OZ038498.1, on the reverse strand, counting down.
CGACATAGTAAAAGTATCAGATAAGAACCGTCAGTAAGAATATGATTTTAATATCAGTAGATAATTTTCGGTTTTTTCGTTCACTCGACCCACCTCCGATTTCCAGCCGTTTCCTAATAAGAAGCCATTTTAATTAAGAATCACATCTCTGAGTTATTAGCATCCATTCTGATCTACACACTTTATTTCACAAAAATTTGTTATGAATTTTTTACATTTTTTCTCCAAGTGAACAGATCTCAGTATGGAAAATCACTGAAATCATTTTTATTTCTCATTTCTCATTGATTTTTCTTAGCATCCAATTCCACAACTATGTTCTTTCTTTTAAAATTTAAGTTATTAATTGATTTATAGTTTTGTCATTCCTGGAACAAAATTGCAAAGGAATGCAATATCAATGTTAATTTATTTTCTTACAATGGACATTGTTTTCACATCAGATATTTTTATATCTAACCCACACGTTTCATATATTTCTAAGCGATATAGATACTAAAACACACAGTTGTCTCATCCACTTACTTGATCAACGTATCTAAATCTGACACTATTAGTAATTGCGTTCAAGCCTATATATATATATATATATATATATATATATATATATATATGTCATTCACAGACAGTACTGTTTCGCTGTATCACAGCTCCTCAGTGCGACTAGACTTCCGAATGCCTCAAGCCAGGATTGAAACACAACTAATTTTGTGTCAGCCAGAGCTATCTTCACTCGGTAGAGTTACACAACTAAATCTAGCGTATTGTTTTATCAAATGTAAACAAATGCCAATCAGCCAAAGTACTCCATTCATTTTACTGAAGAGCTTTGCATTAGTGCAGGTGGCTGTTGTTTATAGAATTAGCTTATCACTCAACAGTGCTCAATTGAAATGTATATGGAGAAAACAACTGAAAAGTTGCAAATTAAAAAAATTGAATTTTTTTTTGTGCAAGTATTTATTTATATTTCTTTTATATATATATATATATATATATATATATATATATTTGATATTTCAGATCTGCCCCGATCTTTCATCAGAAATAACTGTATTCAGAAGTTTGTTTACAAGTAGCGTCCGTCGCGAGACGCGGACGTCAAGTGATGTGGAATGCAACTTTGTTTGAATATTTCTAACGTAAATCTAACGATAATAATATTTTAGATGTTGTTTAAAAAGGGTTTTTTAACTATATCTAAAGAAATTTATTTAACTGTTGAAATATTTATACAGATTTAAAATTCCCAAGTCTTTGTTTAACGGACGCTACTTGTAAACAAACTTCTGAAAACAGTCATTTCTAATGAAAGATCGGGGCAGATCTGAAATATCAAATATATATATATATATATAAATATAAATAAATACTTTCACAAAAAAACATTCAATTTTTTTAATTTGCAACTTTTCAGTTGTTTTTCTCCATATTATATACATATCAAGGAAGTATACGTGTATTCTCATTATGCTATATATATATATATATATATATATATATACATATATATATATATATATATATATATATATATATATATATATATATATATATATATATATATATTAATAAAAAGAAAGAATATAGTCTATTAGTAATTAAGAGTAAAAATATTTTAAAATTGTAGTTAAATAAAACGTATTCTAACCTAAATATACCCCCGCCCCAAAAAAATCTTTAAGTATACAAGCAGAAAAAAATGCCGAAAGACTTTTTGCCGTTAATAATAGAAAAAAAACCAGACGACATGCATTTAACGAATGTCAGAATTCGTTGAAAAATACACTCCTACCCTCCCTAAACTAAATCCCTTTTTCGAACGTAACTCATAATTGATACAATAGTTAATAAAAATGAACACGCTACCGCCCCAGTCTGAATGATTGAATTTCTCTGTATCCTTGGAAAAAGGGAATTATGAATTTATGTGTGCATTTAAAACTTAGTAAATTTAAAAATAAGTTATTTCAATATTCGCTTGAAGAAGAAATGGAACTAATGCTTTTAATTTAATTATAAAATTAAATTTGAAGATTTAGCTTCCATTTTTGAAACATGGTTATTAGTGTGTAGCGAAAAACCATATTTTAAATCAGTTAATTTATAATATATATGTATGTATGTACATATATATATATATATATATATATATATATATATATATATATATATATATATATATATACATATATATATATATATATTACTCATACCTTAAAACCATATATATTTTCAATTAATTTCAAATTTGGTAATTGAATGACAAAGTGAAAGAAATCATATTTGAGGGGTTTCGACCTCAGAATAGACATCATCAGACTAAAATAATGTTCTTGCCGAGGGAATTATATATATATATATATGTATATATATATGTACAAGGGAAGGTGATATATAAACGTCAGTGATAATTATGCACCAAGGGAAACGCTGAAGATTCAAGAAAGATAAATTTTAAATTTTTAATTAATCTAAAATTTAGATTTTTGAATAATTTTAAATTTGAATTTTCAATTAATTCCAACTTTAAATTTTCAATTAATTTAAGATTTAAATGTTCAATTAAATTTAAATTTTAAATTAATTTAAAATTAAAAATTTGGCGTTCCTAAATCTTCAGCGTTTCCCAACTGTGCATTATTATGAGCAACGTTTATATCTCCTCTCTCCATACATATATATATATATGTATATATATATATATATATATATATATATATATATATATATATATATATATATATATATATATCTGTTAACATTTCTTTTATCTTCACTATCAAGGACTCTTTTCAATTTGGCTGTTTTCCATTGACCTCATTATAATAATTTATCTACGTAACCAACACCATCTATAAACAGAAATATTATATATGACCTAAATCTTTCTATCTGTATATATATATATATCTTTCTATCTGTATATATATATATATATTTATATATATATATATATATTATATATATATATATATATATATATATATATATATATATATATATATATATATATATATATATTCTTTGTCAAGCTCTGAAGCAGAGACGCCATCAAAATCCTGCTTGAACAAATTCATCAACAAATTCATCTGTCAGTGTGGCTTTTTTGCCTGCACATATATAATGCAATCGTCAGGCCGTCGATTTCGACGAATGAAAGCCTAGCAGTTCACTTCTTCTGGAACCGAGCCTCCAGCCAAGTTTTGTTTAACGTGGTGAAGTCTTCTTTGGCCGTACCTTTCACAAGAGTTGCTAACAGAAATCGTACACTTGTGTCACGAAGTCTCCAAAACAGTCCTCTTGGGTTTGAATTCAAAGTCTCCCTTCTCTCAAGCTGGTTGCCATCCAATACCAGAGGATCCTCCATATATATATATATCATGAAAAGACAAATGTCAAGGTACTGCGGTTAAGTTTTTATTTAATTTTTCTTCACTATTTACATTATTCGGACTATTGTCCTCATCTTTGTCGCCAGATTTATTACAACGTTTCGGCCGTTGTACGCACCGGCATTCGTCAGGTGGCTGGAATGTCGAACTAAACCCTTTATTTCGCTCACTCGGGTAGACAGTTCTAGTTACACATGCCATGTTTTAATGGATGTCAGTTATTAGTTATCTCCTGTTAATTCCCCTCTCCAAGTTCTCCACTACCTTAACCGGGTATTGAACTCGCACTCTTTGTGTCCTGTCACTGGATCTAACTAACGCCTTTATCCATTAAACATTTAGTTTGACATTCCAACCACCTGAAGAAGACCGGAGCGTACAAAGGCCGAAACGTTGTAATAAATATGGCGACAAAGATGAGGACAATAGTCCGAATAATGTAAATAGTGTACATAATACCTCATTTCAGAAATATAGACAGATATTAATTTTTCTTGTGCTGTTATAATTTTCTTCTCTGGACATAAATTATGTAGAAATTGTCCAAATGTTTTGTATGTCCAAGCTCGGCTATACTTTTACCCATTATCAAGCATGAATTTTATTTTTACTTTTAACTGAATATATGGATCGTTTTATGTATGCATCTAGAGTTATAGGAATGTTTTATTTTCCAAACACGGTCAGCACATTGTGGCCGTGTTCATAGTTGATATTATTGAATGTTGGCTTTGTTTGTTTTTTTTTATTAATAATGTTTCCATTATTTTTAGCCTTTATTTTTACATGTGGCTATGGCTATTATATTTATATTGTCAACAAGTTTGTTACGGATAGAGTTTGGAGGATCTCCATGTGCATTTAAATGAGACTTAATTGAGCTATTATTTTAGCTGAAAACAAAAACGAAATTGTTAATCTCAAAACCACATTGGAATAGAATTTTGTCCTCAACTTTATCTATGAACTTAGTCAAAAAATAAACTCCTATTCTTCGGCGTTATTGTTGAGACTATTAATAATACATTCCCTACTTCGTTATATAAAAACCCACAATTAAAAACACTTGCCACTTTAATTTTACTAGTCAATGTCTTCTCAGATATAAAAGCGCGCGAGAATTCATCCTCTCGTCTGCTTTTCTTTAAAGAACTTAACATCGTGAAAAAAACACTAGTTAATAACGGTTTTCTAAACCATCTTATAGATCACCATATTTTTCTTTTTAAGATATCCAATAGCAACACTAAAAATACGGGAAAAAACAATAACATTAACATTTTCTAGAAAAATCAAATTTTACAAGTCAATGTCTTCTCAGATATAAAAACACGCGAGAATTCATCCTCTCGTCTGCTTTTCTTTAAAGAACTTAACATCGTTAAAAAACACTAGTTAATAACGGTTTTCCAAACCATCTTATAGATCACCATATTTTCTTTCTAAGATAACCAATAACAACATTAAAAATACAGAAAAAAAACAATAACATTAACATTTTCTAGAAAAATCAAATGTATGGTAATTATAAATAAAATGAATCTTTCCTTAGAACCATTATAAAGAAATACACAACTCCAGTTGACAAAAACAAAAAATAAATTAATATAAAACATTTTAAACTACTAACCTCATTGTTAACAATAATAACTCACCTGCAATATTCAAATTACAGAAAACCAATATTATTTACGAATTCACATGTCTGTATTCCTGACCAATCTAAATTCATAAATAATTATATTTGATATATTACAACATGCCTAACAAGAAGACTCACGTTACATCTCTCAGACTATCGCTCAATCAGATCTTATTTAAATACACATGGAGACCTACCAAATTATATCTGTAACATATTCATTGATAATGCAAATATGATATCATAATAACATGTTAAAAAATGGCTAAAAAATAATGGTAGCATTGTTAATAAAAAAAAAAAGAAAATGCTAACACTCAATAATATTAACTATGAACATGGCCACAATATACTGACCGTGTTTGGAAAATAAAACATTCCTATAACTCTAGATACATACATAAAACAATCCATACATTCAGTTAAAAGTAAAAATGAAATTCATCCTTGATAATGACTAAAAGTATAGATGAGATCGCTCGGACACACAAAACATTCGGACAATTTCTACATAATTTACTATCCAGAAAAAAAGAAATTTATAACACACGAAAAATTAAATAAAAACTTAATCGCAATATCTTGTCAGTTGTTTTCAATGAAACTTTTATAAAAGAGTGATTGCTGCCCAAATACACAATTATATATATATATATATATATATATATATATATATATATATATATATATATATATATATATATATATATATAAACAATAGAATCCCAAATCACCTCAAATGGGGAATAACTTATTTCGGCTACTGTGGACTTAGTTCGTGTCAGAAATTGTATTTCTGACACGAACTGAGTCCACACCAGGGTTGATAAGACAGACGAAGATATAGGCTATTCCCCATATGAGGTGATTTGGAATTTTATTGTTAATTAATTACATTGCTCTGTAATAATAAATACATTGAGCTCTTTTTGTGGATCAGTTTTAATATTTTATATTTCTAGGATCCACTTGGATTATATACCAACGGATTTGTTACCTTTACTATATATATTGTTTTTATTCAAATCTACTTCCATGGACAAAATCAATTGTATTTAAAAATTAGAAAAATTAGAGAAGAGTCATGAACATTTCCGGCATTGTTCTGGTAATAGACTCCTTTTTGTTGCGATGGGTTTTACCGTTGCCATCTTGTTCAGAAAAAATAATGTTGCATTATGAACGTAATAAATACTGTAGAATGTGTCGACCGGACATTTACGGACGCACCAACAAAAACAAAGAAAGAGTTTAATTTTCGAATTCCTAGAAAGATTCGGATGAAGAGAAATCCTTCATAAGAATCCATCCAAAACGGACCCATTTTGAGATCAACTTTCTCTTCATATCTCTGTGATTATTCAGCGCCATTATTGATCATTTGATGACCCTTTTAATTAAGTTTTTGAAAAATGTCAGTGAAAAATTACAATTATTCTTTTTCTAGTCAAATTTTCTTAGAAAAGAAGTTAAATGTCTTGAGTAAAACAATTAATAAACTTTTTCGGGCTTTTAATCAGTAAATCAATCAACTACAGGTATGAACAGGTGATTTGAGATCAAAGTTAATTGCACAGTAGAGAAGAGCACAAATGGCGGCATGTGTTGCTTTGATTGGTAAATGGCATTTGATAAAAGCTAGCATCGGGAATATATTCAACAGAGTTTGCGTATTTGAATGACGCCATTTTTTGGGGTGGTGGTGAGTCTTCATTGCAAATTATGTTCAGAACACGCTTCCCCAAGTTCATCTTTCTTATATTGTTTATTTATAGAAATTCCTCCCTCTCTTTATCTCCTTTCCTTTCGACTTCTGTTTCTCATACGACCAAGTATTTTTCTTAAAATATCTTAATTCTAGTATTCATCAGTTCCTTTTTGTAAAATCAAATAAATCTGTTCCTCAACCTCTTCAAACTAACCCACAAGCGATATAAGAAAAACACCGTTTTCTTATATCGCTGTTTTAGCTTAAAATATAGTTTTACTGTTTACTTAATTTTACTGTTTTAGCTTAAATATAAAAAAAACAATTTTAGAAAATCTCCTCATACAACCCCAACAAACCTTACATATTTGATTTTTTCCTGAGAGTCTCAAAAAATTCAATAATTGCATTTTACCACATGCATTTTCACCAAACTTAATTAAAATACCTATAAGCCGATCAATGCGACCAGGTGTCATCAGTGATAGTTGAAGAGAAAGTCTATATAATTAGGGACATTAAGCAGGATTTATTCTGGAGGATTCTTGCTTAACTTATTCTACAGACATGTATCCATATATTTAAGATTACTTTATATGAACCTACATATGTCCTAACAGCCCTTACAAATAAACTTCCATAGAGTATGTATGTACGGAATGATGTAAGACTAGAATTCTTACATAATTCCGTATGTACTTGTTTTAAAACACTACAGAAAATCTCTTTACACTTTTTCATATGAACCCGCCCACTTTTATGACCCCCCACAAAACCTTTTTCCATATCTCCTTACATCTTTTCATATGACCCCTACCACTTTTTCCATATCTCCCTACATCTTTTCATAATACCCTTCCACTACTTTCTATATCTCCTGACATCTTTTCATATGAACCCACCCACTTCTTTTAATATCATATTACATCTTTTCATATGAACCCACCCACTTCTTTTAATATCATATTACATCTTTTCATATGAACTCACCCACTTCTTTCCATATCTCCTGACATCTTTTCATATGAACACACCCACTTCTTTCCATATCTCCTGACATCTTTTCAAATGAACCCACCCACTTCTTTCCATATCTCCTGACATCTTTTCATATGAACCCACCCACTTCTTTCCATATCACCTGACATCTTTTCATATGAACCCACCCACTTCTTTCCATATCTCCTGACATCTTTTCATATGAACCCACCCACTTCTTTCCATATCTCCTGACATCTTTTCATATGAACCCACCCACTTCTTTTAATATCATATTACATCTTTTCATATGAACCCACCCACTTCTTTTAAAATCATATTACATCTTTTCATATGAATCCCACCCACTTCTTTTAATATCATATTACATCTTTTCATATGTACCCAACCACTTCATTTAATATCATATTACATCTTTTCATATGAACCCACCCACTTCTTTCCATATCTCCTGACATCTTTTCATATGAACTCACCCACTTCTTTCCATATCTCCTGACATCTTTTCATATGAACCCACCCACTTCTTTTAATATCATATTACATCTTTTCATATGAACCCACCCACTTCTTTTAAAATCATATTACATCTTTTCATATGAATCCCACCCACTTCTTTTAATATCATATTACATCTTTTCATATGTACCCAACCACTTCATTTAATATCATATTACATCTTTTCATATGAACCCACCCACTTCTTTTAATATCATATTACATCTTTTCATATGAACCCACCCACTTCTTTCCATATCACCTGACATCTTTTCATATGAACCCACCACTTCTTTTAATATCATATTACATCTTTTCATATGAACTCACCCACTTCTTTCTCTATCTCCTGACATCATTTCATATGAACCCACCCACTTCTTTCCATATCTCCTGACATCTTTTCATATGAACCCACCCACTTCTTTTAATATCATATTAAATCTTTTCATATGAATCCCACCCACTGCTTTTAATATCATATTACATCTTTTCATATGAACCCACCCACTTCTTTCCATATCTCCTGACATCTTTTCATATGAACCCACCCACTTCTTTTAATATCATATTACATCTTTTCATATGAACTCACCCACTTCTTTCCATATCTCCTGACATCTTTTCATATGAACCCACCCACTTCTTTCCATATCTCCTGACATCTTTTCATATGAACCCACCCACTTCTTTCCATATCTCCTGACATCTTTTCATATGTCCCCACCCACTTCTTTCCATATCTCCAGACATCTTTTCATATGAACCCACCCACTTCTTTCCATATCTCCTGACATCTTTTCATATGAACCCACCCACTTCTTTTAATATCATATTACATCTTTTCATATGAATCCCACCCACTTCTTTTAATATCATATTACATCTTTTCATATGAAATCCACCCACTTCTTTTAATATCATATTACATCTTTTCATATGAACTCACCCACTTCTTTCCATATCTCCTGACATCTTTTCATATGAACCCACCCACCTCTTTCCATATCTCCTGACATCTTTTCATATGAACTCACCCACTTCTTTCCATATCTCCTGACATCTTTTCATATGAACCCACCCACTTCTTTTAATATCATATTACATCTTTTCATATGAATCCCACCCACTTCTTTTAATATCATATTACATCTTTTCATATGAACCCACCCACTTCTTTCCATATCTCCTGACATCTTTTCATATGAACTCACCCACTTCTTTCCATATCTCCTGACATCTTTTCATATGAACCCACCCACTTCTTTTAATATCATATTACATCTTTTTATATGAACCCACCCACTTCTTTCCATATCTCCTGACATCTTTTCATATGAACCCACCCACTTCTTTCCATATCTCCTGACATCTTTTCATATGAATCCCACCCACTTCTTTTAATATCATATTACATCTTTTCATATGAATCCCACCCACTTCTTTTAATATCATATTACATCTTTTCATATGAACCCACCCACTTCTTTTAATATCATATTACATCTTTTCATATGAACTCACCCACTTCTTTCCATATCTCCTGACATCTTTTCATATGAACCCACCCACTTCTTTTAATATCATATTACATCTTTTCATATGAACTCACCCACTTCTTTTAATATCATATTACATCTTTTCATATGAATCCCACCCACTTCTTTTAATATCATATTACATCTTTTCATATGAATCCCACCCACTTCTTTTAATATCATATTACATCTTTTCATATGAACCCACCCACTTCTTTTAATATCATATTACATCTTTTCATATGAACTCACCCACTTCTTTCCATATCTCCTGACATCTTTTCATATGAACCCACCCACTTCTTTCCATATCTCCTGACATCTTTTCATATGAACCCACCCACTTCTTTCCATATCTCCTGACATCTTTTCATATGAACCCACCCACTTCTTTCCATATCTCCTGACATCTTTTCATATGAACCCACCCACTTCTTTTAATATCATATTACATCTTTTCATATGTACCCAACCACTTCATTTAATATCATATTACATCTTTTCATATGAACTCACCCACTTCTTTCCATATCTCCTGACATCTTTTAATATGAACCTACCCACTTCTTTCCATATCTCATGACATCTTTTCATATGAACCAACCCACTTCTTTCCATATCTCCTGACATCTTTTCATATGAACCCACCCACTTCTTTTAATATCATATTACATCTTTTCATATGAACCCACCCACTTCTTTTAATATCATATTACATCTTTTCATATGAACTCACCCACTTCTTTCCATATCTCCTGACATCTTTTCATATGAACCCACCCACCTCTTTCCATATCTCCTGACATCTTTTCATATGAACTCACCCACTTCTTTCCATATCTCCTGACATCTTTTCATATGAACCCACCCACTTCTTTTAATATCATATTACATCTTTTCATATGAATCCCACCCACTTCTTTTAATATCATATTACATCTTTTCATATGAATCCCACCCACTTCTTTTAATATCATATTACATCTTTTCATATGAATCCCACCCACTTCTTTTAATATCATATTACATCTATCCATATGAATCCCACCCACTTCTTTTAATATCATATTACATCTTTTCATATGAACCCAACCACTTCTTTTAATATCATATTACATCTTTTCATATGAACTCACCCACTTCTTTCCATATCTCCTGACATCTTTTCATATGAACCCACCCACTTCTTTCCATATCTCCTGACATCTTTTCATATGAACCCACCCACTTCTTTCCATATCTCCTGACACCTTTTCATATGACCCCACCCACTTCTTTTAATATCTTATTACATCTTTTCATATGGACCCACCCATTTCTTTCCATATCTTCCTACATCTTTTCATAATTCCCTTCCACTTCTTTCTATATCTCCTTACACATTTTTATGTGACCCTTTAATATTCTGACTTAGATATTTCAAAAGAATCAAAATAACATTTTGTCAGAACTATCTATTTTTTTACTTCAATTAAAAATTGTAAATTCTTAAACAATAAAAACTCTTCTGAACAGAAAATTTATGATGTAAAAAGTTTAGTTTTCTTAAAATAATTTTTAGACAAATTGTAATAGATTTTCAGATTTCATTTAAAAATGAATCATTCTTTCCAAATTGAAACTGAATCATATTTGTGATGAGAAAATAAACAATAAATTTGAAAAAGAATTTAAATTATTTTCAATTACAAATCAGAATTAATTAAAAGAATCTAATCAATTGTATACCAGTGTATGAGAAACTCTAAATTAGATATCTCATCCAGATCCTGAGCTTGACGACTGGAAGCTTTAGTGATCAGCCATTTATTCATACGTCTAGAACATTAGGCATAGTTTTGTATTTCAAAATGTTATTGTTTTGTAAAAGAAATCGGTTTGGAATAAATAAAAAATCTCTAACATATCATTTTTTACACTATTTACATTATTCGGACTATTGTCCTCATCTTTGTCGCCATATTTATTATGTTTCGGCCGTTGTACGCTCTGGCCTTCTTCAGGTGGTTGGAATGTCAAACTGAACCCTTAATTTTGCTCACTGGGGTAGACTGTTCTAGTACCACATGCCATGTTTAATTGATGTCAGTTATCAGTTATCTCCTGTTAATTTCCCTCTGAAAGTTCTCCACAACCTTAACCGGATATTGAACTCACACTTTTTGAGTCCTATCAATGGGTCTAACTAATGCCGAGGACATATGGCACAGTGGATAAAGGCATTAGTTAGATCTAGTGACAGGGCCCAATACCTGGTCAAGGCAGTGGAGAACTCAGAGAGGTGAATTAACAGGAGATAACTGATAACTGACATCCATTAGACATGGTACATGGAACTAGAACAGTCTACCCCAGTGAGTGAAATTAAGGGTTCAGTTCGACATTCCAACCACCTGAAGAAGGCCGGAGTGTACAACGGCCGAGATGTAGTAATAAATATGGCGACAAAGGTGAGGACAATAGTCCAAATAGTGTAAATAATGTACATAATACCTCATCTCAGAAATAAAGACAGATATCTTCATTTTTATTCATCAATTTATAGACAGAAATTTCTGTTTAAAATACTTGCAATATATTTGGTATTAGGCAGAAAATATTTTTTTTGTAACAAAATAACTAACAACAATATTCACCATGCATTTTTTCAGGTAGCCCTTCTTTAATCTAATATTTAGCCTAGACTGCCATAAATGATTTGTATTTCAAGAATATTCTGAGAATATTCCATACAGAAAGGAGGTTAAGTTTTTATTTTTGTTCCTCCATCTTTAAAGCAATCAAGGTATCCTCATCTCTGTTGTGAAGCCGCCATTCAAATATCAATAATTTTAGCCACATTTTCACGTTAGAAAATATCTATACATATCATGATGAGTTGTATAAGATTTTACAAGAATGTAAATGCATGACCTATAATGAAGATTTTGGTGCAAATGAATCTGCCAATTATTATTTCTTTAGAAATCCTATAGCAATCAAATGGTAATTGCTCAACATTTTAATTCTATATTTCAAAGAATTTTTTCTTAATTCCTTTTTCTTTACTTTTGGATATTTTTTTCCCTGTTAAATTTTTGGGAAGAGTTTTCTTTTTCATTTCTTTCTTAAATATTTATGCGAATCCATAACTGTTGTGGAGGTTAACTTTTAACATTTTTTTCCTTTCCTATTTTAAAATATATTTTTTTGGTGGGATTTTTTTATTTTTATTTTACATTTTCATATAGTGAGGATAGTTTTATTTTCTTTTGACAGAAATTTAGTCATTTCTAATTTTGCAAAGTGATTTCTCACCAAAGAATTTTAACAGATGATAATTTGTAGTTTTTTTTTTTTTTTTGACAATAATTCCTTTTTCTTTTTCTTTTTTTCTTTTTTTTTTTTTTTGGCTGAACGAAATTCCGCAAATGTTTCCCCAAAATATTTCTTCATATTTTAATAACAAATTCAAGAGTCCCTTAGATTTTTGGTTTGACAAGAATGTTCACCCAAGAATGACCGAACGTAACATGCAACATTGCGGAATGTCACAATTGTCAAATGAACTTACAAACTAGAATTCCTAAACTGTACAGATCTTTCACTTGGAACTTTCAACCATTGTTGTTGTTGTTGTTGTTGTTGTTGTTGTTGTTAATATGGCTGTCATTAATTTTCTGATTTCGCTCATTTTTTTCCCATTTATTCTATTAATATTTATTATCATTAATGATTATGAAGAAAATAAAGAAATGTTAAATCAAGTCTTTGTTTGCCGTGTATTAACTTTTGAACTTTGATTAAAATGGGTCAAAGAAACAACTCAGGGGAAAGGTAAACACGAGACACAACTATAGATGCATGAATCTTAATGTGTTCTCGATTGTTCATCAAATTCCATCAACATCTTGGAGAAAATAATGGTAAAAAAGAAAACAATATAAACCTTTACACACACACACACAAACACACACACACACACACACACACACACACACATATATATATATGTATATAGATATATATATATACATATATATGTATATAGATATAGATATAGATATATTATGAAATGCACAAAGTCCGCCAATTATTTTAAGACATTTTTATGTTTATACATTCCTTTTATAGATACAAATATTTAAGTAAATGCTCTGTTTTATAATGAACAGTATTAAACAACATTTACCGGCCTGAATGTCCGAGAAATTTTCATAGAAAATATATTGCTAATCACATATATTGCTAATCAAACGATCCTCCGTGGCTCGATCGGTTAAGGCATGTCAGCCTATACGATGGTTCCGTATAGGATACAGGTTCGATTCCTGTCAAAGGACGAATATTTTCTATGAAAATTTTTTGGACATTCAGGCCGGTAAATGTTGTTTAATACTGTTTATTATAAACAGAGCATTTACTTAAATATTTGTATCTATAAAAAGAATGTATAAACATAAAAATGTTTATATATATATATATATATATATATATATATTACATAACAGAGAAATCCAATATATATATATATATCATGAAATGGACTAAGTCTGACAATTATTTTAATATATATATTGTTTATACATTATTTTTATAGATACTAATTCTTTTAGTAAATGCTCTGTTTATAATAAACAGTATTAACAACATTTACCGGCCTGAATGTCTGAGAAATTCCATAGAAAATATGTGTCCTCCAACAAGAATCAAACCTGTATCCGATATGGAACTGTCATATATGTGTCATGATGTGCTATACAGAGGGAGCATCTGTTTAGCAAAGTTGAATTGCTGCTTTTAAACTTTTAAACCTCTGTAGCTAAATGGTATAGCACGTCAGGCTATATGACGGTTCCATGTAGGATACATTTTCAATTCCTGTCAGAGGTCACATATTTTCTATGAAATTTCTCGGACATTCAGGCCGGTAAATGTTGTTTAATACTGTTTATTATAAACAGAGCATTTACTTAAATATTTGTATCTATAAAAGTAATGTATAAACAATAAATATATTAAAATAATTGTCAGATTTAGTCCATTTCATTATATATATATATATATATATATATATATATATATATATATATATATATATGAATGAGATAACAGTATATATTTTTATATATGAAGAACAATGTATGACAAAATGGAAAAGTTTACTTGTGACACATTTCGTCCTTCAGGACTTCATCAGACTATATTTGTTATGTTGGTATAACTAGACAGGAATGAAGGATGCTGGGAATTTTATATTTTTTTTATATCTATTTGATTTCATTTAGAGTCTTTTTCTTTCTCTCACAGTGTAGGATATCTACTAACAAAAGTTTTTGTTTTTTTTAAATTCTAAAACAATTCTAAAATTTGCAGCATCCCTTGTTTGTGTGCATGTGTAGTCCTACCAACATAAGAAATTTAGTCCAATGAAGTCCTGTAGGACAAAACGACGCATCACAAGTAAACTTTTTCACTTTGTCATACATTTTCCTCATATAATGGACTCTCCCGTCGGTTTCAGCTGAGGAACTGACAGCTAATTGATTCAGTTATGAAATTTTGTGCAATAATCTTAAGTGGCACTTGAGACCCGCTAGTGATTTACAAAGGAGGCCACATATGGAGCAAGAGTGAGGATTGTGAGATGAGATCACTGTTAGATTGGCTGACCTTTTAGATCTTGCTCTCGCTTCTTGAAGATGATTCCTCATATATATATATATATATATATATTTATAAGTAATGAAAAGTTTGGTAATGCGTATGGATAATCGCAAGGAGGATGTAATCGAGAGAGCTCAATGTCAAATCAGAGCAATTATTTATTCAATTTAAATAGAAAACAGACAACCTTAAGAGTCCATTGATTATAATTTATTTCCCCAGGTATATGGTTTTTATCAAACCACACTTCCAAGGGTGAAAAAATGTTTTAAATTTACATGTAGTTTTTATACACTTTTGAGGCTAGTTTTAAGTTGATGTAAGGTGTTATAGAGAGAGGGGGAGGAGGAGTATGACAGACATGGTTGAAATTAGAGAGGGAAGGGTTGTCTGTTTTCTATTTAAATTGAATTATATATATATATATATATATATATATATATATATATATATATATATATATATGAGGAGGCACGGTGGAGTAATGGATAACGGCTTGGATTGAGGAATCAGAGAGCCGAGTTCGAATTCCAGTCGAATCCATTACATTCACTTACGTGCTAACACCCTTGGGAAAGGTGTGAATCCTCTTCTTCTCCCTCCAACTATGGGTAAATAGCAGGACAGACTGGGTTCTATAGCCTTGGATGGCAACTGGTCTAGGAGAAGGACAACTCTGAATTGAAAACCTGCAGAGGGTCGTTTGGGGACCTTGTGGCATTCGTTGCACCAGGTCCCTGTATTCGTTCCTCCAAAAAGTGTGGATGGCCCTGCACAAAGCCTTCACCACTATAATCAATTCTTGTGTGGCTGTCCGGCTTTCAGTTTCTGGGAATTGATCTGTCTGGCCCTCATACGTCGAGTTCGACGGGAGAGTCCATCATCATATATATATATATATATATATATATATATATATATATATATATATATATATATATATATATAGTTTGCTTTTGTATAAATAGACGTAAAATATATAAATGGATGTTTTAATGTACGTGTACATGTATGCATCAATTAACACATATGAGTGTGTGTTTATAAACATCTTTATTTATATGTATGATTATAAATATATACATGTGTATAGTTATGTATATATATTTTTTTCTGACAAAAAATAAGTACATATGTTGGTTAGATGACCACAACATCAAGACATCTTACACGCCATTTGTCAGACACATGTCCTATTGCCCAATATCTAAAAACACATTCCTTTCCAACTTCAAGAATACAGGAAAATACTTGTTGACAAAACCAATATACTACACCATGAATATAACAAGCAAAAACTTTAAATCCTCGAAGCCCTCTATATCAAAAGCAACTAACTGACTCTCAACAAAATTTCTTACAAATATAGCAACAACATATTAAAGTGCATATAACATTTAATGCCATTTTACATTTCTACCAATTTCCACTCATCACCCTTATATTGAAATGCTTGTTTTGCAGGTGAATTGCGAAGACAAACTTAATTTAGCTGTAATCATTATGACAGTGACTTTGTAAACACATGTGAACACATTCCGCTATAATTATTTTAAATTTAACTGTTGTGGTTGCAATATTTTGTAAACAAGCGCCATAACCAGAAATGGTAAATTGCAAAATGCTGTTAACTGTTAGTCAACTCAAATGCATTTTAAAACATTGCTGCTATACTCATAATAAATTTTGTTCAGTCTTGGTTGGCTGCTTTTGATATATACTATACAAAATTTAACAGGACCAACTTAATTGTATGAAATAACACTTTTCCGTCAACTAGTGTTTTGGGAAAAAACCCAACATTGTATATCAGTTTAAATGTCTTTTGGGAGATTGTATCTCTGACAAAAAAGTAAGTACATATGTTGGCTTGACAACCACAACATTATCAAGACGTCTTACACTCCATTTGTTGGATACAAGCTCTATCACAAAACATTTAAACACATTCCTGTCCACCTTCACAATACAAAAAAATTACTTGTTGACAATGCCAATATACGGCACCATGAATATAATAAACAAAAACTTCAAATTCTTGAGACCTTCTATATCAAAAGCAACCAAGCAACACTCAACAAATTTTATTACAAATATAGCAGCAACGTGTTGAAGTGCATTTAACAAACATTTTATGTTATTTTGCATTTCTACCAATTTTTGGTCCGCTCCCTTATATTGGGATGTTTTTAGCAAAAAATTCCATTGCTAAAATGGATAAATTTAAAATAATTATAACAGAACGCATTCAAACGTGTATTTTAAAAATCACCATCACAGCGATCACAGTTACAATAAGTTTATCTTTGTAATTCATTCTGAGGGTGATCTTGGGGGAGGTAGAATGTACCTGGATAGGGAATAACTACAGCACCTTCCATGAAGAATTTTATCTTAACATCAAGAAACTGATGAGAGAACTGGAAAGGATCGTTATAAAAATAAATAGATATATATCTCTATTATTCAATGAAACATGTTTGAATATATATATATATATATATATATATATATATATATATATATATATATATATATATATATATATAATAGAATATAAAAGGCTCAAACACTAAATGTGAATTTGTAAGTCTGATGAATGGGATCGTGATTACAATTCCAATGTAATAAATTATAACCATGGAATATTAATGTTTGAGCCTTTTATATTATATTCTTACTCTGTCCTGGACATTGAGTTCTACCTGGATTCTATCCTCTTGGAAATTTATATATATATATATATATACATAAATATAAATATAAAAGTGAACATTGAAGTCAACACTCAGAGGAGACAGGCTGTTTCATGTTAGGTGCAATCATCAGGCTGACCTGATGATTGCGCCTGTCGCCTCTGAATGTTGACTTCAATGTTCACTTTTATATTTGCATTTACATATGCTCTATCTCTGATATTGAGCACTTTATCCCATAAATATAGCACACCTTAAAACTATATTTCTTATTTCTTCACATATATATATATATATATATATATATATATATATATATATATACTGACCACTAATATATTTACATATATATATATATATATATATATGTGTGTGTGTGTGTGTGTGTGTGTGTGTGTGTAATTTGGCAGCAACTTTTCTTTTATTTCGATATAATTTTCAAATAAAAAGTCTCATTAGAAAATATGAGAAAATTCAAAAGAAAATATGCAGGACTATGTTGTCTTTGACATTCAACACAACATATTTAAAATATATATATATATATATATATATATATATTTAATGTACAATATATGATATAAATGAATCATTCAACTTGCCTGAGGAGACCTTGTGGTTGAAACCCAAGTAGTAGGATATATTGTATTTTAGTGCTTTTGAAAATGTGTGTGTGTGTGTGTGTGTGTGTGTGTGTGTGTGTGTGTGTGTGTGTGTGTGTGTGTGTGTGTGTGTGTATCTTTAGGGCTCTGTGTTTCTCTGTGTGTATATGAATATATTTGTGTATTACTCTTATTTCCTGAAGAAAACTCAGTGAATGAAACAATTTTCTCTCATTTCTCTTCACACTCCAATGAAATACTTAAACTGAAGTTTACACAGCCTTCAAGTCTCCAACAAAAACTTTGATCCCAAAAGATCTTCTATTATGATAAATCCAAGAATCTAGAACTCAGAAGGAACTGATAACGAAGCTTTAATATTTTCCTCTGGGTTTAAAATTAGAGGAAATATTTTACGATCAATTAAAAATGTTTCTTTATTTTATTTTATTTATTTTCGAACAGTAAATCGACACCAAAGGGACACAATTGCTACAGGTGGGTTTTGTGTCAGCATCCAAATCAATATGTTTTTTGGAATGTTACTCTCTCTCTCTAGGCTAAGAGATTGAAAAAGATTAAGTATTGGTTCTGATGTTTCAAGGTCGGGGTGGGGAGAATTGTGTTAGGGTAGAAATAAAATGGGGTCTACTTTCTGTAGAAATAGTTACAAAAAGATGGGAAAATGAATTAGTAAAACGTTTTTATAAAGGAAAAAAGATATTAATAAGAATTCTTACATTGGTGAAAGGGGTCTCATCAGTTGACAGTGTAACCTAATAATTGATACTGCTTGTTGATCGTTTTTGTTTATCTTTTATTTTCGTTTAAACATCGTTTTATAATCAAACTGCAGAGCACGCAATAATTTAATTTTTTTGCAAACAGATTCCGACAACATTTTTCAGCAATTCTACAATTCGTATTTCAGCCTCGATTATTTTCAGCATTCACATTGCAAACATAGAAAAACAGAGATCACAAAGACAAACACCCGACGTAGTCATTTGTCAGGTAAAAGGACAAGAATGGCTCACATTCCTGCTTTATTTTCTTCTTTCGTTTTCTTTTTCAGTTTTTGCTTTTATCCCAAAATATGAAACAATTTAAGCAATGTAAACGCTTCTCTATCATCATCATCATCATCATCATCATCGTCGTCGTCGTCATCATCATCAATATCGTCATCATCATCATCATCATCATCGTCATCATCATCATCATCGTCGTCATCATCATCATCATCGTCGCCGTCATCATCATCGTCATCATCATCATCATCGTCATCATCATCGTCATCATCATCGTCATCATCATCATCGTCATCATCGTCATCATCATCATCGTCATCATCATCATCATCATCGTCGCCGTCGTCGTCATCATCGTCGCCATCATCATCATCATCAATACGGTGTAAAAGGTCTGACAGTTAATGCCGTAGAAAAAAGGAATTAGCAAACCAAATTCAATTTCTAGCTTAGTTTGCGCTCACTTAGCAAAGCGTGAGTTTCTCTCCCTTGACAGCTATATAAAAAATAGAAAAGCAAAAAAGATATGGCTAGCCTTGGTTGGCAATCAGTCGAGGAGAAGAACAACAATACTTCAAACCAGGACTGAAGACCCTTTAGACAATTGGACATCTGGACTTCCTTCCGGCAGTTCCTATAGCCAAGTTGATTTTAATCCATATTGATTCCATCTTCAAATTCCAATCAAATCCATTACATTCACTTACGTGCTAATACCCTAGGGAAAGGTATGAATCCTCATCTTCTCCCCCCCCCAGCTATGGGTAAATAGCAGGACAGACTGGATTCTATAGCCTTAGATGACAGCTGGTCTACTGCAGAAAGAAATGGCAACCTACTGCAAGAAAAAAATCTGCCTAATCAGTCATGTATCAAAAGATACATGATCACCTAAGCGTGTATCACGCATGGCAGATAACTGACTGAGTAACTTTCCAGTCAAATCCATTACATTCACTTACGTGCTAATACCCTTGGGAAAGGTATGAATCCTCTTCTTCCCCCCACCACTAGCTATGAGTAAATAGCAGGACAGACCAGCTTCTATAGCACTGGATGGCAACTGGTCTATCACAGAAAGAAATGGCAACCTACTACAGGAAAAAAAATCTGCCTCGCCAGTCATGTATTGAAAGAGACATGATTGCCTAATCATGTATCATGCATGGCGCATAACTGACTGACATGTATGGGTAGTAGTGGACTATCAAGTTGGAAACAGATTAAATAAAAATGCTCAAGAAAACCTGAGACATCTGGAAGAGGCATGGCATGTGGAACTAGAACAGTCTACCCCCCACCCCCACCCAGTGGACAAAATAAAGCGTTCAGTTTGAATTTCCAATCACCTGAAGAAGGCCAGAGCGTACAATGGCCGAAATGTTGTGAGTATGGCAATGAAGATGAGGATAACAGTCCGAGTATTGTAAATAATACATGCCCTAGAAAGTGTGACAAAAAAAGAGAATCTCTCACACACAAGTGGTTAAGAAAAATTATTTTTAAAATTTATTAATATTACCATTGTTGAATGGGCGAACTGGTTGTTGAATGGGCGAACAGGTTGTTGAAGATGTGATGTCGACAAATATGTTAAGTCCAATATGCAGTATCAGGTTGTCCAGTCTGATGAGGGCATAGCAAGTAGATGCTTCACTTGCACAATATGGTGAGAGGTTTTGATAAAGCTAGTGAATGACCTTAGAGGTGGGGCCCAATTAGAAATACTTTCAAGTCAGATGACCCCCATCTGCACAAACAGTCCCCAATTGAAGGTGTTCCCAAGCATCTCAATATAACTCCCATGTCGTTTTACCTCTCGATGCTTAGCTATGATGTCCACCTCTACTCCTACTCATGAAGAGAGATGCACAGCATACTGGCTCCTAAGGGATATGCCCAACCTGTCATGGTCAAGCAACTGACGCATAAATGCCTACTTGTACCTCTTGTGATATTTACCTGGTTGATTGAGCTAGCTCTGTCAAATGAACCCGCTGTATCCAAATGAAAGCCAACCAAGTGTAGCAGAGGTTGTATTCATTTAGACGTGCAAATCCATAGTTGCACTTTCAATGGGAATTTGGATTCACAAGCAGTCACAGGCACATGTATACACACTTTTTAGATAGGGCAATCCAGTTTGAATTCAGAGTTTCTTTCTCATAGACTGGTTGCTAGCCATGCCTATAGGACACAGTCTGTCCTGCTATTTTACCTATGGCTGGGGGAGAAGAAATGGATTCGTACCTTTCCTAAGGGTATTAGCACATAAGCAAAAGTAATGAACTCGAATAGAATTCAGACTCAGCTCTCCGATTCCTCAATCCGAGCCTCAATCCACTATAACAATCAAATCCGAGTGTACCAAATGAGATATTTACTGTAGACGATCATATCACCAAAGATAAAACATGTAATGTTAACATCTCTAGTTAATTAAGAGCAGAAGCCATGAAGAGCCATGTCTTGTATAACACCAGATCATTTATCGTCACCATCATTATTATTATTTTTTTATTATTATTATTATTATTATTATTATTATGACTTCTTTTATATATATTATATTATAGCTTCTTTTTCTGCTGTTCTTTCAAAATATTTCTTTTTTTGTTTCCCTAAGAAAAAATTTTTCATTTTTGAAAATCTTTTTCAGATGTTTTTTGTTGCTTCTTGTTTTTTTGTTGTTGCTGTTATTGTATTTTTTTTGTTTTGTTTTGTTGTTTTCTTTTTTGTTTTTGTTTAAATGAAATTGTTTGTTTTTTTATTCATTTATTTCAAGTTCATGGTGGAGCAATTCAAGAAATGATTCCTTTCCGTAGTAAGTCACTTTGTCTGCTTGCCTCCCTCTTCCTCCTCATTTCTCCATTTCTCTGTGTGGGTAAGGGTCTCATGCCTGGTTAAAGGAGACCCCCCAAAAGCTGCTTGCTCCTGCGACCCTCAATAATAACCTTGACCTATAATTCTGCAATGCAACCTTCAACTTGGCCACTCTCCTGCTTTTTCCATCTCATCTTTCTTCTTACCTTCCTTCTTTCTTCTTTTTTTCCCTTTCTCTTCAAAGCATTTTGCCTAAAAAGCATGTCTGAAAATGTACAACTTTTTTTTTTTTCCAAAACTGCAAATATTCATTCAAGAACAGAAATGTTTTCTGGAAACTTGATTCAATTTTGTTTGCTGAAATGATAAAAAGAGACATTTGTGAACAAAACTGAGGAAAAATACATACATTTACTCTTACGTATGTGGTTTTATGTATGTTTTATGCATGTGTGTATGTGTGTTTTATGGTTGTGTGTGTGTGTGTGTGTGTGTGTGTGTGTGTGTGTTTTATGGTTGTGTGTGTGTGTGTGTGTATGTGTGTTTTATGGTTGTGTGTGTGTGTGTGTGTGTGTGTGTGTGTGTGTGTGTGTGTGTGTGATAAGAAAAGTATGAATATTTCGATCAAATATGAATTTGGCTAGCAATGCCTACAAATGCACACTATTCAATGTCAACCCACTTACTCTATCTCTCTCTTTCTTTCCCTCCCTCTCTCCCTCTCTCTCTCTCTCTCTCTATATATATATATATATATATATATATATATGTAAGCAAATGTGTGGATGTAGATCCGACGGTATGATGAAAATGTGGAAAAGACAAAGCAAAATCCGAATATGTGAGTTTACTGTTTTTATTTTGTTTTTGTTTTTGTTATTCTGTCGACGTCAGACGTTTCGGTCAAGTAGACCTTCTTCAGGACATGGTTAATGGAGACATATTTATATTAGATTTAAGTTAGATGAAGAGACGATATATACAGGACTGGTCAGAAACAGAAAAACTGAAATTCTAAAGTCAGAGTATTCTTTCTTAGAGTCGGATACGCTGGCGTCGCGTGGGCGGTGCTACGAAAACCTGCTCACAGGGAAAAGATTGTGTCCTAAGTGGAAGGTGGGGGGGACTTATTTAAAACTATAGCTTATCGGTACATTTAAAAACAAAAACAAAATAAAAACAGTAAACTCACATATTTGGATTTTGCTTTTAGAGGTAACTATATCTTGTGTCTTTCTTGCTTTCCTTATTTACTTTTTTCACAGGAAAAGAGATTGTTAGTAAGTAAATATAAAAATTTGTAATAACCTTCACTTACTAACACCTGATGAGATGCTATGATAAGCATCGAAACATGGATGCATTGCTGTAGCAGTTTACATTAGTTCAAATGTAATACTTTATAATGAAGAATTATAGCTCTACTATTGTATTAAGCCTTATTTTAAATTAATATTGTGAACATTTGAATTCATATTCAATTCGTTCTCTTGATATATATATATATATATATATATATATATATATATATATATATATAATATCCAATGCGATGAGAACGAAAGTAATATATAAATTCCAATGTTCACAGCATTAATCCAAATGAGGGCTCGATACTGATAGTAGAACGATAATTATTTATTTATTATAATTTTATCATATAGACAAAACCATTTTACTCACTACAAAGATGCAACTTCATTTTAGTGCACTTTGATGAGTGAGAACCGAAAATGGCAACCATTTTCAGTTCCCACCCATCAAAGTGCAGTTGAAATGCACTGAAACAAAGTTGCAACTTTGTAGTGAGTAAAATGGTTTTGTCTATATGATAAAATTATAATATATATATATATATATATATATATATATGTATGAGGAGGCAAGGTGGAGTAATGGATAACAGCTTGGACTGAGGAATCAGAGAGCCGAGTTCGAATTCCAGTCGAATCCATTACATTTACTTACTTGGGAAAGGTATGAATCCTCTTCTTCTCCCTCCAACTATGGGTAAATAGCAGGACAGACTGGGTTCTATAGCCTTGGATGGCAACTGGTCTAGGAGAAGGACAACTCTGAATTCAAAACCTGCGGAGGGTCGTTTGGGGACCTTGTGGCACTCAGTGCACCAGGTCTCTGTATTCGTCCCTTCAAAAAGTGTGGGTGGTCCTGCACGAAACTTTCACCACTATAATCAAATCTCATGTGTCGGCGTCGGGCTCTCAGTTTCTAGGAATTGATCTGCTTGACCCTCATACATCGAATTCGACAGGAGAGTCGATGATATATATATATATATATATATTTGCACATTATACTTTTTGTCTTAGGAAAGTAGCGGTTTTAGAGGATATATCTTTAAAAAATGATTGAGTAGATGGAGTACCTGATCCATGGTAAAAGAAATTCATCTAAAGAGAAGAAAACTTCAAATTCAACCCCTACTCTCTTGTAGGTTTTGCTTGGTTGCAATAGGATAATGAGAAGGTAACTCTAATATAATGCTCTTGAGTATGGTTGAGCCAAATATATTGCTTTGGCTTGTTTCTTGATTAACAGTTCATTACTTTGCAGTGATGTGCAAGTTACATAACACTTGAATTATGCATATGTGATTCTAACATGCAAAAAAGTTTAATCTGTTAAAAATGGCCATAACCAATTAATGAGCCAACAGCCATCATATTTAGCAGCACCTGACGATTGCCCTGCGCATGAAACTCAGAGTTGTGCTACCAATAATAATAAATAATTATATATATATATATATATATATATATATATATATATATATATATATATATATACATATATATATATATACATATATATATATATACATATATATATATATATATACATATATATATATACATATATATATATATATACATATATATATATACATATATATATATATATATATATATATATATATATACATATATATATATATATATATATATATATACATATATATATATATATATACATATATACATATATATATATATATATATATATATATATATATATATATATTAGGATATTGCATTGAAAACATGTCAAAATAACTACGCAATTGTAGTTATGTTTTGATGTGCATCAGTGCATCTGATCGTTTGTAGTTTACAGTTGCATGATGAGATGCATTTGATACACATCAAAACACAATTGCAACTGTGTACCATTTGTGTGTGTGTGTGTGTGTGTGTGTGTGTGTGTGTGTGTGTGTGTGTGTGTGTGTGTTTGTGTGTGTGTGAGGAGGCACATTGGTGTAATGGAGAGCGGCTCGGATTGAGGAATCGGAGAGCCAAGTTCAAATTCCAGTCGAATCCATTACATTCACTTATGTGCTAATACCCTAGGGAAAAGTATGAATCATCATCTTCTCCCTCCAGCTATGGGTAAATAGCAGGACAGACTGGGTTCTATAGCCTTGGATGGCAACTGGTCTACAAGAAGGACAACTCTGAATTCACACCCTGCAGAGGGTTGTTTGGGGACCCTGTAGCACATAGTGCACTAGGTCTCTGTATTCAGCCCTTCAAAAAGTGTGGAAGGTTCTGCACAAAACCTTCACCACTATAATCAAATCTCATGTGCTGTTGTCAGGCTGTCGGTTTCCTAGCAACTGATCTGCTTTACCCTCATACGTTGAATTCGATGGGAGCGTCGATTATATATATATATGTAATATAAAAGGCTCAAACACTAATATTCCCTGGTTATAATTTATTACATTGGAATTGTAATCACAATCTAATTCATCAGACCTAGAAATTCGAATTTCTAGGTCTGATGAATTGGATTGTGATTACAATTCCAATGTAATAAATTATAACCAGGGAATATTAGTGTTTGAGCCTTTTATATTATATTCTTGCTCTGTCCTGGACATTGAGCTCTACCTGATTTTATCCTCTTGGAAATTTATATATATATATATATTGACCACTAATATTATATATATATATATATATATATATATATATATATATATATATACAAGCAAGTTTTTTTTAAAAACCACAAGTTTGTTTTGATAATTCTTTATTGATTTTCTCTTGTTTTTTGTTAAAAATAATGTCTGTTCCAGGGGGTCTGTAAAAATTGTTGATATGTTTATAACTAAGCACTTTCAACCATCAATGCTCCTTTTCATGAATGGAATATACCTCCTCTTCTTCTATGTGCCATGTCGCTTCAGGATGTTGGCGATCATTGTTCTCCACAACTTCCTGTCCTTTGTTGCCCTCAGCGACATTTGTCTTTTTGTTATCTCTCCTAATCCCTGTTCTGCCAATGATTAACACAAGCTCATTAAAGTTGGTTATTGGTTTCTTTCCTCTGTTCCTCTTGCCTTCAATATGTCCTGTGAGTGTTAAATTTTCCAAGCCCTCTTTCTTCTTTAAGTTCCCTAGAAATTTCAACTGTCTCTTTCTTATTATAAGTAGGCTATCCTTTTTTGGTTCCATTTTCTTGAAAACTTTGTTGTTAGTCACGTGGTATTCTCAGCATGAAATTCAAGAAACCTTGGAAGGATTTTTCCCACATGACATTTGGTATTTTATGTTTTGATTGCATTATTAGAGGGTCACATAACAGATGTACGGCTGCTTAGAATATTATGGATTGGGGAAGTTGTACTTGTCTCATTTAATTATACAAAGTATTTAATTCTCCAATTTCGGGGATATTTTAATTAATGTAAGTTTTTGTCTTTATTATTATAACTTATTACTAATTATTATTACAAATATGTTATTTTTTTTAAGCATTTCACCCCAAGCAAGGCGGGAGTGCCCCTAGCACACAATGTGTTACAGAGAGTGAGAGCAAGAGTAAAGAGGGACGTTTGAGGAAAGGATAAAGAGAAGGACGGGGGTCAGGATCAAGGCATCTGAAGATGTCATTGACATTACATTTCAATATTTGAAGATTATAGTTATCAGGGAAGCAAGTAGGAGGAAGGGAGTTCCCATCTCTGTCCCATAGTGATTGTTCCATTTACGTACAAATTTCATAGACTAAATGGAACAATCATTATGGGACAGAGGTAGAATAATATAGAAGAATGGCGACTTTAGTAATCAGATTAAATTGAAAGAGGAAACATTTTTTGAGCATTTCACCCCAAGCAAGGCAGGAGTGCCACTAGCCCCCAAGGGGTTACAGAGAGTGAGAGGAAGAGTAAAGAGGGGTGTTTGAGGAAAGGATATAGAGAAGGGCGGGGGTCAGGATCAAGGCATCTGAAGATGTCGATTGACATTACATTTGAATATTTGAAGATTATAGCTATCAGGGAAGCAAGCAAGAGGAAGGGAGTTCCACTGTCAGGAAGTGCGAGAGAAGAAGCTGTTGGAGTAGAAGAGGTGGTTACATTTAAATGTTTTGACAGTGAGAGGGTGGGACTGAGATGCCAACCTAGTAGCATGCTTAAATTCATGCAGTTGGGGTACCAGTTGAAAGTAGTTCGTCAGAGCAGTTGCCATAAAAATATTTGTAGAAAAGACAGAGGGAAGCCACATCATTTATACAACATCTATAAAACATTTGGACAGTTTTTACACACTCTTTGCCCAGAAAAGAAAGCTCTTGTTCGAACACAAGAAAAATTAAATAAAAAGCTTAACTGTAGTACCGTGTCTGTCATTTTTAATGAAACATATATATATATATATATATGAAGAAATATAGTCTTAAAGTGTGCTATATTTACGGGATAAAGTGCTCAATATCAGAGATAGAGTGTGTGTAAATATAAAAGTGGACATGGAAGTCAGCACTTAGAGGCGACAGTCTGTTTCATGCTAGTGCAATCGTCAGGCGTTTGTCGCCTCTAAGTGCTGACTTCCATGTCCACTTTTATATTTATATATATATATATATATATATATATATTATCTTTATATTATTATAATATATTATTATTATAATATACTATTATAATATATATATATATATATATATATATATATATATATATATATATATATATATATGTTTACCTTTGTAATTTTACTTTTAATTTATATCAGGGTTTCCTTTTTTTCTACCAGCAGACTTCATCATTCCACTGGGTTCATTATAGTTTGAGAGAAAAAATATTTTAAACAACACTGATTCCAGAGGCATACACCAACGTCTTAAATCTGTTCATATAATATACTGTCCCTATTTAGAAGTGGTTTTAATTACAAGGTTAGAAATGTTTTCCTAGATTACAATTCCCTGAGGCCACACCTGCCATATTCCAGAATGGGTAATATCAGATGACTTCTTATTACTTGCAAATATGCTTTCAAATGAAATTAAAACTCTTCGTCTATAGACTAAAAAGAAATTAATCACCAAAGACTTGAACTCTATTTGCCTCACAAAGGAAAAACTCATAACAGAATACTGAAGCTGACACTCATGTGGAAATTTTAAAACAGAGAGTTTCAGTAAACTACTTCAGTAAAGTAGCATTCAGAAAAAAATTCTAAAAGGAAATTTTGAACCACAATCTTATGAAAAGTAAAAATAATGTATTTTTAGATCATTTAATTCTGAAATTGCCTGAAATACAGTATCATCTACAAATTAGTATATCTGATGAATTTTTTAATAAACAGTTTATCTCTGAAACAAACACAGCAAGATTTTATTATTTCTAATATAATATTATGCAATCAAAAGGGACATTATTATGTCGGTTATTTATTACTAAACTCTGTAATATTGAAACTCTGTAATCCAACAGCCATGAACACACGCACACAAATATATATATATATATATATATATATAAAGATATTTTTGAAGGTACAAAATTTTATCACAGCAATAAAAGTATGAAGCTTGATATTACTAGACATATTAAAAACGGGCGAAGCAACCGGTTTTGCTCCCGCTCATCAGGCTTCCAACGGGAGATTTAATTTAAATTAAAAAACACAGAAAATGTACAATGAAAAGGAAACGTGTAGGAGGAGGGGAAAAAAAATAAATAATATTTATATATATATATATATACTTTATTTTAAGATATTACATTGAAAACATGTCAAAATAACTATATAATTGCAAATGTGTTTTGAAGTGTATCAACACCTGATGAGATGCATTGATATGCATCAAAACATGACCACAATTATGTAGTGATTTTGCCATGTTTTCAGTATATCCTAAAATAAATAATATTGCTCTATTTTGCATTGCCTCTTTTAAAGTAAATGTTATGAACATCGGAATTGTACTCTATTTTTTCTCATCTTACCTGGAGATATATACATACATACATATATATATATATATATATATATATATATATATATATATATATATATATATATATATATATATATGTATGCAGGTGTGCAGAAAAATAGGAAAAAACACGTTAGGTAGATAATCTAGTGTTCCTTAGTATTTAGCTTTATTTTCAAAAAGACAGTGCTCCATACAGAAGTAGAGCTTATATTATAATAATGTTTTTAGTTTTTAAAAATATGATTCCTTCGCTACATAAGAGTTCTCATGTTTCAAAAGCGAGAGCCGAGACCACTAACATAATTTTTTAAGTTATGTAGAGTTAAGGTGTCTGGACCCGCTTCCTTGTCAAGCGAGAATTTGGGAATAAGCTATCTTTTGGTTAGCAAGTGTTTATAAGTGCGGTATCATTGGAACATTAGTTGCTATGGAAACGGCTAGTTTCAGCCGTTGAATTTAGGTGGTTTAAGGGGCTAAGAATTAAGAATTAATTTTTATCTACAGGCCAGTCCCCTTCCAAAAATGCGTATCAAGTTACAATGGGGATTCTATGTCAAGAGTGGTCTCAGTTTAGGCCGGTCAGACGGTGTCTTTTTTTTCTTTTTTTTTTTGGCCTTGCCTTGAGTCGTTGAGTGACTAGAAGGTTATGTTTCATTATTATCTATTTGATCTGTTTATTTATTTGTTTATTTACATGGCTTTTTTTATCAAAGGGTTTTTCTCAATAATTATTTGGCTGAGTTTTTAAGGCTTTTAAACTATGGACTGATACCGATTTTTATACTCTTCTTCCATTTTCTTCACAATTCTGGCAAGAGTACTTTTTGCTTACTATAGTCTTCTTGGAGTAGACTTACTGTTTCTTCAAATAATACATCATTCCTTAAAACTCAGTGAGAGTTCATTTCCACTGGGAGCCATTTTGAAATAAATGTCTATACACTACAAACTGTCTTAATAAAGACAGTTTTAACATTACATGCTCTAGATTCCATTCCTTATAAGAAAAAAAAACAAATTTGATTTGAATATATATTAACTATATCAAATACATCTTTATATTTTTCAGCACAGAATTTTGATGCTGAAGAGTTTTGTAATAAATAATGCCTCATAATGTCCATTTCAATTGTATAATGTTCCACTAAAAGGAATAAGCATCTGGTATCTTTAGTCTAGAAGTAAATTACTTTTTTATAAAAAGTATCAGTAAGCACTTCCTTATAAGTAATATTGTATATTATTTGCTAATTTTTTAGGGCAATTGATTACTGCTGAAACATCAAAACTATATTTTTCACTTTTCTTCAATAATTTTATTTAATCTGCCACAATTTGTGCCTGCAGAAACTAAAAGTTGAACAAAGTTTTCACTTTTTCTGAGGCTCATTTTGATCCATTCCAGTTGAGGGTTGAAGGATAAAAAATTTTTGTGATGTCAATGAACACTCGTTGCCACTTTTATGATGTCAACGAATAACTATTGTCACTTTCGTAATACTCATTGTAATAGAGACTTTGTAATTAAAGATACAACTATAATATGCCATTGAACAATGCTGGTGTCAGACACCTTTGAATAACACTCACACTAATAGTACTTGCTCAATAATACTCACTCAACAAGTAACCTATATAATGATCTGAATAGATAAATAGTATAGTGAAGAGAGTAGAAATGGTGATCCAAATAGGAATAGGCTAGAAATGTAGATCCATATAGTATAGAGAACAGACTAGAAATAGCAATCATTAGTTGCCAGCTACTTCCTACATATATGCATTTCTTCTATGGTCACGTGATCCACTTAATTCAATAATGGGATCACCTGTCTTTGTTCTCTGGCGATCTATGTTCAAATTCAAGTGTCGGCAGCGACACTTGATTTCTATATGGCAAAAACAAAAGAGAATTGAGATCTAGGCCTTCAAAAATAATTTTTCAACAAGATTTTAATCTTCATCAACCATTTTGTCCAGTCTTTCAGTTTTGTTGAAAATTCCAATAAAGGTTTGAGGGCCTTGTAGTGGGGTTAGCAAATTAGCCTTGTTAATCATTACTACCTAGTAGGGAGCACAATCCTCATTGGGTGCCCCATTACTTGATTTCTATATGGCAAAAACAAAAGAGAATTGAGATCTAGGCCTTCAAAAATAATTTTTCAACAAGATTTTAATCTTCATCAACCATTTTGTCCAGTCTTTCAGTTTTGTTGAAAATTCCAATAAAGGTTTGAGGGCCTTGTAGTGGGGTTAGCAAATTAGCCTTGTTAATCATTACTACCTAGTAGGGAGCACAATCCTCATTGGGTGCCCCATTGCTTGTAGTCTTGTGCCAAACTAAGCTAATCTTAGTAAATTCTCTCCCCCTGCTTTCTGTAGACAAGCCGAGTCAAAGACTGCTGGATCAAATGATGGCTTCTCATGAAAAGGTGGATACAGGCTAGAATCCATCCACAGGGAACATTTTCTTATAAAGTTGAGCACACAGGCATGCAGACATTAATAAAGACTTTTTAAAAATGGTGGATTTACTCAATTATGTTTAAAGTTATATATATATATATATATATATATATATATATATATATATATATATATATATATATATATACATACTTACTAGGACATTTTGGTCTGAAGAGATGAATACATAGATATTCACATGAATCTTTAAGGTTTTTTTCTTGATTATTATTATTATTATTATTATTATGATTAGTATTATATACTCAACTCTCCTGTTGAACCAACATATGAGGGTCAAGCATATCAGTTCCTAGGAAACTGACAGCCCATGAGATTTGATTATAGTGGTGAAGGTTTTGTGAAGAACCATCCACACTTTCTGAAGGGCCAAATACAGAGACTTGGTGCACTACGTGCCACAGGGTCCCCAAACGACCCTTCATAGGTTTTTGAATTCAGAGTTGTCCTTCTCCTAAACCAGTTGCCATCCAAGGCTATAGAACCCAGTCTGTCCTGTTATTTGCCCATAGCTGGTGGTGGGAGAAGAAGAGGATTCACACCTTTCCCAAGACTATTAGCACGTAAGTGAATGTAATGGATTCGACTGGAATTCAGACTCTGTTCTCCAATTCCTCAATCAAAGTCTCTATCCATTACTCCACCGTGCCTTATATATATATATATATATATATATATATATATATATATATATATAGGATGGTTATCTCTATTGAAGATATTGGGATCATAAATTTACACACACACAAACACACACACACACACACACATATATATAGATAGATAGATAGATAGATAGATAGATAGATAGATAGATAGATAGATAAACTTAGTTGGCCATGTCTGTAATAAGCATTACGAACCATTATTGTACTCACGAGAAATAAAACCATAGATCAAACTTGTCAGCAATGGTTCTATGCATTTAACAAGTTGACAGCATCATCATTTCTTAGGAATTGATGGGTTTTATTTATAAGATGGCATAATTTATCATTACTATAGATGTTATATATAGCGGATACAGTGTTGTCTATTCAAATATGTCTAATCTATATGGGTTTAATACAAATATAAAACCTGTCACTTAGCTGATTGATGTTATATTCAGCACCTTGACTCCAAAGTTTTTTTGTAATTCTTGGTCCACTTTTCTGGAGGTATCAAGAAATGCTGATATATATAATAATAATAATAATAATAATAATAATAATAATAATGGACTCTCCCGTCAGTTTCGACGTATGAGGATCTGACAGCTTAATTGATTCAGTTATGAAATTTTGTGCGATAATCTTAAGTGGCACTTAAGACCCGCTGGTGATTTACAAAGGAGGCCACAAATGGAGTAAGAGTGAGGATTGTGGGATGAGATCACTGTTAGATTGGCTGACCTTTTAGATCTTGCTGTCGCTTCTCGAAGATGATTCAGACAAGCAGATTGAAAACTGCTGAGTCCACTAAAACACGTTGATCTCCATTCTAGCCGCTCCAAGGGTGTTATGCATATATTTATATATATGAAGAAATATAGTTTTAAAGTGTGCTATATTTATGGGATAAATCGCTCAGTATCAGAGATAAAGAATATGTAAATATAAAAGTGAATATTGACGTCAACACTCAGAGGCGACAGGCTGTTTCATGCTAGATGCAGTTGTCAGACCTGACGATTACGTCGAGCATGAAACAGCCTGTTGCCTCTGAGTGTTGACTTCAATGTTTACTCTTATATATATATATATATATATATATATATATATATATATATATATCCAGGTACAATGTGAACAAATGGAGCATTATTCCACTGTATGTAACATTTAATTTAAAAGTGGGCTCAATAAATAATAGGGCTAAATATTATTTATTTTCTGATATTAAAATATTATAAAAAATCACTACACAATTGCAATTATGTTTCAACTTGAT
This sequence comes from Acanthosepion esculentum, assembly GCA_964036315.1. NCBI lineage: Eukaryota > Metazoa > Mollusca > Cephalopoda > Sepiida > Sepiidae > Acanthosepion > Acanthosepion esculentum. The sequence continues at coordinate 11,289,650 of OZ038498.1, read as the reverse complement.
TTTTTATAACATTTTTTAATATCCTAAAATAAATGATGTGATATGATATTGGTCATCTGTCTTACCGACCCTGATGTGGACTGAGTTTCTGTCAGAAATAGAAATTTAACTGTGGAAGCTAAATAAAAGAAAAAAACAGTCGAAAAACTAATACAGAATTTATCCATTTCAATATTATTACTGCAAATTCAAATTTCCATAATATAGGTTTAACTTAATTAGCTGCTATATTTCCATAATATTCACTCCCCTCTGACTCTTCAAATGTCGAATGTATAACTAATTCTAATTTCTATATCCCCCCTGGATAACTTCTTTACCTATATTAATTATAATTTATAAACTTTCCCCTCCTCTAAGATCTCCCCACAAATCTCTTTCCATGAATCCCTTACATCCTTTTATCTATAGATTTAAATTTATTTTTAATCCCCCTTTTTTATTCCTCTTTTAATTTTAAAATAATACTTAATTCTTCATATAACCCCAATTTAATGTCATAAGGTTAATATTTGGGTTTCATTTTATAAAACTGCTTACCTTTAAGACAAATACCTTCCACCCTCCCCTGACTCATGCCTTTCGTCTGACTGAAACATTGAAATGGATAAATTCTGTATTAGTTTTTCGACTTGTGGTTATTTTTTGTTTCTTTTTTTTTTTAGCTTTCACACTTAAATATCTATTCCTGATACAAACTCAGGCAACACTGAGATTGAAAAGTCAGACAACCGATATCTTTGTCTGCCAAAATAGGCTATCCCTCATATGAGGTGATTTTGGATTTTATTGCTTATTTATTAAATTTCTTTGTAATAATAAATACATTGAGCTCTTTTTGTGGATCAGTTTTAATATTTTATATTACTAGGATCCACTTGGATTATATACCAACGGATTTGTTACCTTTACTAAATATATATATATATATACATACATACATATATATATATATATATATATATATATATATATATATATATAAATATAAAAGTGAACATTGAAGTCAACACTCAGAGGTGACAGGCTGTTTCGTGTTAGATGCAATCGTCAGGCCGCCTGATGATTGCATCCAGCATGAAACAGCCTGTCGCCTCTGAGTGTTGACTTCAATGTTCACTTTTATATTTATATTTACATACGCTCTATCTCTGGTATTGAGCACTTTATCCCATAAATATAG
>OZ038498.1:11238467-11278467 GCA_964036315.1 Acanthosepion esculentum | reverse complement strand
CATTGTAATTTTAAGAAGAAAATCAGATTCAGAAAGAAGATATTCAACCAATTCAATGTTATATAGTAGTTTCCTGGCTGTACTGACTCATTTTTGGAAATTGCCATTCACTCGAAAAAATTTTTGTATGAGGAAACTGATGTCTCTAATGTGTATTTTACTAAGAAAATGCAAAGTTTCATTGCGTGCGTTGAATTTTAATACAAGCTTCTAATATTTCTGGATCAAATGAGATTTAATACAACTTCTTATTTTGCCATTTTATCATTTCTAAAAGGCACAACTTCAAGTGTTTCATTCATGATTAAAAACCTGAAATGATTTTATTTGTATTATTTACATTATTCGAACTGTTATCCTCATCTTCATTGCCATATTCACAACGTTTCGGCCATTGTATGCTCCGGCCTTCTTCAGGTGATTGGAATTTCAAACCGAACCCTTTATGTCGTCCACCAGGGTAGATTGTTCTAGTTACACATGCCAAGGACACATGGCCTAGTGGATAAAGACGTTGGTTAGATCCAGTGACTAGACCCAGAGATTTGTGAGTTCAATACCACGCCACAGCAGTGGTGAACCGAAAACTTGAAGAGTTGAGTTAAATGGAAATAACTGAGACATCCAGAAGAGGCATGGCACGTGGAACTAGAATAATCTACCCCGATGGATGAAATAAAGGGTTTGCTATGAAATTCCAATATTCTGAAGAAGGCCGGAGCGTACAACAACCGAAACGTTGTGAATATGGAAATGAAGATGAGGATAATAGCCTGAGTAATGTAAATAATGCAAATAATCATCTCAGAGATATGGAGGCCGAAACATTGTGAATATAGCAATGAAGATGAGGATAACAGTTCACATAATGTAAATAATGCAAATAATCATAATACCTCATCTCAGAGATATAGCGGTCGAAATGTTGTGATTATAGCAATGAAGATGAGGATAACAGTTCAAATAATGTAAATAATGCAAGTAATCATAATACCTCATCTCAGAGATATAGTGGCTGAAACGTTGTGAATATGGCAATGAAGATGAGCATAACTGTTCAAATAATGTAAATAATGCAAGTAATCATAATACATCATCTCAGAGATATAGCAGCCGATGTGTTGTGAATATAGCATTAAAGATGAGGATAACAGTTCAAATAATGTAAATAATGCAAGTAATCATAATACCTCATCTCAGAGATATAGCGGCCGAAATGTTGTGAATATAGCAATGAAGATGAGGATAACAGTTTGAATAATGTAAATAATGCAAGTAACCATAATACTTCATCTCAGAGATATAGATAGATACTAAAAACGATTTTGTTTATGTGATGTTTTTTATGTTACTGAAAATCTTAACGGATTGTTGGTATTTAAGTGTTAAAACTGATCAAAAAATAAAACATTTAAAACTACATAATTTTTTAAAGTACATGCCTCTAAAAAGTCAAAGGGCAACCTTATATTTGGGGCAAGTAAAATCATTTATTCATGATATACATTGGGAATATTGTATTGTATCACTACAGATAATAATATAAGTTCAATATGGATTATTGCAGAAATCTAAAAAGGTTTTTAGTTCTTTCCACAGAGATACATCAACTGCAACATAGCATATAACCTAATTTATGCATTGAACATTGATTAAAACCTGACGTAAGAACATTGAGTAAAGTGTTAGCAAACCATATACTGGTGAGCTTCTTCTTATGAAAACAGTGAAAAACCTTTCATTATTTGTGTCCCTATTATTTACTGGTCGAGAATGTTTTAATGTCTGAAGTTAAAAGCTGCTTCATGATGAAACTCTTATCAATAGTAAGGCTGATCCTTGAATTTTGCTATAAAATTTGCTCTTGAGAATTCAATTTCTACAAAAATATTTACGGTAAGCATTACGGTTTTGATACAAATCCCTCTAATTCCTTTCAATTGTCAGCAAGCCTGAAGTACCCAGGACCAAACACCATTTTTAATACTCTAGACCATTTTAGACAAAAACAGGAATTTTCGACAACAAATTGACTTGATTCCCAGTTAAGTATTCATTCACATTAATGAAGAATTATATTCTTCCAAAACAGCACTTTCTCTTTTGTAATTAAAGGATATTTTTCATGTCAAATACAAAAGATTTCTCTTGTGGTTCATTTCCAATTTAATGAAGATAATTAACTGAAACAACTGCTTTAGTTTCCTTTTCACCATATGGTCAGTTTTAGACCCACTGAAGTGACAAGGTGTAATCAATTTCTATTTTTACCTCAGATTAGGTCATTTGCAGTGGTGTGCAGTGATATGAATCTATTTTCAGGGTGTATGAGGAAATTTGTTTCACCTTGAAAAATATTGCATCATCCGTGATTGCATCAGATTTTCATCACTCCCAGACACTATTGTCTCAACTGTCAGTTGTTGTACAGCCATTGCCTGTGATGGACATTACTCTGAGGAAGCATACAAAAATTGTAACACTGCACGAACACAACGGCAAGCCTTACCAGTAAGCAAATCAAAGTACTATCAACTGGCTTGGAAACTCTCCAGATTTAAATCAAGAATCTGTGGTCAATCTGCAAGGAACGACTTTGTGGAATGGACATACAAAGTACTAACATGTGCACTGGGTCATGTTTCATTGGAAAAATACGAATATCCCTGCATACGCAGACACACAAGCATATCCCTGCATACGCAGACACACAAGCATATCCCTGCATACGCAGACACACAAGCATATCCCTGCATACGCAGACACACAAGCATATCCCTGCATATGCAGACACACAAGCATATCCCCGTCATACGCAGACACACAAGCATATCCCCGTCATACGCAGACACACAAGCATATCCCCGTCATACGCAGACACACAAGCATATCCCTGCATACACAGACACACAAGCATATCCCTGCATACACAGACACACAAGCATATCCCTGCATACGTAGACACACAAGCATATCCCTGCATACACAGACACACAAGCATATCCCTGCATATGCAGACACACAAGCATATCCCCGTCATACGCAGACACACAAGCATATCCCTGCATACACAGACACACAGGCATATCCCTGCATACACAGACACACAAGCATATCCCTGCATATGCAGACACACAAGCATATCCCTGCATACACAGACACACAAGCATATCCCCGTCATACGCAGACACACAAGCATATCCCTGCATACGTAGACACACAAGCATATCCCTGCATATGCAGACACACAAGCATATCCCTGCATATGCAGACACACAAGCATATCCCCGTCATACGCAGACACACAAGCATATCCCTGCATACACAGACACACAAGCATATCCCTGCATACACAGACACACAAGCATATCCCTGCATACGTAGACACACAAGCATATCCCTGCATACACAGACACACAAGCATATCCCTGCATATGCAGACACACAAGCATATCCCCGTCATACGCAGACACACAAGCATATCCCTGCATACACAGACACACAAGCATATCCCTGCATACACAGACACACAAGCATATCCCTGCATATGCAGACACACAAGCATATCCCTGCATACACAGACACACAAGCATATCCCCGTCATACGCAGACACACAAGCATATCCCTGCATACGTAGACACACAAGCATATCCCTGCATATGCAGACACACAAGCATATCCCTGCATATGCAGACACACAAGCATATCCCCGTCATACGCAGACACACAAGCATATCCCTGCATACACAGACACACAAGCATATCCCTGCATACACAGACACACAAGCATATCCCTGCATACGTAGACACACAAGCATATCCCTGCATACACAGACACACAAGCATATCCCTGCATATGCAGACACACAAGCATATCCCCGTCATACGCAGACACACAAGCATATCCCTGCATACACAGACACACAAGCATATCCCTGCATACACAGACACACAAGCATATCCCTGCATATGCAGACACACAAGCATATCCCTGCATACACAGACACACAAGCATATCCCCGTCATACGCAGACACACAAGCATATCCCTGCATACACAGACACACAAGCATATCCCTGCATACACAGACACACAAGCATATCCCTGCATACACAGACTCAAGATACCAGGCATCTGCTAAGAAAGAAATATATTACACACATGCACTCACAAATACACACATGCAATCACATACACACAAACAAACACTCCTATGTGTTTGAATGCATGCTTAAGTTCTATAACTTACTAGGGTCATTGGGGTATCACATGTACTGCAGCTCTAACAGCAGTGGGTGTATCCAAGGCAAAGTATTATGATACAGCCAATCTGTCTTGAGATATTTTCAATTCAAAGCTGTTCTTCTAGACTGGTTGCTAGCCAAGGCTAGAGATCCCAGTTTGTCTTACTATTAAACCAATAACTGGCAGAAGAAGAAATGTATCCACACCTTTTCCCAAGGGTGGGGTTTTCCTACAAATGTGAATGAAGCAAAATTAGCTACATCTTCTGTCTTCTCAAGCTGCCAACCATCACATCATGGTCTGCATTGGACAAAATTTCACCAGAAGCAGAGATTGAAAATCGAACTGGCCAAGACAGTTGGGAGAGGATAAAAACAAGAAAAATGGGGATAATGGGAAAATCCTTAAACAATAATAGCTATGGTATATGTTACAATCATATACCAAGGCAATCAGGCCCTCCCCACTTGAAAAATTAATTCAATACTCCACTTAGAGCTAAGTTTTTTTTTTAATGTCTGTATGTGCCTTTGGTATTCACACATTGATCTGAATAAAAATCTACAAATAGAAGGAAAATCACACCTGATGTAAACCTGTCCAAAAACAAAATAAATTTGTCATTTTTTCTGCCATACTTTTTACCCAAATTTTTATCACAAATATCACCCTTTACATTATACCATGCAAGTTATATTTGGGGGAACACTTATTGGTTGAGGTAACTGGTATCTACAAAATTTTGTTTGCTTGAATGTTTCTTGACTAAACACTTTTTAAGTTGATTTCTTTTTTACTAAATCAGCATCAGAATGTCTCTGTTGGCTATTGTGACTATTGCTACTGAGAACTTTTCAGATAGCTATCAGTTAAATGAAAATGATTTTCTCTCCAGAAATTTATGGCTAAATCATTGTTGTGTCTTAGACATGGTGGAAAATATGTTACTAATATCTACTAATAACTGCCTGCTGGTTTTTATAGTTTTGGGAGTTAAGCAATGGACATCAAAATCTTGTTTTAGCTGGGAAGCAGAAACATATGCTGGATGCTTGCTTGCTTAGCTTTGGCTTTTCAAAACATTTCTCATTAAAATTAATGATCTTCATATATATATATATATCAGAATGTAAGAACAATGTAAAATCCCAAAATCAGTGAAGAAAAATAATAAATTTACTTCTTATTAAAAATGCCTCAATAATTTGCTTTAATTCAGAAAAGATATTTCGTCCAATACCACAAAATGTCACAAAATAATTGTATTTATAAGAACTAAAGGAAAGTAGTGATTATAAAAAAGAAAGCCTTAAAATATAATTTTAATATTTAATCTATAGTTGAATTAATTGTACTTATCATTTATCTATATATAATAATTTATTATTAGGATTTAGTATCATATAGGAAGCACATTTGACCAAGGTCAATGGGAAAAATATATTCAATATTTTTAAACATGGCCACTCTTTCTGGTGTACCTTTGTGAACAGCATAGAAAGTATTCAGCTGACCATGTGTGTCATATTGATTTATCTCTACTCCACCCTTTTTGATATGTTTACTTTATTGATCTGTTGGTAATCCACCCTGTTTTCTATGTTTGTATCATTGATTTATCTGTAATCCACCCTGTTTGACATGTTTACATTCTTGATCTGTTGGTAATCCACCCTGTTTTCCATGTTTGTCTTATTGATTTATCTGTAATCCACCCTGTTTGACATGTTTACATTCTTGATCTGTTGGTAATCCACCCTGTTTTCTATGTTTGTATTATTGATTTATCTGTAATCCACCCTGTTTGACATGTTTACATTCTTGATCTGTTGGTAATCCACCCTGTTTTCTATGTTTGTATTATTGATTTATCTGTAATCCACCCTGTTTGACATGTTTACATTCTTGATCAGTTGGTAATCCACCCTGTTTTCTATGTTTGTATTATTGATTTATCTGTAATCCACCCTGTTTGACATGTTTACATTCTTGATCAGTTGGTAATCCACCCTGTTTTCTATGTTTGTATTATTGATTTATCTGTAATCCACCCTGTTTGACATGTTTACATTCTTGATCAGTTGGTAATCCACCCTGTTTTCTATGTTTGTATTATTGATTTATCTGTAATCCACCCTGTTTGACATGTTTACATTCTTGATCTGTTGGTAATCCACCCTGTTTTCCATGTTTGTCTTATTGATTTATCTGTAATCCACCCTGTTTGACATGTTTACATTCTTGATCAGTTGGTAATCCACCCTGTTTTCTATGTTTGTATTATTGATTTATCTGTAATCCACCCTGTTTGACATGTTTACATTCTTGATCTGTTGGTAATCCACCCTGTTTTCCATGTTTGTCTTATTGATTTATTTGTAATCCACCCTGTTTGACATGTTTACCTTCTTGATCTTTTTGTAATCCACTCTTTTTTGCCATATTGATCTGTGTTTACCCAGGTCTTATTGATTTATCTGTAATCCACCCTGTTTGCCTTGTTTATCTCTGTGTAATCCCCCCTGTTTGTCATGTCTGCTATATTGATTTCTATATAGTCTAACCTATATACTTTGTTTGCCTTATTGATCTATAATCTACCCTGTGTCTTTCATTAATCCGACTGCAATTCACCCTGTTTGTCTTATTTATCTGTGTGTAACCCACCCTATTTGCCATGTTTGCCATATTGCGTAATCCACCCTGTTTAATCTGATAGTCTTATTGATCTGCTTGTAATCCACCTTGTTGGCAATGCTCAGATTTTTATTCACTTATTTAATATTTTTCCGTTTATTTATTATGATAAAAAATCTCAAAAATAAAACCTACAACCCTATCACTGATGCAGTTAGCATTTAATCATAAGGAGACTGAATGCAAGAATAAAACTTTCAACAAATTCACCTGACAAAATTTGAAAAATGGACACCCCCCCTATATTTTGAAAATAGCAACAAAATGATGTTTCAAAAGACAGTAGTAAATCTTAGCATCATCTTCAATTTTCAGATAGAAATGAAAGAAAATAGTTTCCCAAAATTTTTCTTTTTTTTAAATCCAGATAAACAGTAATAATTCCATCATTCATTTGTCAACAAGATGTAAATTTATTGATAACATTCATGAAGGATTCAAAAAAATTCAATGAAGTTTGGGTTGACAATCTTTTTCTGTTAAAAAATCTTATTTTGATGCTTTCAAAGATAAAAGCAATTTGCTCAGTTGAATAAATGTGATAAGATCTCAGATTTTTATTGATTTAATCTTTAGACTGTGAGACAAGCTGTACAGTGTTTTATTATCATGAAGACGTATAAAGCTGTAAATTCTGAATTTTACAAGACAAATTCCTGATGCATAATGTCAAGTTCAAAGTGGAATGACTGAATTTTCCTGAAGGAATGAAAAATGAACGACATGAGCAAATATTCGCCGCTATTTTTTTTTATATAAACTCAATTGAATATTAATCTTGTAACTCTAAAGGTAAACATCTAAACAGGTATCGATTGATTAATTTCTTTTTTATGGTTTATCAACCCATTCTGAGTTGCTATCTATGACACCACCCACACATCAATCTATACAGAGAAAAAAATGTTATTTCATTCTCATTATTATGTAGATTTTAAAAAAATATAAAAAGAGTAAAAGTCATGAACTCAAAACTTCTACTCCCTAATACATTTTTTAAATTGTCTTTTTTATTGACACCCGATCGACCAAGAGAAGAAAGAATGAATGTGATACAATTCTATCATAGACAAGGAAAATAGTGATTGAGTGTTTGCAAAAGAAATAATTATGAAAATAGTAGAGGACCCTTGAGTGGGAGCTGAGAAAAAAGGCATAGGGTTTTTAATTGGAACTCTGCGAATAACATAGGAATTGAGATTACTTGCATTATTTACATTACTTGAACTGTTATCCTCATTTTCATTGCCCTATTCACAACTTTTCGGCCATTGTACACGCCAGCCTTCTTCAGGTGATTGGAATTTTGAACTGAACCCTTTATTTCATCTACGGAGGGGTAGATTGTTCTAGTTCCACGTGCCATGCCTCTTCCAGATGTCTCAGTTATTTCCCTTTAACTCAACACTCCAAGTTTTCGTATTGAACTCACAACTCTTTGGGTCTAGTCACTGGATCTAACCAACATCTTTATCCACTCAGCCATTTGTCTATGAGGACAGCTGTGTATGAATTTTTGGGACTTATAAACCTAATGTCTCAACAACCATTTTTTACCAGTGCTCATATTGCAATTTTTTCTGTTATCATTATTGTAATTTTTACCAAAGCTTATATTGCAATTTTTGTTGCTATTCATTGCTTTTCTCTAGCACTCCTTATTACTGGTTCCCATATTGTATTTATTTCTATGCTTGGTCAGCTCAGGAGATTTTTGTGGCCTAGCATATGTGCTGACTCCTTAAGTTTTCATATTTTCCAGTGATGTACTCTGTCTATTATTTCAACCTCATCCCACAGGGGGTGGTGATCTTCCTTTTCCCCCTATATGTGGTCAGCTATGCCTGATTTTTCTATTTCCTCTCATGTTACCACTTTATGATGTTCTTGTAGTCTTACTTTAAGGGTGTGGCCTTTTTCTCCTTTGTATTTCATACCACAGCTGCATAGAATGGCATACACACAGTCCTTAATCATGTTTTCCTCTATGGGGAGGCTTACTCAGAAGAAGTGTCTGCAAAGTGTTGAACAACTTTTGAAGTTTGTACGACAGCTGAAACATTGTGAATATTGCAATGGAGATGAAGATAACAGTCCAAGCAATGTAAATAATTCAAGTAATCATAATACCTCATCCAATCACCTGAAGAAGGCTCGAGTGTACAATGGCTGAAAACGTTGTGAATATGGCAATGAAGATGAGGATAACAGTCCGAGTAATATAAATAATGCAAGTAATCATAATATGTCATCTAAGAGATATAGACAGGAATTGAGATTAAATGAATTATCGAGACACAGAAGCATTGAAACTATCAAAAACATGGCATTGGTGGAGGGAGGAGCTGATAAGATACTGAGGAAAGTGCTGGAGATTTGAGGAGACTCATCATAGATTTGCGAGCTGTTATGTTTTGCATATCTCTCTGCATGTTAGTAGTTGTAGTACAGTTCTGTGTCCTGAATAGCAACCAGGTTTGCTAGGCATCGCCGCCCCCTCATGTTCACCAGTTGTTCTCTATTTATACTGGTCTATCTAATTTGCATATGATACAACACAAGCAATAACTACCATGATGATTTCTAGTGAAAACATGCAAATACATAAAATAATAATTATAATAATACAACACTTAGAGAAAAGCACAAATGAAACGAAAGAAAAGATACAATGCCATAGCCTGCTCAACTGTCGACCTCTCTGCTTTGAGCAGAGAGAAACCCAGACGAGGATTTGCTGAAGGGCAAAGCTTCATCTGGGGAGGTAGACAGGCCCTGAACCCGTTTATGCGGGTTCTAAGGGAATATTTTTGTCCGAGCATACGGGCTCGGAGAACCCACAGTAAACTCCGCCTTGTGCCACATCCTCGTGGTGGGGGGGGCTGTTAAATATAACAATGTTTGGCAATGTTCAACAATATTTCAACAATATGTCTGTCTGTGTTCAAGATCTGTTTAAAAATTGTATACAAATATAAAAATCTACATAAATTATAAGTCTTTGTCCAAACGTCACTTGTCTTGAGAAAATGGCTGTACGGGTAATCAACACATCAAAGCAAATGAAATGCAGCCGGTGTAAATATACGTAATATGCTGGAGATCTTGCTCATCTTGGAATTTTCCGTTAATTATTTACTAAGCGGGATTTATCAAACAGCTTAGTATAAAACTTATAGAACTCTCCCAAGATGGGAAGTTAGTAATTTGCATACATAATTATTCTCATGTGTTTTAAGGGCTGAAAGGTCAGGAGATTCTGAATATTTTTCCAGAATATGTACCATAAGATATTTATCGGAATTACAGTCATTTGTAATAAAATATTCGACAAGCTACATTGATGCCACATTCTTGTATCTGACATCATAAATGAGTACATTTATCGGAATTACAGTCATTTGTAATAAAATATTCGACAAGCTCCATTGATGCCACATTCTTGTATCTGACATCATAAATGAGTACATTTATCGGAATTACAGTCATTTGTAATAAAATATTCTACAAGCTCCATTGATGCCACATTCTTGTATCTGACATCATAAATGAGTACATTTAATCTTTTATTTAATTTTTCAGTTGTGCAATCCACATAAATCATATTTGGTACATTGAGCGGTGTATATTAAAAAGTGAAACATCACAATTTCTTCAGAATGTGGCAAATGTACCAATTCCCATTTAATATATACCGCTCAATGTACCAAATATGATTTATATGGATTGCACAACTGAAAAATTAAATAAAAGATTAAATGTACTCATTTATGATGTCAGATACAAGAATGTGGCATCAATGGAGCTTGTAGAATATTTTATTACAAATGACTGTAATTCCGATAAATGTACTCATTTATGATGTCAGATACAAGAATGTGGCATCAATGGAGCTTGTCAAATATTTTATTACAAATGACTGTAATTCCGATAAATGTACTCATTTATGATGTCAGATACAAGAATGTGGCATCAATGGAGCTTGTAGAATATTTTATTACAAATGACTGTAATTCTGATAAATGTACTCATTTATGATGTCAGATACAAGAATGTGACATCAATGTAGCTTGTCGAATATTTTATTACAAATGACTGTAATTCCGATAAATATCTTATGGTACATATTCTGGAAAAATATTCAGAATCTCCTGACCTTTCAGCCCTTAAAACACATGAGAATAATTATGTATGCAAATTACTAACTTCCCATTTTGGGAGAGTTCTATAATAATAATAATAATAATAATAATAATGATGATGGCAAGATAAACATTTTCATGGCCAATACTCTGCTCATATCAAACATGCTGATGTAGACAAACACTATACCCATCAGTGGTTACATAGTGCGGGGTTAAAAGCTGAAACCGAAAGTTTTAATCTTGCAACAGAGTACCAATGCTTGCTAACTAGAAATTATCAAGCACACATACTGAAAAATTGTGTTAGCCCAAAATGCAGATTCTGTGATACAGAATTGTATCCAGAAACAATGAACCATCTTGTATGAAGGTGCACTGTCTTTGCACCCAATGAATATGGCATGACAGAGTGGGCCAATATCTGCACCGGAAAACTTTTAAGGGAATAAAGAAACTGGTATGAACATCATACAGACCCAGTTACGGAGATAGGACGTGTAACAATTTTATAGGATTTTACACACAGTCAGAACAATCAATGCTAATTGTAATCAAAGACCACAAGAATAGAATGTACTTTCTTATTGACATGTTAGTCCTTGCAGATTGTAATGTCTCTTTGAAGATCTTCAAAAAAAACTATCAAAATACAAGGAACTTGAAGTGGAAATCTTAAAAATGTGGCACATGAGGACAGTAATAATTCTAGTTGTAGTTGAAGCCCTCGGATTGATAGATACACTGAAGAGAGCCCATGTCTTAAAGAAATACAAAAAAAATCTACTCACACATTATGAGGAACTTTATCTATGCAAAATGTGTGTAATCTAAGTTTTTTGGGGTTTTTTTTAGGAAAATGATCAGTGGCAAATGTCATGAAGCCATTTCTGAGCTTAGATCTCTGGTTGGGACCCAGAAGGAAAATGTGTATACAACAGAAATCAAAGGATATAATAATAATAATAATAATAATAATAATAATCAATGGAAAATGTCATGAAGACATTTCTTAGATCTCTGGTTGGGACCCAGAAGGAAATGCGTATTCAACAGAAATCAAAGATAATAATAATAATAATAATAATAATAATCAATGGAAAATGTCATGAAGACATTTCTTAGATCTCTGGTTGGGACCCAGAAGGAAATGCGTATTCAACAGAAATCAAAGATAATAATAATAATAATAATAATAATAATCAATGGAAAATGTCATGAAGACATTTCTTAGATCTCTGGTTGGGACCCAGAAGGAAATGCGTATTCAACAGAAATCAAAGATAATAATAATAATAATAATAATAATAATCAATGGAAAATGTCATGAAGACATTTCCTAGATCTCTGGTTGGGACCCAGAAGGAAATGTGTATACAACAGAAATCAAAGATAATAATAATAATAATAATAATAATAATAATCAATGGAAAATGTCATGAAGACATTTCTTAGATCTCTGGTTGGGACCCAGAAGGAAATGTGTATACAACAGAAATCAAAGATAATAATAATAATAATAATAATCAATGGAAAATGTCATGAAGACATTTCTTAGATCTCTGGTCGGGACCCAGAAGGAAATGCATATACAACAGAAATCAAAGGATATAATAATAATAATAATAATAAGGTGAAACAATCAAACAAATAAGTAAATGTAGCAAGTTGATTCAGAACGAATATAAGCGTAGACATGACTGGATGCCAGAAGGTGATCCGCCGGAAATTGTATACCAACAAGTGGTATATGCAGAATCACAAATTTTCTTTGAGAATGAAACACTTAAAATTCTCTAAAACTTCAAACAAATCAGCCAATGAAAACAAAAAGACAGAATCTGCCAATAATAAGGAAGGCAATATGTCAGAGAGTCAAGTGTTCTGATGGGCAAAATCTGAAAGGAAGTATTTTAACCTTGCCTGAGAACATAGGAATTTATGGAATGGGATAGTGGTAGTCATGCCAGTAATTATTTGAGTGCTAGGAATGGTCATGAAGAACCTAAAAAAAGATTGAAGAAACTAGAAATCAGAAGAAGAGTTGGAACCATCCAATCAATGGCATTCTGAAAATAGTTAGAGTGCAAGGAAGAATGCTTTTTGTTACTTAATCTCAAGTGTAAGGCATTAGTTACTTGGCCTGGGATTAGTATATAATAGCAAATAATAAGTTGTGATCGTGACATTGATAACTACTTTCTACAGTTCTAAATCCCAGTCATTTCAAAATCAAATATTGGTTGATAAAGATAAAGATTTCAATTTGTACTTTGTCCTCATCTAAACTGGAATCAAAGATCGATTTTGTTTCAACCAGAATTCACCAATTTCTCAATTTACAATGAATCATTTTGTTTTTGCAAAAATGACTCTAATAATAAAAAAAGATGGACAGATGATTCTTTTAGGATTTTACCTGGCTGTGTAAGGCAATTTACTTGACCCCCACCCCCACCCCCCATGAAGTCAGGTTGTGACACAAGGTTGGTTTAATGTGGGGAACCTGAGCACTTACACTAGGACTAAGGATGAAAATTCCCCAAGCCCTCACAACTGTCAGTTGCGCTGGCATTGGTGCGAGCAACAATCCTTCTCTTTAGTGCAATGAGAATGTGCAGCCTCAGGCATCTGTTCCCCAGTGCTGAGCACATCACGATTTTCCTCTGTCATCTGGTGGAGCCACAACTGAGTCACACTCTGCCCAAAGACAGAGATGCAACTGAGAGATGGTAAAAACCTACCCGGTATGTACCAGAAGTAGCAATTTCATTGGGCTGACTAAGAGTGGATACTGCAAAGTTCTCAGGTTGGTGCACTTCTCAAAAACTATACAAATGACCAAAGACATTTTTATTATGGAGGTTGTTGGGGAATGGGATTCCAAATGATTTTCAGTAGCCATTCATAAATTTTAATTATTGGTATATTTAGAATGATTGATATGAATGATGAGGATAATTATGTGTCCATCTGTAATTTTACCTACGTGTCTTATTCTACATATATATGTCTGTGTTTCTGTGTTGTCTTCTTTTTTATTGGTGGAGGTGTATGTTTCATTCGTAGACCAATCAGCAAACAGTCAATCAGCTCTTCTCTTTTGGCTCAATATTGTCATTTGTTACTCCTTGCTAATACATGTTTAACCTACCTATCTATCTATCTATCTATCTCAGCCTGTTCATATCTATCTATCTATCTATCTCAGCCTGTTCACATCTATGTATCTATTTCAGCCTGTTCATATCTATCTATGTATCTATTTCAGCCTGTTCATATCTATCTATCTATCTATCTATCTATCTATCTATCTCAGTCTGTTCATATCTATCTATCTATCTCAGTCTGTTCATATCTATCTAGCTATCTATCTATCTATCTCAGTCTGTTCATATCTATCTATCTATCTCAGTCTGTTCATATCTATCTATCTATCTCAGCCTGTTCATATCTATCTATCTATCTATCTATCTCAGTCTGTTCATATCTATCTATCTATCTATCTCAGCCTGTTCACATCTATGTATCTATTTCAGCCTGTTCATATCTATCTATCTATCTATCTATCTCAGTCTGTTCATATCTATCTATGTATCTATTTCAGCCTGTTCATATCTATCTATCTATCTCAGCCTGTTCACATCTATGTATCTATTTCAGCCTGTTCATATCTATCTATCTATCTATCTATCTCAGTCTGTTCATATCTATCTATGTATCTATTTCAGCCTGTTCATATCTATCTATCTATCTCAGCCTGTTCATATCTATCTATCTATCTCAGCCTGTTCATATCTATCTATCTATCTATCTATCTCAGTCTGTTCATATCTATCTATCTATCTATCTATCTATCTCAGTCTGTTCATATCTATCTATCTCAGCCTGTTCATATCTATCTATCTATCTCAGCTTGTTCATATCTATCTATCTATCTATCTATCTATCTATCTATCTCTGCCTGTTCACATCTATCTATCTATCTCAGCCTGTTCATATTTACGATCTATCTATCTATCTCAGCCTGTTCATATCTATCTATCTATCTCAGCCTGTTCATATCTATCTATCTATCTCAGTCTGTTCATATCTATCTATCTATCTCAGCCTGTTCATATCTATCTATCTATCTATCTATCTATCTCAGCCTGTTCATATCTATCTATCTATCTATCTATCTATCTATCTATCTGTCTCAGCCTGTTCATATCTATCTATCTATCTCAGTCTGTTCATATCTATCTACCTATCTATCTATCTATCTATCTATCTCAGCCTGTTCATATCTATCTATCTATCTATCTATCTATCTATCTATCTATCTCAGTTTATTCCCATATATATATATATATATATATATATATATATATTGTAATCAGGCAGCAATTGTTCTTTTAAAGATAGCTTATTGAAAAGTATAGACATTTTATGTCTATTATGTTTAACTGCTTCTTTTTTCTTTTTTTTTTGCTAAATTGTGACTGACCTTTTATGAAAGTGCCCAAAATGTCGAAAATCAATATAATTACCACATCTGAGATGTTGACTCATGTGAGCCATCATCAGGGGTGGGGGATGTAGGTAGCGACATCATGAGCATTATAAGCAATAAGTACATAAATAAAATAAGGTGAAGACAATCGTAAGCGGTACTTTTAATGTGTTATTGCAAATGATCACTGGCAATTCAGGAAAACAGTTAAACTTAATCAACATAAAAGTCTATGTTTCAAATAAACATATACATATATGTATATTTATATGTATATATATGTAAATATATGTATATATACATACATAAATACATATATATATATATATATATATATATATATATATGCATACATACATATATATACGTTTTTATATAATTTATCATCCGAAACGAAAAAAATTATTAGATTGTATGAGAAATTGTATAAAAAACTAAATCAAAGCACCTTGTCTGTCATATTCAATGAAATGTGCATATATATATATATATATATATATATATATATATATGAAGAAATATAGTCTTAAGGTGTGGTATATTTATGGGGTAAAGTGCTCAATATCAGAGATAGTGTGTGTGTAAATATAAAAGTGAACATAGAAGTCAACACTTAGAGGCAACAGTCTGTTTCATGCTAGATGCAATCATGGCCCAATGATTGCATCTAGCATGAAACAGACTGTTGCCTCTAAGTGTTGACTTCTATGTTCACTTTTATATTTATTTATATATATATATATATATATATATATATATATATAGTGTGCAATGGGTAAATTGTCTTCATTTTATATATTTTATTTCACATATGTTTGTTGTTTGTTTTAGATTTTGTTGACTGCACAGTATAGTAGGGTCAGTTGGGCACCATCTGTGAGAAAAAGAACACCACAACACAATTCACTCTGCAATTGCAGTATACTGATTGCGGTAACTTCAATACAAACATTTCACAGTGTTTGGCTGATTCAGAACAAATTGGATGAGTCTACTTGTGATTATAAAGGTACAACAGCTCTGAAAACTGAGTCTGTTCATTCTGATAAGAGAACTCCTGAATTTCTTGGCGAGGCCTACATCAAGTGCTTTGAGGAGGTAGTGCTGCCCTGGGTCAAGAGAGTGGCTGCTGGAAGAGCCTATGTCTAGCAACATGCCACACAAGCAGAATAACCCAGTCATGGCTGTCAGACCACATCACCCCTTACATCTGGCCACCTAACTCCACAAACTACAACCCCTTGATTAATATGTGGGGGGTACAGTTGAGCAAGAAGCCAACAAAACTCCTTGTATCACCAAAGATGAATTGAAGTCAACGATTAGAGCAGTACTCAACAACTTAAACAAGGATCACCAGAAGAGTTGCAGGAGATTCAGAAGTCGTCTGGAGGCCGTGGTTGAAGCTAATGTCAATTTTATTGAATAAATTTACTCTTTAGTATTTCAAGATCCTTTTGTGTAATTTTGGTAAATATACCTGTTAAAATGAGATGTCAGTGTCATTTTTGTTTTTGTGTAATTTAGTTGACAACTTATCCATCACACCCTGTATATATATATATATATATATATATATATATATATATATATATATATATATATATATAAAAGAAACAATTTATTCAAAGAATTAAATACTATCAAGTCCTTGAATAATAAGATATATATTATATTGAACTTGTTGTCAGGTGTAAGATGCATGCCAAGTATTTTTGACAATTTTAAATTGTCATCTTCAGGCTCAATTTTCCCATACATAGACAAACACTAAGATGAAATATGTGTAAACCGAAAGATGTCTTTTTTAAATTATGATATTTATTGACAGTTGAATATTTTTTTTGGGCTGTGAATTTGAAATTGTCAAAAGTAATTATCATGTGGCTTCCATCTGACAACAACTCAAATATAAGGATCTTATTATTCAAGGAATTGATAATGTTTCATTAAGTTCTGTTAGTGAAGTGATTTCACCATTAATCACATTAATACTGCTATTTAATTCTTTCTATAAAATGTTTCTTTATGATGTAAAATATAAGCTGCATACTTTAATATGTGTGTATGCGCGTGTGAATGCTGCAAGGTTTGTTGATCGGTTAGAGATTTGAAATGACACATGAGAATAGATGGTAAGCAACAAATCGCAGCTATTGATAGAGGCACTCATGTAGGCAGCATTTGTGTCGAAATGTTTTGGTCTCTTGCTGCCCTAAAAAGTTACATCTCTTAGCAATTATGAAATGATTAAATAGGAAGAAAATTACTCTGGGGGAGCAAATAATTTTATGTACAACTGCATCTTTTTAGGTTCTTTTATCTAAAAAAAAAGTCTATCAGTTTATATTGTTTCTAGGATCAGAAACTGCAAATTTGCATTTATTCACAAATATTCTACACAATTATATATATATATATATATATATATATATATATATATATATATATATATTAATATATATATATTGAGAGAGAGAGAGAGGGAGAGAGAGAGAGATGTTTGAATAAGCATAATTTCTGTGGCTATATCACCCCCCCACCTTTACATCTGGCCACTTAACTCTCCAGACTGTGCAACCCCCTTGATTATTATGTGTGGGTTACAGTTGAGCAAGAGAACAACAAAATTCCTTGCAAGACCAAAGATGAACTGAAGGCAAGGATTATGGTAGCATTCACCAACTTATACAAGGAAACCATCCAGAAGAGATACAGGAGATTCCGAATTAATCTGGAGGCCATGGTTGAAGCCAATGACAATTTTATTGAATAAATTTACTCTTTAGTATTTCAAGATATTCCTGTGCAATTTTGGTAAATATATCTGTTAAAATGAGGTGTCAGTGATATTTTAATTTTGCATAATTTAGATGACAATTTATCCATCGCACCCTCTGTGTGTGTGTGTGTGTGTGTGTGTATATATATATATATATATATATATATATAAATAATTTCATGTACAACTGCATCTTTTTAGGTTCTTTTATCTAAAAAAAAATCTATTAGTTTATATTTTTTTTAGGATCAGAAACTGAAATGTCTTCTCTTTCATTATTTCAGTTCTTCTCCCAAACAGGAAAATAACTTCCTTGTTTTCTTTACTCCATTTTTCCTGTCTGTTCCTCAGAGAAAGGTTTTTCACTTTTCTACAATTAGAATGTCTCTTCTTCAGATGAAAACCACCTTAAATTCTCAAAATAAACAAAAAAAAAAACTGCCATGCTTATTTGTACCATGTTTTTTTTTATTAAATCTACATGTACTTCACATTAAAAAGAAAAATTTTCTCGAAAACTCACAATATTTTTTATAGATATTTGCTTCATAAATTTGTGGTTTAACCCAAAATTCTTTGTATATCAAAATTGTTTGCATGTAGTTTCAATTAAAATAACAATGGCAATTAATAATAGAATGTGATTAAAATTTAATATTGATAAAATTTCTGACTGAAATATATCAACACATAAATTTCCAGTTTTATTGAACTTGATAACTACCTTGTTGTGGTTAATGAGTTTCACAGACCATTGATAGTGAAGTGAGTTCAATCTTTATACAGAATCCTACACAGATCACCTTTTGCTGTACTAAGCTAATTTTAAAGTGTCTGAATTTCTTGGATAAGAAGTTATCAGTATTTACACTCGGACTATTATCCTCATTTTTGTTGTTATTATCACATTTTGACCATTATGTCATGTGAGCTTCATAGGGTGCATCTCAACCTTCAGGGAATTTCAAAGTGAAATTTCCTTTATTTAATCTATGAGGATCAACTGTTCTCATTCCACAGTTCCATGTTTAGGGATAACTCAGAACAATAACCAAGTGGATTAAAGTATTGTTCATGAATTTGGTTTGGTTTACGGCATATCAACCTCAATGGGTTATTTAATGCCAACAAGATTTTTATTGCTGGTAATATTTTTTTCAAAAATGTATTGCTGGTAATATATTTTTCTTCAAAAATGTATTGCTGGTAATCTTATTTTCTTCAAAAATATATTTCTGGTAATCTTATTTTCTTCAAAAATGTATTGCTGGTATTAAAACTTCTTTTTAAACTTTTATAGTGTTTTGACCCCAGTTTGGGGGTTAACTATTTGCCTATAGTTGGGACCCTAACAGCTGCTACCACCTTGGCTTAGGGCGGACCTGGGAACACCAGCAATTAAGAGCTGCTTCCACACTCCTCAAAACCTCCTGATCAGAGACCTGGCTGTTGAATGTAGTTTATCGTGTTACCCAGGACACAAATGTAGTTTATCGTGTTACCCAGGATGGCACGAATTTGGTGAGAAATTGTGAGTTCAAAGTAATGTCGACTTAATCTCAATGGAAACAAGGCAAGCAATAATTGAGCAAGATGAGATCCCTCAACATGGTCAACAGAATCAGAACAATTGACCCTTGTAGATTAAATAAATGATTCTGTTAGAAATTGCCCAAAAGTTACTCAGCTCAACAAACGTCTGATGAAGATTAGAAGGAACAATTTGAAAAATAGTGATAACAACAACAAAGATGAGGATCTGCAGTCGCTCTCTCACAGATGTGCTGTCGCCTCCCTCTGTCTTTTTTACAAATACTTTCACGGTAACTGCTCCAATGAGCTGCTTTTGCTGGTTCCCAGACTTCATGAATTTGAGCGTTCAGCTAGGCTGACATCTCATACTCACCCTTTCACTGTCAAAACTGTTAAATGTAGCCGTCTCTTCCACTCCAATAGCTTCATGTCTTGCACTTATCACCTGTGGAACTTCCTCCCCTTTTCCTGATTCCCTGATTGCTATAATCTCCAACTATTCAAATGTAATGTCAATCAACGTCTCCAGATGACTTGATCTATCCCCTATCCTTCTCTTCATCCTTTCCTCTATCACTCCTATTTGCTCTCGCTCCAACTCTCTGTAACCCTTTGCGTGCTAGTGGCTTCCTGCCTTGCTTGGGGTGAAACGCTTAAAAAAAAAGAAAGTCTGAGAGCAAATAATGTCAATAATTACTATAAGTTTTAGTATAATTTAAATCTTTATATATACAAGTGGCATTTTTGAAAACTTTCTACTTTCCTCTGTTCTATCTCCTGTAAATTCTGTTCAATATTCCAGTTACATAATCCTCAATGTTAACTTTAAACTGAAAGATGAAATTTCAAAATGAATATCAGAAATATACGAATACATATCATTGTTTTTATCACATCCTATAGTTAATGAAAAGAGAAAAAATCAATCCCTTCCTTAACCAGCATCAAAGCCGCGGTTGCCAATAAAATGCATCAGACTAATTGCAGTAGAGAGGACGACATATTTCTGTCTCAAGCCATTGATCATTAAGATCACCACCTCTCCCATTTCACCTCCTCTGATTCATTACCATGGTAACAACAGTCACTGCATACAGCAATGGATTTCTCAGTCTCTCAGCAGAGAGGAAACTAACATGATAAAGTATAGATAAACATATTATATATTTCTGGACTTTTCAGCAAACGTTCCAGATGAAGGACTCTAAAATCAATTATATAACTAAATGAAAACTATTTTCCTATAAAAGACATTTTTCAGAAGAATTTTAAATTTCCTTCCGTCTTTACCAAATTAATAGAGACAAATGGCTTACTTGAATAATTGCGTAAATATGATAATCGTTCGACATTTTTCAATGAATTACTTGGACTAATATTTTCCTAATTGTTCCTGCGTTTCCAATTTATATTTTGGGCTTTTTCCGTTTTACTTTGAGTCTGGGGTAATTTGCTTTCACTCCAATCCTAGGTCTTAATCCAAACTGTCATTGTGCCTCAGCATCAAAATATCTCTTCTGCCCACAAGATATTTTTGAATTAAGGGAGAGAAAATTTGGCACTCAGCAACAGCAAGAATACCCCACCATTGTGGAAGGTAGAGAATCATCAAAATGTTGCAATCCAAACAAAAAAGATGAAGATATTCAATAAAGAATAGTAAAAATCATTAATCTTAGAATTTCAGAACAAAATTGCAGCATTTAATTTTTTGTTAACTTTTATCATAAAATTTTGTAAAATAGGAATGACAAAAAAGAGTAAAATGCTAAATAGAAGCGATTTTCAACTGGTTACGTTTTGACAAATTTATAAAAACATGGGTTTTTAATATGAATATTTTATTGCAATAATTTTGCCTTTTTCCATTGCAGATACCAGCACTCAACACCATTTTTGCAATATATTGTTACTTTCTTTTTGTTACTGTGTTTCTGTGCCCCAGATTTTACAAGCAGATTTTGCTTGACACAGATGTTTTAGTTGTTCCCAATACAAGCATGTTTCTCTTATTCCTTTCAAGGTGTTAGCGCCACAGAGATCATTACCATTTTCAATGCCATTTCCAGTCTCTGGGAACTTTTAAGGAATGCCTCTAACTCATAATTATTGCTACAATTTCTGTTGTTATAACTACAAAGCATGTTTACTTATTACAAATTTTCTAATCTAGTTACTAATCACAGACATGATCATCATTTTGCTAGAAGTCAAAATTCCACCAATTCTGAGATTTTCTGTATGGATTGTTGTTGTTGTTGTTGTCACTGTTGTTGTTGCAGTTAGACGTGTACATGTTTATATATTTACTAGTTATAATGATACTGCAGTCCTAAAAGCAGCTATTAAGGCAATTTCAATGTTGTATCAATCATGGCTTTGGGGACTTAGTTTTATAACTACATCACTATTATAAAGAGATTTATCAGTGGAATGTCTGCTCACTTATAAAAACTTTGATTTTCCACTACCTTACAATAATTATTACAATCAGTTCACCACCATGATTAGTAAGCAAGCATCTATCTTATTATTCTGTGTGTTACTGCTGCAGATGTCAGTCTGACGAGAAAATCAATTTATGACAATTGTTTATGGCATGTTCTTGAGCTGAAGTTGCATGCTTATCCAAACATTGCAAGCATTTCTTTGGAGACCTGTTGTTTTTAGTGCTTTTTATAATGTGACAGTTGAAGATTGCTTCTACCAATGAGAAGAATATTTAAACTGCCTCAAGTACTCATTCCTGATTTCATTCATGTCGTGTTACTTTTATTCAATGGATTTGGCTTATTTATTTAGGATCATTGAATTTCAATCTTAATAAAAAGCACCATCTGCAATTAATTTTTATTTAAAGTAACTTTTATTTGGATGCTATTAACCTGATGTTTTTTCTCATACCGATGATAAGAGCTGAGTTTTACGGTCAAGATATTTAACTGCACCTCTACACCGAGGAGAATGTAATATAATATGGCGTTTAAAGCAGGTTTTGGTAGCTGTACACAAACTTCTCAACACTCCCCTTAGTAGGTTACATTTTTTAGGACACCTCATGTTCCAGGTAATAACCCCAGCCCAAAGGAGAGGTAATTCCTGGGGGGATTCCCCCCTGAGGCTTGAATATATAATATTAGTTTTCAGGATATCATCACTAAACAATACCGACAAACATATAATTAATTTTATGATATGGACAGATTTTCTTGATGACCAACAAAAACTAACAGTTGACAACATCTTGAGCACATTGACATTTTCAAGAATGGAGTAAGAAATGTTGAATCATATTGTGCTTTTACATTTGCACGAGTATCCTTATCTTGGTTGTTATGCTCACAATGTACCCTTAGCCTGTCATGATAATCGGAAACTTTAATGGAATTTTGAACTGACCCCTTTATTCAATTCACAAGGGCAGATTGTTCTCTTTACGCTTTTCATGCTAAGGGGAGATAATTCATATCAATTAATACTCACCAGCGTATTTGACTTTTTGTGTTGCTTGTCTGTTTCTCCCACTGAATAAAGGTTTTTCTGCACTACCCGACCCGGAGATTGAACTTACAACTACCAGGGTGCATGTTTTGACCACCAGTTTAATCTATTTGGTCATGCATTACATTGTGCGTATAACAATCAAGATGGACATGCTGGTCAAAATGGAAAGGCATGTTAATTCGTCTTCTAAAAAATTCCAACATTATTTAAATTTATTTTTATTTTTGGCACTGTAATTATTTTTGTAATTCCTATTTATTACTATTACCATTATTTGAATATATTAATTTCATCTTTTACATTATCATCATCATTGTTATTATTATTATTATTATTATTAAGATACCATTTTCATTATCCTCCTAATATTAATATCAATTCTGTTATCCATAAAAATCATATCAATCTAAACCTTATTTCTTTTGCTTTTCAAATCATTATTTTTGTTGCTGAAATGCAAAAATTTAGTTTATGTTTTCTCGTTGAATGCATATTTTTCTTGTGTTTCAGTCTGTTGAATGATTTTTACCTGATCTCATATTGCAAAGTAACATTATTAAATTCTTTTATATATATATAAAACTTTTGACTGTATAGATTTTGTAAGTATATTAGTACAGCATTTTGCAAATGTCTATTTTTTGGTTCCATATGAATTAAACTTTGTATTTCCTTAAAGAATTTTTAAAAGTGAAGGCCATAAAATTAAATTGGCAAAAGAAACACAAAATACAATTGCATCCTTCTTTTAAAATATCAGTTAATGATCAAAAGTCAGATCAAAATTATTAAATTTGCAAAATAAAAATAAATAAAATATAACAATTATTTTGTTTGCACATATTTTTTAAATGTTGGTAGACCAAATTCTGTCAAAGAATCCGAGACAAAAATCTTCATGATCAAAGAACTGAAAATCTAACAAAAAAATAAACTGTAATAACAAAAGTATGCAGGTATAGGTTTTAAGAAAGCTTTATTCAATTGAGAATACAAGGTTCGTGTATAGTGTCCTTTTATAGTCCCAGTAAACAGAAATAACTCTCTCAAAGAGGAGAGTAACGAAACAAGGGGAGACTACTCTTGATTATTCATAACATAGACATCATGGAAAAATTAATCATATTGTAGACACACCGAAGTAAATTTCAAACTCATTTTATTAAAGTTTTTAATTTTATGAGTTTTAATATCAATTTTCTACAACACAGAATTATTTTTAATTTATTATTATATTTAAATTATTTATTAAATAATGTTTTGCACTATGAGAAAGGGTAAAAAAATATTTTTATTGTTTAACAATTTTGTTATTTTCAAACATTTGTTGTTTTTTGCCAAATTTTTCCCTTATTGTTTGCTTCTTTGAAGTTTGATTTTATGATTTATTTGTTTTATGTGTATTTTTTATATTATTTACCAAATAACTTTGCTAAATTTTATCTGTTTGTTCAACTGCCACTTTTATTCTTGCCTTTTTCAATTGTCATGCTAAAATTTCAGCATTATCAGCATCACCTTACCTATTATTATGAGTAGCAGCTTTGTTCCCCTTCAATCTTTCTCATTCAAAGAAACCAGTCTTAATAGAAACTGAAAAGGGATTACTCGGGAAAAACAAGCTATCTTTGAGGTACTTCAAATATCTTCTTTTTTAAAAAACCAGAATGATTCCATTATTAGCAATATTGTTCCCAGAAATATCAGCCTCTTTGAATTCTACTCATAGAATAAATAAAATTATGACTGCGTTTTGCTTCAGGGTTGAGATTAGCAACAAAAAGACAAAATTCTCAATTTGTAGTCATCTTTGTTGGGAAACATCTAAGTACAGTAATTTATTCAAGAAGCCAAGTCTTTTGAAAAGATCATGACAAGCATTTGCCATTGGAAATATAATTACCAAATCATAATACCAATTTAATCTCTCCCTATTGAGAAGTAACAAACGTTCAAGCTAATCAGATTATACCATCCTGGGTATGACGATAAACTACATCCGTGTCCTGGGTAAGACGATAAACTACATCCAGCAGCAAGGCCTCTGATCAGAAGGTTTTGAGGAGCATGGAACTACCTCTTAATTGCTGGTGTTCCCAGGTCCACCCTGACCCGGGGTGGTAGCACCTGTTAAGGTCCCAGCTATGGGCAAATAGTTCACCCCAAAACTGGGGTAAAAACACTATAAAAATGTAAAAATAGGCTTTAATACCAGAAATACTTGTAAAAAAATTATTGCCTGCAATAATAAATTTTTGAAGAAAAAAACTATTACCAGAAATACATTTTTGAAAAGAAAAAAAAATATTACCAGCAATAAAGATTTTGTCGGCATTACATAACCCATTGAGGTTGATATGCCGTAAAACAAAACAAACCAATGAGATTATAATAATTGGTTCACGAAAAATGAATCACATTATTTCATACTTGTTACGAAAGCCATAAATAATTCTCTCTCTATTTTTGCTTACTTTGTACAGCAAAGTCTTGTGAACATGCTTTTCTCAGATTAAGATGATCTTAACCTCTTCAAGTCTAAAACCAACCATCGTCTAACTTAAATCTCTCTGCAAAGCATGCACTCCTTCCTTTTGCATTCTTACAACAACCTTATTCAGTAACCCTCTACCTTGAGTGGCTCTTAGGCCTTGTATTGGGTGAACAACAGTATAAAAAGAATAGCCCAGTAGAATCATAGCAACCCTCACTGATGTAAATTGAAAGTTGATGGAATCACTGAAGTGACATTGGTATTGGCTAATTTGCTACAAATAAGGGGGATTGGGTTCATGCCTATGGGTTGCTATCTAGGCTTGTACAAAGCCTAGATAGCTGCCCATAGACCTGAAAAAAATAAACATAGTAAAAAATAAAAATAAACATAGTAAAAAAAAAATAAACACATCTGTAAACTCTTAGATTTACCAATTCTTGAATAATTTCTGGAACTCAGGATCTGTTTCTATTATTAGTTGTCAGCCAGCAATTTGTTCTCACTATAATTTCATTCCTTATGGCAAATGATATCTTTTGATTGGCGGACCCTTTCATATTTGCAATGAATTTTCTTTTCTTTGTGTTCATTTTCAAAAGGCTGATGATTTAAAGAGAATAAAGTTGAAACGTAAATCCAATTCCTTAATAGTTCCTGATCTTGAATCTTGTCCTAACGATAAATGTGAGTCATTCTTTGCAGGAGAGTTGGGCTTCATAAAAATACACTTCTTAAACTAAAACTAACCCATTCAGTACTAAGTAAAACTTGTCAAAGATTAAAAAAAAACACTTCTTCTGGTGATGTTTGGTGATGTCTCTGCTTGTGTCTGGAGTTTTAGCATTGGCAATTATACATGCACTAATATCCTCATCCTCATTGCTTTTATAAAAACATCATTATAGACAAGCATCTAATTCGACCTCATTTATTTGAATCACTTTGCTTAGCATTTGGTCTCTCTTCTCTCCTAAATTGCAAGCCAGAAATGTGAACATGATTACAGGAAAATGATCTTGTTCAGATGAGATTTAAAAGTTTCAAATTTCCAATGCTCTCAGCGACACACTTTCTCTTCTCTGCTAAATTAATTAGCTTCTTGTTTCACTAACATTGGCAAATACTGTCTCCCCAATTACGAGTAACTCGGCATTTTATTATTATTATTATTATTATTATTATTAGGTACAATAAAAGATGAAACAGCAAAAAGAAGAATCTTTAGAATAATCATTTGATTTCTGTATGTTTGTCACTGCAATCGGGAAAAACAGCAGATCAGAGCACAATTTTATTATTGCAATTCAAACAATTGAAAAAATCAGTTATCAGTCTAGTTGAGCTACCAGTTTCTAAGTAATGTTAATTAGTATAAACACATTAAAAAAATATATCTAAGGGAGCTAACTTCAGGTCTATTAACTGCTAATTACAAAATTGTTTCCCTTTTTATTAACAAGAGAATAAATTAATATAAAAAAAAGAAGATTAGTGATACTTAGCATTTCCAAATAATTATAATATAAATTCAAAACTAAGTTCTTATTAATGGAAACTTAACATTAAGCTTAAATGGTGCCTTTGGCAGCATTTAGAAAGTCACAATAAGATAAGCAAAAACAAGGAAAGAAAACATCCCAAAACACAATAACAAATAACGAAAATAACAAGATAAGATTTATTTGATAACATTTGTTAATATCAAAGATGACAAGATTTTAGTTTTAAATTATTTCATGGAAAGTGAAAGGTTTTACACAAAATCCTGAACAAAAAAATAAGCAATTTGAAAAAGATAAACAGATTTGAGTCTGTATTAAGTTCAAGTAAGAAATGAAAACACAATTTACATATTGAAGATACAAAATTAATTTTGTAGAAATGTTGTAGCATTATAACAAACCCCTCTTTTTTTTTTCTCTTCTTCTCTAAAAATTTTGAATTACTTCCCTTTCTATAAATATTGAATTTGACCTTAAAAATGAAATCAATGTATATCTTTGGCTGATGAAAGGAACAGAAGTCTTGAAAGATGCACCAATATTTAATTAAAAAAAATGTAAAATATAATTAAAACAATAATTATAGCATAACAATTTATAATGTCAAATAAAAAAAAAAGAAAATTAAATTATTTAAATCAAGAACTGTACAAACAAGAAATTTCACTAAAATCGCATTCAAAAAAAATTTTTACTTTTTTTTTTTGGCAACTTCTTAAAAATTAAAGTGGAATCTATCAACTAGCATCTGTTTATGTTCCATTTCAAATTATTCTAACCAGAGAAAAGCGGAGACTGCGCCATATTTGCGGTGGTTATAATGTAATTAGAGAAGAGAAATGTCTTTATTGAAGACTGTGACTGACAACATGCAAAGCAAATGATTGATAATCAACTCTGTTTAGAGAATAAATTTGAATAAAATCATAATCTTTATAATTCTTGTCCGTCAAATGATTTATGACGTAGAACATGAAGAAAAATGCAAAATGCTTGAAGGTAATTAATAAACAAGAATATTCCAGAGTTTATTCACATCCATTTCAAAAGTAATTTTCTTGGCATTTTTTAACCCTTTGAACCCTGAACACCGCCTTACTGGTGGTAGATAAGAAATGACATAATTCCCAGTCACCAATCAAACAGTGGGTAAACACTTGTATCGTGTTTTGCTATTGGTTGTCTTATTTTGAAGAGCCAATTAGAAAAGCCGTAATATTCTGTCATCGAACATTATACCAACATATACACATTTTTCATTGTTTTGTGCATGTGTTTTGGATAAAAAAGATCGTTTTTACCATGAAGCATTCAAAGTTTCAACCTGGACCATCGGGGAAGCAATCAGGGAGTTATATTTTTTGCAACTATTTTTATATCTACCGTGAAACATTACATATCAATTATTTGCAAATTTTGACTCAGGAGCTCAGGCAGAAGGGTTGAAATTGTTCAGGAATGCAGGGCTGAAAGAGTCAAAGCAGTATGCCAGATTTTCTTATGCAGGTCAAAATGTTTTCATGATAAAATTTGTACCAGCCAAGAGATTTTGGTAAAATTTTCAGGATATCTTTTCTTTTATATAGAATAAATATACGATCCGAATTTCAGCTCATATTTGTTTTGATTAGAAATAGCTTAGTAGTATAAGATTTTATTATGAAATACTAGAGTTGTTTATCACATTATAAAGTCATACATATTTGAAGGCATCTGTATCTCATGAGATAAAGGTAGCAGCCTGTTTGGTCAAAATTCTATACTTTGGTAGTGAAACTGGATTGACCTCTCCATAGGCGATGGTATATGGAGTACATGTGCTGTCCAGACTATATGGTCCCCCCTCTCAGATGTACTGACAAGATCTATGGGAATACAGGACATTACATTTGGTTCTGGTTTGGGTGTACAAGTGGCTAGAAGGCTGTCAGTATTAGCAGACAACAACTTCGGGGCTCTGGATTTGCTGCTTGGATTTACTTCTGTAACCTTTTCCATGTTTGGATATGATCATAAAGCTGAGGTAATTTAAAATCAGTTTTTTCTTTCTTTAGATGAACTGTCTTCCTGGGCTGTCACACTCTATCTACTCAAAATATGCATACATATATATATATATATATATATATATATAGATATAGATATAGATATATAGATATAGATATAGATATATAGATAGATAGATAGATAGATAGATATATAATAGTATATTATATATTATAAACATACATATATTATAAACATATATATCATAGTATAGATATTTATATGTATTTTTTAATCTCAGATATATATAAATTTATATATATATATATAAATTTATATATATCTGAGATTAAAAAATACATATTAATATCTATAGTATTATATATATGTTTATATATATATATACTCGACTCGCCCGTCGAATTCGGCGTATGAGGGTCAAGCAGATCAGTTCCTAGGAAACTGACAGCCCAACACCATCGCATAAGATTTGATTATAGTGGTGAAGTTTGTGTGCTGAACCATCCACACTTTTTGAAGGGCCGAATACAGAGACTTGGTGCATTACAGTCCCCAAACGACCCTCCGCAGGTTTTGAATTCAGAGTTGTCCTTCTCCTAGACCAGTTGCCATCCAAGGCTATAGAACCCAGTCTGTCCTGCTATTTACCCATAGCTGGTGGTGGGAGAAGAAGAGGATTCACACTTTTCCCATGGGTATTAGCACATAAGTGAATGTAATGGATTCAACTGTAATTCGAACTCGGCTCTCCGATTCCTCAATCCAAGCCGCTATCCATTATTCCACCATGCCTCCTCTTTAAATATATATATATATAATACTATATTATATTTGATAAACATATACATAAACATATATATATAACAGTATAGTTATTTATATGTATGTTTTAATTTCATATATATATATATATATATATATATACATATACAGTACAGTTACTTATTGGTATATAATCTAAGTGAATCATAGCAATATAAAATAGTATTACACAACAAAATCCAAAATTACCTCATATGGGGTGGGGAATAGATTTATTTCAGCTGACAAAACTATGTCAGTTTTATTCAACCCCAGTGTATACACTGGGGTTGAATAAACACTTTTTCAATTCTCCCCCGTTGAAGTGCAGTTGAAATGCCCTGAAACCAAGTTGCATCTTTGTAGTGAGTAAAATGGTTTTGTCTATATAATAAAATTATAATAAATAAATAATTATCGCTCTACTATCGGTATCAAGCCCTCTTTGGATTAATGCTTTGAACGTTGGAATTTATATATTACTTCCGTTATATATATATATATTATTATATATATATCGCATCGGATATATATATATATATATATATATATATATATATATATATATATATATATTACTTTCGTTCTCATCGCATCGGGTATATATATATATATATATATATATATATATATATATATATATATATATATTCGTTTATGCATGTTTCATTAAAAACAACAGACAAGGTACTACAGTTAAGCTTGTTATTCAATTTTTCTTGTGTTCAAACAAGAGCTTTCTTTTCTGGACAAAGAGTGTAAAAACTGTCCAAATGTTTTATAGTTCCAAGCGCTTTCGGCTATACCTTTAGCCATTATCAAGGATGATTCGATTTTTCAGCTTAATTGAGTGTGTGCATTATGTGTATGTCTTAGTGTGTAGTAGTGGTGTTTTAATTTAAAATTTCTTTGTCCAGAAAAGAATGCTCTTGTTCGAACACAAGAAAAATTGAATATAAAGCTTAACCGTAGTACCTTGTCTGTCGTTTTTAATGAAACATGCATGAATGAAGGATTGCTGCCTAAATATATATATATATATATATATATATATATATATATATATATATATATATATACATATACATATATATATATATATATATATTCATGTGTCGTAAGAAAGAAAAAGAAGAAAAAAGAAAGCTATTGAGTAATGGAAACAAAACATTATAAATTGCAAAATCATTGAACAGAGGACACTCTGAAAAGAAGTTGAGAACAAAAAGAAATGGTTTCAAGAATTTAAAAAAAGACAAGCTTGAGAAAAATTAAATCAAGTAAAGTGAACAAGGACATGATGACCCAATGAATAAAGCATTGGTTGAAGTAATCCAAAACATGACTCGACCCAAAAGTTTGTGAGTTCAATACCCCCTCCTCCATAGCAAAGGGAACCAAATCTTGGAGAGTTGAGTTACGAAAAGAAATTAACTGATACTGAGATATCCAAAAAAAACATGGCGTATAAAATTAGAACATTTTGCCCGCATGAACTAAATTAAAGGCTTCGGTTCAAAATTCTAATGTAAATCACCTGGAGAAGGTTGGAGATTATGACGGCCTAAATGCCGTGAATAGGGTAATAAAGGTGAGTCCAAATGATGTCAAAAGTGTAAAAAGAGACTTTTATGTTAGTCAAAGAAATCTATGAAAACTGAATTGCCAACAGTAATTTTTAGTGATTAATCACTGCATGGACCTGATATTTGGCCTAGAGGTTAGGTTCTTCATTGAAATATTTAATATAACTCAAGCAGCAACAGGTTGGGCAGTGTAATAATGTTTTGAGATGGTATTATAAGCAGTAAAATGATGCATACCTTCACGGTGTCAAGATAAATGCAAAGAATCCTTTTATGTTTTTCAACAATTTTTAATTTGCAAGAAGTACAGGTCACAACCAAAAACCTTTAAGCCAAAGAATATATTCGTGTAAGACAAAACTCAAAAGAGGTTTCAAATATACTGAATAAATGGAATGACCCCAGTCTCTCCATATAATTATCCAATACTGAATTTGTGGGTCATTAATATAACAGGTGTAAATGAGAAGGAAAAATGATATCCAAACAAAGAGGGTCTCTGGAAAGCAGTAAAACTGTTGTATGTTAATATTAAGGGGTCACAAATGAAGAAAACTTGACCTCAGATCAAGGGGTCTGGAATTTAAAAGACTTTGAGTGAGTGAAGCCTGAGAGTCTTGGCAAAGATCATCCTTCATTGAATATTGTGTTCTGGTAATACAGAATCACAAAAGAATGTACCAAATAACAGAAACCACACAAAGAGGACTTTCAACAGCAGCAACAACTAAAATGGATATCACATGTAACTCAAAGAGAAAATAATGAAGCCCGAGTGTCTTGGCAAAGATCATCCTTCTTTGAACCTTGTGGACTGGTGCTACAGAATCACAAACAAAGAACTGTACCAAATAACATAAACCACATCACTTGAGGACTTTCAACAGCAGCAACAACTAAAATGGATATCACATGAAACTCAAAGAGAAAATAATGAAGCCTGAGTGTCTTGGCAAAGATCATCCTTCTTTGAACCTTGTGGAACTCGAAGAGAAAATAATGTGTTTGCAGCATCCGCTGCTGCCTCAGCTGCTGATAACAGTGAAGCATCTCTTATGGCGGTACAGGCTTACACAGGAGTGACAGTCTTAATTGTAACGCTCTACCCCAATGTCGCCATGCTGTCTCCATACAGAAGGAAAGAAAGACAAATATATATATATATATATATATATATAAAGAAAAAAGAGGAAATTTTCCGTGAACAAAAGCAAACAATACGAATAGACATTTGTTTTTGTTAACACAACGTTTATAAGACTGACAATGCTCAGATGAATAATAAAGATTATGTATCTTTTAAGCACGAAGCATCATCATCATTTTAAGCACGAAGCATCATCATCATCAAGAGAGCTGTTTCATCTGGAATGGTAATGGTAATGATAATATTTAACCGCTTCCCTACAAGATAAATTATGACCATCCTTCTTCGAACCTCGTGGACTGGCGCTACAGAATCACAAACAAATAACTGTACCAAATAACAGAAACCACATCACTTGAGGACTTTCAACAGCGGTAAGGACTAAAATGGATAGCACATGTAACTCAAAGAGAAAGTAATGACATAATCAAGATGTTAACATACCACACTGCTTCAAAACAAAAAGTTAGGAAGGAAACCTCTGTCAATACTGAAAAGAGCGATAACAGCTTCTGGACTTGAAAAATTTGTTTTCCCGAAAAATTGTTTTAAGAGAAAGATTTTATAAATTCCTCCCGAAAGCAGTACTGGCTGATCAGTCTATGAATGCCAAATGTTTCCTTATAGGGAAACGGCTAATATTACTGTTACCATTAGCATTAGACAAACTGAATTTGATTTCATCATTTTTCTTCATATCTATTTGGTTTCTATTTTGTCATTTACTTTCCATATAGTTTTTAATTTTCATATTTTTATGAGTGTCCTCCTATAAAGGTCGGCAGCAAAAGTCATTTCCATAAATAACATCTGATGAGGATGTAAATGAACATTGAAACATTAACAAAATCATCACTTACTCTTTTTGTTAAATGAATATTAATTACCTTCAAGCATCTTTTAAGAAGTTACCTACCTTCAATGTTTTTATGTTATAAAGTGTTTATGCTTAAAAGTAAAGCTATTGCTTAATGTTTCTTTTAAAACAATGAGGATATAAATTGAGGTTATCTTGGTAGCAATCAATTAATCCAGCAAATTCAGCTCCATTTGTTGCAATTGTTCCCGTGTGAAAGTGTGGATCTTTTTTTTTCTGTTTTTTTTGTTTTTTTTATTGTTTTTGTCTTTCTTTGCCATGGAAAATCTCAAATCTAATTTCTTTTTGCTTCTTTTATTTCATTTTTTTTAACATTTCATTTGATTTTTTTTCTTCATGGTTCCACTCCAATAGGCCGGAGTGCCGAGGAAGCAATACCTTTGGTGATGTTAAACCATTCTGGAACGGATGACATCTCCTCTAGGCCACAGAGCCTAACAGGATTACCTTACGATGACCATAGTTCTTCCCCTGGTTAGTATAAAAAAAGATCAAGAAAATGGCTATGATGTCAGGGCTTATGAGGTGCAAGATATCTGATTGGTTGAAATTAATTTCCAAATATGACCTACTCAATTTAAGTTTTTATTTATAAAAATAAATATGATAATCTTTTTACCTCAGAACAAAAGAAATATTTACATAGATGAGCTTTTGTTGAAGCCCCTGAAAAGGCATAATTCATTGGCTGCCTATAATGTATGCATAGATCACGAGTTACCTACAAATGACACACATATATAACCTGAGTAATAATCATTTAGAAAGAAAATGTTCTTCTTATAGAATCTGCCACAATAATATATATTATGTGGTCCGCCACAAATTCCTTATAGAATTCATAAAGAAGAAACAAACATTTTACACATATTTGTGCAAAAATATCAATGAATATAAATATATCCAAAGGTATAAAAAAAAAAAAAGAATCAGGGGGTAAATTTGCAAGATATGTACATTGTTTAGCTGATAGGTGTATGGGGTACCTGGACCTGTAAGAGGTAGGTGCATGGAATACATTATAGTTGGGTCTGATCTGGATGGGACAGATGTATCAGGTGTAATATACCTTGACCTGGAAGAGGCAGGTGTATGGGGAACATTATATCTGGATGTGGAAGTCCAAAAGAGTCCCCAGAGCCAAAATGTGCCTATAAGTTTCCTGGGATCTCAGAGAATGTTCACATATATTGAGTCCTCGAATTCACAATTTGTGCAAGCTTTACGGATGATGGAAGAAAACTGTAGCAGATAAAAATAGAATGACTGATCAAGGTGGGAAGGTGGGACCTGAAAGAAATACTGCAGCCTGATAAAATTCCTCACAGGAGCTCTTTTACTTAGAACAGTAAATAATTTAATCCCACTTGTTACGCCCGGGGTTTCATTGGGACTACGATAGCCAGGACGCAACGAGAAAATAAACAAGAGTATCCCAGGGTTCAATGTAAGATTGATGAAAAGAACGATGGGTGGGGAATTCTCCAATTCCGGATGTCGGTGAACTCAGTGAGAAAACGAACAATATGCACACTCAGAACAACAGAAGATGATACAAGAATATAGAATGAAAATACTTTATTTATAAAATATACAGTGTATTAAATTAAAGGAAAGAAAACTAAATAGTAAAAGGGATTAGAAAACAAATGGTTGGTCAAACATATATCAATGCGATGGAATACAGACAAAAATAGTAACAGCAGATTATAGAATATACAGTGTAACCCGGATATAAGAGAGTTGTCGGGACCGGAGAAGAAGTCTCTTATATCGGTGTTTCTCTTATATCCGGGTTTGGTCTATTATATATATTAACACAGGC
Organism: Acanthosepion esculentum; assembly: GCA_964036315.1. NCBI lineage: Eukaryota > Metazoa > Mollusca > Cephalopoda > Sepiida > Sepiidae > Acanthosepion > Acanthosepion esculentum. The sequence continues at coordinate 11,242,826 of OZ038498.1, read as the reverse complement.
TCTAATTTGGGACCAGATAAAATCTATCTTATATCCACGTTTCTCTTATATCCGGGTTACACTGTACATATATATATATATATATATAAAAACATGTAAAGACTTACTAATTGTAGGGATGGACGTCGATCGATTGTTATCAGAAATAAAGTTCCAAAGAAAAGATGCCCATTCAATTCTCCGAGCGAAAAATGTGGAGTTGCTGATGTCCTGATATAAGTCCTTCATTAGCGCCGTTCTATCCTTGCCGATGGCGAATAGTATACACGGATAAACCACAGGAGTATAGACGACTTGGGTTTGAGAATACCGATCAGGATTCTTTCGTCGGCCATTCGATTCTTGATGATGTTCCGTTCCTCTGAAAGCAAACAGCTAAGTCCAGTTTTGGTGACATCCAATTCCTCTGAAGGCAAACAGCTAAGTCCAGTTTTGGTGACATCCAATTCCTCTGAAGGCAAACAGCTAAGTGTATTTACTTGACCCCCCCCCCCACTGAGTCAGGTTGTGACACAAGGCCAGTTTTTATTGTGGGGACCCAAGCGTTTTCACTCGAGCCACTGGTCTTAGCTGGTCATAACTTGTCCAAGCTGGTCTAAGCTAGTCATAGCTGGTCTTGGCTTGTCATAGCTGGTCCAAACTGGTCAGAGCCAGTCCAAGCTAGTCGTAGCCATGATACCACCAGGTCCTGAAACCGTTAGCAGTTAAGTCACGTGTTGACATATGAAAGTGAGTAGGCATTATCCTTTGAACACTGTTAGGGTCACTTGTACTTATCAGACAAGCAGCGTTCATCTGGCCTGCGATCAGAGACCAGACAGGAGGTGGAGAGAAAGGAAGGTTCTCTTCCAAGAACTAGCTTTAGTTTAACCGGCTACAAGAAAAAATATATTCCACAATCTGCATATTCAAAGAAATAAAGAGAGGACCATTATTCTCATATTCCATCGCAAATATGTAAGATATTAAAAATATACTTGTAAAATCTAAGGCAGGGGTACAATTATTGGTCTAACGTAACACACTACAAATACATAGTAATGTCTCCAAAAACCCTCATCAGAGGATGACTCTGAGATCAGGTATGGTGGGTCAAAACATGATTCTCACTAGCCTAATTTACTCCAGCAATATGTTATGATATCAACAGGCTTTGTTGGTTTTCTGTCACAGAGAGAATGTCAGATTTATGTACATGCTTGCACAGTATGATATATTTGTTTACATTCTATGACGTTTTATGGGCCCTCTATCAGTTAGTAATGTGCCAAGCTTAGGCGATCATGTATCTTTTGATACATGACTGACCAGGCAGATTTTTTCCCCGCAGAAACTGAGATCCCGATGGCGACACATGAGATTTGATCATAGTGGTGAAGGTTTCGTGCAGGACCATCCACACTTTTTGAAGGGACGAATACAGAGACCTGGTGCACTGAGTGCCCCAAGGTCCCCAAACAACCCTCTGCAGGGTTTGAATTCAGAGTTGTCCTTCTCCTAGACCAGTTGCCATCCAAGGCTAAAGAACCCGGTCTGTCCTGCTATTTACCCATAGCTGCGGGGAGAAGAAGAGGATTCATACCTTTCCGAAGCGTATTTGCGCGTAAGTGAATATCAGTCAGTTATGTGCCATGCGTGATACACGCTTAGGCGATCATGTATCTTTTGATACATGACTGACGAGGCAGATTTTTTCCCACAGTAGGTTGCCATTTCTTTCTGAGGTAGACCAGTTGCCATCCAAGGCTATAGAACCCAGTCTGTCCTACTATTTACCCATAGCTGGGGGGGGAGAAGAGGATTCATACCTTTCCCAAGGGTATTAGCATGTAAGTGAATGGGTTCTTTATATGTGTATATAATGTCCATAGGTGTGGAGATGTACATGTCGTTCATTATTTTTTTCATCAGCATTCTATTCCAAGTCATACCAGAATTAAAATACCTTTGAATAGATAGACAGGGATTAAAATAATAAAAATAGGGATAATAATGATAATGATGTTTTTATTGTATATGACAACATGGATTTTACAAGAATATGACTTTAATGAATCCCACTTTAAAGACCAGGTTTTTAATCTGTCAGATATTTGATGAAAAGCATCACTAATCTGGTATTATAATGCAAATTTCTGCAAAAAGTAGGAAAGAGGCCTTTCTACCAACTCTCAAATGCAGTATCTGTGTGTGTATATATATGTAAGTGTTTTTTTTGTTTGCATGTGTGTGTTTTTGCATGTGTTCGTGTGTACAGACAAGATTGGCTTAAATAGAAAGATGAAACCATTTTTAACAATTGGGGCAACAGATTTTACTGCCATGACTACCATTTCAATTCCTAGCATCATTACGACCACCACCACCTCCATCACCACCACCACCACCACTTCCATCACCACCTCCACTATAAGGCTGACAACATTATCTCTGCAACCTTATTATCCAAGATTATGATGAAGAAGGATTTTCCCTTAATCTTATATCTTCAGCTTTCCTTTTTTTTTCCCCTTTTTTCCATTCGCACTTGATATATTTTTATATGAATTTCAATTTAATTCCACTATCAAATTAATGAAACGTGATAAAAATTAATACAAAAGATGAAGATATTAGTCTACAATCCTTGAGACTCCAATTAATCACACCATCACTGACATTCTTAATACCAACAGACCTAACAATTTGGTTAATACTATTTTTTTTTTAATTACAAGAATAATATTAAAAAGAAAATAACAAACAGCAAGAACAAATTTATATTTGCATTCCAATGATTACTGGAACCTGTTTGCCAAACGTCACATTGCTGAGGATATTTCGATTAGATTTTCATCATTTTTAGCATAATTCCTAAGATTTAGCTTATTTTGAATCAGAATATTACGTTATAATGTCTGTCAAAAATATCACTCTTTCTAACTCTTCAGAGCGGGGCAAAATTGTAGGTGACTTTTTTTAGGCATTCTTTCCACGTTGACACCCGGTGTTGACAGTTCTAAGCTTCAGTTTAATCTATTGAAGAATTTGAAGAACTTTCATTAAAAATCTGATGACAAATATATTTTAGCAATTTCAGCACAAGAATGAACACTGATTGACAATTAAATTACATATCCAAATGATGGAAACATCTTCACATTGAGTCTGACACTAAACCCATATATTTTCATTTCGATCATAAAGAAAAGAGAATGTCTTAAATCATGAGGAACAATTTTAAAACAGATTCACTTGGCTTATTTTAACCAATGTGTCTGAATATATTTAAGGGGCTACAACTCATACAAATAACAAATCATAAACATCACTTTTACTCCAGGGGAGTAGAGAAAAAATAAAGACTGATCTTCTTTAAGAAATTTACTTTCAATCTAGCAATAATATTTGAAAAAATACTTTGAAAATATAGAGTTTATATATCCTTTATTACGATCATAATCGTAGTATATCTTATACTATGATAAAAAATACTTCCAGAATATAGAATTTATATACCCTTTTTTTCACATATTGTTGACATGGAAAAACATCAAATATTATTTAGAGAGATGAAGTTCTTTTGAAAAATGAAATATGAAAAGTAAAATGGGTTACACACAATTTTAACTATATTGTCATTCAGTTATCCAGCACATATATATATATATATATATATATATATGTGTGTGTGTGTGTGTGTGTGTGTGTGTGTGTGTGCAAATATATAGAAAAATAGGAAAGAACACATTCGGTAAATAATCAAAAGTTCTTTAGTATTTTTGTTTTAATTTTAAACAAAAAACAGTGCTCAATACAAAAGTAGAGCCTAAATTATAATTACAATTATTCTTTTAAAAATATGATTCCTTCGCTACATAAGAGTTCTCATGTTTCAAAAACAAGAGCCAAAAGATCTGTTTCATCCGCAAGTGAAATATTTAAATATATATTGATTTCACTTGAGGATGAAACAGAGATTTTGGCTCTTGTTTTTGAAACATGAGAATCATTATGTAGCGAAGGAATCATATTTTTTCAAAAATAATCATATATATATATATATATATATATATATATATATATATATTCAATCATGTTTCAATTAATAATATAGATATATTATGTCTATTTATTTTTAAAATAATCCTTTCCAGTTCTCTAATTGGCTTCTTGATGTTTTTTGCACGCATTCCAATATAAAAAACTAGAGCACCTTCCTAAATGAATTACAATTTAACATCAAGAAGCAGATTAGTAAACTATAAAGGATCTGTAAAAAAATAAATAAACATAATATGTCTATATTATTCAATGAAACGTGTTTGAATGAAGATATGCTGTTTATATATATATATATATATATATATATATATGTAT
>OZ038498.1:11210967-11233467 GCA_964036315.1 Acanthosepion esculentum | reverse complement strand
TCAACCAATCAGATTGGTTGTTTTATAAACTGCAGTATGAATATCCTTTTGCCAGGTAAACTTTCTCTTCTACTTACATAGACATTTCTTCTTATTTTGCCTATTTTTGACACATTTTCTTTCCTTTTAGTTCTCTGTCTTTCATCTTTCTTTCTTTTCTTCCTGTTTTTTCACTCTTTCTTTATCTATCTTCTCTTTTCCCATAACAGTAAACCTTTTCTTTACACTTGACCATTGCTTGTAACTTACCACATTTGACGGCATATAAGGCGCACGTTTTTTTTTACTAAAAATATCTTTTAAAATTCCCCCGCGTCTTATATACCATATGTAGGTTTACTAATTTTACTAATTACTAATTTGTTCTTGATTTGCCCTTCTGAAATTGGAGTGGATCTTATACACCCATGCATTTTATATGCTGTCAAATATGGTACTTTATCATTGAATAAGATACAAATGTTTACCACTAAAAATTAATGCAAGACTAATAGTTAATGTCAACCTATGAGTATCTACAATAAAAACAGGAGTTTTTTATATTTTTCAATATACATATCTATCTATCTATCTATCTATCTATCTATCTATCTATCTATCTATCCTTGTCTCTTCATTATCTATTGATCTATCTATCTATCAATCTATCTATCTATCTATCCTTGTCTCTTCATTATCTATTGATCTATCTATCTATCTATCCTTGTCTCTTCATTATCTATTGATCTATCTATCTATCTATCAATCTATCTATCGATCTATCTATCTCAGCTAGTTCATCCATCTCTCTATCAATCTATCTATTTATCCAAGTCTTATCTATCTATCTATCTATCCAAGTCTTATCTATCTATCTATCTATCTATCTATCCTTGTCTCTTCATTATCTATCTATCGATCTATCTATCTCAGCCAGTTCATCCATCTATCTCTCTATCAATCTATCTATCTATCTATCTATCTATCTATCTATCTATCTAAATATATGTATATATAAAAATAAAATAAAAATAATATAACTAAAAATGGAATTGGCAGACCAAGTTCAAATTCTTGACAAAGCTGATGTGTCCACTTTATGGTATTATCTGTGAAAAAAGTATAAGTTCATTTTTTTTCAGTCTTGGGAAGACAACCAGACTTATAACAAAGAAAACTACAAATTCAAACTCCTTGGTAATGCATTATAAGCCAACGTAGTAGACCAAAGACTATTACTCATCATGCATGACAGACTTTTGGAAAGGACTGGATACAACACTGAATATATATCTCCCATCATATTCGACATATGAGGGTCAAGCAGATCATTTCCTAGGAACCGACAACCAGACACGAGCACATATGATTTGATTCTAGTGGTGAAGGCTTTGTGCAGAACCAACCACACTTTTTTGAAGAGCTGAATACAGACATCTGATGCACCGTGTGCCACACCCTGCACAGGTTTTTGAATTCAGAGTTGTCCTTCTCCTAGACCAGTTGCCATCCAAGGCTATAGAACTCAGTCTGTCCTGCTATTTACCCATAGCTGGAGGGAAAAGAAGATTCATACCTTTCCTAAGGGTATTAGCATGTGAGTGAGTGTAATGGATTCAAATGGAATTCAAACACAGCTCTCTGATTCCTCAATCTAAGCCGCTATCCATTACTCTGTCGTACCTCCTTATGTTAGTTTTCTTTCTCCTAGACTGGTTATCAACCAAGGCTAGTGAACACTGTCTGGTTCGCTATTTAAGTCTTAGCTATAGGGAAAAGAAATAGATTCTTAGCTTTTCCCAAGAGTGATGTCAATAACCTTGACTGAAATTTGAAATCAGAATTCTAATCTAATGTTCCAGGCTAATAGTGCCTACAGTATATGCACATTCATTGAAAGCTGAGGAGAGTTATTTGGAGAAGTTGTGACAAAATATGTGGCATTTATCGATTATCATTTCATCCAAAATGTGTGGCTGGTTCCACACAAGCCTTCACCATTTTAATCAAATTCTACATGGTATATATATATATATATATATATATATATATATATATATATATATATTGTCGCTCTCCTGTCGAACTCGACGTATGAGGGTCAGACAGATCAGTTCCCAGAAACTGAAAGCCCGACAGCCACACAGGATTTGATTATAGTGGTGAAGGCTTTGTGTAGGGCCATCCACACTTTTTGGAGGGACGAATACAGGGACCTGGTGCAACGGATGCCACAAGGTCCCCAAACAACCCTCCGCAGGTTTTGAATTCAGAGTTGTCCTTCTCCTAGACCAGTTGCCATCCAAGGCTATAGAACCCAGTCTGTCCTGCTATTTACCCATAGTTGGATGGAGAAGAAGAGGATTCACACCTTTCCCAAGGGTATTAGCACGTAAGTGAATGTAATGGATTCGACTGGAATTCGAACTCGGCTCTCCGATTCCTCAATCCAAGCCGTTATCCATTACTCCACCGTGCCTCCATATATACATATTATATATTATATATGCTCTACTCTGTATTGAGCACTTTTTAAGAATAGTAATTGTTGGTTATTGGAATTTATTCCGTATACACCAATCCTAGACTTGGAGATATATATATATATATATATATATATATATATATATATATATATCCAAGTCTAGGATTGGTGTATACGGAATAAATTCCAATAACCAACAATTACTATTCTTAAAAGAGTGCTCAATACAGAGTAGAGCATATATAATATATAATATTAAGTGCATATATAATATATATAAAAGGCCGTGGAGATGTCTCCTGTCTCGTCACCTATCTGTGTATGTATATATCTAAATATGTCTGGGTGCTTATGTATTATAATCTGAGTGTGTATATTGTTTTACGCGAGAGGTGAACACCCTATTCATACACTTGGAATTAAAATGTATACATTTTTGTCGGGAAGACCAGCTGAAATTAGCGTCTGTTCTAACATAATTTCAATGAAAACATAAAATAAATTGAATAACATATGTATTTTTTCTTTTCTCATCAGTAGTTTTATAATTTTAAACTTAATAGAGATTAAATTTAGATTTTAAAATTGGTAATTTTTTACCTTTAATTTTAATATCAAATTTTATCATATAATTTAATACTTATTGGTTAGAATAAATTCTATTTTAGTAAAACCCCAACTTTAAAGCTTTTAATAGCTATTATAACCTTACTTCGTTATCTAGTTTTTTGAATTCCCGTATACTTGTATTTTGATTGGTCATTCCTGCTTATGTAACAGCGTTTCCCCTTACGAAGGATAGTTAATTAATTCAAAACTTTTAAAACCCTTTGTTCTACATTCAACATCATCACTTGAGAAGACACCGGAGGTGTTGAAACAAAATGGCTATTTTTGTAGTGATTTTATAACATATTTATGTTATAATTTTTAAATAAACAATTATATATATATATATATATATATATATATATATATATATATATATATTAAAGAAAAATGTTGACGGAACTGATGGACAACTTGCCAAAACTTAAAACTCTTATCTAGATACAGTCCCAAATAAAAATGACAATACTATATATATTCAATCATGTTTCATTTAATAATATAGATATATTATGTCTATTTATTTTTATAATAATCCTTTCCAATTGTCTAAGTGGCTTCTTGATGTTTTTTGCACGCATTCCAATATAAAAAAACTAGAGCACCTTCCTAAATGAATTACAACTTAACATCAAGAAGCAGATTAGTAAACTATAAAGGATCTGTAAAAAATAAATAAACATATGTCTATATTATTCAATGAAACGTGTTTGAATGAAGATATACTGTTTACATATATATATATATATATATATATATATATAATTTAAAGAAAAACAGACAACTTTAAGGCTCCATTGTAATAGTTTATTTCACCAAGGACAATGGAGCCTTCAAAGTGGTCGGGTTTTTTCTTTAAATTATTCGCTCTGAATTAACATTGAGCTCTCAGGATTTCATCCTCCTTGGGATTATCCATACGGATTACCAAGATTTTTGTTACTTAACTATATATATATATATATATATATATTTGTGTATTTAGGCAACAATCCTTCTTTCATGCACATTTCATTGAAAACAACAGACAAGGTGCTTTTATTTAGTTTTTTATACAATTTCTCATGCAATCTAATCATTTTTTTCTTTTCAGATGATAAATTATATAAAAAATAAATATATAAATAAGGCAAATATTATTTACAAATTTAAATGCCCATTGAAGATTTGTATTCCATATCAATCAAAATTCATAAATAATTATATAGGCCACACTACAACATGTTTGACATGCAGACTAACTCTACATAAGGATCTGTAAAAAAATAAATAAACATAATATGTCTATATTATTCAATGAAACATGTTACAATGGAGCCTTAAAGTGGTCAGTTTTTCTTTAAATTATATATATATATATATATATCGTCAGGCTGCCTGATGATTGCAACTAGCATGAAAAGCCTGTCGCCTCTGAGTGTTGACTTCAATGTTCACTTTTATATACATATATATATATATATATATATATATATATATATAATTATTTCTTTAAATTTTATAACATAAATATGTTATAAAATCACTACAAAAATGGCCATTTTGTTTCAACACCTCTGGTGTCTTATCAAGTGATGATGTTGAATGTAGTATTCAACATCATGACTTGATAAGACACCGGAGGTGTTGAAACAAAATGGCTATTTTTGTAGTGATTTTATAACATATTTATGTTATAATTTTCAAATAAATAATTATATTTGCTCTACTCTGTATTGAGCACTCTTTTAAGAATAGTAACTGTTGGTTATTGGAATTTATTCTGTATACTCCAATCCTATACTTGTGTGTATATATATATATATATATATATATATATATATATATATATATATATATATATATATACACAGTAAAATCCAAAATCACCTCATATGGGAAATAAGCTTATTTCAACCAACAAAATTCAATTATTTCCTCTGTAAAAATAAATACATTGAGCTCTTTTTGTGGATCAGTTTTAATATTTTATATTACTAGGATCCACTTGGATTATATACCAATGGATTTATTAACTTTACTATATATATATATATATATATATATATATATATATATATATATATATATATATATATATGTTTTATGTCTATACGCATTTTTCTGTGTGTACTACTCCTCAATCCCACACTTGGGTAAAGCCTCATTGGGGCCTGTTATATAGGAATAAAGTGTTGCTGCTGACACTTTTTAGTTTGAACATAGATCAGCAGTGAGCAAACACAGGCGATCCCATTATTGAATCAAGTAGATCACATGACCATAGAGGAAACGCATAAGTAGGAAGTGGCATGATGTCTAATGGCTCACTATTTCTAGCCTATCCTCTATTACTATTCGAATCGCCATTTCTATTCTATCCTCTATTACTATACGAACCACTATTCTCTACTATATTTACTATTGATAAGATCCAGAGACAGATATGCAATGCAATTGGCCCTGATCTATCATCTCGTCTGCAGTCACTCTCTCACAGACGCACTGTTGCCTCGCTCTGTCTTTTTTATGAATAATTTCACGATAATTGCTCCGATGAGCTGCTTTCATTGGTTCCCAGGCCTCATGAATTTAAACGTCCTACGAGGCTGGCATCCCGTTCCCACCCCTTCACTGTTGAAACTGTTAGATGTAGACGTCTCTTCTACTCCAATAGCTTCATGTCTCGCACATCTCGCCTGTGGAACTCCCTTACTTATTCCTGTTTCCCTGACAAATATAATCTCCAACTATTTAAGTGTAATGTCAATCGACATCTCCAGTTGCCTTGATCTATCCACTTCCCTTCTCCACATCCTTTCCCCTTTCATTCCTATCTGCTCTCGCTCCAAATCTTCTGTAACCCCCTTGCCTTGATCGATCCACTATCTTTCTCCACATCCCCTCCTTTACCACTCCTATCTGCTCTTCCTCCAAACCTTCTGTAACCCCTTGCGTGCTAGTGGCTTCCAGTCTTGCTTGGGCTGATAAGCTTAAAAAAAACAAAAAAAACAAACTATTTCTCTATTCAGATCACTATACAGTGATTACTATTCGAGCGAGTGTTATCAGGCAAATACTATTAGTGCGACTGTTATTCAAAGGCGTCTGACACTAGTATTATTCAACGTATTATAGTTGTATCTTTGATTACAAAGTCTCTATTACAACGAGCATTACAAAAGTGACAATGAGTATTCGTTGACATTGCAAAAGTGTCAACCGAGTGATTATTGACATCACAAAAGGCCCCCAGGGAGTGCTTTGTGACCTTCGCTATCTTATCAGCATTTTCTTTTTTATACCTACATTTTTAAATATGTTACAAATTAATACCTACATTTTTAAATATGTTACAAATTAATACCTACATTTTTAAATATGTTACAAATTAATACCTACATTTTTAAATATGTTACAAATTAATACCTACATTTTTAAATATGTTACAAATTAATACCTACATTTTTAAATATGTTACAAATTAATACCTACATTTTTAAATATGTTACAAATTAATACCTACATTTTTAAATATGTTACAAATTAAATTAAGCAAAAATGACTATTAAAGGAGCAAAAAGAGGTTTAAGAATTATTTTAAAACAAATATAAAATGAATGTTAAAAGCTTTTTGCACTATTCTCTTCTTACAAATTCTAGAAAGTATTTTTTATCATCTGACCAACTAAGGACTAACTCATTAATGAATAAGCATTTTTTATCATCTGACCAACTAAGGACAAACTCATTAATGAATAAAAATAATTATTTTTTCAAATTCTAATTTGATTTTAAACAAAAAAATATAAATATCCACATTATTTTTAATTTAGGCTTGATTTAAATAAAATTTAAATCTGACAGTTTAGACTGAATTTGAATATTATCACTGAAAACTTTATAAGAGCAAATCTCTTCAAATCTCCAGCACCTTTCATAGTGTTCTTGCAGACTCCCACAATGCCATGCGAGTCTTCATAGTCACTATTCCTTACATTTCTAATTCATGCAATCTTGATTTTAGTGTCTTGGGCCTGGTTCTAAGTGCACCTAGTAGTATTAGTATGATTCTGTCCTCTTCCATCCAGAGCAAGGTCCTGATATTTTCAAATTACTCAGTTTGTTTTGCATTCATTCTGTGGTCTGCCAGTAAAGCCACTTCCATGATATTGCAGGTCTTATTTTCTTATTCACATCTGATCCAACATTTTTTGCTGGCTGGTCTGGATGTTGAAATCCGTGAATAGTTCATGACTTCACTTTGTACTGACAACATTTTCTCTACAAAAGATATTCATACAGTTGCCATTATACGAATGTTGTCAATCTTTTATGATTTTCTTTCTAGGACAATTTCACCGATCAAGTTTACTGTTTCCCATCTTCTTTTGCAGAGGAAACATTTACTATTTTCCTGATTTTTATCAACCTTTGTCCCCGACCCCTTGCTGCAGTTTCTCCTGATGAGAAATTCTGTTTCTTTTGTCAGGTTTTTTCTGCACAGTCATGTCCATTATTGTTTATTCACAATATTTCTTTCTGCCTTTTGAATCCTTTGTAGTATTTTTCCCCAATTTTTTTTCTTTGTTTCATTCTACATTTGTTTGCTTCTCTTGTTTATTATTTTCGATATTTTTTTGTTGTTGCACATTTTTCTTCCTTTTCATATTATTTTCATTGCATTCTTACCTGTATTTATATTATTACCTGTATTGTTACCTGTATTTATATTCTTACCTGTATTTATATTCATCCAATTCCTACCATACATTGCTGATGCAACAACCACTGACTTCTTTGCATTATACTAAAAAGCCATCAGGATTTTCATAATCGTAAGATTCAGGGTTTTCATCATAAAGCTAAGAATTTGCGTTCTGTTCTTAAATAGTCTCATCAAATCAAATCCCCATCAATACTGGAAAGAGCAATAATCGAGATGTTGACATTCCACACTACTTCAGACAAAAGGTTAGGGAGGAAACTCCCATAAATACTGGAAAGAGCAATAATCGAGATGTTGACATTCCACATTAATTCAAACTAAAGGGTAGGAAGGAAACTCCCATCAATACTGGAAAGAGCAATAATCGAGATGTTGACATTCCACATTACTTCAGACAAAAGGTTAGGGAGGAAACTCCCATCAATACTGGAAAGAGCAATAATCGAGATGTAGACATTCCACACAACTTCAAGCAAAAGGTTAGGAAAGAAACCCCCCATCAATACTGGAAAGAGCAATAATCGAGATGTTGACATTCCACATTACTTCAGACAAAAGGTTAGGAAGGAAACCCCCATCAATATTGGAAAGAGCAATAATCAAGATGTTGACATTCCACACAACTTCAAGCAAAAGGTTAGGAAAGAAACCCCCCCCCATCAATACTGGAAAGAGCAATAATCGAGATGTTGACATTCCACACTACCTCAAACAAAAGGTTAGGAAGGAAATCTCCATCAATACTGGAAAGAGCAATAACAGTTACTGGACTCGAGAAACTTATTTTCGTGAAAATTTGTTTTAACTGAAAGATTTTTTAATCTTAACCAACACTACCATGGGTTGTTTGGTCGACGAATGCAATATATGGAAATGGCTAATATTACCATTACCATTTGTCTGTCTCTGGGACTGGCTTTAGATGAAGAGAGGCCCTAGGCTATTCCATTTGTGAAGACCATCCAAATCCCCAATTTTCATGAGTAGAGGAAGATAAAAGAATGTTAAATTAAACAATTTGCATAAAGCTGAGGATGCTGACAGGTGTTTAAAATTCCACAGTTGACAATTCCTCCTGTAAAGATGTTATTATTAAATACAGCATGTGTTTGAAAAAAATGCATGAATGTTAAAATTAAAAAAATCTGTAAGGAAATCAATGCTAGCATCAAGTTATCAAGAATTATTCTGAAATGGAACGTAAGGAAAAAATGAGGGTTGTTTAGAGTCTACAATGCATTATGACAGCATGTGCAAGAATGTCCTACGACAGTATCAAAAACATTATAGACCTTGGCTGGAGGCCCCCTAGATTTTGAGGCCCAAGGCTTCGTCATTCCTGCTAAACCTATAGATAAATCTAGCACTGTCTCATGTTATACATATCTTATTCTCAAATTCTTTTTTGACATTGTCACTGTAGTACTATCTATATTTCTGAGATGAGGTATTATGTACACTATTTATATTATTCAGACTATTGTCCTCATCTTTGTTGCCATATTTATTACATTTCGGCCATTCACTATCTGTCTATATTTCTGAGATGAGATATTATGTACACTATTTACGTTATTCAGACTACTGTCCTCATTTTTGTCTCCATATTTATTACGTTTCGGCCCTTCAGTATCTGTCTATATTTCTGAGATGAGGTATTATGTACACTATTTACATTATTCAGACTATTGTCCCCATCTTTGTCGCCCTATTTATTACAACGTTTCAGCCCTTCAGTATCTGTCTATATTTCTGAGATGAGGTATTATGTACACTATTTACATTATTCAGACTATTGTCCTTATCTTTGTCGCCTTATTTATTACAACGTTTTGGCTGTTCAGTATCTGTCTATATTTCTCAGATGAGGTATTAATGGCATGTGGAACTAGAAGAGTCTACCCCAGTGGGCAAAATAAAGGGTTCAGTTAAATATTCCAACCACCTGAAGAAGGTCAGAGTGTACAACGGCTGAAATGTTGTAATAAATATGGCAACAAAGATGAGGACAATAGTCTGATTAATGTAAATATTGTCACTGTAGTTTTAAACTTTGTTCTTGAACATTTATAATTCATTTTCATCCTTAAATAATAGGTTTATATCATCCATTTATATGAGGTTGTTGAATTGGAGAATTAGTGCTTTTTGTAGTCTTTCAAAATTAGCATCAGTGCTATCATAATGTTGATAAATAGCGGCATATACAGAAGAAATCCCATCCTGGGTAAGAGGATAAACTAGGTCCAACAGCAAGGCCTCTGATCAGGAGGTTTTGAGGAGCGTGGAACCACATCTTAATTGCTGGTGTTCCCAGGTCCACCCTGACCCGTGGTGGTAGTACCTGTTAGGGTCCCATCTAGACTGTTCTAGTTCCATGTGTCATGTTTAATGGATGTCAGTTATCTCCTGTTAATTCCCCTCTCCAAGTTCTCCAGAGGACAAAAGGCAATCAATGGAGTCACATCGCTTGGACTCGTTCAGAAAAAACATTACGTCAACACACTCTGCAGGGAAAGTTTTTTTGTCAGCAGAAGGAAGTCGTACAGTTAGAGATTATACCCAATGATATCACTATCAATTCTCACTCAGAACAAGTTTTTTTAATACTAGGCCACATTTGAAGTGATGTGCTTCCACTGTATGACAATGCAAAACCTGTGACAACAGTTTAAAAACCAGAAAAGCAGCAACAGCTGGACAGCTTTTGCATTATCCTGACCTGACACCTGCAGATTTCTATCTGCTTGTGAAAGAACCAATTCAGTGGACAGATGTTCTCTGATGATGATTAATGGAAATAGGCAACTTGCAAATCGCGAGGGAAGCCGTCAAGAAACTTCTCTGAGTTGGGTACATGTATGCCCTCTGTTAATGGTAGAAAATCATGACTGAGAAAGATTTAAAGATTGAGATTTTATGTTTTGTTTGGTTTGTTTTGCGGCACATAAACCTCAATGGATTATTTAATGCCAACAAGATTTTTATTACTGGTAATATTTTTTTCAAATAGTATTTCTGATAATATTTTTTCCAAAAAAGTAATTCTGGTAATATTTTTTCAAAAAAAGTATTTCTGGTAATATTTTTTTCCAAAACAGTATTTCTGGTAAGATTTTTCCAAAAATTATTTTTGGTAATATTTTTTCCAAAAAAGTATTTCTGGTAATATTTTTTCAAAAAAAAGTATTTCTGGTAATATTTTTTACAAAAAAGTATTTTTGGTAATATTTTTTCCAAAAAAGTATTTCTGGTAATATTTTTTCATAAAAAGTATTTCTGGTAATATTTTTTCAAAAAAAATATTTCTGGTAATATTTTTTCCAAAAACATATTGCTGGTAATAATTTTTTCTTCAAAAATTTATTGCTGGTAATATTTTAATACCAGCAATACATTGCTGGTATTAAAACCTATTTTCACACATTTTGACCCCAGTCTGGAGGTTAACTATTTGCCCTTAGCTGAAACCCTAACAAGTTCTACCTACCACCTGATCAAAAGCTTTGCTGTCAGATGTAGTTTATCATTTTACTCAGGACACAAGTAACCAGCCCTCATACTGATCAGTTCAATAAGATCAAATTGGCAGCTGATCTAAAAAATGATCTACAATCAGCTGTTAACTAAAGCAAGGAATGGCTTGTGAATTTTAACACCCCAAAACACAGCTGCTCTATGTTAATCATCTGAGAGACCCCTGCTTGCTTTCCTTTAGCGTTGGCTGATACTAAGCTCCAGTAGAGTAACTTATTGCACTTTCTCAGGCTAACATTTTCTGTTGATGTGAAGTGGAAAAATTATATTGAATCAATTGCTCGGTCTGCTTCTACGAAAGTTGGTTCACTGTTTTGTAGTAAACATTTTTTCTCTCCAGAATCTATCTTCCATAGTTATAAGTCTACCATTCATCCATGCATTGAATATTGCCACCACATATGGTCTATAAATACTTTAGTGGTATCTGTCTATATCTCTGAGATGAGGTATTATGATTGCTTGTGTTGAATTTTAATACAAGCTTCCGATATTTCTGGATCAAATGAGATTTAATACAAATTTTTATTTTGCTGTTTTATCATTTCTAAAAGGCACAACTTCAAGTGGCTCATTCATGATTAAAAACCTGAAAGGATTTTACTTGCATTATTTACATTATTTGGACTGTTATCCTCATCTTCATTGCCATATTCACAATGTTTTGAGAGTTGTACATTTTGACCTTATTCAGGTGATTGGAATTTCAAACTGAACCCTTTACAATACAATATGGGAACCAGTAATAAGGAGTGCTAGAGAAAAGCAATGAATAACAGAAAAATTGCAATATGAGCACTGCTAAAAAAGGTTGCTGAGACATTAGGTTTATAAGTCCCAAAAATTCATACCCAGATGACCTCAAGGGCACATGGCCCACTGGCTAAAGACATTGATTAGATCCAGTGACTAGACACAAAGAGTTGTTAACCAAACTTGGAGAGTCGAGTTAAAGGGATAATAACTGGGACATCCGGAAGAGGCATGTCACGTGGAACTAGAACAATCTACCCCCACCCCCCACCCGGTGGATGAAATAAAGGGTTTGGTTCAAAATTCCAATCACCTGAAGATGGCCGGAGTGTACAACAGCCGAAACGTTGTGAATGGGGCAATGAAGATGAGCATAACAGTCTGAATAATGTAAATAAGGTAAACTTTCCTGGTAATTGTTCTGGTGAACGGTCGACTAGGGAACCTAGACTTTATGAATTGAAGTGCAGTACTAGATTGGCAGCAAGGTCTCATCAATTTACAGTTCGATTGGCCAGATGTAACAGTAAGTTCTATGCTAACAGTTGATTCTCTGACACTCTCCAGCCAAGTTTGATCTTAAAAAAATTAAATGCAATGTCACTCGTTATCTACTGTCTACTTGATTCATCTTCTTTTATTGATCTCACTCCTTAATAATGTTTTTCTCTTTCTTATTCTTTCACACTCAGTAACCCCTTGTGTCTTAGTGGCTTAATTTCCTTGCTTGGGGTGAAATGATTAAAATACATATATATTGTAATCATTTCACCCCATATATATATATATATATATATATATATATATATATATATTAAAATAATGAAAAAGAACAGTAAGATTTATAATCCGTTGTTCTTATTAATTATTTTTATTTTTAAAAAACAGTGCTCAATACAATTCTGTAGAGCATAAACATTATATGTTTACTAATTTTAAAAATAGGGTCCCATCGCTACACAGGAATTACCATGTTTCAAAAACAGAAACTAAAACTTTAAATTTAATTATAGAATTAAATTAAAGCACTGTTTCATTTCCAAGTGATTTTTGAAATAACTTATTTTGAATATCTGTCTATATTTCTGAGATGAGGTATTATGTACACTATTTACATTATTCGGACTATTGTCCTCATCTTTGTCGCCATATTTATTACAACGTTTTGGCCATTGTATGCTCCAGCGTTCTTCAGGTGGTTGGAATGTCAAACTGAACACTTTATTTCGCTCACTGGGGTAGACTATTCTAGTTCCACATGCCATGTTTATTGGATGTCAGTTATCAGTTATCGCCTGTTAATTTCCCTCTGAAAGTTCTGCACTGCCTTAGCCGGGTATTGAACTCACACTCTTTGGGTCCTGTCACTGGATCTAACCAACGCCTTTATCTACTGTGCCATGTGTCCTTGAAAACACACAGCACAGAAATAAAGGGTTCAGTTCAATATTCGAACCTCTTGAAGAAGGCTGGAGTGTACAACGGCCGAAACGTTGTAATAATGTAATAATAGTGTACTTATTTTGAAATTTACTGAGTTTATAAACACATACATTCTTGATATTAGTTGCTAACGTTATGAGAAATTCCGTCATTTTGATAAGGTGTGGTAGGGTATTCATTTTCATAGACAACCTGTTTATCAAAATATAAGTTACTTTCAAAATCAGGTTAAGTTAATGTAGGGCAGGAGTGCCTGTTCAACAAATGATGACATCTTTTTTTCACATGTCATTTGGGGTTTTTTTTAAGTGACAAAAGATTTTTGGCATTTTTATTTTGTCGTTTAATTTATAATTGTATACACAAAGATTTTTTCAAAAGGGTCATTTGAATATGAGTACATCATATTTTTAATATTCAAAATCTATTCCTACAATTTTAAATTATTATTCTTAATTCTAATTACTAATAGACTATACATTTTTTAAAACAAATAAATATATTAGAATTACTTTCTTATTTAAAAATTTATTATTCAAAGATCAAGTATAAATATGTATGTTTCATTTTTCATTTTTTTCTTCATTTTTTTTGCATTTAATCCTTATTTAAGGAAAATCTTTAACAGTGTCTGCAAAAAATAGCTATTTCATTTCTTTGATTAAGTAAATTTTTATTTTTCATAAACTTAATAATGTATAATTTCTCATGTATGCACAAAGGACATGGGTCATTTAATGACCTACAAACTCTAGCTTTTCTTATTAATTTCCATTTTACAGTAGGTCAGTTATTCAAAACAATACATTTTCTGACAAAAATAATTTTACCGATAACAAATTTTTGTGTTTAAAAATTATTTCTATTTTTCTGATGTCAAAGAATTTTCACATGCCTCATTCCCCAGGACATATTTTAGACTGCTTACATTCCAGCCTTGAGGATTTATAACAATTCTATTTGCCCTTCAGTTTATCAGGGGAAAAAAAGCATTTCTCTTTTTTTCCTTTGCTCCATATTTTGATTCATGTTTTCATCTTTACGATTTTAATGTTTTTTAACCCTTCCAATTCTCCTATTCCCATATGGGACTTTCACATGAACCCTTTAATCCTAATTTTATACTACCAGTGTCACAATAGTGTCACCTGTCCCTTTCAAGACAATTCTTTTTTATGTATAGAGAAGTGTATACCTATTTAAATGAACATTGGCACCAACTTCTGGTTAAGAAAATAAAGTACACAAAAGCCTGACCCAAAAACTGAAGAAATGATGAAACTAAAGAATTGTTTTTAATTTCTTCTGTTTAGGCTGGAAAAATTTCAACATCTCTTCATATTTGGGGTTTTATTTATCCATTTTTTACATGTAAATTAAACTTTTTGTTTATTTACAATGCTTTTGTCGGATATATTAATCTTCGTTCAAATAAAATCATGGAAATTCAGAGGATAAAGAATAAATATTAAGTTCTCTAGGTCACTGGTGCATTTATGATAAAATAAATAAGCAAAAATTTGCCTTTCTCCCTGCTGGTTGTTGATAGCCTAGGGGTTAGATTCTCCAACTGATACCAAATCAGTCAGGTTTTGATCCCAACTTGAAGCGATCAGATGTCTAGTCACACTGATGGGCTGTGAAACAGTGAAACAGTCTGTCTGTGGATGACTATATATATATATATATATATATATATATATATATATATACCCACTGAACAATGTTAATTTTTATGAAAGGATGGGCATAGTTATGTGTTTCACGCTCACAATTCAAATGACTTGATCAACTTTAGGCCTTTTTTCTTTTTGCAGTTTTTTGTTGTTTTTGTTCAAGACTTTATCTAAATAAGGATTTTAGGCTTTGGCAAGTTGTCCGTTGGTTCCATCAATGGTTTTGTTTTTCTTTAATATATAGATTTAGTTGTGTAACTCTACCGAGTGAAGATAGCTCTGGCTGACACAAAATTAGTTGTGTTTCAATCCTAGCTTGAGGCATTCGGATGTCTAGTCGCACCGAGGAGCTGTGATACAGCGAAACAGTACTGTCTGTGAATGAGATATATATATATATATATATATATATATATATATATATGTGTGTGTGTCATTAAAAACGACAGGTACTACGGTTAAGCTTTTTATCCAATTTTTCTTGTGTTCGAACAAGAGCTTTCTTTTCTGGACAAAGAGTGTGTAAAAATTATCCAAATGTTTTATATTTCCGACCGCTTTCGGCTATACCTTTAGGCATTATCAAGGATGATTCGATTTTTCAGCTTTTTTTACGGGTGGATGCAGTTAATATATTTGTGTTTTCTACTAGTATGTTTCTAATGGAGTCTGGTAAATTTGTTTGTGTGTTTAAATGGGTTCTAATGGAGCTGTGATCAGATAGGTGTAACGTAAGACGTCTGGATAAGCATGTGGTTGTGTAACCGATGTAATTATTTATGAGTTCGGTTTGATCAGGTCACAGTTCCTTAAGGGGCATTTAAACTCATAGATAATGTTCGTTCTCTGTAATTTTGACTTAGTTGGTGTGTTGTTACTTTTGAGGATAAGGTTAACTCTCTTAAATTTTTTATAATAGATAATTAATTTGATTTTTTTATTTGGGTCAATTGGGGTGGTGTATTTCTTTATAATATATATATATATATATAATATTATTTATAATTAGTAAGGATAATTCCAAAGAGGATATAAATTCTACCCCTTTTCTTTTCCTATGTTCCTTTTTGGACATATTCGCTCTCTTTTGCTTGTCACATCCAGTGAAGGAAGGTCAACCCGTCGGCAATTTCTTAACAACTTTTTCCCTTCCTTCCTTATCTTATTCTCTCTCTCTCTCTCTCTCTCTCTCTCTCTCTCTCTCTCTCTCTCTCTCTCCCCCCCCCATATTAAAACCTTATTTTAAAATCTATATCTTCTCCTGTAATGTTTGAATTTTTTTTTTTTTTTTTTTTTTTGCTTGTTACCGGGATAAATTTAAAATTCATCTATTGTTGCAAAATTGTTTGGTCTGAAGAGATGGGATCTGATCCCGTGAAATAAATTATATATATATATATATATATGTGTGTATTTAGGCAGCAATCCTTCTTTCTTGCACATTTCATTGAATACGACAGACAAGGTGCTTTTATTTAGTTTTTCATACAATTTCTCATGCGATCTAATAATTTTTTTCTTTTTGGATGATAAATTATATAAAAACTGTCCGAATGTTCTTTTTATCCAAGTGCTTTCAGCTATACATTTAGCTATTTTCAAGGATTATATTTTAACTGTTAAAATAAGAAATAGTTTGTTGTATGTATGTTTTATAAAATGTTTTCATTTTTTTTTGTTTCAAACATGGTCAAGATATTATGTCCATGTTCAAAGTTAATATTATTAAGTGTTGGTTTGTTTGTTTTTATTAGTAAGGCTTCCATTATTTTTAGCCTTTTTTTGCAAGTGGATGATGCTATTATATTAGTGTTGTCGACAAGTATGTTCCGAATAGTGTCCAGTAGGTCTCCATGAATATTTAAATGAGATCTAATTGAGCTATTGTCAGAAAGGTGTAGAGTTAGTCTGCGTGTCAAACATGTTGTAGTGTGGCCTATATAATTATTTGCAAATTTTGATTGATCAGGAACACAATTCCTTAATATATATATGTGTGTGTGTGCGTGTGTGTGTGTGTGTGTGTGTGTGTAGTAGTAGTAGTAGTTATTATTTGGTAATTTTACATCTTTTGTGCTGCAACTAATTATGAAATTTTTTTTAAAGTAAGAAAATGGTGTCTTTTTCTACCATTTCCTTTGTCACTTATTTTTTCTTTATCTCTTTTCTTCCCCCACGCCTGGTAATTACTGACTCTCACTCTTTCATTTCCTCTTCATCTCACAGTTGCCTTCACAATTTCTTCTTTTCTAATATCTCTCTTTCTCTCTCTTTTAACATTTTATATCTCTCTTGCTTCTTCCCAATTTTCTCTCCTGTCATTTTTTAATTTTCATTCTCCTTTAACTCTTTCTTTCTTTTCTTCTTTCTTCTTTCTTTCTTTCTTTCTTTCTTTCTATCTTTCTTCTTTCTTTCTTTCTTCTTTCTTTCTTCTTTCTTTCTTTCTTCTTTCTTTCTTTCCTCTTTCTTTCTTTCTTTCTTTCCTCTTTCTTTCTTTCTTCACACTTTGTTTCTTTTTTTATTTTCTCTCTCTATATTAAATATGCCATTCTTTCTATCCGCCATCTTTATTAAAAACCATTCCTTCTTTCCTCCCTTTTTATTAATCAATTCTTTCTCTCTCTCTTCTTTCTTTCTTCTTTCTTTCTTTCTTCTTTCTTTCTTCTTTCTTTCTTTCTTTCTTTCTTTCTTCTATGTCTATCTGAACATAAGACTTCTTTTTTCTTTTGCTCTTTATTTCTTTATTTTTCTCAATTATTTTCAATTCAACACTGAAATATGCTCTCTCTCCCTCTCTCTCTCTCTCTGCTTCCTTATCATCTCTAATTTATTTACTTCCCTACTTCTCTCTCTTTTTCCTTATCTTACCAATTTCTTCTCACTTTCTTTCCCTTTATTTCTCTTCCCCCCTCTCCCTCCTTCCCTTTCTTTCTTTCCCCCTCTTCCCACCCCCTCTCTTTTTTTCTTTCCTTTCTCCTTGTTAATTTTGAACTTCAGCTCTCTCCTTCCATCTCTAACTTTTCTCTCTGCTTCTCTTTCATTCCTTTTCTTCCCCTCTCTCTATCTCTCTATCGTTCTTTGTCACCTCCTCCCCACCACTTTTTTCTCCCTTGAATTCCCTTCCCATTAACCTTAACAGCAACTAACATGATCAAAATGGTACTTAATAAAAATAGCACTCTCAATTAAATATTGATGAAGAAATTCTTTCCTTCTCGTCCTTTTCAATTTCATTCTATCTTCTTTTTTTTTATATACTTTGTAGGGAGCAGGGGGCAAAGGGTGGGAGTTGAAATCCACAGTGTGGTAAGGGGGGGGGGCTAAGAAAAGGGAAATGAAAAGAAAAGAATTTAAGTGGTGAAGAGGAAGGCTAAGAAAAGCAGAAAAGTTTCAAGAAAAATCAATTAAGCCTACTTAATGTTTAGTGGGATCTTTTTCTATTATTTGATTGGAATTTCTTTTGTTTTTTTGTTTTTGGCTTTCTTAATGGTAAAAGTGGTATGACACCAACTGCCATCTCACCATCACTAACACCACCACCAGTACCAGCAAGTCTCAGCTAACATCTTCAAGTCATCCTTACCACACACACACACACACACACACACACTCTGTTTCTCTCTTCCTCAGTTTAATTACTCATTCACCCCACCCTGTGACCGCCTCTGCAATTATTGCTACTGATGTTATTGTGAAACTTCTCTTCCTTCATTCTTCTTTTCCATTATCTTCTTTTTATCATTATTATTATTATTATTAAATCTCCCCCACCCCTTAACTTTTTCTCGTTGGTGTGCAAAAGTCATCATCTCCATTGCATTAAAAGTAAAATGTGCAGTTTTTAGTGTTTCTCTCTCTCTCTCTCTCTCTCTCCCCCCCCCCCAATTCTATTTAGTTATTTATTTATTTATTTATTAATTAATATAGTGGGATGGGGGTGCAGAAATGTGGGGTAGCACTGAAAAAGAAAAGACTCCAAAATATGTACTGACATCTCTGGTCATTTCATTAGATTTGGAGAGAAGAAAATCAGGCTAGTTTCCCTAGTGGGAAACTGTCATTAGATCTGACATGCTTTAGACCACTCGGCCATGTAGGACCTCCTGATCAAACAAAGCCTGAATAGTGCTTTTGAGCACATGCCTTCTTCCCCATTCTCTAAATATATATATATATATATATCTGCTCTGTTTTGTATCCTAATGTAAACAAAGACAATTTTTAAAGAAATTAAATCTGACATATTTTTTAATTTATTTGTTTAAACATTATTTTTTTTAAACGGATACTCATATTTGAGTAAATGGTCTGTTTTTATTTATTTATTAAACAGTATATTTATTTATTTACATCTACTGGCGGCCTAAGGCACCTCAGCTCTAATGATGGTTTACCCCTACAGGACATCAGATCTAATTACAGTTTTCCCCTAGGAGACTCAGGTTCAAATCCTACCAGAGGGTGCATATATTTCTAACAAGATTTCTCGAATATTCAGGCCAGTAGATGTAAATAGATAAAAATACTGTTTAATAAATAAATATAAAACAGAACGTCTATTCAAATATGAGTATCCATTTCAAAAATAACATTTAAATGAATAAATTAAAAAATCTGTCAGATTTAATCCATTTATTAATATATATATATATATATAGAGAGAGAGAGAGAGAGAGAGAGAGAGAGATAGATAGATAGATAGATAGATAGATAGATAGATAGATAGATAGATAGATAGATAATATTAGTGGTCAATATACATATATATAAATATATATATAAATATATAAATAAATTTCCAAGAGGATAGAATCCAGGTAGAACTCAATGTCCAGGACAGAGTAAGGATATAATAAAAAGGATTAAACACTAATATTCCATGGTTATAATTTATTACATTGGAATCGTAATCACGATCCAATTCATCAGACCTACAAATTCAAAAAGAAATCGGAAAACATAACTCCGGGTATAAAAAAAAAAATTCCAGTGAGAGTGTATGTACGGGAGCGGGAAACAAGTTTGAAAGTGATATGTATGACAGCTTTAGAGAGGGGGTGTAATAGAAGAAAGAAGAACAGGAAAGGCCTAAAGGTGAAGGTGGGGATTAAAATTTAAAAGAGAGAAGTTTTAAAGAGAGCAGTTAAATAACAGTTTAAATGAGTTTAGATCATATCATTTTTATTGTGCGTAGTGTCACCACAAATGTAGACACACTTTTCCAATGTCTGTTCTTTAATTTTAATGTAGGTCAGCGATTCGATAGCGATATTATACATCGAAAAATAATTCATATTTATCTGTATCTCACTCATTTAAACCATTATTTAACTCCTCTCTTTAAAACTTCTCTCTGTTAAATTTTAATCCCCACTTTCACCTTTAGGCCTTCCTGTTCTTCTTTCTTCTATTACACCCCCTCTCTAAAGCTGTCATACATATCACTTTTCCCACTCCCGCACATACACTCTCATTAAAATTTTATTTTTTATACCCGGAGTTATATTTTCCGATTTCTTTTTGAATTTGTAGGTCTGATGAATTGGATCATGATTACAATTCCAATGTAATAAATTATAACCATGGAATATTAGTGTTTGAGCTTTTTATCATATATATATATATATATATATATATATATATATATATATATATATATATATATATATGTTCATTTCGACATGTCTGATTAAACAATTTAGACATGTGTTTGTTTCTTTTCAATAATATCCTTTCAGACTCACGTATAAGCTTTATTGTTTCCTGATTAAAGTGAGAAGAAAAGTACTATGGTTATATTTATTCATTTTTATTTTTACGAATATGTTCGATAAATTCCAATATCACCATCAGGGTTATGATGGCTAAGACAAGTATTTGTATTTGTTCAAAATAAATTTTTGCTTTTGTGGTTAGACCGCTAACAGTTCCAATCATGCACAAAGTCACAAACAGTGATTTTAAAATTTTTCCATGTTGCAAAAGTTTTTATATAAGGGAGGTAACTTGGTTAAAAAATTGAATTCTTGCTAGGTTATAATTTGCTTCCTTTTAAAAAACTGTTTAGCTTTAACATTGACATTTCTAAAGAACTATATACGATAAGCTTTTTAGAACATTTGTACAAATATTCATAATTAATTTTATAAAGTTAGTTTTAAGTTTTTAATAAAGAATCTTCAAGAATTTGTAGTTTCTGCTTATTATATTCTTGGTGAAACATTCAGGTATTGTCGACTAATATTCTTCTAAAATGTGAATGTGGACAGGAATGTTTTTGCAAATAGACGATGAATCATTCATGTATAGAATGAGCCATCTTGATAATGTTATTGTAGAATAACCAACATATACACGAGCTTTTTTGTCAGTGATGCAATATTCCAAGCGATATTTAAATTGATATATAATGTTGGTTTTCTGTAATATGTTAATTGGTGGGGAGGTATTTATTAATGATGATTAAGTTAGTTGTATGAAATTTAGTATAGCATATAAATAATTTTATTTTTTACTGGCAGCTGTGGAGATATATTAGCACAGCATCTGCAAAAACATTTTTGAAGCTATCTTTACTAAAAACTTAAAACCAACACTTAAAATTAATTATGAATATAGTACAAATGTTCTGAAATGCTTATAGTATATAGTCTTTAGAAATATCAATATTAAAACTAAAGAGTTTTTTAAAAGGAAGCAAATTATAAGTTCTAACAAGAATTCAATTTTTAACCAACTTACCTCCCTTACATAAAATCTTTGAAAACAGAAAAATTTCAAAATCACCGTTTGTGCTTTTACACACAACAGGAATTGTTAACAGGTTAACCACAAAAGCAAAAATTTATTTTGGACAAACACAATTATTTTTATTAGCCATCAAAACCCTGAAAATGATATACCAATATGTCAAAAGTACTCAGAAACAAAAATGAATAAATATGAACATGGTACTTTTCTAGGTGTATTTAATCATGAAACAAAATTTTTACGCAATTATGAAAGAATATATTATTGAAAATAACAAACCCAACATGTCTAAATTACTTAATTAGACACATTTAAAGGAAAATATATATATATATATATATATATATATATATATATATATATAAAGTGAACATAGAAGTCAACATTTAGAGGTGACAGTCTGTTTCATGCTAGATTGCATCTAGCATAAAACAGACTGTCGCCTCTAAGTGCTGACTTTTATGTTCACTTTTATATTTACACACGCTCTATCTCTGATATTGAGCACTTTATCCCATAAATATAGCACACTTTAAGACTATATTTCTTCATATATATAT
>OZ038498.1:11188467-11203467 GCA_964036315.1 Acanthosepion esculentum | reverse complement strand
TAGCATTTGTATTTGGACTCAGTGGAAAAGGGCAAGCGATAACTGAGCTGTACGAAAATAAGAACTAGATACTGGCATCGGAATGAGAACAGTCTACCCCCATAGGTTAAATGAATGGTTCAATCCAAAATTTCTTGTAGGTTACCGAGTTCAATATATACCTGATGAGGGCCGAAGGGCACAGTGGCAATGGCATTGTCATGACAATAGCAAGAATGAGGATGGTGATCTGAATACCTGTCATTTGTCTGATATTTCTCTCTGTAGAGTTTATAAAATATTACCTGACATTGCTCTGATATATATATATAAGTTTATTTATATATATGTGTTCGTGTGTGTATGTGTGATGTTTACAAGTTACTAAAATGCAGGTCTTATCAGGAAACATGTTCTTGTTTCAGCTGTTCATTAGTCTCGTCCCAAAACCCACTTTGGCCAAATTGAGTCTTTGCTATTCTATATTCTAGTTCTTCTATCAGTGCATTGGATTTTTACAAATACCCGGTTCGGCAGTTAAATACAAGTACACACATGCACACACATACCCATATGCATATGCATACATATGAATGCACACATACAGAAATAGGAACATACACACAAATGTGCACACATGTACACATACACTCCCATGTATGTGTCTAAAAATGCAGAAAACAAAATATTAAATATGTATGTGTATATTTGACTATATATATATATATATATATATATATATATATATATATATATATAAAAGTGGACATGGAAGTCAGCACTTAGAGGCGACAGTCTGTTTCATGCTAGTGCAATCATCAGGCAACTAGTGCTGTTATTTTTCTCGCCTATTTATATATATAAGGGTCAGTGGTGCATTATGGGTAGTCTATTTTGGCGGTTACTTTTACCGGAAGTCGCTTATTTGTTTATATATTTATGTCAAATTATTTTGCTTGTTTTTTTGTTTGTTTTTTTTTAAATTTTATTTTAATTTTTTATCTTATATATTTATTTTTTATTTTGATCGGTGTTTTTTTGTTAACGTAGTAAAAATTTGTTTATATAGCTTATTGTTGGTAGTCTATTATGGCGGCCATTTACCGGAAGTCGGATGTTTGCTTATTTATTTGGGTCAAATTGTTTTCCTTGTTTTTATTTATTTTCATTTTTATTTTTTATCTTATATATTTATTTATTTGTCATTGATTAAATCTATTTGTTGAATTTTGGGGTGGGATGTTGTGGTTTATTCTTACTATTATTTTGGTTGGAACATTTTTTAATTTATCTATTTGGGTTGATTATCTTTATTTGTTTTTTCTAAACGGCTAGTTTATCGTAATCAGTTGTTAGTTTATATATTTGGATGTATTTAGATCAATTTATTATACTTGTTGTTATTTGTTACACTATATATTTTTGGCTTTCGATTTTTAAGTAACGTAGTATATTATCTTTTATTAATTTTTAATTTTTTATTGTTATATAACAGTTCTTTTGTTTTGATTTTATTTCGCATATTCTAACAGGTGTTAACAGCACTAGTTGCCTGACGATTGCACTAGCATGAAACAGACTGTCGCCTCTAAGTGCTGACTTCCATGTCCACTTTTATATTTACACACGCTCTATCTCTGATATTGAGCACTTTATCCCATAAATATAGCATACTTTCAGACTATATTTCTTCATATATATATATATATATATATATATATATATATTTATGAGTACATATATATGATATTTATACACCCTTGTGCAAATTAATTGAAACAAAATGAACAATTTCATTATTATTTATTTTTTTTGTATTTTTCCAATGAAACATGACCCAGTGTACATGTTAGTACTTCATATGTCTATTCCAAAAAGTCGTTCCTTGCAGATTGACCACAGATTCTCGATTGGATTTAAATCAGGAGACTTTCCGAGCCAGTCTATAGTATTTTGGTTTGTTCACTGATAAGGCTTGCCAGTGTATTCATGCAACATTACAAATTTTCTTATGCTTCCTTAGAGTAACGTCCATCGCAGACAATGGCCGTAGGACAACTAATCGACAGTTGAGACAATAGTGTCTGGGCGTGATGAAAATCTGATGCAATCATGGATAATGCAATATTTTTCAAGGCCAAACAAATTTCATCATACACCCCGAAAATAGATTCATATTATTGCACACCACTGTAAATAACCTAATCTGAGGGAAAAATAGAAATTAATTACACCCTGTGGGTTTAAAACTGACCATATGGTGAAAGAAAGGAAACTAAAGCAGTTGTTTCAATTAATTTGCACAAGGATGTGTGTGTGTGTGTGTGTGTGTGTGTGTGTGTGTGTGTGTGTGTGTGTGTGTGTGGTATAATAGTTATCAGTCCAGAAAGTAGAATTGATGAGTTGAGTTCAACTTCTATCCAAGTCTTTGAGTCTCATTTTGTCTGAATAAAATTGAATTATGGTTGAATAGTAAAGCAAACTGGTTACAGTAGTTTTGAATAACAGCAACTTTAGGAAGAAAGCTTTGAATTTTAAATAGTGGGCAAGAAAAATAATTACTCCACTATCGTTCCTATAAAATCAAGGTAATTTTCTGATAAAAGGAAGGTGTATCTAGGTAGAGTAAAAAGGATGGTGTATCTAGGTAGAGTAAAAAGGATGGTGTATCTACGTAGAGTAAAAAGGAAGGTGTATCAATGTAGATTAAAAAGGAAGGTGTATGTAGATAGTGTAAAAAGGAAGGTGTATCTAAGTAGAGTAAAATGGAAGGTGTATGTATGTAGATTAAAAAGGAAGGTGTATGTAAGTAGAGTAAAAAGGATGGTGTATGTAAGTAGAGTAAAAAAGAAGGTGTATCTATGTAGGTTAAAAAGGAAGGTGTATCTAGGTAGAGTAAAAAGAAAGGTGTATCTAGGTAGAGCAAAAAGGAAGGTGTATCTAGGTAGAGTAAAAAGGAAGGTGTATCTAGGTAGATTAAAAAGGAAGGTGTATCTAGGTAGAGTAAAAAGGAAGGTGTATCTAGGTAGAGTAAAAAGGATGGTGTATCTACGTAGAGTAAAAAGGAAGGTGTATCAATGTAGATTAAAAAGGAAGGTGTATGTAGATAGTGTAAAAAGGAAGGTGTATCTAAGTAGAGTAAAATGGAAGGTGTATGTATGTAGATTAAAAAGGAAGGTGTATGTAAGTAGAGTAAAAAGGATGGTGTATGTAAGTAGAGTAAAAAGAAAGGTGTATCTAGGTAAAGCAAAAAGGAAGGTGTATCTAGGTAGAGTAAAAAGGAAGGTGTATCTAGGTAGATTAAAAAGGAAGGTGTATCTAGGTAGAGTAAAAAGGAAGGTGTATCTAGGTAGAGTAAAAAGGATGGTGTATCTAGGTAGAGTAAAAAGGAAGGTGTATCTAGGTAGATTAAAAAGGAAGGTGTATGTAGGTACAGTAATAAGGATGGTGTATCTAAGTAGAGTAAAAAGGAAGGTGTATCTAGGTAGAGTAAAAAGGAAGGTGTATCTAGGTAGAGTAAAAAGGATGGTGTATCTAGGTAGAGTAAAAAGGAAGGTGTATCTAGGTAGAGTAAAAAGGAAGGTGTATCTAGGTAGATTAAAAAGGAAGGTGTATGTAGGTACAGTAATAAGGATGGTGTATCTAGATAGGTTAAAAAGGAAGGTATATCTAGGTAGGTTAAAAAGGAAGGTGTATCTAGGTAGAGTAAAAAGGATGGTGTATCTAAGTAGAGTAAAAAGGAAGGTGTATCTAGGTAGAGTTAAAAGGAAGGTGTATCTAAGTAGAGTGAAAAGGAATGTGTATCTATGTAGATTAAAAAGGAAGGTGTATGTAGGTACAGTAATAAGGATGGTGTATCTAGGTAGAGTAAAAAGGAAGGTGTATCTAGGTAGAGTAAAAAGGAAGGTGTATCTAGGTAGAGTCATGGCTGCCTAAGTTCTGAAGGAGCCTAGCAATTTTAAAATGCTATGTAAATTTTAAGTCATGAAGTCAAAATATTATACCAAAAGCAGACAATGACGATAATGCAGATTTACAAGCTTAAAAGATCCAAAATTTATGCCAGTTTTTTATTTATAAGAAAGCTTCTGATGCCTAAGAATGTGGATCATTAAAGATGACTCATTTATTGTGAATACACAGAAGCACATCTTAAAAACATGATGAATTTTAAATAAGTCTTTGTCGGACATGATGTAATTTTTCTAATAATTTATTTAATTGCAATAGAGGTTAACATAATACACTACACTAAGCAGGTGCACACTTTAAATGAGAACATAATTTGAAAGTTAGCTTGCTATTCATTTTCTCTCAGTTATTTAAATTTCAATGAATATTTATCAATTTTATTTCAAAATTATTAATGTTACTGTCATTATTTAAATTCAAATATTATTTCTCACTAAAAAAGAGATCCAGAAAAAATAAATTATAAAAACTATCAGTTCTTATCAGATAATTATGTAATGAAAACATCAAAAATCTTACATACTGATAGAATTTGATAAGAATCATTTTGTTAAATATTTGCAAGCAAATCTACGTGAAATAGACTACCTCATTATTTTTTACATAAAGTGATTTATTGTTATCATGAAAGGTGATTACATTTGTGCAGCAAGGAGTTTAACACGAGAAGAATTTTCATTTGAATGACCAGTGCAGTTCATCAAGAGAAGGATTTTCATTTGTACAGCCAGTACAGTTCATCAGGAGAATTTTCATTTGTATAGCCAGTACAGTTCATCAAGAGAAGGATTTTCATTTGTAAGGCCATTACAGTTCAAGAGGAGAATTTTCATTTGTGCAGCAATGAGTTTATCATGAGAAAGAATTTTATTTTTGTGGCAATGAGTTTACTATGCAAAGAAATTTCTTTTGCACAGTAATGAGTTTTATCATGAGAAGAAAATTCATTTCATGAAAAGATTGCATTTTTGCTGCAATGATTTCTTCAGGAGAAGGAATTGCATTTGTGCAGCAATGAGTTTAACATGAAAAGATTGCATTTTTGCTGCAATGATTTCTTCAGGAGAAGGAATTGCATTTGTGCAGCAATGAGTTTAACATGAAAAGATTGCATTTTTGCTGCAATGATTTCTTCAGGAGAAGGAATTGCATTTGTGCAGCAATGAGTTTAACATGAAAAGATTGCATTTTTGCTGCAATGATTTCTTCAGGAGAAGGAATTGCATTTGTGCAGCAATGAGTTTAACATGAAAAGATTGCATTTTTGCTGCAATGATTTCTTCAGGAGAAGGAATTGCATTTGTGCAGCAATGAGTTTAACATGAAAAGATTGCATTTTTGCTGCAATGATTTCTTCAGGAGAAGGAATTGCATTTGTGCAGCAATGAGTTTAACATGAAAAGATTGCATTTTTGCTGCAATGATTTCTTCAGGAGAAGGAATTGCATTTGTGCAGCAATGAGTTTAACATGAAAAGATTGCATTTTTGCTGCAATGATTTCTTCAGGAGAAGGAATTGCATTTGTGCAGCAATGAGTTTAACATGAAAAGATTGCATTTTTGCTGCAATGATTTCTTCAGGAGAAGGAATTGCATTTGTGCAGCAATGAGTTTAACATGAAAAGATTGCATTTTTGCTGCTAGGATTTCTTCAGGAGAAGGAATTGCATTTGTGCAGCAATGAGTTTAACATGAAAAGATTGCATTTTTGCTGCAATGATTTCTTCAGGAGAAGGAATTGCATTTGTGCAGCAATGAGTTTAACATGAAAAGATTGCATTTTTGCTGCAATGATTTCTTCAGGAGAAGGAATTGCATTTGTGCAGCAATGAGTTTAACATGAAAAGATTGCATTTTTGCTGCAATGATTTCTTCAGGAGAAGGAATTGCATTTGTGCAGCAATGAGTTTAACATGAAAAGATTGCATTTTTGCTGCTATGATTTCTTCAGGAGAAGGAATTGCATTTGTGCAGCAATGAGTTTAACATGAAAAGATTGCATTTTTGCTGCAATGATTTCTTCAGGAGAAGGAATTGCATTTGTGCAGCAATGAGTTTAACATGAAAAGATTGCATTTTTGCTGCAATGATTTCTTCAGGAGAAGGAATTGCATTTGTGCAGCAATGAGTTTAACATGAAAAGATTGCATTTCGCTGCAATGATTTCTTCAGGAGAAGGAATTGCATTTGTGCAGCAATGAGTTTAACATGAAAAGATTGCATTTTTGCTGCAATGATTTCTTCAGCAGAAGGAATTGCATTTGTGCAGCAATGAGTTTAACATGAAAAGATTGCATTTTTGCTGCAATGATTTCTTCAGGAGAAGGAATTGCATTTGTGCAGCAATGAGTTTAACATGAAAAGATTGCATTTTTGCTGCAATGATTTCTTCAGGAGAAGGAATTGCATTTGTGCAGCAATGAGTTTAACATGAAAAGATTGCATTTTTGCTGCAATGATTTCTTCAGGAGAAGGAATTGCATTTGTGCAGCAATGAGTTTAACATGAAAAGATTGTATTTTTGCTGCAATGATTTCTTCAGGAGAAGGAATTGCATTTGTGCAGCAATGAGTTTAACATGAAAAGATTGCATTTTTCCTACAATGATTTCTTCAGGAGAAGGAATTGCATTTGTGCAGCAATGAGTTTAACATGAAAAGATTGCATTTTTGCTGCAATGATTTCTTCAGGAGAAGGAATTGCATTTGTGCAGCAATGAGTTTAACATGAAAAGATTGCATTTTTGCTGCTATGATTTCTTCAGGAGAAGGAATTGCATTTGTGCAGCAATGAGTTTAACATGAAAAGATTGCATTTTTGCTGCAATGATTTCTTCAGGAGAAGGAATTGCATTTGTGCAGCAATGAGTTTAACATGAAAAGATTGCATTTTTGCTGCAATGATTTCTTCAGCAGAAGGAATTGCATTTGTGCAGCAATGAGTTTAACATGAAAAGATTGCATTTTTGCTGCAATGATTTCTTCAGCAGAAGGAATTGCATTTGTGCAGCAATGAGTTTAACATGAAAAGATTGTATTTTTGCTGCAATGATTTCTTCAGGAGAAGGAATTGCATTTGTGCAGCAATGAGTTTAACATGAAAAGATTGCATTTTTCCTACAATGATTTCTTCAGGAGAAGGAATTGCATTTGTGCAGCAATGAGTTTAACATGAAAAGATTGCATTTTTGCTGCAATGATTTCTTCAGGAGAAGGAATTGCATTTGTGCAGCAATGAGTTTAACATGAAAAGATTGCATTTTTGCTGCAATGATTTCTTCAGGAGAAGGAATTGCATTTGTGCAGCAATGAGTTTAACATGAAAAGATTGCATTTTTGCTGCAATGATTTCTTCAGGAGAAGGAATTGCATTTGTGCAGCAATGAGTTTAACATGAAAAGATTGCATTTTTGCTGCAATGATTTCTTCAGGAGAAGGAATTGCATTTGTGCAGCAATGAGTTTAACATGAAAAGATTGCATTTTTGCTGCAATGATTTCTTCAGCAGAAGGAATTGCATTTGTGCAGCAATGAGTTTAACATGAAAAGATTGTATTTTTGCTGCAATGATTTCTTCAGGAGAAGGAATTGCATTTGTGCAGCAATGAGTTTAACATGAAAAGATTGCATTTTTGCTGCAATGATTTCTTCAGGAGAAGGAATTGCATTTGTGCAGCAATGAGTTTAACATGAAAATTTTTATTTTTGCTGCAATGATTTCTTCAGGAGAAGGAATTGCATTTGTGCAGCAATGAGTTTAACATGAAAAGATTGCATTTTTGCTGCAATGATTTCTTCAGGAGAAGGAATTGCATTTGTGCAGCAATGAGTTTAACATGAAAAGATTGTATTTTTGCTGCAATGATTTCTTCAGGAGAAGGAATTGCATTTGTGCAGCAATGAGTTTAACATGAAAAGATTGCATTTTTGCTGCAATGATTTCTTCAGGAGAAGGAATTGCATTTGTGCAGCAATGAGTTTAACATGAAAAGATTGCATTTTTGCTGCAATGATTTCTTCAGGAGAAGGAATTGCATTTGTGCAGCAATGAGTTTAACATGAAAAGATTGCATTTTTGCTGCAATGATTTCTTCAGGAGAAGGAATTGCATTTGTGCAGCAATGAGTTTAACATGAAAAGATTGCATTTTTGCTGCAATGATTTCTTCAGGAGAAGGAATTGCATTTGTGCAGCAATGAGTTTAACATGAAAATTTTTATTTTTGCTGCAATGATTTCTTCAAGAGAAGGAATTGCATTTGTGCAGCAATGAGTTTAACATGAAAAGATTGCATTTTTGCTGCAATGATTTCTTCAGGAGAAGGAATTGCATTTGTGCAGCAATGAGTTTAACATGAAAAGATTGCATTTTTGCTGCAATGATTTCTTCAGGAGAAGGAATTGCATTTGTGCAGCAATGAGTTTAACATGAAAAGATTGCATTTTTGCTGCAATGATTTCTTCAGGAGAAGGAATTGCATTTGTGCAGCAATGAGTTTAACATGAAAAGATTGCATTTTTGCTGCAATGATTTCTTCAGGAGAAGGAATTGCATTTGTGCAGCAATGAGTTTAACATGAAAAGATTGCATTTTTGCTGCTATGATTTCTTCAGGAGAAGGAATTGCATTTGTGCAGCAATGAGTTTAACATGAAAAGATTGCATTTTTGCTGCAATGATTTCTTCAGGAGAAGGAATTGCATTTGTGCAGCAATGAGTTTAACATGAAAAGATTGCATTTTTGCTGCAATGATTTCTTCAGCAGAAGGAATTGCATTTGTGCAGCAATGAGTTTAACATGAAAAGATTGTATTTTTGCTGCAATGATTTCTTCAGGAGAAGGAATTGCATTTGTGCAGCAATGAGTTTAACATGAAAAGATTGCATTTTTCCTACAATGATTTCTCCAGGAGAAGGAATTGCATTTGTGCAGCAATGAGTTTAACATGAAAAGATTGCATTTTTGCTGCAATGATTTCTTCAGGAGAAGGAATTGCATTTGTGCAGCAATGAGTTTAACATGAAAAGATTGCATTTTTGCTGCAATGATTTCTTCAGGAGAAGGAATTGCATTTGTGCAGCAATGAGTTTAACATGAAAAGATTGCATTTTTGCTGCAATGATTTCTTGAGGAGAAGGAATTGCATTTGTGCAGCAATGAGTTTAACATGAAAAGATTGCATTTTTGCTGCAATGATTTCTTCAGGAGAAGGAATTGCATTTGTGCAGCAATGAGTTTAACATGAAAAGATTGCATTTTTGCTGCAATGATTTCTTGAGGAGAAGGAATTGCATTTGTGCAGCAATGAGTTTAACATGAAAAGATTGCATTTTTGCTGCAATGATTTCTTCAGGAGAAGGAATTGCATTTGTGCAGCAATGAGTTTAACATGAAAAGATTGCATTTTTGCTGCAATGATTTCTTCAGGAGAAGGAATTGCATTTCTGCAGCAATGAGTTTAACATGAAAAGATTGCATTTTTGCTGCAATGATTTCTTCAGCAGAAGGAATTGCATTTGTGCAGCAATGAGTTTAACATGAAAAGATTGTATTTTTGCTGCAATGATTTCTTCAGGAGAAGGAATTGCATTTGTGCAGCAATGAGTTTAACATGAAAAGATTGCATTTTTGCTGCAATGATTTCTTCAGGAGAAGGAATTGCATTTGTGCAGCAATGAGTTTAACATGAAAAGATTGCATTTTTGCTGCAATGATTTCTTCAGAAGAAGGAATTGCATTTGTGCAGCAATGAGTTTAACATGAAAAGATTGCATTTTTGCTGCAATGATTTCTTCAGGAGAAGGAATTGCATTTGTGCAGCAATGAGTTTAACATGAAAATTTTTATTTTTGCTGCAATGATTTCTTCAAGAGAAGGAATTGCATTTGTGCAGCAATGAGTTTAACATGAAAAGATTGCATTTTTGCTGCAATGATTTCTTCAGGAGAAGGAATTGCATTTGTGCAGCAATGAGTTTAACATGAAAAGATTGCATTTTTGCTGCAATGATTTCTTCAGGAGAAGGAATTGTATTTGTGCAGCAATGAGTTTAACATGAAAATTTTTATTTTTGCTGCAATGATTTCTTCAAGAGAAGGAATTGCATTTGTGCAGCAATGAGTTTAACATGAAAAGATTGCATTTTTGCTGCAATGATTTCTTCAGGAGAAGGAAATGCATTTCTGCAGCAATGACTTTAACATGAAAAGACTGCATTTTTGCTGCAATGATTTCTTCAGGAGAAGGAATTGCATTTGTGCAGCAATGAGTTTAACATGAAAAGATTGCATTTTTGCTGCAATGATTTCTTCAGGAGAAGGAAATGCATTTGTGCAGCAATGAGTTTAACATGAAAATATTGCATTTTTGCTGCAATGATTTCTTCAGGAGAAGGAATTGCATTTGTGCAGCAATGAGTTTAACATGAAAAGATTGCATTTTTGCTGCAATGATTTCTTCAGGAGAAGGAATTGCATTTGTGCAGCAATGAGTTTAACATGAAAAGATTGCATTTTTGCTGCAATGATTTCTTCAGGAGAAGGAAATGCATTTGTGCAGCAATGAGTTTAACATGAAAAGATTGCATTTTTGCTGCAATGATTTCTTCAGGAGAAGGAAATGCATTTGTGCAGCAATGAGTTTAACATGAAAAGATTGCATTTTTGCTGCAATGATTTCTTCAGGAGAAGGAATTGCATTTCTGTAGCAATGAGTTTATCAGAAAGAGTGATTTCATTTCTGCAGCAACGTGTTTTTCATGGAAAGAAATTTCATTTGTGAAGCAATATGTTTATCTTAAGAAGAAATTACTTTTCTGTGTCAATGAGTTTAACATGAAAAGAAATTTCATTAGTGCATCAATAAATATATTATGACAGTTAATTTCATTTGTGCAGCAAATTTTTATCATGAGAAGTAATTTAATTTGTGTATCAATGTGTTTATTGTGAGAATAAATAACATTTGTGCAGCAGGAGTTTATGACAAAAAGAATTTCATATGTGCAACAATGAATTTATCCTGAGAAGAAATTTCATTTTCGCAGCAATTATTTTATTATGAGTAGAAATTTCTGTGGTACATCAAGGAGTTTATCATGAGAAAAAATTTCATTTGTGCGTCATTGATGTTATCATGAGAATAAATTCCAATTTAATAAATAAATTTAATAATAATGTATAAATGAGTTTATCCGAGAAGAAACTTCATTTTCACAACAATAAATTTATTATGTGTAGAAATTTCATTTTTGCAGCAATGAATTTAGCCTGAAAAGTAATATCATTTATGCAGCAATGATTTTCACATGAGAAGAAATTCCTTTGTGCATCAATGAGTTTATCATGAGAAGAAATTCAATTTGTTCAACAATGAGAATCTTGTGAAAAGAAATTTAATTTGTGCAGCAATCAGTTTATCATGTGAATAAACTTCATTTGTGCAACAATGACCTTATCATGAGATGAAATTTAATTTGTGAAGCAAAGTTTTTATCATGCAACTATATTTCCTTTATGCAGTATTGAGTTTATTATGAGAAGAAATTTCATTTGTGCAGCAAGGATTTTATCAGGATAATAAATTTCATTTGCACTGCAATTAGTTTATCATAAGAAGAATTTTTATTTGTTCAACATTGAGGTTTTTAATGCAAAGTAATTTCTGAAATAAAATGAAAATTTAATAAAAAAAATCTAATTTTTTATAAGACTTTTTACTCTATTCACATTATTCGGACTATTGTCCTAATCTTTGTCGCCATGTTTATCACAACATTCCGGCCATTGTACACTCCGGCCTTCTTCAGTTGGTTGGAATGTCAAACTGAACCCTTTATTTCGCTCACTGGAGTAGACTGTTCTAGTTCCACATATCGTGATTTTTTTTTTAATGGATGTCAGTTAACTCCTGTTAATTCCCCTCTGAATGTTCTCCACTGCCTTAACAAGGATAAAGGCATTAGATAGATCCAGTGACAGGACCCAAAGAGGGTGACTTCAATACCTGGTTAAGGCAGTAGAGAACTTTCAGAGGGGAATTAACAGGAGATAACTGACATCCATTAAAAAAAAATGGCATGTGGAACTAGAATAGTCTATCCCTGTGAGCGAAATAAAGGGTTCAGTTCGACATTCCAACCACCTGCAGAAGGCTGGAGCACACAATGGCCGAAATCTTGTGATAAACATGGCGACAAAGATGAGGACGATAGTTTGAATAATGTAAATAGTGTACATAATACCTCATCTCAGAAATATAGAAGGATATTGAAAGGCCGAAATGTTGTGATAAATATGGCAACAAAGATGAGGACAATAGTCCAAATAATGTAAATAGTATGCATAATACCTCATCTCAGAAATATAGACAGATACTGACAGGCCGAAACGTTGTAATAAATATGGCGACATAGATGAAGACAATAGTCCGAATAATGTAAATAGTGTACTTAATACCTCATCTCAGAAATATAGACAGATACTGAAAGGCCGAAACATTGTAATAAATATGGCAAGAAAGATGACGACAATAGTCCAAATAATGTAAATAGTGTACATAATACCTCATCTCAGAAATATAGACAGATACTGAAAGGCCGAAACGTTGTGATAAATATGGCAAGAAAGATGAGGACAATAGTCCGAATAATGTAAATAGTGTACATAATACCTCATCTCAGAAATAAAAACAGATACAGACTTTTTACTGTTATCATAGAATTCTGAGTTGTAATCATCGCTTGTCAAGTGGAAAACTGAAAAGAAGCACATTTAGAATATGTCTCTGGGCGCCCATACTTTCGGCCTTGTGCCACATCTAAGCTACACTTGGAAAATCCCTATGTCTCTGTGTGTATGTTTGTGTGTGTTTCTGCGTGTTTATTTATGTTGATCTCTATGATGCTTTGTGTTTCTCTGTGTGTGTGTGTGTGTGTGTGTGTGTGTGTGTGTGTGTGTGTGTGCTTACTGTATACTGCATTTAGAAATGATTTTAAATTCTTAAAAATTCACACTTCAATGCTGATGTATGTTTGTCATGTTTTCATCTCTTGCACACGCTCCTTTATTCCAAATAAAAGGATCAGTTTTCAGATGTAAGTCTCCTTTAGTCTTCACGCTTTCATTCCTATTTTATCTCTTTATGTAATTATATGTCACATGCAACTTTTCAGGTTCCAAAGCAATACACAATGACAACACCAAAAAACTCAAAAAAGGGCATTTGACCCTCAATTCTCACACAGAAGTACATGTTAATCACATGGACCAAATTGAGTACTGCACAAAGAACAACAAATATGGATGCTGGATAATGGGGAACAGATTTCATGGATTTGAAAATCAAAACCACTGAATAGAGAAATCATTTCAAAAGAAATGCATTTTCTGTTTTGACTAAAGAGAAAGAAATTATATAAGAGGCTCATCTGGAATATGGGCACTAAAATGAGCAAACCACTAACAATGGCTTGTAAGATTAATCTTCTCTAATATCATAAGAACAAAAATGGTGTTTCAAGAATTTAAGTATTTGTTTTTCATTGTTTTTTCTTTATTCTTTTTTCAGATTCTCCAGCAGCAACAACAGCTCTGTCCAGTCTTATTATGACTCCACATGCACCTTTGGTGGTCAATTCAACCCCTAATACTCCCCACACAACAGCTGCTCCAGTGACAACCACAGGAAGTGATACTCCTAATGTGCTACCTGGTAAGGCAAACAAAATGGTTTTCCTTTCTTGCTCATTTTTATTGCTTGCTTATCAAAGACAAAAAAGCAGACTTTTTTTTTTCATTTTACTATTTAGGAAACTGAAAATATGTGAACCCTTTTATAGCCTTTTAGTGAAGAAAAAAGGCCAAGATTGGAATACATGTATATTGAAAATAACATATACACGGATATTGGAAATAGGCAGTAAGACCCATCTGAAATCTCCTTATGCCACTCATACAAATTACCATATTTTCCTGCTTATAAGACGCTGCAACTTGGAAGATGCACCCTGACATTGGAAAGAAATTTCTAAGAAAAACAAAGTCCTTCTCATACAACAACACATTCACCATGCGTCCCTCACATACTGGTGCCACATATTGTTTACATTAATCATTATTTACATTATTCGGACTATTGTCCTCATCTTTGTCGCCATATTTATTACAACATTTCGGCCATTTTACACTCTGGCCTTCTTCAGGTGGTTGGAATGTCAAACTGAACCCTTTATTTCACTCTTTGGGATAGACTGTTCTAGTTCCATGTGCCATGTTTAATGAATGTCAGTTATCAGTTATCTCCTGTTAATTTCCCTCTGAAAGTTCTCCACTGCCTTAACCGGGTATTGAACTCACACTCTTTATATTAATCACTCGTCCGATTTTTTTTGCATGGCAATGACATACTAGTCAAGAACAGAAAGGCTCCCACCACTGCTAGTGAACTAAGCTTGTGGCTCGGCTCCAGGAAGGTCTATAGTCCTGGAAATACTTGTAACTGCTAAGTACTGAGGTTACATCAAATCAAAGACCGAATTAGATAGATAGCTAACATTATAGTGTAATGACTCAACATACAAATCCACGTCCCTATCAGTCAAGCCAATTAGGTGACCGTCCAAGCTTACTTGAGCCTGGGTGTTGCCTTACATTTGTCTTGGAAAGCACACACATATTTTTCAGGATATGTTTTAGGAAAGAAGTGCATCTTGCAAGCCAGAAAATACAGTTCTTCACTCAATATTGAACTGAGTCCATGACATGATAGGCTCTTCTGTTTTCCGTGGGGAAATGAACTTGCTAGCAAAATATAATTGACAGTTCAGTCAGTCATTTAAATGCCATACATGATACATGCTTGGGCGATCATGTATCTTTCAATATATGACTGACAAGGAAGATTTTTTTCCACAGTAGGATGCCATTTCTTTCTGCAGTACACTGGTTACTAACCAAGGCTAGGGGATGGATTCATACCTTTCCCAAGGGTATTTGTGCATAAGTAAATCTAATGAAATTGACTGGAATTAGAATGGCTCATGTCACACTAA
>OZ038498.1:11165967-11183467 GCA_964036315.1 Acanthosepion esculentum | reverse complement strand
TATTTTTCATTTTTCTTTCTTTCAATTTTCTCCAAATTTTCGAAAATGTGTGTAACTGGTTTTGCTTGTTTGAAAATGTTAAGACAATCAGTTATCCTGAAATTATAAGAATTATGCAGTGTCAACTTTTATTGTTGCCTTTTTCTTTCTTTTTATATATATATATATATATATATATATGAACATACACAAACACAACAGTACAACAGTTGTTTAAAATGCTTTCATTATTTTTCATTACCAAACAAATATTCTTTTAATGATCAGACAAACATTAGTATTATATTAATTTTGTTGATAACCCTTGCTTTTCTTTGGTACACCATTTTCCAGCAGGATCCAAGCTTCCCAAAGAATTTATGAAATATTTGTGCTTGTCTACAAAACTGATTCCTCTCTTTGATGTCATTTCCTGTAAAACTTTCATCTATTTTACTGTTCAAATGAAAATGAAGAAATGCAACTCTTTAGGAATTTGGCCCAACTTAGTCATTTGGCATCATAAAATTTTATTTTTATTGACACTTTTTTTATGCTTCTTCAATTTCTCTCAGTTGCTTTTGTCTAATCCTTTTCTATCAGTGATCCTGAAATATTGACAATGATAAAACTATATGCAGTGCTGGTTCGATATTTCTTCATTTATTTTTAGCATTTGTCCTTTTTGTAGAAAGAAAAATTAATAAGATTTATTTGTTTAGGCAATTTTTTTTTTTTTGACAGAATCATCTTATCTAAGTATCCTTTTTTTCTCACAGTTTCAGCCTCTCATTTCTAGAAGATAGTTAATAAGCTTTTTAGCTTCCCGTGCAGATGTTCATACTCCTTGCTTCCTTCCAAATGCAAATAAGAAGAATTAGTTTTATTTCATTTTGATTGGCTACCCAACTCTTAGTAGAGGACCCTTCTGCTGAAAGGCCAGATGAGTGTGCTTTCTGCTTGACTTTGCCGTATGCTTATTTTTGTATTATTGGTTCAAAAATAGTTGGCAGGCAATTTCGAAAAGAGAAAGTCAAGCTTTCCATTATAGACTTTTGTCTTTTCACATTGCTGTTTTGTATCATTTGATACATCTGCATTTTCATTCTTGTTGCAAAGAATTGGATTCAGTGGAGCAAAAACAATCAGTTCTTTGAAAAACCTCTATTGTTATACTTCAGGACATTTTCCATCATTTTTACTTGTCCTTCTTACAATGGTAGCTTGGTGTCACCTGCTTTGACAGATGGATGTGTTGTTTTCTAAATGATTCTACAAGTTTTTCCTTGTGAATCTTAGACAAAAGAATCAGGGTTCAGATTGTCTTACAATTCTTGAGCAAACAATCCTTTGTAGGTTCTTCATATATCAAAACAGTGGCAAACAAATTTGATAAAATGCCTTTCATAAAATAGGGGCCAATGGGGGGGTAGATGAATGCGGAGATAACAATGCTTGATGTATTTTCTTATCTGATAATCTCCCAGCAGAAAACTCTACTTTCAG
Organism: Acanthosepion esculentum; assembly: GCA_964036315.1. Classification (NCBI taxonomy): domain Eukaryota; kingdom Metazoa; phylum Mollusca; class Cephalopoda; order Sepiida; family Sepiidae; genus Acanthosepion; species Acanthosepion esculentum. The sequence goes on along the minus strand of OZ038498.1, from coordinate 11,181,982 downwards.
GCTATAACTGGTTTGTTTTAAATTGTCTAAATCTTTGAGAGCTTTCTTAACAGTGAAATGTCAGGTCAGGTTGTGTTGAAAGGAAAAGTTATATGAATCTTAAACTTATTCCTTTATTATTAGGAAGCAATGACAAGAATCCAAAAGCGTTGTCCAAAGCTTTTAGTTATGCTCCTCTTTTACAGTAACATTAGTAGAGAAAATAAATCTATTCAGTTTTCACCTTTTATTCAATAAATTTCATTTCTTCTGTTATACAAAAGAATGATGAATGCAAATCAAAAACAACAATTTACCAACCATTATTCATTTCTGTTTTTACAATCACATGCTGTTCAGGTTTGTCTTTTAAATGATCATTCAGATGATTACAGTTTTTCTTGTTATTATTAAGGTTCTTGTCAATATGGTTATTCCTATTCTTATCATGATAATCAAAGAATTTTTAGTCCTGAAATCATTGCCTCTTTTTTTCATTGCCTTCCACCATGACAGTTTTTGTAACTGATATGGTCTTCACACTTCTTTCTTCCTAACTTGTGCAATCCAAATTTCATTTCAACCTCTGTCGAGTGTATCAGCCATAAAATATTTTGAGGGAAAACAACAAATGAAAAATGAAAACCAAAGTTTAATTCCTTCATCCCATTAACGTGGATAATCTTTATATTAATATTATCTACCTACCTAACTACCTACCTACCTACCTAACTAATTTACATTCCGATGTAATTTGTGTTTCAAAGGAAAAAATATTAAATAAAGCTTCATCCACTTTAAAACATCAAAGGGGGTAAAGGAGTAATAAAAACTAAAGACAACAAGCCTATTTCTGTCTGTGTGTCTTTCTTTCATCTTCATTTCTTCCCCTTTCTTTTTTATCTGCTTTTCTTTTCACTTTTCTCAAGCTTTTTGACTTACCTTCTACTTTTTACTGGCTACTCCTTCAATCTCCCTTCCCTACCCGTCCTGTACTCATTTCAATTTTGTAGCTATATGGAAATAAATAGATAAGAAACTAATGGCTATATATATATATATATATATATATATATATATATATATATATATGTGATAAATGTTATAATTCTTGTATATTTATTCATAAATAAACATAAAATCATATTTATGCATTTGAACACACAGAAGTTAAAACTAAAAATGCTCAACTTAGCTTAACAACAACACACATACATACACAATGTCACACATTATATTACAGCATGCCTAATATATATATATATATATATATATATATATATATATATATATATATATATATATGTATATGTATATATATATGCAGGTATGCAGAAAAATAGGAAAGAACACTTTAGGTAAATAATCCGGTGTTCCTTAGTATTTTTGCTTTTATTTTCAAAAAGACAGTGCTCCATACAGAAGTAGAGCTTATATTATAATATTTTTTGTTTTAAAAATATGATTCCTTCGCTACATAAGAGTTCTCATGTTTCAAAAGCGAGAGCCGAGACCCTTAATATAATTTTTGAAATTATGTTGAGTTAAGGTGTCTGGTCATGCTTCCTCGTCAAGCGAGAATTTGGGAATTGTTGTTTTTGATTCCCAAATTCTCGCTTTACGAGGAAGCATGACCAGACACCTTAACTCAACATAATTTCAAAAATTATATTAGGGGTCTCGGCTCTCGCTTTTGAAACATGAGAACTCTTATGTAGTGAAGGAATCATATTTTTAAAACAAAAAATATTATAAGACATATATATATATATATATATATATATATATATATATATATATATATATATATATATATATGTATATATGTATGTATGTATTTAGCCATATAAAAGTGAGCATGGACACATATACATACACACATACACCTATATCCAGGTATGGGATAAGAACAAATACAGCATAATATATATATATATATATATATATATATATATATATAGATAGATAGATAGATAGATAGATATGGGTATGATAAAAAATGCATATATGCCCATATACTTGTATATACATATATATATATATATTTCTATCTTCGTTATTATAAATACAGTTATCAATGTTATAAAACAGAGCTATTAAGTATATATATGTGAATATACATAATATCCAACGTCAATAGCATGACCCAAAGTTTCATGTAAATCTGCAATCTTCAGTGTTAGAATAAACCAGAATGTATTTGGCACCTGAAGATTGTAGATTTGCATGAAACTCCAAGTCATGCTATCAACATTGGATATTAATTATATTCACTAATATATATATATATATATATATATATATATATATATATATATATATATATATATATAAAGAATCTATTAAATAAAAGGGATGAAATATTAAAAAATGAAAACATAAAAGATTTCTGAGCAGACTGCGTTAATATCTGGATTATTTTGTATTTTATTTCAGAATTGCCGATGATATAAGAAATATGTCAATTAGATTATAAGATAGAATATTTTTATAATGCTTACCACCAGATTAGCTAAATTGGTGAAACTGCAGTAGTGAGTGACCAACCCTTTTATATAGTATAATTTAACTCAGATTTTATATATCTTGCAGAAGTGTTGAGATTTCACACTTATACACACACTCATACTAATATATACACATATACACATCACACACACTCCCAAAGAACTAAAAGATAACATACACATGACCAACATAAAGAATGACCAAAATTAACGATAAAAAATACAAATGAAAACTACAGATAAAGTTCACTTTTGTCAGAGATAGTCATTTACTCCTGTAGTTCACTGCTACTAACAAGCAAGGATTTTTTCTCCTGATGATGGCCATGCTGGCCGAAACTAGTCGAGGAACCTAATTGAAATAATAAAACAAAAAATATTAATAGAGAACCCAGTGTGTCTGAAAATTTTAATTATTTAATATTTTTTATTGCTCAAAACATATATATATATATATATATATATATATATATATATATATATACAAGGATAGGATTGGTGTATATGGAATAAATTCCAATAACCACCAAATACTATTCTTAAAAGAGTGCTCAATACAGAGTAGAGCAAATATAATTATTTATTTAAAAATTATAACATAAATATGTTATAAAATCACTACAAAAATAGCCATTTTGTTTCAACACCTCCGGTGTCTTATCAAGTGATGATGTTGAATGTAGAATAAAGTGTTTTAAAAGTTTCAAATTAATTAACGATCCTTCGCATATATATGTTCATACCTACAAAGGCTCTATCTCTGATACTGAGAATGCTTCTCCAACAAATAAAGGAAATTTTAATCAATATAATTATTTATATATAGTTCATTAAATATGCTTTTCTAAGGCACTGGGTGAAAGGTCATCAATAATGTTTTATGACCAAGACATTTCTGGTGTTTCAACATCAGACTCCGTTCTCTGGTTAACCCAATCAGGGCTAATTGGACCCTGAACCACCTTCGTATAACTGGAAACCATTCCATGAATATTTACTGATATTACACATATATTGATAACTTAAGCCATGGATTTACTGTTGTCAAGCATAGCCAACATATTGTTGTCAAGGAAGATTATCAAAATGCCCTTAGTTACTGTAGAATATGTATCGTTCCAAAAAGATAGTGTGGCAAGAAGTTTGAAATTGGGGACTATTTAGAATTGTCTCCCTTTGCTTATTTGAATGGTTATGTAAAAATGAGCGAAATTTATTGATAATGTTTTATCTAAAAATAGCTCATAAATTTTTAACTTTCCAAGGAAGTTACATTCATATGATGATATTATTTCTAGACTCTACACAAGTTTCCATTCACAATCTCTCTCTCTCTCTCTCTCTCTCTCTCTCTCTCTCTCTCTCTCTCTCTCTCTCTCTCTCTCTCTCTCTCTCTCTTCTTACATCTTTTCAGAGCAATTTTACAAAAATTTTGTAAAATTGGTCTGAAGAGATGCAAGTCTAAGTCCACAAAATAAATTATCACCTGATCGAATGGATTTTTAAGGATTCTGTATTCATTATTTATTTATTTATTTATTTATATATATATATATAATGAAAAACAAACACTTAAAAAACCATAGGTGATATTTATTTCATTGAGTTGATAAAAAAACAGCTTCAAATCTTCAGACCTGTAAACCAAATGGAAATGGAAATTTTTGCTCTGTCTTTGACATAGAGCTCTCAACGGATCTATATCCTCTTGGAAATTTCATATGGATTACTAATAATTTTATTATTAATATATATATATATATATATATATATATATATATATATAAGATTTAAAATAACACTAACACTAACCTTTTCCACTATCTTCCATGGTTTCCACCAATAAAGTCTTCTTGAGGCAGTGAAAAAGGATGCCATTATTGGTAGAAACTGCAATAAAAGAAAAGGTCAGTGTTTGTAATATTTTAGATCTTAACACACTCTACACTTTCAATTTTTTGGAATTATGTATTGAGTACTTTTTAATATAACCGTTTCCCAGACAAGGTAAACCCTTTCTCGTAAAAAGTTTTATTAAATATATATATATACATGTGTGTGTGTGTGTGTGTGTGTGTGCATGTTTAGATATATATATATATATATATATATATATATTCATGCACGTTTCATTAAATAATATAGACAAGTGTTGTCTATTTATTTTATGTAAATTCTTTTCATATCGTCTGATACGCTTAATATCATTATCATTAAACAATAATAATAATATACATTTAATGATAATGTTATTAATTTATCAGACGATATGAAAAGAATTTACAAAAAATAAATAGACAACACTTGTCTATATTATTTAATGAAACATCTATGAATGAAAAAATGCTGCCTAAATACACACAATTTAAATCATATATATATATATATGATATCACTTAATGATTAGTAGGGATAATTCCAAGGAGGATATAAATCCAAAGAGAGCTCAATGTAAGAACAGAGCAGATATAATAATGAATACAAAATCCTTAAAAATCCATCAGGTCAGGTTATAATTTATTTCGTGGACTTCATGTCCAGCTCTTCAGACCAGTTTTACATAAATAAATGAAGTTCAATTTATTCAGACTCAAAGAAAAGGAACAGAAAATCTCTATCTTTTTTCCCCTTTTTCCTTTCCCCTTTCAACATTCAAACTTTTCCCTTTTTCTCTTTTCTCTCCCTTCTTTCTTTTTTTCTTCTTTTTCTTTTCTTTTTGTCTGAATGAATTGAACTCCATTTATTTTTGTAAAACTAATCTGAAGAGATGGACATTTGAGGTCCACAAAATAAACTATAATTCTGTATTCATTATTACATATATATATATATTGAAGACTATCTACATTAAAACAAAGCAACCCACACTCAACAAAATTACATTTCAAACTAGTCACAACACATTACATTGCATCTAGACATGGTTTTGTTGTTAATATTTCGGCCTTTCGTATGGTGTGAAGTCATAGAACCGCATCTTGAACTTATGAACTGCATCTGCTATTCTGTGACCCTTATCATTGCATAGCAATGTTCTATATCAATATATATATATATATGTGTGTGTGTGTGTGTGTGTGTGTGTGTGTGTGCGCGTATACAACCCTCTTTCACATAATGTATGCTCTTATGTCAGATTAACCATTCCTCTCTTCTGTGTGTGTGTGTGTGTGTGTGTGTGTGTGTGTGTGTGTGTGTGTGTGTGTGTGTGTGTGTGTGTATAAATTATGTGTTAAGTTTTCTTAAAAGCAATGCAGAAGGGAATTACTTTATGGAATTTGTTGCTGCTAAAACAAGACAAAACCAAAAGACCTGAATAGGCTATACTACTTTGTAATAGCGGAAATGGGAAGGATTTTCATGTAAAGTACAAAAAGAATTCATCACTCATATTTCAAAACTGTTGTCGCCTTGTTAGTGCCAAAAATAAAGACACAACAGACGAATTGAGTTAAACAAATATATTAACAGAAACAGTAATACAAACATATACAAATGAGAGTGTTACAGCAAGAATGTTCGGTTCAACTGTCAGAGCTGACTGCTGGAAACTTCCCTCTCCGAAAGGCAGTTCCTGCTCCTATTTATAGCTGAGAGAGTCCATGCATGCATGGGCAAATTACCATAACACAAACCCTATACCAAAGTAACAAAAATATACATTACAATTAAGGCACTAACTTAAAACAGAAAAATTCAATGAATTCCAAGCAAACAGGAAAGCAAGACTTAGAATCATTTTGAATAAGTAAAATCAGTGAAACAATGAAAATAATTTCTCCATAGAAAATTCATTAATGAGAATAAATAACTGATCAGGAAACATTATACGATACTAAATAATACTAAACTATACTATTCAGGTTTTATGAGTACTGTCTTCATGTTGTCTGTTTGTAATATTTTTACTAATATGTTCTCTCACCTTCCTCAAGTGTATGATGAACAAATGTCTTTTATCCTTTATTCTAGTTGCAATCTGAAATGCTTCTCTTTCCCTTGAACTGTAATATAAAGAAGGAAGCAAAGTTAAAAATATTGAAAGAGAAAGTTAGAAAAAATGTATACAATACATATGTGAGTAAGGCATGAAAACAAACATTAAAAAACAACAAAGATAAAGAGAGTAGAGTAAAAAATATCGGCAATAATCAAAATCTTACAACTCAGTTCAGACAACAATAATTTGTAAAATAAATTTAGTTATTAGCAATATATTCTTGATGAATATTTTAAGCTTTGAACTGACAAACTTTTGGCGATAGCAAGTGAAGTGGAAATTTGCAGTATAGTTTAAAATAGATTAATTGTTTTTCCTGTAGGACATGTAATTTCTATGAAAAATAGTTTGAGAAGAATATTTATTAAGCTGTTGATATAAATCATGTTTGCCAATAGTAATGTTACTGATTATGAAGAAACATCAGTTTGTAGAATAGTGTTCAGAGCACTGACTTGAGAGATGTTGCCTTTTAGCTGCTACAAAAAATATTATTTTTCTTGTACAGAACATGACAACTTATCCATTGAATGAAATATTTTTTAGGAAAAATTAAAAGGTGCAATTTTCCACCATACCTAAAAGCTACAGAGTATTTTTCTCTTCCAGTGAAAATCTACAATGCCAATGAAAATTATCCTTATACTCTCAAACTCTTAATGTAATAATCTTTGATGACATCAGACATTATCATATAAACTCCGGATTTTAAGTTAATAATATTCGATGACATCAGACATTGTCATATTTTGCCTACATTTTAAGATAATAATGTTTGATGACATTGGATATTATCATACATTCTCCAGCTTTCAAGATAATAATGTTTGATGACATTGGACATTGTCATATGTTCTCCAGCTTTTAAGTTACAAATGTTTGATGGCATTGAACATTATCATATGTTCTCTAATTTTTGAGTTAATAATGTTTGATGACATCCATTTTTAACATACGTTCTCCAGTTTTACCAAAACAATGTTTGATGACATTGAACATTATATGTTCTCCACCATTTAAGATAATAATTTTTTCATGATATTGAATATTATATTTTAGAGTTTTTAAGTTCTTGATGACATTAGACATTATCATACATTCTCTAGTTTTTAAGTTAATGTTTGATTACATTGAATATTATCATATGCTCTCCAGTTTTTGAGATCATAATGTTTGATGACATTGGACAAAACAATACGTTCTCGACCTTATATGTCAATAATGTTCAATAACATCGAATATTATCATAGGTTCTCCAGTTTTTGTGATAATATTTGATGACCTTTGACATTATCGTACATTCTTTAGTTACTAATGTTTGATGACAACTGTTGTTATCATATGTTCTCCAGATTTTATGATAATAATTTTTGATGACATTATATATTATAATTCACTCTCTAGTTTTTACCTTAATAAAGTATATGATGACACTGAACATTATCATATGTTCTCTAACTTTTAAGCAAATAATGTTTGATGTCATAGACTTTATCATACATTTTCTAGCTTTGAAGTCAAATAACTTAATCATGTTTGATTGCATTAGACATATTATGTAATGCAGTTTTTAAGTTAATAATGTTTGATGATATTGAACATTGTCATAGCTTCTTGGGCCTTTAAGATGATAATGTTTGACTATATTGAACATTATTATCTGTTCTCTAGTTTTTAAGATATTAATGTTCAATGTCATCTGTTATTAATATATGTTCTCCTGCTTCTACCTTAATAATGTTTGATGGCATTGAACATTACCATATGTTCTCCAACTTTTAAGATAATACCTTTAGGTGATATTGGATATTATAATACATTTTACAGCTTTTAAGTTCATAACGTTTTATTACACTGGACATTATCATACATTCTTTATCATTTAAGTTAATGTTCAATGACATTTAACATTATCATATGTTCTCCAGCTTTTATGATAATAATCTTTGACAACATAGAGCATTATTATATGTTCTTTAGCATTTAAGTCAATGATCTTCTCATACATTATTTAACATTTAACTTAATGTTTGATGACAACAGTTGTTATCATATCATCCCCAGTTTTTACCTTAATAATGTTTGATGGCATTACACATTATCATATGTTCTCCAGCTTTTTAGAGAGTAAAGTTTGCTGACATTAAACATTATTATAAAATTTCTCACTTTCATTTTATGTTTGATGTCATTAAACATTATTATATGTTCTCCAGCCTTTAAGATAATAATGTTTCATGAGATTGAATATTATCATGTGCTTTTCTATCATAAATTAATTATGGCATTTGATATTTTATATATTCTTTTATTATCCAGAGTACATATACATAAGTACAAATATATCTACATATGTATATATATTAATCCATTTTTACCAGTTGGTTTACATTCATATATATATATGTATTTGAAATTCACTACATATATTTGTGTATGTGTATACATATGCAAATATACATATTTACGCAATTATCTTTGTACATATATATATATGTATATATTTATATACATATATGAGTATGTATATATTTCTCTCTCTCTCTCTCTCTCTCTCTCTCTCTCTCTCTCTCTACATATATGTGTATGTGTGCATGTGTGTGAGCTTTAATAATTATATATTTTTTTAATTCTACAATATTTCATCCTCGCAATCATAACAAAACTCAGATTTTGTCAAAATGAAATGTTTATATTTTCCATTTCCAATCTCATTCAAAGACAATTTTTGTCTGAGAAAATCACTTTCATGTGAATATAAACAAAAGTGTTCTATTTTATGAAGAACATCCAAATGAAAATTGGATTTTAAACACACCCAACAAGTAGCCGATAAGTTGAAATAGTGGCATTTAGTTTAGATGATACAAATTGTTTTATGTTGTTTAATTTTTTTGTTTGCAACTCACTAAACAGAGAGGTTTTAGTAACAAAAAACATAAGAAATTTCCATTAAAAACACTTTAAAGACAAAAGCCTATATTCTTGAGTGTGTGTCACTGTATATATATATATATATGCACTCATTAATATTTTGGGAGCATATCTGTTTTTTTATACATGCTTTGTTAATCTAACAGCATTTCTTTACTAAGATAATTTTTTAACTTTATTGAACTAATGTTTCCTTTGATGATGATGATGATGATGATGATGATGATGATGATGATGATGATGATTATATTTACTTACTGAGTGTAAAACTCAACAAGTAGTAACTGATGGCTTACACTGAAGATCAAGTGGCAGCAAGATTCATCAATACTCCAGCAGTTTTCTTAGTATATGTTTTCAGAAAAGCAGTCTTTACTATTTTTCCAATGTTGTTGTTGTTATTGGTGGTGGTGGTGGTGATTGTTATTTTTTCACTTTCGCAACATTATCAGCAGAAACAATTCAGATGAGTTGAAGAATTAGGAACTAAGCATTCCGATAAAAAGGTCTTATACCTGTTTCATCAACACACACACACACACACACATCTACTTAAAAGGAAGTGAGATAAAAAATTTCTAATATGTCTCTGGTTTTTTTAATCTATTAGAAAATTGTTTAATATTTTGATTACAAATGAATTTCAAATCAAACCAGTAAATACAAATGATTTGTCCTTCAAACCATTTTCTTACAAGAGAAAGTATCACATTTATACAGATGAAAAATCACCTTAATCAGCAAAGCAGATAAAAATCATCTTAATCAGCAAAGCAGATAAAAATCACCTTAATCAGCAAAGCAGATAAAAATTACCTTAATCAGCAAAGCAGATAAAAATCACTTTAATCACCTAAGCAGATAAAATCACCTTAATCACCTAAGCAGATAAAAATCACCTTAATCAGCAAAGCAGATAAAAATCACCTTAATCAGCAAAGCAGATAAAATCACCTTAATCAGCAAAGCAGATAAAATCACCTTAATCAGCAAAGCAGACACAAAATGAAGGCACCTTTGATATCTTATGGCCTAGCTTGATTAAAACGGTGACAATAAAATAAAAATATAAAATTTAATAAAACTGATAAACCGCATTACACTTAGTCAAACTTTACATTTAGTCACACTTTACACATAAAAGTTAAACTTTATACTTCCTAACTTTCACTAAACTGACCCTTTTATTATTTTAGGAAAACATATCCATAAGATTTTAATTATATAATAGCATAAATACAAAGGCCATTTGATAAACACCCGTCTCCTTGTGTCTTTCATAATGTCAATAAGAACATGACTAAACATGTATTCAGTTGTGTATAAAGTCCTGTACAGACAAGCTTAGTATCAGTTGTTTGTGGCACAGCATTAAGTAATCACTAGCACACTATATTAGAAGTATGTAGAAAGAATGAATTTCTGCCAAAGAGATCGACAATTAATTCAGTAAAGCATTACAAAGGCTTTTGAGCATTCAGGCAACATATTCACAGACTAAAACCTGAAAGAAGTTATTTTATTTGCTCACAATGGAAAGTTACATTGCAGTCAACAGTGTGTAGCCAGTGAAAAGCTGAGAATTCACAACTGTTGTATACCTTCCCCATTACTGCTTTGATTTAGTATCATCAGACATCTTGCTGTTCCTGAAATTGAAAGAAAGGTTCAAAGGTCAGCATTTTTTATTAGATGCTGATATTGAAGTTGCAGTACACAGCTGGAGCCCCACCCCACCTCAAAAAATTAATAGAATGTTTGGAAAAATATAAATGGTGACCATAATGAAAAATAAACTTACAGTTATGAAGAGAAATAAATTTACTGCGTTTTCATGCTAGTTTCATAATTACATCTTGTTTAAAACTTGTTTTATAGAATTGGAGACTTTACTTTCAAGCTAATCTCAAATATGTGAGCCACTCTAGATTATAAAATAAATAGAGATGCAATTTAAATATTTTTACAAAAGTCAATATTTTTTATCCTCTCCACATTTGATACCGGAAAAACTTTCTGGCTAGCATGGAATTTCATTGGAAAATTTTCAATTAGGATGTCACATATGTAACAGGAAGTCCAAAACAGAGCTTTCACTGGATTTGAACACTGATTGCTGGCTCCACAGTCAGACAGTCTTCTTTATTTAATAAAAGGAACGCATTTTGTTTCTGTGTCTCGTTCATAAAATGCCGTGGACAGCACGTAGTAGAGAAGACTGCAAACAAAGCCTGTTTTGCACAAACCTGTTCATTATGAGTTTTTCTTTTTCATCTCCTATTCTGATGTTTTTCTTTCTGCTTTTTTTTCTTTTTCATTTCCTTTATCTTTCTTTTCAACTTCCCCTCCCTCTTTTTACCTCTCACCACCTTCTCTTTCTCATTTCTGGCCCATTTACCTCCTCTATATTCTTGCTTATTTTCCTCTTTCTCATTTTTACCCCCCCTCCTTCCCCCACCCTCATTTTAGCTCCTTTACCCCCTCCCTCATTTTACCTCTTTTCCCCTCTCTCTCATTTTACCACTTTTACCCCCTCCCTCATTTTACCTCTTCTCCTCCTCACTCATTTTACCTCTTTTTTCCCCTCCCTCATTTTCCACTTTTCCCCCTCCCTCATTTTACCTCTTCTCCTCCTCACTCATTTTACCTCTTTTCCCCCTCCCTCATTTTACAACTTTTCCCCCTTCCTCATTTTACCTCTTCTCCTCCTCACTCATTTTACCACTTTTCCCCTCTCCCTCATTTTACCACTTCCCCCTCCCTCATTTTACCTCTTTTCCCCCTCCCTCATTTTACCTCTTTTCCCCCCTCCCTCATTTTACCACTTTTCCCCCTTCCTCATTTTACCTCTTTTCCCCCCTCCCTCATTTTACCACTTTTCCCCCTTCCTCATTTTACCTCTTTTCCCCCCTCCCTCATTTTACCTCTTTCCCCCCTCCCTCATTTTACCTCTTTTCCCCCCTCCCTCATTTTACCTCTTTTCCCCCTCCCTCATTTTACCTCTTTTCCTCCCTCCCTCATTTTACCTCTTTTCCCCCTCCCTCATTTTACCTCTTTTCCCCCCTCCCTCATTTTACAACTTTTCCCCCTTCCTCATTTTACCTCTTCTCCTCCTCACTCATTTTACCACTTTTACCCTCTCCCTCATTTTACCACTTCCCCCCTCCCTCATTTTACCTCTTTCCCCCCTCCCTCATTTTACCTCTTTTCCCCCTCCCTCATTTTACCTCTTCTTCCTCATTGAAAAAACAAAGAAGGGCACAAAACGTAACATTTTATCATCACAATTTTTTTTTCCTGACTGTGATAATTCATTAAAATATTTTTTTCTTAGAATTAAATTTTGTTATGTACTTTAATTCTGGGTAGAGGCAAAGTACCTTTATGAGAAAGTGTGCAGTTTTTTTATCCATAAGTATATATATATATATATATATATATATATATACACACACACACACGCACGCACACACACACACACACACATGAAAGGGTGCTGAAAAGTCATTGACTGACATATTTCTGAAAATCGATATTTTAATGAGCAAACTTCAGAATACTGATTTTGGGATCTTGGTTATGCCAATAATTTCAGTGCCTCATCATCTATATCTATATGTGCAATTGTCAGAATGTTTCCATATGTACCTATGATTTTACATTTGTATTTTCATATATATGTACTTATATACATGTGTGTGTGTGTGTGTGTGTGTGTGTGTGAAGCATAATTATTCCTAATTTATAAAATTCCCCGTTTTAATTTCGTCTCCAATTTTTTGTTAATATTTTGTTGTTTGTTTTTGTCACTTTACTCTAACGTTTCTTTTCATTTTTTAAAGATTTTTCCAAAACCATTTTTCCCTCTTGTAAACTAGCAATTTTTAATTTAAACTCAGCAAGCAGATTTACACTTTCCCCTCCCATCACCACACAACACACATAACTACTGACATATTAATGTAGATAAGTTTTTCTGCAATACAACATCAACATGTGTCATGCATTCGTATATACAAAGAAAATTTCATTTACATCAGTAATGTCTGGCAATATTACTGAAAAAATGAAACTATAGCAAAAGACTCCTATTTTATCATCATTCAGGAATCTACAGATAAAAAGAAAGATGAATTCTTTTCTGGATTCTTAAGTTATTACGGAGTTAAATAACATGGAATAAAATTGATTTTTCAAAGATCCAGGCAACACTGCCCTTCAAGAAAATAATGAACAACACTCATCTCTTGTTCAAAAGTATGATATTCCTAAGACATCCTGACTGATGTAAGATGCCAATCAGAAATCAAAGTAGTTATAGTGGAAGTGGTAGTAGAAACACAATGGCTGCTGTAATAAGAAAATGTCACAACAGTTCAGGTAAAGGGTTTCACATTGGAAAATGAAGTCATTTTGATTCTTTTCATAAAATTTCACTTGATTTCAAAGTCAGACTTACAAAGGAAGAATTTTGGATTAAACATCTGCAACAATTTGAAAAAAGCCACTGAACCAATCAAGAGTACTGAATGTGATTATATATATATATATATATATATATATATATATAATGTGCATGTATGTGTGTTTGTGTATGTGTATGATGTGCATGTGTGTATGCTTTCTTTCCTTTCTAAGAACCTCCAGAAATAAAGTTTGCAAAATTTTGTGTTTATAAATGTTTATGAAAAAAGATGATAAAGAAATGATTTTTTCAAAAGCAAATGAACAATGAAGGAAAAACTCAAAAATTTAAAAAAGAAAAGTTGTGATTTTCAGTTTTGGAAAAAAGCAAAAAGAAAAAAATCACACAGTTTAAGAAACTCTTGGCAGCCATTTTTTATTGGTTGTTGGCAGACATTTTAGATAATTTGGATTTGGTGTGCAAAGTTTGCAAGGGAAAAATACATTTCAATTCATCAACATGGTATTTTTTCTGTCAAAACAAAACAAAAAACTATTTCATAATTTTAAAATTTGGATGAATTGAATCATTTTTCAAATACTAAGTTTGTTGGATTATGAAAAGAAAGAGGTTGCTTTTTTGTTTGTTTTTTTAAAACAAAGAAGACAACATGATAAAACCAGAAAAACTATTATTATTCCCAACTTCCAAATATGGAAACTGTTCAAATAGTATCGTATTGAAAAGTGATATCTGTTTTTATAACGAAGAAAAAAATTTGAAGCTCTTTAATATCATAAAGATAAATATTAACTGACATCAAAAAATATAATTCAAGTTAACAAGAATAATTATATTAAAACATTTTACTAAGACATTTGGTAGATTATAGGAATTGTTCTAGCCTTTTTAAATTCTAGTCTTGTATAGAATATTTCTATATGTCATTTTAAAACTAGTCAGTTCTTTCTTTGGATATTTGAGCTAATTTCCCATCTTATGCTTAAATATTGTTTCTATACCAGATCATTTTATGATAACAATAACAAAAAAATGTATGACACTTATAAAAATTATAAAAAAAAAAGGCCTTTTCACAATATGAGAACATTTGAACATTGTTCCACAAAATTACTTTTATCAGAAAAACATTTAAAAAAAGACACTTATATATATTACCCCAATAAATATAGAGACAGTGTGGACTGAATGTGCATATGGGCGTGTGTACATTTGTATGTCAGATGTATGAATGTCAGTACATGAATTAGTGCATTTTCATGAATATGTATTTACATGTAGTGGGTGTCTCAGATGTCTTTGACCAATAAGTTATTTTGATTCATTTTCCTCTTATTTAAGATATAAATTGTCAGAAGCGACATTTTTTTTTTTCTCTAAAGTACTGTGAAATTATTAATGAAATATTTAATTAAATCGTTATTGATTTAATTCTAATTTGGAAGTGTTTGGCAACAAGGGAGATAACTTTGTTCAATGCAAGACAAGACCGTATCTCTTTGCTACGTTAACAACATACAAATAAAAAAAACACTTGAAAGAGTCATAAATTCGATGATTTTAATAAATATTTCATTAAATTTATTTTTATTTTGCATGGGTTAGGCTTATGTTAAAAAAGGTTACTGCAAATTACAATAATACAAAGAATCGGGGCCACCCTCTATATACAGATACATACAATAAAGTGAAATTATAAATAAATATGCATATATATGTCAGTCTGTGTATATATGCCAATATGTGTGTATATATGAACATATTTGTATATATGAACATATGGATGTTCACATTTATACATACATATGTATATACATATGTATGTATATAGATAAATATATTCTTTACATATTATGATATTTATGAATGATATATACCTCTTCCCTTACTTATATTCTTTTTATTTCAACATACATGTGTCTATTCCAGTAAACATTAAAAATGTATGCATAGACATATATACACACACGCACACATATATATATAAATGTGAGGCAACAAATACATACATATATGCACACATAAATATATTTACATACACACAGACGTACACACAGAGGTTTTTAGGCATCCCTAAAGGATCTATTGCAACCAGCAACATCACACATTGTATATGAGTACCAGAAAGTTTCACCATATTGTCCACTTGATAAACCTTATGCACTAAGA
>OZ038498.1:11145967-11160967 GCA_964036315.1 Acanthosepion esculentum | reverse complement strand
ATATTTTTATTAATTAGTTTTTTTTTTATTTATTTACTTATCAACTTATACAAGGAAAACAAGAAACTGACAAAAAACAAACATTACATGTATTCAAAAAGATATGATGTCAAATGTTAGTCAAATCGATGTGGGCTCATGGGAGAGTGCCTGTATGTTGCAGTTGGACAAAATTTACTGTTTTTCTTTTTGTTGTTGTTGTTGTTGTTGTTGTTAATATGCTAATGACAAATGAAAAAATATTTAAAAAAATTTTTAAAAAAAACAAAAAAAAAAACATTCTTATAAAATCTCCAGCAAAGACAATGATTGTAAAAATATTTACTTCATCATCTTTATTAATTAAAGATCAGAAAATTTAAATGTTTTGGGGGAGGAGAAAACTATATAAATGTAAGAAAAGGAATACATATATATATATATATATATATATATATATATATATATATATATATATATACACAGGTGGAAATGAGAGGTAAAAATCAGATTTTAAACTGTAAAAAATTTACAATTTTTTAAAAATGTAAAACGATATGGAAGCAACATATTGAAAGAAAAAATATTCATATATATATATATATATATATATATATATATATATATATATATTATATATATATGAGTTAAAATGAATAAATGAACACAGAAATATGAACAGACATTTAAAAAACTGAAATGAATATATATATATATATATATATGTGTATATATATATATATATATATATATATATATATATATATATATATATATATATATATAATTTAAAAGAAATGTTTTGAAAATGATAAAATGTAAAGCAGAAATTTATCAACCAATGTCTATATTCCTGTAATGCTCTGTATTATATTAATAATGATGAATAATGACAAGTATTTTTTATTTTGGTGGAAAAAAAAGGAGTGCATGCAAAAAAAAAAATATATATATATATATATATATATATAATGATGATGATGATAAAATAAATCAAATTCTTTATTATCTTCCTCCCCTCTCACCTCCCCATGATACTTTTTTTCTTGTTGATCTCTGAACTCCAAGCTCTTTCATCCTCCCACTTTTTTAAAGCAAACCTCCTCCTACTCTTTGCTTGTTGTCTTTAAAGTCTACTTCCACTACTACTCCTGTGATCTTTAGCTTCCTCCTCCTCCTCTCTTTCTGATCCCTCGCCTCCCTCTCATTTGCTGCTGCTGCTGCCATTAGTAGTTACCATGACAATAAATTCCCTCCCTTGTCACTCATCAGTGAGAATCCAGAATGGCTGCCATATTTGTTTCGGTTTTTTTTTTATTTTTTTGATGGGTTGGGAGAGACACAACAAGATGATAGTCGATATTTATAAATTGATCGATTGATTGAATCAATAAATAAATAAAAAGAGCCCAAAAAGAAAACGTCAATGACATATGAAGAAAGGAAAAGAGGAGAGAGAACAAAACGAAAAGAAAGAAAAAAAGGAAAGGCTACATTTCCCAACCAGCATACACACATTTTTGCATACACGCATTTTACATTCAATAATATTATTTTACAAGGTCGTCAAATTTCTGCTTTAATTTTAATAAAATTGTTTGGGTTTATCTGGTAACCAACACCTAAAGTAATCATAGTTATATTAATTATGCAAATAATAATAGTAATATTAGTAAATTGTAAATCTCTGTTGCAACTAGAATCAGTAAATGTACTAATAATATTCTTTTACTATTTATACACTTATTTCACATTGGATATTTCATTAATGCAGTAATATTTGTAAGTTTTCTCATTTAACTTAATTAGTATTAATAATGGAATTCTTAAAAACTGATTATTACTATTTGCCAAGACTGATTAGAAACTAGTTTGACCAGTAAAAAAGATCATTGCAGTTATAATAATATTCAGATTTCACTGATTATGCTCTTGAATAACAGCAGCATTAACAGTAAATTGAATTGTAATAGTAGTTTTACTCATTGAATTATTACAACTATCATTGTGAAGATATTACAACTACTATTTTGTGATATTATGAGATCTACAGACATTATATTTATGTCTTGCTAAACCTATCACTAAGTAATATTGTTACTATGTCAAAATTAATGACAATCTATTTTCCTGAAATAGGATTATCATGGGATAATCCCATTAGAAGTTAAAAGTTCTTTGTGAAAATTAGTTAAAATTCTTTCTAGGCAATTTTAGATTAATCATAATTTTCAAGCTTTAAACAGGGATAGTTATCAATATTTAATAAAGGTTTAGGTTCTTGTATAGTAAAGTTTCAGGGCTGACACAAAAAATGAATAGTGATCACTTATATTAGACATTGAGACAGATTCCTCAAACTAAGACAGTATTTCTCTCCATCTTTGTTTTATTTTTCTAATATTTTTCCCCATACAATAAAAACCTCATCAACCATAAAACACACACAGAAAAACAAAAGGAAGGGAAATTAATTTTTTAAACTTAAAATTTATGGATCTCATTCATTTTTACGAGAAAGAAGTAAATAAAAACGACATAATGTAAAAATATTTTTCCAGTCACTGTTATGATCATTTAATTATTCCATGATTAGAAGAGAAAGAATCTAATGAAAATCTGGAATCAGTTTCGATTTTTTAATTTTGGTTATCTCCCTTGATTTTCAGAATTTGATCCTTTTAAAGAAAGTCCATCAAAAAAGAAAATTATTTACTACACTTGAGGAAGAACAACATGTAACGTTTCTTATAAGTAGGCATTTTTTTTTAACAAAGCATTCCAAAAAAAATTGTTTCATTTTTTATCATAAATCTTTTTTCATGTTTCACTTGTGAAGACATTTATTTTTTATTTACATCAAACTTATTTTGGATTTTCTATTTATTGTTTCATTTACAACACCAATATTTTGTGTAATTGTTTCAAGATCAAAAAGACATATAAAAAAACACACATAGTTTCACTAACATAAGTAGAAAATTATTTTTAAAATAAACCAAGCAAGCCAATTTTCTCTATTCCCCACCCCAGCCAACTATACAACTTGCAAGCAGATGATTGCCTAAGGGAGTATCGTCTTTTCCTTTCTCTCCCGAGAGAGATGAAGTTTTAATCTAATGCTACAGAATTGTAAACTTCATTTAGTGTTTTTTTTTGTTTTTTGTTTTTTTGTCTCTGTGTTTTTTTAATTTCTGTTTCTTGGGCTTGAAAAAGAAAATGTTTTGGAAAAAATTTGAAATCCTTATAATTTTATGAAGCAAAAAAAAAATTAATATATTTCATTATTTTCCCCAATGAAAAGGAAATTAAAAACAAAATTGTAAAATATAACATTATAAATTTTTAATAAATTCTAATTTCTGTTTTTGGAAAATAAAAAAAAGAAGAAATTTATTGAATGCCACAAAAGTAGGCAATGAAAACAAGTCTTTACATTTGAAAAATTCTTTGACAAGCAAAATGGCTATTATAAATTCTATTCACAAGAAAAGTCTGAAAAATTATAGAAGTCATTTTTTTTTCTTTCTTTAGACAAAAGGTAACACTACTTCCTTTTGCCCTCTTAATATGCCGTCAGTCTATTTAAGGACCACTGTGTGATGCGTACCAGTGGAGGGTTCCTACTTACTAGAGAAATTTTTTCTTATATAACAAACAATACAGACTGAACATGAAACACAAGAAAATATGTTGTTACATTAAACAGACAGACATTGTTAATGTTTATATATATATATATATATATATATATATATATATATATATATATACCTAGTTGTGTGTATGTGTGTGTGTGTGTATGTGTATGTGTGTGTGTGTGTGTGTGTGTGTGTGTGTGTAATTATTACTCACAGCAGGGGGCATTGATATCTTTTGGGGACTGTAATGGTATCTTGTACAGGGTCACAAATTTGGAAGGGCAATAAAGTAAAATATAAGTGCTACAAATCTAGTCAGAGAAAAAAAAGTGACTCAACTTGCTGTTTCCAAAAATGAAAAAAAGACAGTTTGGCCCCATTATATATATATATATATATATATATATTGGTGATTAAACTTTCAGACATTTTGTAATACAAGTAAAAAGCTAAATTTTGTTTTGATTTATGGCTTGAAAACTTATGGACCCTTATGAGTCCAGGTTGTTCCCATTCATTGCCAGCCATATTACTTCCCCTTTTATCCCAAAGAAAAATTCTGTTTTTATCTCAAAAACTTTCAAAAATAATTAAGAAAAACGCAAAAAAAAATGCAGTAATGGCACCAGCAAAAACACGTCCGTCCGTGATTCGCTGTTTGGTGACACCATGGCCCTCAGTTCACCAATGGTTCCCTTGTTAGTGCCAGCCGTTCTTCTAGCCAGCCGCAACAACATAAAAACACCCCTACACCCAAATTATGATTAACAAAATCCTTCATCTGGGTCATATTCCAATAAGTTGCCACTGGGGATTCTTCTGCACAAAAATCACTCAGTGGCAAACCATGAAGATATATCATTGTGCATGAAAAGGTTGCAGATACGAATCACCAATAATGTTTTATCCTTGTGACTTGTAAACAGCATGGCCTTTTTTAGAAAATATACTCTTGCTGATTGTAAAATGAAAAAGAAGAATAACAAGAGGAAAAATTCAACTTTACAAAGACATACAACAGAATTCTTAAGAATTAAAATCTGAATCTTTAAGGCTTATAATTTATAATAAAATCTTTCATTAGTAAAACAATAATTCAGATTTAATTTCTGTTATTCCCTTCCATCTTACAAGTCTATTTTTTAACTTCTTTGAATCTCTAGAATGTTCCAGTTTGAAATAATAATTCCAAGTACATTTTATTGTGATAAATGCTTTTTTCTTGATTTTTTGTTATGATAAATACAGAGTGGAGAAGACATCAATGGGCATTTGAAATAATGAATTAAGATGATGACCAAGACATCAAGTCCTTTTCCAATTCAATTTCTTATGCCATATATCGATTGTTCACTTGTATGATAATTTATTTTAACAGAGTTGAAAAGGATGCATCAAAATGTAACATTTCAAACCCGATTTTGTTTACTTTAAATCGACAAACTTTAAGGAACAATGTATACTGTCAAATAAAAATTATTTAGTTTTGAAAGAATTTATCAAAATAAGTAAAACAACTGCATTTTTATAGAAAGATAATAAATAAAATGCAAATAAAATTTCATTATTATTGACACTTTAATGAAAATATTAAAACATCATACGAAATGTTTTGCTTTTCTATTAGAAATTAATATTACAATCTTATATATATATATATATATATATATATATATATATATATATATATTACTTTGAATATAAAAATAAACTTGACACTTTTTTGATTATAAATAAAGTTATAAAAAATGCATTACAATATCCCACCACCATACATACACAGAAATCTCCAGAAATTCTTTCAAATCTCAAGAATTGGGAAGGCAAGAGGCTGTAGGAGCTGATACTTTTCGCATTTGATAAGCATTATGGTACGCTGATGATGTGGAAACATAGAAACATTATATATATATATATATATATATATATATATATATATATATATATAAAAAACCAAAAATAATCTTTAATTCATTGTCACTCAAGCAGGCTGTGTCCTTTTCTCTTTTTCTTTCTTTCCTTCTTGGCTACACTCTTTTCTTTGACTAAAAGCCTTCCTCTTCTAAACCTTTGGGTTTTCCTACCCTCCCCCCCCCACTTCCCTTATCCTCCTACTTCCCTTCAAACCAACACAACTGTCCCCCCTCTTCTGCCTCCTCCTCCTCCTCCTTGTGTTGCATCCAGTTTTCTTTTGTGAACTTACTTTTTCTCTATTCCTTTACTTCTTCTTCTTCTTCTTCTTCTTCTTCTTCTTCTCAACAACCTCCTTACCACTTTCTTATCTCAACTCTGGATATCTTTAATGTTGGTGAACAATTTTATTATTATGTAATAATCCCCTTCTAGACCACCATGACTTTCACCACCACTACTACTATGACCACCACACTCTTATCTCCTCCTCCTCCTCCTCCTGTTCCTCTCCCCCCCTCCCCATCCCAATCTGGAAAATGTAAAACAATATCATAGCCTCATTTTAATACACTGTGTCCCTTTTTTGGAATAATTGTGTCCTGCTTCCAAATAGACGCACTGATTTCTAAATAAAAATTCACTAATTCTTTCCAACAAAAAAAAAAAAAAAATGACTTTCTTGTTTATTTGTTTAAAATGTCTATTTTCTAGGATTCTTACTTTTCAGCCTATTCTTTTCATTTTTGCTAGTGGGTATCAGAAATTTTACAAATCTGCAAATGCAGTAAATGGATGCTAATAGCTTGTGATCTACTAATCAAAGATTATTGACTTCCTTTTAGTCACAACTCCATAAAAGTCACTCCATTTTCTTTGGAGATGAAAATTTTGCCACAAACTCAAAATTGTTTTCATTTCTCAAAATATTGAACAATTTTTTTCTTTTAATCTTCTCATCGTTGTTATCGGTTTTGTCACACAATATTTGTCTATTCATTCTCTTTTTGTATTGGGTGAACTTTAGTTTTCTTCAAAGTCTGCTGGAGATCTGTTTTGTTGAAGTACCAATGAATATCCAAATAAAGACTCATGCCACTTTAAAAAAAATAAATAAATACAGAGGGAATTGGAACTGAAGCTTGACTTAACCCAGGTTGACTGGTAAAGTTTCATCACTTCAAATGGATAAATATCTTTTGACATTTGCAACAAAAATCAAGTGCTCTTTTATTGATACACGGACTGCAACAAAGCTGCTCAAAGTTATAGAGAGAAACTTCATCTGCCTATATTTCTGAGATGAGGTATTATGTACACTATTTACATTATTCAGACTATTGTCCTCATCTTTGTCACCATATTTATTACAACTTCGGCCATTGTACTCTCCAGTACAATCTTCAGTCAAATGTCGAACTGAACACTCACTGAGGTAAACTGTTCTAGTTCATGTTTAATGGATGTCAGTTATCTCCTGTTAATTCCCCTTTCCAAGTTCTCCACTGCCTTAACCGGGTATTGAACTCACACATTTTGGGTCCTGTCACTGGATCTAACCAACGCCTTTATACACTGTGCCATGTGTCCTTGAGGACATCTATGTATGAATTTCTGGGTATTATAAACCTAATGTCTTCAGCAACCATTTTTACCAGAGCTCATATTGCAATTTTTGTTGTTATTATCGCTTTTCTCTGGCACTCCTTATTACTGGTTCCCATATTGTATTCATTTCTATGCTTGGTTGGCTCAGGAGATTTTTGTGGCCTAGCATGTGTGCTGATTCTTTAAGCTTACGAATTTTACAATGGTGTTCTTTGTCTATGATCTCAACCTAATCCCACAGAGGGTGGTGATCTCCCTTTTCTCTCTATGACATTCCAACCACCTGAAGAAGGCCGGAGCGTACAATAGCCAAAATGTTGTAATAAATATGGCGACAAAGATGAGGACAATAGTCCGAATAATGTAAATAGTGAGGAACTTCACCTTAACATTGGCCACTTACCCTTATAGCTTTAGCTAATATTTTGATTCAAACTCATTTGAAAAGGGCTCTTTTTGAAGTGTTCCAAGAAAAATGAGATTGAATAAAAATAGCCTGGGCATGCCTGTAAACAAGGGAATTAAACTCACAATATATATCAAGCTGGAATCTCCCTAAACATTTCTTTTATTACAATCATCATTAAAAACAAGATGTTCAGCAGCTAAGCAACAACTGCAAGACGCTCGTCATATTACAGTTGGGGAAATCTTCTGAGTTGCCAAAGCAAATGAGTATTCCTGACATTTCAGACAAGAGACAAGCATGGGCCTCCTACTTGGAAATATCAGATGTATGTTTAGTTGCAACTCTGCCATTTGAGAAACAAAAAAGAAACTGACCTCAAAGAACAAACGTCGACTAACATTTCAGACAACCTGCTGACCCATCACATTCACATTACCATTCCCTCCCTCTGAAAGGGGCAGAGAGATTGAAACAGATAAAGGAACTGTTTAGCCGAAGTCCTTATACGGAAAGAAAAAGATACAGAATCTAGAATGAGAGTGAATGGCAAATGGTTTCATCTCAATTTGGTCTCTGCCTGAATTTCTGGGATGCAGAGTTTTAATTATTTACACTATTTATATTTGAACTATTATCCTCATCTTTGTTGTTATTATCACCTGATCAGTTTCTGTCTGAATTTCTGGGATGAGGAGTTATCATTATTTACATGCAGACTATTGTCCTCATCTTTGTTGTTATCTCATTTTAGCAGAGTGTATATCAATCTAGATAATAATAATACTACCTATGATATCCTTTATAATAATAAACTCTCTATATATTTAATTTACAGAGATAAACTGTCCTTGTTCCACTGCTCGTATCTAGGGATATCATCTAATTCTTATTTTTAGTACTGCTCTGTTATTGCTCACCCGAGTCCAAGTACACACTGCTCAGCCCAGGGATTGAACTCACAATTACTGTCACAAAATTGATGAACCAATGCTTTAATCCACTAGGCTATTGTCCTGTAGGACAATTCTCCGTCATGAACTTGGAGCCTTAAACCTAACCCGTCTACTGATTAGTGCTGCTGCTATTCCTACTGAAGACTTGCTATCATTTGTCTTACTTTCTTTATTAGTAGCTCCCATATTGTATTTATTTCTATGCTAGGCCTACTAAGGAGATCCTCAAGAACTAGCATATGCACTAATTCTTTCAGATGTTTAATTCTTCAGTGTTCTTCCTCATCCAATATTTTCAATTCTCTCCACGGGCTGATGACTATCCCTTTCCCTCCATACATAATCAGCCAGGCCCATTGAATCACCCCTCACTATGGCTTTACCATGTTCCGCCAGACTTACTTTAAGGGGGCAGTTTGTTTCACCTTTATATTCCTTGCCAGAACAGCAAAGAATTGAGTACACACAATTCTTGATCTGTATGTGACTTCATTTGCTCTAAAAAAAAAAGTTTATTCTGCCCTGAACACTAGTATGTTTGAATTTCATAGTTGTGTTGTCATGTCCTACTATGACAACAGGAAACAACTTTGAGTGAAATTAACAGTAAGGATACTGCAATTGAGAGGCATTGAAAAAGAATGCAGTGGGAAGGGAAGTAATATTAATAAGCCAGTGTGCTTAAGGTCAATTTTAATGAGGATTTTAATAAATAAAGGAGCAGGAGTCTTTAACACGTTCGAAGCCGCATTTCCCTTGTTGTTCCAACACTATATCTTAATTTTGGTACAAGTAACTTTGTTTAATATATGAGGAAAGGATATCATAGGTAGTAATTATTATCCATAACCCACCAGTGTGTTGTTCAGTACCAGACTCCATTTTACAACCCAGAGCCCCAAATGAATGCATGATACAGCTCTGTGCATGTAAAAATAAAAAACAAACTCATCCACCAAAAAAAAAAAAAAAACAGTAGAAATTCCAAAAGAAAAACAAATGGAAAAAAAAAAAAAATGTGGTTCTGGTGTAATATCGTTTCATAAGCATTCAACCATAGCATCCCCCCCCCTCCCAATAATCATCAGAAAAAAGAAATTAGAAAACAACAAACCAGAGGGTCGTGTGCGCCTTGCAGACATACCACCATGAGAGGCAGGGACAGTAGGCACAAATGTACCAGGCCTCAAAGCCAAGAGGCCTCAAGAAAAATATCTCAGAGATAAGTAATGAAGACTCTAAATGATAGAGAACTATTTATTGAAAATAACAGTTCGATTCCAGCTGTCACACGTGACATGATCAATAAGTCTTTCGATTCGACAAGGTAAATAGGCAACAGTGTTGTGCGGTTGCATTGCACATAGACAGATAGATATGAACAGGCTGAGATAGATAGATAGATAGATAGATAGATAGATAGATATGAACAGACTGAGATAGATAGATAGATAGATATGAACAGGCTGAGATAGATAGATAGATAGATATGAACAGGCTGAGATAGATAGATAGATATGAACAGGCTGAGATAGATAGATAGATAGATAGATAGATATGAACAGGCTGAGATAGATAGATAGATAGATAGATAGATATGAACAGGCTGAGATAGATAGATAGATAGATAGATATGAACAGGCTGAGATAGATAGATAGATAGATAGATATGAACAGGCTGAGATAGATAGATAGATAGATAGATAGATAGATAGATATGAACAGGCTGAGATAGATAGATAGATATGAACAGGCTGAGATAGATAGATAGATATGAACAGGCTGAGATAGATAGATAGATATGAACAGGCTGAGATAGATAGATAGATATGAACAGGCTGAGATAGATAGATAGATAGATAGATATGAACAGGCTGAGATAGATAGATAGATAATGAACAGGCTGAGATAGATAGATAGATAGATAGATAGATAGATAGATCATTATTATTTGATAATTTCAATTAAATTCCATTAAATATTTAAAATGTGTATAGATATCTAACTAGAACTTTAATTTTATGAAATAGTTCCATTTTGAGTTTTTGCTTTTGCATTATACAATTCTCTCATTCATCAGTTGCAAGAAACTAATGGAGATGCCTGACCTTCCGACACAACAATTTACAACTGTATCCGCTCGTCCAAGGCTAGGCAACATTTGATGTTTGATGCCGAAAGAAAGGCGGACCTTAAAAAGTTTTGAGAATGTCAAGTATCATATTATTAGAATGACATGCATAAATATTTGTCACAAAAAAATATAAATAAAGACTTTAATATAAAAATGATATTTAGCATATCACAACCTTACCAAACAGACACGCTTACAGGCAGTCTTGTAAGACACGCTAAATCAAGTTTGTTTGTCCCAGCATCTCCTTTTCCAACCAGGGGCCTCAAAATAATCTGACTGCCAGACCTCAGAAATTCTCTCCCTGGTATTGCATTTGTATCAATAATTTCTGTAATGACTTTATAAAGAAATTTTTTCTGCATTATGTTTACAATTTATACTCTTAAGTTTATATAATTAAAGATATTGAGTAGTGACCAGAAGTTACCTTTCAATTTCAATTGGTTTGGTATGTTGAGTAATGAATTTCAGCGAGTCAATATATTACACCAGATTATAAGAAATAGGCTTTCGCTAGATTCAAAAATTATTGAACGCTTTTTACAACGTCACGTGTATAAATGCAATAGATAATATATAAATATGTGTGAGCAGTGGCAGCAAGAGGTGGGGGACAGCCGGCACAAATGAAACCCGATGGGCCTCAAGGAAATACCTTTAGGGGTTTAGGGGGAGGGGCTTCTTTACAAAAAGTAGAGAGCAAAATTACGAATCGGTATTTTATTGAAAAAATGCTAAGCCTAAAACCAGTTACAAAACCGCTTAAAAGTGCATTTTTCGAACTTTCATTCAAACAAAATGTGCAATGAGTTCCTCAAATATCCGTCTATATTTCTGAGATGAGGTATTATGTACTCTATTTACATTATTCGGACTATTGTCCTCATCTTTGTCACCATATTTGTTGTACGCTCCAGCTTTCTTCAGGTGGTTGGAATGTCAAACTGAACCTTTTATCTTACTCACTGGGGTAGACTATTATCTAGTTCCACATTCCATGTTTAATGGATGTCAGTTATCGCCTGTTAATTCCCCTCCACTGCCTTAACCAGGTATTGAACTCACACTCTTTGGTTCTTGTCACTGGATCTAACCAACGCCTTTATCCACTGTGCCATGTCCTTGAGATCTGTGTATGAATTTTGGGTATTATAAACCTAATATCTTCAGCACTCATTTTTTACCAATGTTCATATTGAAATTTTTGCTGTTATCATTTCATGTTTTTACCAGAACTCATATTGCAATTGTTGTTATTATCGCTTTTCCTTATTACTGGTTCCCATATTGTATTCATTTCTATGCTTGGTCGGCTCAGGATATTTTTGTGGCCTAGCATGTGCTGATTCCTTAAGTTTACGAATTTTCCAATGATGTTCTTTGTCTATGATCTCAACCTGATCCCACAGGGGATGGTGATCTCCCTTTTCTCTCCCTATGTGGTCAGTCACGCCTGATTTTTCCACTTCCTCTCATGTTACAGCTTTCTGGGGTTCTTGAAACCTTACCTTATGGGGGCAGCCTGTCTCCTCTTTCTATTTCTTTCTGCAGCTGCACAGGATAGCGTACACACAGTTTTTAGTCATGTTCCCCTCTATAGCAGGTCTTACTTGGGAGAGATATCTGCAAAGTGTCATTCACATCCACGTGGCACAGTGGATAAATCTGAGTGCTGGACCTTGGAAATTCTCTACCTGGCATTGCATGCCAAAATCTATTTTTTGTAGCGCAAAATCTAAATAGAAACCTCGTCTCATGTCACAAATGGTTACAGTGAAATGATGCGCATGTGAAAATATTTTGATGTTAGTACTCTGAAAATGAAGATCTGATATCAAGCATTTAAAGAAGACATTTTGTTCAGAGCTAGGTTGATCCACAGAATCATTTTTTTTTATTTTTTTTATTTAGTTCACCTAATACAAGGCCTAAGAGCCACACAAGGTAGAAGGTTAATAAATTTTTTGTAAGGAAGGGGAAAGGAGGTAAAAGTGCATATTATGAGGATATGTATGATAAATATTGGTTGACCATTAGCTTGAAGTGGTTAAGATTATAGTGATTGAGGAAGCACCCTCTCAGGAGTCTGTTTCACAAAGAAACAGTTCTAGGGAAGAAACTGAGTGGAACTTACTTCTTACCAAAGGAACACAAAGGGAATGGGGATGATTTAATGCCGTGATTATGGCACAGTAGTGGTGGTGGTGAGGTCCTAGCTGTTAAAGTCCGAGCGCTGGTGGAACTAAGGAATGTAGTTAGTTCTTTGGACATTTACCATAGTAATGACAAAGAAATAAGAGGCTAGTAACATTTCATCTGTGGGAGACGGGTGGCAGTATGAAAAATAATTCATCACCTACAAGGCCATGTAATTGCTTTTCAACCCTAAAGGCTGGACAACCGAGGATTGGGCAGCACTAGACCAGACATAGGCAGCAATCGTCCATTCTTGGTCTGAGCTGACTCTTGTAAAAGGTAGAGCATGGTAGCAGCAATTAGGTATTTCCTGGAGCAATACAAGGAACTGACCATTCTTGCAGTGTCTTTTGCAATGATGCCAAATATAGAACATAATCTTGAAGCCCCAGTTCATACACATTTGCATCCTAAGACTGAAGCTGTGGAAACGGTAAAAATGGCTGTTTAAATACCAATTATAATTACATGGAGTAACGGATAGTGGCTTGGATTGAGGAATCGGAGAGCCAAATTAAAATTCCAGTTGAATCCATTACATTTACTGACATATTAATACCCATGGAAAAGGTATGAATCCTCCTCTTCTCCCCTCAGCTATGGGTAAATAGCAGGAGAGAATGGGTTCTCTAGCCTTGGATCGCAACCGGTCTACCACAAAAATAAATGGCAACCTACTGTGGGGAAAAATCTGCCTCGGTAGTCATGTATCGAAAGTTACATGATCACCTAAGCATGTATCACACATGGCACGTAACTGACTGAAACACAATACGACAATCAGTTTGAGGTGATGTTGCCCAAGAGGGTAACGGTCAACTTGTGGAAAGATCAGATCTCTCCATCCAAAAGATGTCATGTCAGTGATGGGGAATTAGATGAAGCCAGTGTGTATTTACAAGTAGGTAATCTCCAAAAGAGAAATAAGGATCTATTTGTTAATGAAGATAAAAAATTATCTAAGACAAATCCATTGAAGCTGCGTATCAATGAAGATATATGCCTATATAAAAAAACAATAAAATATAAGTACCCATATCGCACATCGTCCATACAAACGTTTCTGGCAGTGTTCATTGTAAAGTAACAAAAGATTGTGTAAATTTTAAGGCACTAAATAAAATTACCAAAAACGAACCACTTCAAATTTTTGACAATATTTTGGCATTCCTCAGTTCATTAAGGGATTTATTCAAATTTCAGGATTTGGCTTGTAAAACCGCACCTGGTTTTCTGTTCATTAACTTGGCAGATTATCTTCATTCGATTTAAGCCTCATATAGAATATCAAAGAGGAAAGATTGGCCATTTCATCAAATGCATCTGGCAGACAGGTTTTGTTTTTATGAAATTCTTCTCCCTTTTTAGACATCTTTCTTTTCTTTTTTTTCCGTAGTAAAAGTTGTTAACAAACTGCCAGGGCACCCTGTACACTTCTGAAAAAGCAAAGCCAAAAAAAAAAAAAAAAAAAAAAAAAAAAAAAAAACATATACACACACACACATCCTGGAAGGGTAAACAAGTTGCAGTGAATAACCATATTGATTCATATGCAAGTATCTGGAATTATGACTTGGCAATTTATTTATACATTTGTGTTTTTATTCAAACATTGCTTGGCTGGTGAGCCCTTGACTTACAGTAGATAGTTCAAGACCTATTTCATTCCTGGAGATATCGTGTTCCAATCTCTAGTTTGATAAACTAAATCCATCCAGGCACTTCATAACTGTGACCTTGTGCCAGACTTAATCAAAGAACTTTGTAATTCATCCATTATTTGCGATAACTCTTCTTCCTCGCCAGATATCTGAATTTTTCAGTCTTTCTTCAGCTTCTTTCCCTTTGTCATGCCAATTTGCAGGAGAGACTTCGTAATGCCTTCGAACAATACCCAGCCAGACGCCACCAATTCCCACATATATTTTTTTTTCCTTTACCCATCACGTGATCTAATCATTTCAAGATGAGGTTGACTGTGCTTGCTTTCTGGCGATCTGTGTTCAAACCCAAATGTCGGTAGCGATAATTTATTCCTATATGACATTTCTGCAGGATGTTCTAACTGTATGCGCAGTGTAACTCTCATGCGTTGAGTCAGTCGAAGAGGATTAACACCCTTCCCAAGGGTATTAGCACATAAGTGAATGTAATGGATTCGACTGG
>OZ038498.1:10893467-11140967 GCA_964036315.1 Acanthosepion esculentum | reverse complement strand
ACCAATAAATTGAATTATTTTATTAACAATTTTAATATGAATGACGTAAATAAATTGCCGTTCGAAATTTGTAACTACATAGGGGAGATAACCACAGCAAAACGATTGCGTCTTTAAATAGAGAGGGCAGGTCATATAGTAACGCCTATGCAATCAGGTTGATAGAAAGGAGGAAACATTTTTATAAGCTTATCAATACAAGAATGGTGAGCGAGATGTAACAATATAACGCCTTGTCTGAATATCATACTCAGTCCAAAGTTTAGAGGATAAAAAATAGTACTGATGAAAACACTTGAGGAATCTTGCCAAACCTGTTACAAAAGTTAAAAGACATTGCTTGCAAAAATAATTATTTGTTCAGGTATCTTTTGGTCAAGTAGAAGGTTTTACAGTTCAAGAGATAAAATATTATTAAACCCAGTGTACCGAGTCGAATCCAATTTCCCTTTAACCCTATTATTGGGAGAAAATAATAAAAGCCAAAAGACACAAGGTAATCAAGGGCCACAACTCATAATGACTAGCAAGTTTCTTCGTCATAACAAGTGACACTGTGTTAGTTTTTTGACTCTTTTTATAAACGAAGGAAAATTTTTCATTTGGGTTATAAAAAGAGGATAGATTTCACCTGTAATTGAACAAAAGTTAATCAGAGTAGGTATGGTATTTGCAAGATCTCCAAGTGAGAAAGTACTCCAATGAAAATTGACATAAAAATTGGCATAGGACATCATCTCTCACCAAAGCAAGATGGGGAGGTAGATTAAGATAGACATTTAAAAATGTCAAATTTAATTGACAACAGAGTTTAAAAGAAATAAAAAAAAATTCTCTTTCGCTGCTACTCTCAGCAACAGTGGGAGAGGGGTAGGAAGAGGAGAAAAAAAAAATATCAAGACATCTGTTTTTGATGAAATCCCAGATCAAAATGTCAGAATTAATGCTTACAAAACAGTAGACAATTCTCCAGTATATAATTTATTAACGTATTCAAAGTAAACAGTCAGATCTTCGAGTGGGAGAGGGGATTTAATTTAAAAACTGACTGCTTGTTCTGGACATTGGTTTTTCTTGAAAAATGAAAGAAAAAAAAAAAAAAAAAAAAAAAGAAGCCAAATATTGGTTGATTTCATTGCCACAATGGTGCCCAGCTGGGGTGGGTGTCTATTGAATGACTGACACCCATCTAATCATTTTTGTGCCCTCTCCCCACCCTAGGCTACCATTTATTATAACATCATTGTCTCTGGTGTCTCAAGAAAACGTTTGAATTCTGCAAGCCATTGGGCTCCCACAGCACCATCGACAACACGGTGATCACAGCTGAGGGTGACACTCATTACACTGGCACTGCTGTAACTGAAAAAGAAAGAATCCACATTTAATACAAATGACAAACATTCATTACATTTAGAGAGTGCGAGAGAGCGAGAGAGCGAGAGTGCGAGAGAGAGAGAGTGCGAGAGAGAGACAGAGTGCGAGAGAGAGACAGAGTGCGAGAGAGAGACAGAGTGCGAGAGAGACAGAGTGCGAGAGAGACAGAGTGCGAGAGAGACAGAGTGCGAGAGAGACAGAGTGCGAGAGAGACAGAGTGCGAGAGAGACAGAGTGCGAGAGAGACAGAGTGCGAGAGAGACAGAGTGCGAGAGAGACAGAGTGCGAGAGAGACAGAGTGCGAGAGAGACAGAGTGCGAGAGAGACAGAGTGCGAGAGAGACAGAGTGCGAGAGAGACAGAGTGCGAGAGAGACAGAGTGCGAGAGAGACAGAGTGCGAGAGAGACAGAGTGCGAGAGAGACAGAGTGCGAGAGAGACAGAGTGCGAGAGAGACAGAGTGCGAGAGAGACAGAGTGCGAGAGAGACAGAGTGCGAGAGAGACAGAGTGCGAGAGAGACAGAGTGCGAGAGAGACAGAGTGCGAGAGAGACAGAGTGCGAGAGAGACAGAGTGCGAGAGAGACAGAGTGCGAGAGAGACAGAGTGCGAGAGAGACAGAGTGCGAGAGAGACAGAGTGCGAGAGAGACAGAGTGCGAGAGAGACAGAGTGCGAGAGAGACAGAGTGCGAGAGAGACAGAGTGCGAGAGAGACAGAGTGCGAGAGAGACAGAGTGCGAGAGAGACAGAGTGCGAGAGAGACAGAGTGCGAGAGAGACAGAGTGCGAGAGAGACAGAGTGCGAGAGAGACAGAGTGCGAGAGAGACAGAGTGCGAGAGAGACAGAGTGCGAGAGAGACAGAGTGCGAGAGAGACAGAGTGCGAGAGAGACAGAGTGCGAGAGAGACAGAGTGCGAGAGAGACAGAGTGCGAGAGAGACAGAGTGCGAGAGAGACAGAGTGCGAGAGAGACAGAGTGCGAGAGAGACAGAGTGCGAGAGAGACAGAGTGCGAGAGAGACAGAGTGCGAGAGAGACAGAGTGCGAGAGAGACAGAGTGCGAGAGAGACAGAGTGCGAGAGAGACAGAGTGCGAGAGAGACAGAGTGCGAGAGAGACAGAGTGCGAGAGAGACAGAGTGCGAGAGAGACAGAGTGCGAGAGAGACAGAGTGCGAGAGAGACAGAGTGCGAGAGAGACAGAGTGCGAGAGAGACAGAGTGCGAGAGAGACAGAGTGCGAGAGAGACAGAGTGCGAGAGAGACAGAGTGCGAGAGAGACAGAGTGCGAGAGAGACAGAGTGCGAGAGAGACAGAGTGCGAGAGAGACAGAGTGCGAGAGAGACAGAGTGCGAGAGAGACAGAGTGCGAGAGAGACAGAGTGCGAGAGAGAGAGTGCCAGAGAGAGAGTGCCAGAGAGAGAGTGCGAGAGAGAGAGTGCGAGAGAGAGTGCGAGAGAGAGAGTGCGAGAGACACACAGAGAGAGTGCGAGAGACACACAGAGAGAGTGCGAGAGACACACAGAGAGAGTGCGAGAGACACACAGAGAGAGTGCGAGAGACACACAGAGAGAGTGCGAGAGACACACAGAGAGAGTGCGAGAGAGAGAATAGTGAGTGAGAGACAGAGACACACATGCACACACAGAGAGAAACACATGCACACACAGAGAGACACACATGCACACACACAGAGACAAAAAACGGAGAGAGAGAAAGAAACCCACACCCACGCACACAGAGACAGAGAGAGAGAGACACACACACACACACATATACACTGTTTAAAATTTTGTTCTATTCATAGAGGAAGAGTAATCAATATTGAGAGAGAGAGCCTTCATAAATATAAATGTGAACAAAGAAACCAACACTGTATTGAACTTGACAGTTTCATGCCTTAAGTGATTAGCAGATCATCTAGTTGTATGTAACTTTACTTTTGACAGTATTACTCGATGTACTCGTGTATCATGCGACCTATGAAGACCTAATCTCAAAGCTAATCTGACTCCAGTAATAGTAATATATAGTTTAGTTAACAGTGTAGCCAGGGCCAGCAGTGCATATGCTAACTTTAGATCTCACGTATAATGTGACGCCCTTAAAATTAGCCTCAAAATTAGGTCTTCAAAGGTTGCATGATACACAAGTATATACGGTAAGTTTATTTTTCAAATCTAATTTAGAAAAAAAAAAAATGTTATCTTACATAAAGAAATATATATTCAATTAAAAACTTTCTTCATTAATGACCAAGTATGCAAGTAAGCTATCATACAAGAGATGGGAAGAGTCATTTTTAGGGGTGGGAGAGAAGGGAGGGTCTTATGTCATCAAATATCAATAAGGCAGAAAAATAGAATTATGCAAAACATATCTAGAATTTAAGGGCTAATAAACAAGATTTATTTTTACATTTAAATTCTAAAATAATGGCTTTTTAGAATTTGTGCATTTTTATTAAATCTTATAAAGGCATAAAGAAGAAATAACTTTTTTTTTAACCATGAAGATACATAGCCACCATCAAGAAGAAAAATAGTCACTTAGCAATTAAATTCAAAATAACGCCTAACACAAGAATATAAAGGGAATGGGAAATGAAAACATTTTTAATACTCACCCTTGTTCGGCACTTTCATCAACAATTAATTTCTGTTCAGCCCCACCAACAGCCAAAATACATGCCTAAGAATTATGAAAAAAAAATTTTTTTAACCGAGAAACATTAGAATTATAATGAAACAAGCAATAAGAATGAATCAAGTAGCTTAAAAAATTCAATTGTCAAACTCAGAAGTCATTTGGAGTAGCTGATCAAATATTTGAATTAGTTTTTTCTAACAGCCAAATTGGATTGAGAGGGAAAAAAATATCAATGCTTTCACTATAAAGATTTTCATAAATTGATATTCCCCCTGATTGAAATGGCAAACACTTTTCTGCTTCATAAACAAATTCATATGTTATAATCAAATTCCTTTGAAAGAAAATTGAAGTGAAAGAGAGCAACATTCAAAGTGAAATAGTCAAAAAGGTGTAGAAATTAGCGCAAGTGCGGAGAGCAAAGAAGAGATGGTAAATTCTCCGGAGAGTAAACAACATTGTTGGGAAACGGGCACCAGACACAAAGAAGACAAGGCACACAAAAAATGGGAAAAGGTGGGGGTTAATTAACTTTGTTTAGTGAAAACAGGTAAAACAAAACCTTTTATGTCTTTTGAACAAGTTCAAGTGACAAAGGTGAAATTTGAAATGCATTTCTTTTCAACTTAAAACCTCAATTCTTATTAAGCAAATAAAATCACAAAATTAAAATATATTACAAAATAATCAGAACTTTGAGACTATTTACAGAACTTTGCTCATTTTTTTTTTCAATAGATGACACCAAAAAGACTAACCTGAGGTGGATTGATGATAGCACAAAAGTTCTTCACACCAAACATTCCTAAATTGGAAATCGTGAACGTACCACCCTGAAACAATTCAAAAATATCATTCAACGATGTATCGGTAGGAAAAATATGTGGGGGGGGGGAGAATAAATGTGAGAATTGATAACTGAAGAAGAATTATGAAATTATAAAATGTGTTTTTAGTCAGTGTTTTTTCACATTGGGCGCTCTTTTTCTATGTCACCTGCTAGTGAAACAATGTTTGAAACTCAAAACACTTTCACAAGGATTTGTTTGGTTGAATAAAACCAAAGACAAAATGACCACCTCTCCCCAAGAAAAAAAGAATTGTTGGAAGTGAAGCTTTTTCACAAATTTTCTTACCTGATATTCATGTGGTTGGAGTTTCCCTTCTTTTGCTTTAATCGCTAAAGTTTTAATATCTTGACTAATAGCAGCAAGACCCTGGCAATTCAAAAAGAAAGGCATCAAATAACATACAATAATGGGAATTCATTAAACAGGGTTAACAATAATTATGTAAACATCAGTAATAATTCAAGTATCATTGTTTTAAACTCATTCTGCAAGAAATGTTAAAGGCTTCCATATCAGGTTTTAATTTTTCAAACGGTGTGGTGGAAGAGGATAGCAAGTGAGGCAGAATTATTACAAGACAATCAAAGATTTAGAAACAGTTTCATAAAATTTGTGTCAAAAATAAATCTGATTTCAAAATTTAAAATATTATTATGGGTTACTTGTAATTGCATGCATGATTCCCGGTATAAATAGCTACAAATAACTATTGACCGATTTTATCAACGTGATATTTTCACATTATATCAAGTATTAAGAAAATAGTAAAGTCGGGATGAAAATTAGAGGAAAGGGCTGTCAATGATTAATGTTCTGACTTTAAATCCATGGTTATCTCCCTTTAACCTTCTATCTCTCTTTTTTTTATTTATATTTAAATGTATTTTTGCGACCCAAAGAAAAATACTTTGGGCAATAATGATTTAAGGTAAAGATATTTGTAAGAGATTACATTTTTGAAGAGATGTGACAGAGAAGAGATGTGACAGAGAAGAGATGTGACAGAGAAGAGATGTGACAGAGAAGAGATGTGACAGAGAAGAGATGTGACAGAGAAGAGATGTGACAGAGAAGAGATGTGACAGAGAAGAGATGTGACAGAGAAGAGATGTGACAGAGAAGAGATGTGACAGAGAAGAGATGGGGAAACACACACACACACACACATTTTTTTTATTGAAATTGGAGTGGATCTGAGTAGAGAAATTAGATCAGAGCATTTTTGTTTACTGATGGGAAATCTGATCTAGGACAAAAGTTGTACCCAATGAAATTTGGGTCATTAGAAGACAATGAAAATGGTCGAAATAATTTTTATCGGTTAAAATTATAAAGAACTTAGTAAGCTATGAGGAACTTTGGAATTCACATGATTTTGGTTGAAAGTAGCCAGAACCCGTGATAATAGCGTGCGAAGTAGTAGGGCCAAGGGTAGATTATGACCAGCCAGGTTTATCTATATAAACACGTAGTTATGCTGGAAAAAATGGTAATTTTTGGCTTGTCTGTATTCGAGTGCAGTCGAGCTGGGTGGAGAGATGTCGGAGATTGAAAGTGAGCAGAGTTGAATTGAAGGCTCAAAGAAGTACAAGAGTGACATCAGAGATTGGAACAAAATGCCCGCTAACATGTGCTGTTGATATAATAACAAAGAAACGAATCACTCCTCCAATATCTAAGACTACTACTGCTACTATTATTACTACCACAGGGAATGGAAACTTCGAACAAGCCACCCCTCACTTTAACAAAATTACACGAAGTATTTTCTTTGGTTTTGTTGATCATCGTTCATATACGAGAGACTGGAGATAATTCTTGAGAGGAAGTACAGAGAATTTGGCCCAAGCAAGACGAATTATTCTCTCCATCTCCTTGCAGACGAAAGAGGCAAATGGAAGAGAGAGACAGTGGAAAGTCAAGATGGGGACTCGAGGGGGAGAGGAAGTGACGTCAGAGATTGGAACGAAGCGTCCACTAACATGTACTGTTGATATAAGTACCGCTGCTTCTGCTAGCACAAAGATTACTACTACTGTTACTACTGCCGAGGCGGAACGCAACTATAAACTTTAAGCCGCACACAGAAACCTTTATCTCTCCATCGCAAGAGTCGTATATCATTCTGAGACGATTTAACAAGTTATCACAACCCACTCTCTCTCTGTCTAGAATCCAGTGTATGAGTTTTTATATACTTTTCTGCTATATAAAAGACATTAACAATTCAACCATTGAATAGTTGTTTGTCCGGTTTTCTGCAGATATATATTTTTTTTTGTGCATTCTAAATTTCTTAGCAAAGACTCCAGCCATGAATGGATGTACATCACTTCTGCTTTCTGGATCAAACCAAACGTCGACAGGAAGCAGGATACCTACAGCCACTCCCATTAAGTTCGGTTGAGAGAGAGAGAATAGACCTGAAGAAAACTGAAGACCATCTTTGCTTATATATTGTGATAAATAAAGGCACAAGTGTAAATAATGAATCCTTTTTTTCTCGTGAAAAATAAATTCAATGATGTGTGATAAAATAGGCCGAGTGGATTCAAGCAATGGTTAATTAATTTGGTGACAGTAATTATGAGTTCAATTCCTGGGCTGGGTAGTACAGATTCAGACTGCATTGGAAATATTGCTAGCAATAACTGAACAGTATTAAAAAGAGAACAAAATATATCCCTACACACTGACAACCAAATGAGAATAATCTGTCTGCACAGAACAAATTTCCTGGAAGTTACCTAAGATCATCAGAAGGCTGGAGGCACAATGGCTGAAAAGTCAAGATAACAACAAAGGTGCAGACATTAATCCAAATGTAAAAATGATAATTCCTCCATAGAAATTCAGACAAAATTACAATCCAAGAAAACAGTGGAGAAATATTTAGAATGGAAAAAATTGCAGAGAATCTTTAATAAACAGAAAGTCATCGCTAATCAATAACTAAATCTCACAATCATGGCAACCAACAAATTCTACAAACATTTTAGTAAAACAAGAGAAAACAAAAATAAGCTTATTTAAATCAACAAAAGTGGCTAAGACAACAAAATATCACAAAGTGTTAGGAGCGACAAAAATATTTTCTAATATAAAAGAATTTTAGGGAAATTCAGTCAATTTATAGAAATTTGGCAAGTCTCCAGATTATTTTTTTTTTCTACCAACAAAATTTTACTGAATTTAATTTTTTATAAACATCTTTTAATTTTTCCCTTGATCATTACAATGATTTTTGAGATATCTACCTTGTATAGATAGGGAAACAAAGCAGGTAGGGGAAAAGACAATGCTTGTATATGAAAGAGAATTGTTTACCTTAGAATCTGCCTTTGTCACAATTGGAGTAATAAGTCCATTTTCTGTGGCAACAGCAACAGAAATGTCCACAGTTTGATATCTGTAAATAAGAAAATATTATGTCTATAATAAAGTAAAACAGTTTTTATACAATTATTACATTCTTTCCTTTTTGTTTGAAATGTTTCAAAGTGTTGCAAAAAGTTTGATTGATCGATTTTATTTTTTATATTTTTTTGTGGGTTATTTAAAAACAAAATATATTTTGAACTACAACAAATGTTTTTTTGTTTTGTTTTTTTGTTTTTTTGCAAGTGAATATTTTTGTACAAAAGTAATCACACTTTTATTCTTGGGCAGAAGTTCTGGAATTTGATAGAATTTCAAAAATTAATTTCAGCCTAATAAAAGGCTTACATGGTCATTTTTGTATCCTTAGATGTTGTTCAGGTTCTGGAGAGATTTCACTTTGAAAATAATAGATAGCATTTGATTGGGTCACTCATTGAACTTTATACAAAAATCAAACCTTCAGTAGCAAATTAAAATGCTTTTCAAACACTTTGCAACAATATTTGGTCTGGCGACAAAATGAAACTCAGTAAATATCAAAGTTTTTTTTATCTCCATAAAGATAGCAATTGCTTTTTGTCATATAAAATTGAACTTAGTTTGGTTTGGTTTGGTTTATTTTGTTTTTTTGGCATATCATCCTCAATGGGTTATTTAATGCCGACAACATCTTTTATTGCTGGTAATATTTTGTTTTCTCAAAAATCTGTTTCTGGTAATATTTTTCCTTCAAAATTGTATTGCTGGTAATAATTTTTTTCAAAAAAGGATTTCCTGGTAATAGTTAACTATTTGCCCATAGCTGAGACCCTAACAGGTGCTACCACCCCGGGTCAAGGTGGACCTGGGAACACCAGCAATTAAGAGGTGGTTCCACACTCCTCAAAACCTCCTGATCAGAGGCCTTACTGCTGGATGTAGTCAATCGTCTTACCCACGACGCGGATGTAGTTTAACGTCTTACCCAGGACGGAAATTAAACTTAGAGTTTTTTTTTTTAATTTAAAATAAACAAATCAAGCGTACATAATTTATAAAAGGTTGTGTCTCTTCTCGGCCTGCTTATTGCATGGCATTTGACCAAAGAATGCTACTTTCTTTTTTTTTTTTTTAACACAGATCCTTGTAAATACCTTAAAACATCCATGAAAAAAAATCTGAAATCAATAAATTTGGATAGTAAACTGAAGATATTAGACATTGAAACCTTTTAAAAAGAAGAGAAAGTTAAAATTTGACCACCCATTTTAGATTTAGAATTGGTTTGAGAAAATTAAATATGATTTTATTTTCAGACAATTTAAATTTACCTTTGTGATTAAATATTAAGAATGCTTTTATAAATTTATCAAACTTGAAAAGATTAAAGTCTCATATTGAGATTATTACATTTAACAAATTTCTTCTTCAGATCATAAATTAAAAATAATACTCTCTAATCACTACGTATGCATAAAAACCATATTTTCATAGAATTCCCAGACAGATAAAAAGAGTTTTGATGACAGATGAAATGATTGCTTAACTTACTGCCTGATAACAGTGTCCATCCAAGAGGAATTGGCATCAGGAATTTTCAAACAGGCAAGAGCAGAAGCCTTGATGATGAAATCATTCACAGATAATTTGATGTTTTGTTTGGAGAGAATTCCATTCAGTTCCTTTCTCAACCTAAAAGAAAAAAAAATATTGTAAAGATTTGAACATTGTCCTTTCTTTCTTAATCAGAAGCTCCAAATGGGACTCATCTCTATGCTAAGTCTACTGAGCAGGCTGTCAAGGCTGAATATGTACACTGATTCTTTCAGTCATTTTATCTTCTAGTGTTGTTCTATGTTTATTATCCTAATTTAATTCCAGAAGGGTTGATGATCACCTTTCTCCTCTATATAAGATCAGCCATGAGTGATTTTAATGCAACTCCCCAGGCAGCTACACAGGATAGAACACAGTCAACCATAAAGGGTACATCAGAAACAACTGAAAAGCTCCATAGTCAAATGAGTTCAACTTTTGGGAGGTAACTCTCTTGGATCAAGCCCCTCTTTGGAAGAAAACATGATCAAAAACTGCAAGTCAGATTATAGAAAAATAAGGTTTTATCTACCAACTCTACAATCAATATTTAACTGAACAAGATTAAAATGAAGAAAGTCAATCAGTAGAAAAATTATCTCCAAAAATGTCCTCATGTCACATTTACTGCTGTTTAGTTTTAAACTCAAAGTTTGGCTTCACCACCAAATGAATCATTTTCAGTGACAATAGACAGAAGAAGCAGTAAAATTACGATTTGTAATTTCATTATTGAAATTCATTGCATCCTCTAAACAAATGTATAACTTAAATAGAATGTGGTTGCAGTCTCGAATAAACTTTACCAGAAAACACTAATCAGTAACAAAGGAGGCTACTTATTTGTTTTTAATTGTGCCCAATTCATTTGTTCAGTAAAATGGAAACCAGAGAGAGAGGCACTCTCCTGACTTTTGCCTTCCCATTAATACTTCCACCTTTTCAAAGACTCTTCAGGGCAACAGAAATTAAAAGAATATAATGGAAAATTTGTTTTTTTTCTAGAGCAGTGTGAATTTTTTTTACTCCCCTAAAATTGTAGTAAATTCATCAAATATCAATTGGTTTTCATAATTTATTAATGACCAGTGTCATAGAATTTTACATAATGATAAAAAACAAAGTACAACCTGATCACATTGTCCATTTTTACATCAACAGATAGGTAATAATGAGGAATTGTCTGTTTTGATTGAAGTAAACGTTTTGCTATAACCTGCAAGGAAAAACAGAATAAAATAAAAAACATTAAAACTGATGAAAATCATTAATTCAAAGTACAATGAAGAAAATTTTAAAAAAAGAAAAAAAAAATAGGATATAAATACAACTGATATTTTTTTTTTCAATATATGTAATATTAGTTTTTATTATGCAAGTCCAGAGTTTTTACAAAAAATTAGTATTAGTCACATCTGATATTGGAAAAATTTTCAAGATATACTTCTATTAAAAAAATAAAAAAAAGCGATAGAAGCTGAAGGAGACTAAATTTAAAAGTTAGATATACTGGATGTCAAAATTTAAACGTTTTGAGTGTCTTTGCATCGTTAACATTCTAATGTAAACTGTAGCTGATATTGATTGTATTTTCACTTTTTGCACAGAAGACTGATTTCATTAAATTGTTATTTGAAGAGATTCTTTCGGAATGAAATGCCGAACAAACTAGTTTTCCATCTTGCCATTTATTTACTAATTTGGTTTGGATAATTTTGTTTTATGGCATATCAACCTCAATGGGTTATTTAAAGCCGACAACATTTTTAGGATAGATTTGTATGAATAGAATATGTATTCTTTGGTTTAGATTGTTTTGGCTTATTTTGTTTTATGGCATATCAACCTCAATGGGTTATTTAAAGCCGACAACATTTTTAGGATAAATTCGTATGAATAGAATATGTATTCTTTGCTTTAGATTGGTTTGGTTTATTTTGTTTTATGGCATATCAACCTCAATGGGTTATTTAAAGCCGACAACATTTTTAGGATAAATTCGTATGAATAGAATATGTATTCTTTGCTTTAGATTGGTTTGGTTTATTTTGTTTTATGGCATATCAACCTCAATGGGTTATTTAAAGCCGACAACATTTTTAGGATAAATTCGTATAAATAGAATATGTATTCTTTGCTTTAGATTGGTTTATTTTGTTTTATGGCATATCAACCTCAATGGGTTATTTAAAGTCGACAACATTTTTAGGATAGATTTGTATGAATAGAATATGTATTCTTTGGTTTAGATTGGTTTGGTTTATTTTGTTTTATGGCATATCAATCTCAATGGGTTATTTAATACCAACAACATTTTTAGGATAGATTTTGTTTTACAGCATATCAACCTCAATGAATTATTTAATGCCGACAAAATTTTTTTATTGCTGGTAATATTTTGTCTTCTCAAAAATCTGTTTTTGGTAATATTTTTCCTTCAAAATTGTATTTCTGATAATTTTTTTTCAAAAGACGTATTGCTGGTAATAGTTAACTATTTGCTCATAGCTGGGACCCTAACAGGTACTACCACCCGGGTCAGGGTGGACCTGGAAACACCAGCAATTAAGAGGTGGTTCCACGCTCCTCAAAACCTCCTGATCAGATGTAGTTTATCATCTTACCCAGGATACCATTTATTTATTTACTAATGTATATGATATACTGATATACTTTTACTAATAAGCTAATATATATGATATACTGAATTTAAGTTTATCTGTTTTCTTAGAAATTTTTGTAATAAATAATTTGGTGAAGTGAGACAGTGAAATAGGGAATGGCTGATCATATATGGAGGGGAAAAGGTGGTCATAAATGAATGAAGTCAGGATAATAGAGAACAAAACCCTTTGCAGAGAAAATATTTTTACATTGTAAGAATTTGGTGAGGGAGATAATGGTTTAGTGATACAAGTCTTACTAATTAATCCACAGAAGTGGGTTCATACCTTTAACAAGGGTATTTGCATGTAAGCGAATATAATGAACCCAACTGGAATTGGAACTTGACTTTCCGATTAAAAATTCTGAGCCATTATTCATTACACCACTCGCACATCAAAGCTTACAGCAGTGTTTCCGAGCAGTCACCATAAAATGACAAAGAATCAGTGCACATGTTAATCTCTGACAAACTCCTCAGTAGACCTAGCATAGAGATGAGTACTATTTGTTTAAGAAAGAAGCTGAATGAAATTCTCTCTAAGCAAATTATCTGTGAATGATTTCATTATCAAGGCTTCAGCTCTTGACTGTTTGAAAGTTCCTGATGACAATTCTTTTTGGATAGACATTGTTATCAAACAGTAAATTAAATCAATTAATTCATTGTCTAAATTGTTTTTCTCTATCTCAGAT
Source organism: Acanthosepion esculentum (assembly GCA_964036315.1). Taxonomy (NCBI): domain Eukaryota; kingdom Metazoa; phylum Mollusca; class Cephalopoda; order Sepiida; family Sepiidae; genus Acanthosepion; species Acanthosepion esculentum. The sequence continues at coordinate 11,127,787 of OZ038498.1, read as the reverse complement.
TTCTATGAATTTTTTTTTTCACATTATGCAATTTAAGGGCTGTTCATCATATCAAATATAATAGCAAAGTTATTGATATCTATTTTCTTCATTTAAGATATGTAAAGATTACCACTGATCAGATATAAAAATATGACCTTAAAAGATATTATAAAGTTATTGAATGATCGGAAAGACAATGTTTGAAATAGCAAACAAGTTGAACGAAGAACTACTGAAAAAGGAAATTGCAAATATTGGCAAGAAGAAAAAGAAAAAGAAAAAACTGCTTTTAAGAATGTCACAAAAATGGATTGAGAAAAATGAAAAGGGTAATAAACAAAAGTGGGTTGACCAGAAAATAGTTCCAGAAGCTGATGTTACAAATGGAAACGGATAAAAGATGCAGAATATTAAGAGCATTGGCTGAAGAAATGAAAGCAAACAAAGTACGACTTTAAAGTACCCATTGCAAAAACCTGTAAGTAGCATATGCAAACTGATTTATCAACAGTAATTTTTAGTGATGAATGTAGAGCTAAATTGGTTGAACCTGATGGCCGAGATAGAGGTTATGTCCTTGAAAGAAACAGTCAACCAGGGAGAAACAGCAAAGGTCCATTCAGTGTTGATAAAAGTTTCAAGATAAATGCAGAGAATTATTCTAAGATGTTCGGCAAGGTGGTTTTTGAGTGGTACTTACACAACCAAGAAGCTTTACGCTATAATATATTCAAGACAATGTTCTTTCAGAGCTTGCAAAGCTGACTACTGCCCACCTGGCTAAGAAAAGGTTTTAAACATACCAAATTAATGGAATGGCCCACAGATTCTCCAGATATTAATCAAATAAAATAAAAAATAAAAAACTTGCAATTCATCATTAAAAGAAATATGCAAGAGAATGGTAAACAATATCCAAGCAAAAAAGATCTGTGAAGCAACAAAACTTTGGCAAGTAATGTTAAATTTGAAACAGTAGAACAGCTAATAAAAAAAATCAATGCTTGAAAGACTGATGAAGGTTATAAAATGTCAAAGAGCCCATATTCATTTGTAAAGCAATAAATCATCAATATATGGGAGATTGCATTAATTAAATATTAATGTAGCTTTTATCTTTTTAATTTAATCCAACTGTAAATTTTATTATTAAATCATTGACTTATATTTTTAAAAAACAACCTCAAATCTAGTGTGTTGTTTATGTGAGTCCATCAGTGAAGATCCTTTAAAAAAGTGAAGCACGTGAAGAATGACATAAAACAAAATTCATGTAACCTCACTAGTGCATCATCCATTTTATGACCATGAGCCCATCAGTGAAGATCCTTTAAAAAAGTGAAGCACGTGAAGAATGACATAAAACAAAATTCATGTAACCTCACTAGTGCATCATCCATTTTATGACCATGAGCCCATCAGTGAAGATCCTTTAAAAAAGTGAAGCACGTGAAGAATGACATAAAACAAAATTCATGTAACCTCACTAGTGCATCATCCATTTTATGACCAGGAGAATGAAGCCACAAAGTCTGTCATCAATGTTCACATCAGCAAGTGAAATTATTCCCCGCATATTTTGTAATTTTCTGCAAACCCATATTTAATGAATCCATGTCAGACAGGCATTTTTTGAATCCTTAGCTCGTTCTGAAGTCATGAAAACCTCGGTTCCTTTGATAAAAGCTAGAATCCCAGTTTAGCTGACATGATGCCTACTGGAAATAAGTTTGTTTTTTTTGCTTGAACAGACTTTGATAACAATGAAAATAAAAATTGCTGTAAAATTCCCCAAATGCTTTTCAATCTAATCATGATTTCTCCAACACTCTAGTGACAGTCTATATTTCTGAGATGAGGTATAATTATTTACATTATTCGAACGATTGTCCTCATCTTTGTCGACATATTTATTACAATGTTTTGGCTGTTGTACGCTCTGGCCTTCGTCAGGTGGTTGGAATATCGAACTGAACCCTTTATTTCGCTCACTGGGGTAGACTGTTCTAGTTCCATGTGCCATGCTTAATGGATGTCAGTTATCAGTTATCTCCTGTTAATTTCCCTCTGAAAGTTCTCCACTGCCTTAACGGGGTATTGAACTCACACTCTTTGTCTCCTGTCACTGGATCTAACTAACGCCTTTATCCACTGTGCCATGTGTCCTTGAGGACATTTCTGTATGAATTATTATAAACCTAATGTCTTCAGCAACCATTTCACCAGAGCTTATATTGCAATTTTTGTTGTTTTTATCGCTTTTCTCTGGCACTCCTTATTACTGGTTCCCATATTGTATTCATTTCTATGCTTGGTCGGCTCAGGAGATTTTTGTGGCCTAGCATATGTGCTGATTCCTTAAGTTTACAAATTTTCCAGTGGTGTTCTTTGTCTATGATCTCAGCCTGACCCCACAGAGGGCGGTGATCTCCCTTCTCTCTCCACAAAAATCTCATAGGATTGAATCTGTTGTATCTACAATTTTTTTTTTCAGTCACAATAAACAAATTTTCAGAAACAAAAACTATGTCAGGTGAGGAAATAAAAACAACATTTATTTCTCTGATGGCTATAATTTTGAAATATAAAAATCATAGAAATACAGTTTTTAAGAGAGACCAAAATATGCCTACATCTTCCTTTTGTATGAGAATTTGGAAGATTTTAAGAAACAGTTCAACTACAAATGATGAGAATTTCTATCATTGAAGTTCTATGGCTCAACTGGAAATGATGGAAAATTTCTGCTTAAGAAAAGTAATGTTTTTTGAAATGTTAAAAAAAAAAAAAAAGAGTCCACTTAACTTCAGGGAAAATTGATTGGAAAGAACTTTTAGAACTATATAATCTGTCAATTACAAGAGACTCTTATTGTATAAACTGAATGCATTTGCTCTTGAAAATTTATATAAATTTGAGAACAACAAAAGCAAATCTGTCTATATTTCTCAGATGAGGTGCCATCTTTCCAATGGTGTTCCTTGTCTCTTCATATTCCTTAAGTTTACGAATATTCATAGACAAAGAACACCATTGGAAAATTCGTAAACTTAAGGAATCAACACATATGCTAGGCCACAAAAATCTCCTAAGCCGACCAAGCATAGAAATGAATACAATATGGGAACCACTAATAAGGAGTGCCATAGAAAAGTGATAATAACAACAAAAGTTGCAATATGAGCTCTGGTAAAAATATGTAAAAAATGATAACAGCAAAAATTGCAATATGAGCTCTGGTAAAAATGGTTGCTGAAAACATTAGGTTTATAATACCCAGAAATTCATACACAGATGTCCTCAAGGACACATGGCACAGTGGATAAAGGCGTTGGTTAGATCCAGTGACAGAACCCAAAGAGTGCGAGTTCAATACCTGGAGTGGAGAACTTTCAGAGGGAAATTAACAGGAGATAACTGATAACTGACATCCATTAAACATGACTAGAACAGTCTACCCCAGTGAGCGAAATAAAGGGTTCAGTTCGATATTCCAACCACTAGAGGAAGGCTGGAGTGTACAACGGCCGAAACGTTTTCCTCAAATATGAGGACAATAGTCAGAATAATGTAAATGATGAACAAAAGCAAAGTATCTTTCAACAATGGCACCAACAATTTTGAACATCTTGCAAAACATTTGCATCGCCTGTGGATGTAACTTGACAATCAATAGCAGAAATACTCACTGCAGAAACATGAACAGATGTTCTCCCACGAGTTTACTCAGTAGTGAGATACCATTGAGTGAGCTTGTGTACTGTGTGACTGTCACATTGAGGTTTCTTCAGTGTTTGCGAAACACACGCATACTAACAAAAGCAATCATTAAACACAATGTTTGTATGCATGAACAAACAGATTTAATTCCTAGAATGAGCAGAGAATGTCAAATTAATGTTTCATTAGGAGCAATCACTTGCTTTCAAATATTCAGTCTTTTTCAAGAAAGAAGTTACAGAATCAGAGAAAAATTCATCTGATGACACTGGAATTGTTCATCAACATTTACATGGGTCATTTTCCATGAAATATCATTTCCATTTGTGCTAACGAATATGATGCCAAGTTCTGCCCTCACTCTCTACTGCCTGGCTTTACAGAAAAGAAAAAAAAATATATACTTACTTGTCTAATGTTGGACAGAGGTATATCTACATAGGCAGTGCCTGCTGGAGGTGCAAGAGTGACTGCAGGAGCAGCTGCCATTGGAGCAACTCCAGCTTGTGGAGCTGCAGAGGGTAAAAATTTCTCAATATCTTCAGCCACAATCCGTCCTTCTGGGCCAGAACCAACAACTGCCTGTAAGAAAAGTTGGTTTTTTTTTTTTTAATCTATTCTGAAACTAAAAAGTTAAATATATTTTGCACATCAGAAACTACAAAAGGTCATTCAATTTGTTTATTTTTGTGTGTTGAAATTCAACAAAGAAATTATAGTTTACTAACAATGAACAGATAACAAGAACAAATATAGAGAGAGTGTGCCCTTTGAGCATGGATCTGTTTGTGTGTCAACTTTAATAGGTACCCCCACTAATTCACTGAAAACAATAGCATAGCATGATGAAAAAAAAAAAAAAAAGGCCCCAAACTTAATAAAAACAAAGTTTAATTGTCAAAATGTTTATATTATTAAGAGGAAAGACCAAAGTATTTTTAATTATTAAATTTTTTAAACCTTTCTAGCATGTTTGAAAGTTTGGTTAAAAATCTTTTTTTTGTGCGCGTGTGTTAGCAGTCAACATAATATTTACAATTAGTGTTTTAGCACCTTTTTCCAGTGAAAAACACAGTGATTTGGAAATTCTTGCAAAAATCAAATTATTTTGGGATTTTAATGAAACTTTCAGGACTTCTTGACAAATAAACGAAATTATTTTCTTTTTTTCTTTTTTCTTACATATTTTACCACCCCCTTCATAAACTTTCAAGAAATTAAATTTTAATTACAAAATTTGTTTTATTAGTTAAAAATAGGACTCCTTGGAGAATGTAAATCAATTTGTTTTTTTCAAACTGCTATTAATTTCCAGAAATTCAGCTCCAAATTGTAAAATAAAAAATGCAATAAAACTGACATTATTCAATTAGAAAAGCTTTTAATTGCTTTTATAAATAAGATTTAAGTACACTATTGGCTTAAGAAAAAAAAATTTTTCAATAAATAATGAATTTTTACAAAAATTGTTTTCATTTTTTTTTTTTTTTTAATTTTAATTTATTATAATAATTTTTAAAAAAATCTTTTAAAATACTGCATTACTTTAATTTAAGGTGATATTGTTATTGTAACAATACAATTTGTTATACATCCTTAGGAGATAATTAGATAGATTCCTTTTAATTCAACTTGATTACCAGGGTTTCCTAGGAATTTTGTTTCCAGTCCATCTTTGAGTCAACTTAATTGCCAGAGTTTCCAGGATTCCTGACTCCAGCAAGCTTTTGAATTGGCAAACATAAAATTTTGTTGAATTTAGATAATCATAAAAGCAGTGTCCTTTGAAAAAATCTGACCATCTATCCAGCATTTGGGTGGTCTCCTTTCCTGGAACACAAGTGGATAGATAGGGGATGGTGGGTTTCCCAGTCAGTTAATTTGCAGTATAAACATCAAAAGACCCCATTATTGAGAATGTACCATTCTGATATGAAACTGCCTGGTTATTTCGAAAATGACATGAAAAGTTTGTGCTCGATTACCGTTTAGAAGTTATGGACAATGTAAATTCAACTTCTTTCTGGTCACGTACACAGAACGTCCGCCATTAGTGGCTTTGTTTACATACGTTTGCCTCGAGTAGTCATGCTGCATGGAAGCTTCACTTGTCTTGATTACTGCACAATGCGCAAAAGTTTGAAATGATGTGCAAAATAATGCATGAAAAAAAATGTAAAATCCAACAATTAAAATAAAATAAAATAAAAATGATATGCCTGAAAAGTAAAAAAGAGGATTTTTTACTTTTTTTTCAACAATGGTTTTTTTTATGTGTCGTGAAAGTTTCTTGAATTTAAAACTTCATAAATTACATTTTAGGGTGAGATTCTGTTTTATTAGCTATAAGCAGATTGATTAAGGACACTAAAGAAAAAAATACTATTCATTGAAAACTTCATTTTAAAATAACATTTGTGAAAATCGCACAGTAATCAAGACCAACAAGATACAAAAAGCTGTAAAAAGGCCATCAATTAAGCTTCTGTGCATTATGACTAGAGGAAAATGTTTTAAACAACGCCAGTAATGACAGCCAGACAACATGAAAGAGACTGAACTTACACTGACGACAAATTGACAAAGGTAATCGAGTGCAATGTTTTAATGTCATTTTTTAAATAACTAGAATGGTAGATTCTCAATACCACAGGCCTTTGGTGCTTATAATGCAAATTACCCCCCCCCCCCGTATAAGCAGAAAGAGGTAAGGAAGTCAGTAAGTAAGTGACCAGCACTGAGTAAGTTAGCGGTCACCAAAACAACAGGCACTGAATGTAAGGGTACTTTTCCGTGGCTGGAAATTAGCAAGATAGCAGCCCACCTTATCAAAGCTGAAAAAAAGAATATCACAGTTAAGTGAGAAATCGTAATGTTGCTATTTCCCAACCAGTGTCTTGAAAAGCATGTTGTTATTCTTTGTTGAATGTGATCAAGGCCAGAGCGACAAACTTGTGAACATAGCGAGTCAGGTGTATATGCAGACACAGCCGACCTTGGATGCCATCACAGTTGTGCAGTGAACGACGTGCAGACCACGTCACATTATTAAGTGAAAACTGTAATTACTAATCAAAAATTGAAAAGCTTAATACGAATCATTCTGCACCAAGATTTTCAAAATAATTTAAAATTTTTTTATGTATATAAAATATTATGTAACATGCTCATTTTTGAAAGTATGGTTGACCATACATGACACTATCAGAAAATAAGAGAGATGATTCTAGTAAATATGGAGAATATTTGCCAACATTTTTAAGATTGCTGAATACTTAAAAATTACATAGAAAAGGTGCTCATGTCATTTTCTTAAATTATGTTTTACAGATAAAGTCTCTGCAGAACAACAATCATTATGTCATCACTCATCAATCACGTAAAACATGGCAACTGTCGGTTAAAAACACAGCTACTATTTGTTTTAAAAATACATTTCTTTGTTATTTTAAACTTAAAGTAAATAATATTTGTTTCATATCAGATTAATTATACTTTAAATCAGCTTAAATTCCTCAAATAAAGTTTCAGAAATCTTATTTTTGGAAGATTTTTTAATACAGAGAATTGCATTGTGATCAAAGACAACTAAAAAAGGGCGCTAATCAGCAATTTTAGAAAGAAAAAAAAAATCTATTCTTATCAATATAATTTGTTTGAAGTACCCCAGAGTATTTTGCTTACTGGAAATAGTAAATTTAATCGTTCAGCTTTTAATTAAAGCTAAAATGAAAGCTTCAAGAAAGCCTTTTCATTTTAAACATTAGGCATCACAAATTAGTTGAGGTCCCTAACTTTAATAATATTTAAATTATTATTAAATTAGCAATAAAAAAAAGTTTATCATGCACTATTTCTGCTGAATTCACAATATTAAGTTTATTTCTGCTATGAATAAATGCATAACAAATAAAATAGAGGTGGAGACAAGTAAAACAGATTTTGTCATTGTACGAAAAGATATCAGAGAACAGAATAATGAAAGAAAAAGAAAGGCTTGAAACAATCCCAAAATGTTGATAAAAAATTACGATTAGTAATTTGAATTGAAACCTTTCATTGGCAGTTTTACTAAAAACTGTAAAAAATCCAAGGTAGGTGCTGGAATATTAAAAAGAGCTTGTATGATGAGCTGGGGGTGGGGGTGTAGGCAAAACTAAAAGAGAACAAATACTACTACTACTAGACTACTACTATCTTTTTTTCTTGTATTATTATTTTGTAAACAATAGTTTAGTTGTTCTCTTTAGGTGACAACAAATTTCTAATATATATATATCAAAGTGCATTCTAAAGAATAATGACCACAAGCAATTGTAGAGACTTTGATTCTCACTGGATGCCCCACTATTGTGGCTTTCTGTTAGAATATCTGAAACATTTGAAATTTATATATATATATATATATATATATATATATATATATATATGTTAAGACATTTTTTATGTTTATTTCTCGGACATTCAGGCTGGTAAATGTTGTTAATACTGTTTATTATAAACAGAGCATTTACTTAAATATTTGTATCTATAAAAAAAGAATGTATAAACATAAAAAATGTCTTAAAATAATTGTTGGACTTTGTCCATTTCATTATATATATATATATATATATATATATATATATATATATATATATATATATATATATATATATATATATATATACTTTGATGTAACATTCTGTTCATATTCAACCTTTAATTTTTAATAAAAAGACAAAAAAACATAAGACTTACATTCAAATCAATTCCTCTGTCAGCTGCTAACTTCCTGGCAAATGGTGTTGCAAACACCCGGCCTCCAGCCTCTTGTGAGTGTGGGGCAGCGGCAACAGGGGCTGGGGCTCGTGAAGGTGCAGGTGCTGCAACTGGCTTAGGAGCTGGGGGAGGCGGGGGAGGGGGAGGTGGTGCTGCTGCAGGGGCACCTCCACCAATCACTTCATCATCTTCAGCTGATGGCACAAAGCTCTTAAATGCCTCAATTCCATCCTCTTCACACACAATGACACAAAGCAACTGAAAGAGAGAGAAAATGAAGAATGTGCTCGCCTAAAATGGAAATCTCAACATGTACAATTTCATTCCAGGAACTGGCTTAAGAGAACATGTAAGTAAAAAAAAAAGTTACCAAGAACTTAGCTTTTACAAGGTCGTAACCAGAACCATTAGAAAAAAAAATCCTACAATCATTTTGTAGAATTAGGACAGTACTTCCTACAAAGTTAAGCTTTTTCAAAAGTCATGGGTACAGAATGCATATATTTTAAACTTTTTCTTACTAGTGGAAATAATTCTAGGCTGCAAGATCTCTATATATCAAATATACTACCTTATTATAAGTAGTACATCTGTATAAATAAATTAACTTCAAGTAAAAGTTTGGTAGAAATTATTTCTCTAATTACAGAGTAATACCAATGAATGTAGGTGATGAGAACAATTCTGTAATTTTTCAGCAATTCTACAACAAATTGTCAGACTCAATACATATCACAAAAGTGAATTTCAAAAACAAGTTTTAAATCAATACATTTCAGTTCACCAAAGTGGAAATAAAATGACTTCCTATGTCCGCTTGTTGAATATGTAGGAACATTTCAATTTTTATTGCCAGACTAATGCCAAAGTTGATATGCCTTTTGCAATTTGGGGAAGTTGGTCTACTATTCCCATTTGATACTAAATCTACATCCACACACAAGTAAATGACTGTACTCCTTCATTTGTGACAGGAAAGCAAAATGAAAATGGCTTTATAATAAAAACCAAACCATGATGGATTCCTTCAGTAGATCCAAAGTGTTGTGGAAATTATTCTATTTGTCAAGAGATAATCAATTGACTTTACAAACTTAGGAGTCAACTTAAATATTTGCGCCCAATACTAGAAATACAATTAAAAATAAAATCGGCCAATTTTTTATGAGATTTTATGCAACTTTCTTTTCTTTATTTTTCTTTTTTTTTTAAAAATAAAACAAAGCAAATTGGGTTTAAAGTTGTTCTGTAGTATTTTAATCAACTGACTTATTACTCTTTGGCAAGTTATAAGGAAACAGATTCTTCAACCAAAAAGAATCATTACAAGACAATTTCTGCCCAATGAAAAAAGGTTTAACTCTTCCGCCCATGAATTATTAGTGCATTCTAGAGAATTCTTTTCTCTTTTGCAAAGCCAAGACATTTTATAACAAGGGGAGGAGGAACTTATGTAAATTGAATCTTTTTCTTGTATTTCTTTTAATTCCATGGCAAGCACACATATCAGAAAGTTTCAAAAGGAGTTTAATAAATCTATTGATGAATCATGTTTGATAGTAACTAATTTTCACCTTACCTTTCCAACAGGGATATTTGCAGATCCAGCCGGCACTAAAATTCGAGCAAGAAACCCTTCTTCTGAAGATTCAAAGCCCATGGTGGCTTTATCAGTCTCAATTTCTGCTAGGAGTTCCCCTTCAGAAACTTTATCTCCTTCTTTCTTTTGCCAATTGACAATTGTACCCGCTTCCATTGTTGGAGACAATGCAGGGAGACAGATTTTGAAGTGGTCAGGAAGATCTACAAAAGAGACAATACACCCTTCAAACAGAAAAAAAAAACACTTCACAGGTACAAAATGTATAAGCAACACAATTCACTCTTCTAAAAATTGAAACGTTTTGCATCCAAATAAAGGAGCTCATTTTCCCATCCTCTATTAAAAAATAAAAGTTACCGTGTTATTGAAATCAATTATTTCTTCTTAAATTACAAACAACTGTAATTGACATTTTTTTGTTTTAAATGGAAATTTCTCAGTTAAGAAAAGCTTTGAAGATAGAGGATATGGCAGAAATACTTCCAACACCCCGTATACGGTCTTTGGTCGGTTTTGTTTTATGGCATATCAACCTCAATGGGTCATTTAATACAGACAAATTTTTTTTTTTCCCCCCTGGTAATACTTTTGTTTTGTCAAAAATCTATTTCTGTAAAGATTTTTTCCTCAAAAATGTATAGCTGGTAATACTATTTTTCAAAAAACGTATAGCTGGTAATACTATTTTTCAAAAAACGTATAGCTGGTAATACTATTTTTCAAAAAACGTATAGCTGGTAATACTATTTTTCAAAAAACGTATAGCTGGTAATACTATTTTTCAAAAAACGTATAGCTGGTAATATGATTTTTTCAAAAGACATATAGCTGGCAAAAAAAAAAAAAAAAAAAAAAAAAAAAAGTATAGCTGGTAATATTTATAAAAAAAAAAAAAAAAAAAACGTACATCTGGCAACATTATTTTTTCAAAAACATTATCAGAGGCCTTGCTGTTGGACGTAGTTTATCGTCATACCCAGGACGCACCCCGTATAAGGGTGTCTGGTTCAGTGTTGAGTTTGAATATTGAATGTTGTTTATTGTGAAAACTATTTTAGTTGGCAACTGAGTTTGAAACATCTTCTAAAGGAGAGCAATGACAATCTTAGATAAGTTAAAGCTCAAAGTAACTGATCCATACCAATTGAATTTGCCTCAGACATAACACGAAGAGAAAGTGCCCATGAAATACATTTACCTAATTCGTACTTTTATGACATTTGCCCTTTGATCCAAAATTATAACTTTTGATTTAAAAACTTGAAAATTTTCTCATCTGGAATAGATATTTGTTTCTTTAAATATTTTTTTTTACATGAAATTTTCTAGTTGCAAATTTAATGTTTTCATGAAGAAATGCATAATGAGGAACATACATCATCCTGGCATTAACACATTAAATAATGCATTTCACTGAGGCAAGAAAAAACAAAAAGAAACTCTGTAATAAACACAATGTGAAAAGGTTATTTTAGCAAAACTTCATAGCTTAAAGAATGATTTTTCTACTGCAAAAAATAAAAATCTACAAAAAGGAAATTAAAAAACTGGACGATCAGTTTTCAAAAACCTACAATGCGACAGCCACACAAAATAAGGTGCAATTCAAACAAACAATATCTTTTGTTTTATATTTAAAATTTTAATAAAAGATTTTCCAATTTCATTTGAACATTTTCATTTTAGCAAATCTAGTCTTCAGTTTTTGTCACAAGAAATATTTTTTTCCTTTTTTCTTCATGGATTATTGCCATAACAAAGGCTGAAATGTCAACACCAAGAAAAACATGAACAAATCGTCCAAACAAAATTTGCAATGTTAATGACTCTTAAAGTTTTTGACAAATAATTTATCATATTTTAGAATCACATCAATAATGTTGTATTAAGTGCTGCTATGATGATTAGAAGAAAAAAAAAAAAAGGAAAAATAAGCCCAGTATTGCATTTCTGTATTTTATTAATACACAAAGATAAACTTGATCTGTACCAATAATTATTAAGTCACTCCATGAATGGAGAGTTTTGTTTCTACCAATATTATTCAAGAATGAAGCAACAGCAGAGTCCTTACCTGAACTGTACATGCGACACAACTGCAGTTGGCCAAATCTAAAGACGTGAGGAGATCCATTCCAGGAAGAACTCTTGTTGATACACCTGAAAATATAAAGGTTGATAAACCGATAAAGAAAAAAAAAAAAAGAAAAACACCAAGCTCACAAGTTCTTGTATCATTTAACCAATTATTCCAGGAATTATTTGGACAAGTGTCCTCATCTTTGTTGTTGTGATTACTACATTTCAGTTGATAGGTTCTCTGACCTTCCTATTCATGTTGTGGAAATTCAGGTTGTTTTTGTTCGCTATTTTGAGTTTGAACAAACATAAACACATTTAAATTATCAGTGTTGAATTTTGTAAGATTGGATTAGGTAACCCAGGTACCTGCTCAGACTGGCATAAAATCGTACTTCAGCAAAGAGAGGGGAGATGATTCTGTAATAGAACTGAAGTAGAACAGTCACACCTGGATGCAAGCCAAGCCTGAAAAAAAGACTCCATTGGCTTCAAGCATAATACTGGTATTCTTTAAATTTTTCTCATTCTCGTTTGTCCCTAAAAAAATTAAAATAGAACTTTTAATGGTCATTTACAAAGTATCACTACAAACTTACCGAAGAAAACTTTAAAACTCATTTTGAATAATCTAAATGTCTCCTTTCAAGTTAAATAGAATTTTAAATAAGGTTTTAACATTTTAAAACATAAAATGTTGCCATGGTCACTCACCAAATCTCCATTCTTGATGACAAGTGAAATAGAAAAAATCCAGTATTTGCCTTTTGTTTCAAAGTAAATTAGTAAAATTTAGGAATAACTACTAGATTTTGTAAAATAATACTTATTTTTTGCTTAAAACAGAGAAAATAATGTGTATTTATGCATGGTAACCTATGAGCTGTCATAACCACAGTAGCATTCTGATGTTCATACTTGAAAATGATATTAACTTTACATTATACAATTCTTAAAACATCATTTAATAGAAAAATTCCATATTGAAGGAATTTTAGAAGTATAATGAAAAATTATAAGTACATTTTTTAAAATAGATATTCAATGTAGAATTTTTGTGTCAAATAAGAAAGAAAATCTTTTAAATTATGCAAGGACCAACTCACAACGAAAATGTTTTTTGAGTTTTAAGTTATCTTTTGGTAAAGTTCATGGCATACTTTCAGTATGTTCACAGATGAATTTTAATATATTTCTTTTTTTTAACTTGAGTAAAATCTTCAGGTATTTTTCTTTTATGTAAGCGTAAAAGAAGTTTTGTCAAAATCTAAATGTATTAATGACAGTTGAAAGTTGGGGGTGGAACTGACAAAAAAAAAAAAAAAAAAAAAATTAAATGCATCATTTTACTATTGATCAATGTCAAACATGTTCAAGCACAACCAGACTACAGCCTGGCTGGAAGCAAAATCAGCAACCGAGTTTCAATCAGTGCTAAGACTGAGAGGCAAAAGAAGAAAAACGCTTAGTGTCAAGCTGCTGCTGAGAAACAGAGAATTTGTCATCAAATATGGTGGTCCTGCGAAGTCCATTAAAAATATACAAGTAGGGATTTGGAAGCACTGAAAGATCAACTTAGGTATCTGAAAGTTCTCTTAGGGGTCAAGATCAACAGCTGTGGAAGTAAGTCTCAGCTGGAAACTGCTCTTCACAACTACCTGACGACAGGAAAAATCAGTTGATTCATCTCCACCCCTTTGACAAAGGAAAGACGAAAAAGCACTCAGTGATTCCGAGTATTTAAATAATTCTAGCAGTAGTGATGAAGAACGACAATCTCAAGTGACCTTTAGTTATGACTCCAGCTTTTACATTGGCCAAATCATTGATATTGCATCCCCATTCTGTGCTGTGATAAAGTTTTTAGCTCCACCAAATGAACAGAAATGATTATTTCCAGTGGCCTTTGTCAGATAATATTGCTCAATTGAAATCAACATTTGCCTTCAAGATGGGACTTTGATGCAACCAAAGCACCTCCACAAAAAAAAAAAAAAATTCCACAAAGTTTTGTTATAAAATAACCTATTCAGTATACAAAAGTGAGCTGAAAAGTTCATAGAAAAGATGCTAAAGCTATGAAATCTTTCATGTATTTATTCAACTCTTATTAATAACTGCAATGTGTCTTTTCCAGGTAAACTGACATATGACTGTCCAAAGAAGACTTCAAAAAGTAATAAGTAGCAGCTTCTCTTGAAAATGAAAAAAAAATTGGCCTTGAGGAGTTATCAAGTACCTGCAAAAATAGTGTTTTGCCCCAAATGACATTCATGCCATCATGGTTGCTACATTAGTGGATAACGTCCCAGCATAATCAACAGTATAAAAGTGGGCAGTTGAATTTAAGAAGGAAAGGGAGAGTTTTGAAGATGACCCAAGGTCTGGATGTCGTCTTGCTGTGAGATGAGGTTGAAATAATAGACAGAGAACATCACTGGAAAGTGCAAAAACTTAAGGAATCAGCACGTATGGTAGGCCACAAAAATCTCCTAAGCCAGCCAAGCATAGAAATGAAACATGAGAACCAGTAATACAGAGTGCTAGAGAAAAAGCAATAACAACAAAATTGCAATATGAGCTCTGATAAAGAAAGAAAGAAAGAAAAGAAAATGGTTACTGAGACACATTAAGTTTATAAGTCCCCAAAATTCATACATTGGTGTAATCAAGGATTTATGGCACAATGGATAAAAGTGTTTGTTGGATGATGTGAATTCAATAACTGGCTATGTCAGTGATGAACAAAAACTTGGGGAATTGAGATGAGATAACTGAGACATCCGGAAGAGGTGTGGCATGTGGAACTAGATATACTGACTTATTTTAACTTATTTTGATAATTGCATGAAAAAAAAAATTTCACCTCCACTTGGCTAAATTGTAGCAATATAAAATGTCAAATGATAACAATGCTTATTAAGAACGCTCAGAAAAGATCCTAATTAATTTGAGAAAAATTTTAATATTTTTTTAAAAAGAGATTTTTTGAAGCAAAGATTACATTTATTTTGTTTTTTTAAATGCTCTGACATTTTTTCTAACTTACAATTGAATTTTGATAAAGGAGATATAAGTTCTTTCTATACAAAACAAAGAGAGAGAGAGAGACTTTTGAAATTTGCATTAAAAATAAATAACGCATATCAAATATTTATTAAAATATGCTCTTAAAAATTGTTATGCAAATTAAACGTTACCAGTTATGTAGTAAACAGCATTTGTTAATAATATACAGAGGACTGGACAAAATAATTGGAACAGGTGCAAATTCCACTCCTATATTTCAAAGACCCATTATATTAAGAACTTTAACTAAAACTTCGTAACGGCAGGTTATATCTATTGCAAATACATTTATTTATCTAATTTATAGTCTTTGGCTTATTTATTTTTAGAATTTAGTAAAATTTAAGCTAAATGTGTGACCTCTCCAAGTTCAAAAAAGTGCGAATTGTTGGAGCTCACATGGCAGGAGCCTCGATCACTAAGGTTGCTAAACTGTTTGGTTTTTCAAGAACTACCATATCAAGAACTATGACGCAATTCAAGAAACAGGGTAAAAAATCTAGCAAGCATAGCAATTTGGGCCGGACTTGCAAACTTACTGACAGGAACCGATGTGCATTGAAATGCAATGTGGCGAAAAATCATCGGACTACTGCGGCCAAAGTGACTGCTGAGTTGAATAATCATCTGAATAGTCCAGTTTCTACTAAAACTGTTCATCATGTGCTCCATAAGGCTGCATATCATGGAAGAGCCGCCGTAAGGGAACCTCTTCTCTCCACTGGCAACATTCAGAAGAGGTTGAAATGGTGCAAAGATCACAATGCCTGGTCTGCAGACCAATGGAAGCAAGTCATATTCTCAAACAAGTCAATGTTTTTCTCTTTTCCCAACTTCAGGGAGAGTTTATGTGTGGAGGCAGTCCAAAGAAGTTTACAACCCTGACTGCCTTCTTCCAACAGTGAAGCATGGAGGTGGATCAGTGATAGTTTGGCAGCCATATCATGGAAATGTCTCAGTCCAATAGTTGCCCTGCATGGTAGAATCAACAGCAAAGATTACCTGAACATTTTGAGAGATCATGTTCATTCAATGGCCCAGACTTTATTCCCTGATGGTGACTGCATATCCCAAGACGATAATGCTCCAATACTTACCGCTCGAGTGGTTAAGAATTGGTATGAAGAGCATGAAAGTGAGCTAAAACACTTGGAGTGGCCTCCCCAATCTCCAGATATCAATATTATTGAACATTTGCGGTGCATTTTGGAGAACAAGTTAGGAGCCACTATCCTCCACCATCGTGTCTTAAAGAGCTGGAGCAGGTGATTATGGAAAAATGGCTGAAAATTCCTCTGGATGAAGTCAGGAAGGTGTATGATTCCATTCCTAGACGTATTAAAGCTGTATGTGAGGCTAAAGAAGGACCAACTCCATATTAAATAAATCTTCTTTGAATTTAACAAGTGTTTCAATTATTTTGTCCAAACCCTGTATATAAAAGACTGTTAGTAAATTCATATTAGCAGCATGTTATATTTGCCCAGCCTCCCCACCAAGGCTGGATGTCACACAAGGTCATTATGAGCCGTTTGTCATACTGATGTAAGGTGGAAACACAGACAAAATTTTTAACCTTACACAAATTTATAAAAGATTATAAAATATTAATGCTCTGTGATCTTGTAACAAATTCATTAAAAAAGATAAAGACAATAGACTAGAAAGAGTTGTAAACATTAGTGCATACTGTTGATGTTTTTTCATAGTTAACAAGGACTTTAAACACAAGAGTCACCTTGAAAAGGTTTGAATTTGATTATCAGAGTAAAGTTAGTAAAAAGGCCTCACCAATCAGAAATGAACTTTTAGAATCCAGTCAAGAACTGTGCATCCGCAAGTAAAATCTTCAAGCACAATATCAACGAAGTATATCTTTCCAAGGACTTATGTTTTTATATTCTCTTTTGTATGCATTTTCAGTGGTTCGTTTGCCATACAAATCTTATGTGTATCCTGGCAAAAGCCAAGAATACATTTTCAATTGTATCTAACAGCTAATGAACTTAAAAAAAAGAAAACAAAAATGTTTTTAAATTCTCCTTGTCATCTATAGCAAGGCCAAAATACCCTTGACAAAAAACACTGACAATCCCATTAATAACCTTAACTTAATCTCAGGTCATTTTATATTTGTGATAAGACATGGAGGTGGGGTGGGAGCAGACCTACTTTAATTCAATTAAAACAAATGGTATTTATTTAAAAAAGTCAATCACTATATGAAGTCCATGACCAACATATATATATATATATATATATATATTATATAAATAAAGAAAGAACAGTAACATATATAATCCGGTGTTCTTATTAATATTTTTTATTTTTATAAAACAGTGCTCAATGTAAATTTACAGAGCATAAATATTATAAATTAACTGATTCGCTACACAGTAATAACCACGTTTCAAAAACTGAAGCTAAAAACTTCAAATTTAATTATATAATTAAATTAAAACTTAAAATTAAGAAGAATCTATAATAGATGGCATATACTAATACCAAAGTTTTAATTAGGAAGATGAATGGACATTATTTCAGATAAAACAGCTCATATTACTTTGTCAGTTAATTTGACTTCAGATCCTTAACAACTAGAAGAAAATAATTTATGTGCAACCTCATGCAATGAAAAATTATCATTATTTCATGCTTTTATATTCAAACTATATCCTCATCTTGGTTGTTATAGTCAGTGTGTTTCGGCTGATGAACCCTCATGGCTTCTTCAGGTGTCTGTTGTATTCAATACCAAGATATTGTTAGTATAATAGTTAAGAAAAGTTTGATAGTCCAAATGTAAAGGAAGATAATAAAGTTTACAATTACAAAGATTAGAGATCTCATATTTTTGCAGGCCAAGAAGATCCAATCCATTTTTGTTATACATAGAAATTATTCCAGCAGATTATCTTGTCAATAATAAAGGAAAGGAGATTATCTTGTCAATAATAAAGGAAAGGAGATTATCTTGTCAATAATAAAGGAAAGGAGATTATCTTGTCAATAATAAAGGAAAGGAGATTATCTTGTCAATAATAAAGGAAAGGAGATTATCTTGTCAATAATAAAGGAAAGGAGATTATCTTGTCAATAATAAAGGAAAGGAGATTATCTTGTCAATAATAAAGGAAAGGAGATTATCTTGTCAATAATAAAGGAAAGGAGATTATCTTGTCAATAATAAAGGAAAGGAGATTATCTTGTCAATAATAAAGGAAAGGAGATTATCTTGTCAATAATAAAGGAAAGGAGATTATCTTGTCAATAATAAAGGAAAGGAGATTATCTTGTCAATAATAAAGGAAAGGAGATTATCTTGTCAATAATAAAGGAAAGGAGATTATCTTGTCAATAATAAAGGAAAGGAGATTATCTTGTCAATAATAAAGGAAAGGAGATTATCTTGTCAATAATAAAGGAAAGGAGATTATCTTGTCAATAATAAAGGAAAGGAGATTATCTTGTCAATAATAAAGGAAAGGAGATTATCTTGTCAATAATAAAGGAAAGGAGATTATCTTGTCAATAATAAAGGAAAGGAGATTATCTTGTCAATAATAAAGGAAAGGAGATTATCTTGTCAATAATAAAGGAAAGGAGATTATCTTGTCAATAATAAAGGAAAGGAGATTATCTTGTCAATAATAAAGGAAAGGAGATTATCTTGTCAATAATAAAGGAAAGGAGATTATCTTGTCAATAATAAAGGAAAGGAGATTATCTTGTCAATAATAAAGGAAAGGAGATTATCTTGTCAATAATAAAGGAAAGGAGATTATCTTGTCAATAATAAAGGAAAGGAGATTATCTTGTCAATAATAAAGGAAAGGAGATTATCTTGTCAATAATAAAGGAAAGGAGATTATCTTGTCAATAATAAAGGAAAGGAGATTATCTTGTCAATAATAAAGGAAAGGAGATTATCTTGTCAATAATAAAGGAAAGGAGATTATCTTGTCAATAATAAAGGAAAGGAGATTATCTTGTCAATAATAAAGGAAAGGAGATTATCTTGTCAATAATAAAGGAAAGGAGATTATCTTGTCAATAATAAAGGAAAGGAGATTATCTTGTCAATAATAAAGGAAAGGAGATTATCTTGTCAATAATAAAGGAAAGGAGATTATCTTGTCAATAATAAAGGAAAGGAGATTATCTTGTCAATAATAAAGGAAAGGAGATTATCTTGTCAATAATAAAGGAAAGGAGATTATCTTGTCAATAATAAAGGAAAGGAGATTATCTTGTCAATAATAAAGGAAAGGAGATTATCTTGTCAATAATAAAGGAAAGGAGATTATCTTGTCAATAATAAAGGAAAGGAGATTATCTTGTCAATAATAAAGGAAAGGAGATTATCTTGTCAATAATAAAGGAAAGGAGATTATCTTGTCAATAATAAAGGAAAGGAGATTATCTTGTCAATAATAAAGGAAAGGAGATTATCTTGTCAATAATAAAGGAAAGGAGATTATCTTGTCAATAATAAAGGAAAGGAGATTATCTTGTCAATAATAAAGGAAAGGAGATTATCTTGTCAATAATAAAGGAAAGGAGATTATCTTGTCAATAATAAAGGAAAGGAGATTATCTTGTCAATAATAAAGGAAAGGAGATTATCTTGTCAATAATAAAGGAAAGGAGATTATCTTGTCAATAATAAAGGAAAGGAGATTATCTTGTCAATAATAAAGGAAAGGAGATTATCTTGTCAATAATAAAGGAAAGGAGATTATCTTGTCAATAATAAAGGAAAGGAGATTATCTTGTCAATAATAAAGGAAAGGAGATTATCTTGTCAATAATAAAGGAAAGGAGATTATCTTGTCAATAATAAAGGAAAGGAGATTATCTTGTCAATAATAAAGGAAAGGAGATTATCTTGTCAATAATAAAGGAAAGGAGATTATCTTGTCAATAATAAAGGAAAGGAGATTATCTTGTCAATAATAAAGGAAAGGAGATTATCTTGTCAATAATAAAGGAAAGGAGATTATCTTGTCAATAATAAAGGAAAGGAGATTATCTTGTCAATAATAAAGGAAAGGAGATTATCTTGTCAATAATAAAGGAAAGGAGATTATCTTGTCAATAATAAAGGAAAGGAGATTATCTTGTCAATAATAAAGGAAAGGAGATTATCTTATCAATAATAAAGGAAATGGGTTAAGAGAATATAGGGATAAATAGGGATAAGGCAAAAGAAAGAAATTATCAGGATCAAAGTGTACTAACTTCTCATTTAAATCATTCAACAAAAACTCAATACATACAGGTACAAATCAAAATATCAAGGATAGCTCAGACCAGTGAGGATTTGCTGCAAGAGTCGGAAGGGGAATTGTAGCATTTAAATAAGATTTCATATTTTTTTAGTAATAACACTAAAGATTAAGATTCTAAAGGCTAATCATGTAAAAAAGTAGTAATTAAAGTAGAAACCTCCAAAGATTCACTAAAAAAAATAAAATAAATAAATAAAATAATGAGCATACATGATAAAAGAAATGTCCCAAACTTAAAAAAAAAAAAAAAAAAAATCTTAAAATATTAAAGTCTTAATATGAAAGGATTTTTTATGTAAAAATTATTATTTGTAATCCTTTTTAGAACCTTCTAAATTTTGATTAGAAAGCTTGATTAATTGATGTTCTGCAGCTTATTTAAAGCCAGAAAATATTTTTAGATTGTAAATTTTTTTTGGAGGGGAGAGAACTTTATAGTTCAGGGATCCAAGTCTTAGTTAACCCATAGCTGGGGAAAGAAGAAGCAGAATCAAACGTTTGTCAATGGCATTTGCACGTAAGTGAATATAACGAACCCAACTGGAATTGGAACTTGGCTCTCCAATTAACAATTCCAAGAAATTATCCAATCACACCACCTGCACATCCAAGCTTACAACACCTGGTATTCCCAAGTAGTCACCGATCAAGGTACTCATCAAACTCAACATTGTTTAACTTCAGTGATTATACTGGAACCGGTGTTTCAATGTGATGTGTTGTAAGTCTAAAATTCTTGTTTTTCTAGCATCAACATGAGACCATAAATTTGTATGAGAAATTTGAGTGTCTTTTTGCAGTGACAAACACTTTGATTTAGAAATTCTTTCAAAAATTAGTGGCAGGTTTTAATAAAACTTCCCAGATTTATTAAAAAAAATTCTTTTTTTGTAGCACTTAATGTTTATATTAGTTATAAGGATAAGCCCTTGGAGAATTTAAATAAAATTGCTTTGGTTAAACAGGACTCCCAGTTACAGAAAATATGCTCTGAATTGTAAAAAAAAAAAAAATGATTTAAAACAAAGATTTAATTACTTTTATAAATAAAATATATTATGGACACTATTGTCTTATGAAAAAATTGTTTTTGTTGACTAATAAATTTTTACAAGAATTGATTTTTTTTTTTTAAATTTTAATTAGAATAATTTATAAACTTTAAAATTTTGTACAAGTTTATAGAGGTCAAGTAATATTGTTATTAAATAAAAACTGTATTTACTAATAAATGGAAAAATTTACTATAATTCACTGAAACCAATATTTTAAAAAGAATTTTTCATTATTTTTGCGTGTGTATAAACGTGCTGATTTTTGTAAATACAAACATCTATACACGACATTATCAGATAATAATAGTAAATTTAAAAGGAGTAATTTTCTAACATTTCCTCAACAAACGTCTTTGTAACACTAAAAATTCAATAAAATATTAAAATGCTTAAAACATTTTTAACTTTTTAGTATTACTGGGTAGTTTAAAAAAAATGAAATGTATAAAAAAAAAAAAAGTGTTTGTTGCATTCATTCATGAAATTTTATTACAATTATCACCCCATTACATAAATTATCCAAACTTCAAGCTGTAGATAAATATGTCAACACTATATAGAAACACCTACATGTGTTAAATATGCTTTTCTGCAAATAATAAACTATATTTGTTTCAATTCAGATTAAACTTTAGGTATGTCCATTTTAGGCTTTTTTATCATTTTTTTTTAGTTGTTTTTTTTCAGTTGAAAGACACATTAATTTGGAAATTCTTGTAAAAATTAAGTACTTGTTGGATTTTAATGAAAACTTCAGAACTTATTCAGAAATGAATGAACTTATTTTAGAAATTTAAATCAAATAATTTTTCTCAACGTTTCAGAACAGTATATTTTTCAGATTTTTTCGTAGAATGTTGTATTGAAAGATTTATTAATATGGAGTATTTTATTGATTTTTTTAATAAAAAAGAATTTTTTTTTTTTCAAGCAATTTAAATTTAGTTTGAAATTCAGCAAATTATTACCTTGGAACTATGAAAAAAAAAAAAAAGGCTTCAAGAAAGATTTTTCATTTTTAAAATGTTTTTTAAACCATAAATGTTTTTTTTCTTTTCAGTCAGTTATGTGCCATGCGTGATACACGCTTCTGAGGTGATCATGTATCTTTCGATACATGACTGACGAGGCAGATTTTTTCCTGCAGGAAAACCAGTTGCCATAGAAAGGCTATAGCCGGGAAGAGAAGAGTATTCATGTCTTTCCCAAGGGTATCAGCACGTAAGCGAATGTAATGGATTCGACTGGAATTCGAACTCGGCTCTTCGATTTTTCAATCCGAACCGCTATCCACCGTACCTCCTCTTTTTTTTTTTTTTTTTTTTTTTTTTTTTTAGGTATCCATCAAACAAGTGTTTAAATACTTCTACTTCCCTAATTCAAGCGTTTTAAAATTCCCTTAAAAGTGTTATTCATTGGATCATGATTTTATAAGAGTGAAATTTATTGGCATGTGATGATGATCCCATGTCCCATAACGTACTGTTTTTTTTAGTGTCTTATAATCAGACGCTGCAAATGATGTAAATAAATTATCAATCAAAAATTCAAAATCTACCAAACTGATAAATAAAAATCTGTGGAATTCAAATATTTAACTTAAAAACCCCTTGAAAATATTAATAGTTTTTTCATAGAACCACGCTTCAATGATTTTAGACAGCTGCATATGTGAAGCAAGAAAAAAAAAGTACAGTTCATAAAGTAAAACTCACTAAAAGAGACTAACAAAGCGATTCCAATAACAACCCAAGTATTTGGTTTATCTCAACTTTATGCTAATTACGTTACGGTTAAGAGACATTATTTTTATATCAGAGCCAAATAGGAAAATTAGTTTCCTCCCACGATGAGACTCTGATCAGATTTCACTCAGGTTTCTCTTTTTGTTCACACGCAAAGCTGTACATATTTTTACGCGGGTGAAACTTTAATGAGGCGAGCACTTGTTACACATTATTATTCACCTTGGCAAGTTCTTAAGGCGTGTAAAAATAAAAAAATAAATGTTCCTCTCTATGGGTCAGAAAAATTATCAGGAAAAACTAAAGAGAAAACAACGTAGCCAAAACGAAAAGTTCGAAGTCATAATTTTATTTTATTTTTTTTTTATTTTAATGAAATTCAATCTGAAACTAAAAGTACTATTCAGTTTTAATAATTTGCATCTCTTGGTTTTGAAAGTAAAAGGTCGAACAAAAATTTGTCGTCCTTCACCTTTTTCGTACGGACGTAACAACATAAAAAGAAAGAGAAACATTTTAAATGCGATTCAAATAATTTTTTTAATAAAACAAAATGTTAATATCAGAATAATAGGAAGATTTGTATTTTAACTCGAACTATGTTGGAGGAAAATAATTTTTTTTAATAGTTAATTTTTAGACAAACAAAACATTATGGAAGAATGATAATGATCGAATTTAAAAAAAAAATTACAATTTACATTCAATATCAGTTTTTTTTACTGTATGTTTTTTTTTTGTTTGAAAGAAAAATACATAAACCGTAAACGTAACAAAAATCGTTTGTAACGTTTGATCGCATTATTTAAAGAACCGTTGAATAATATCTGAAACCAGGTCATTTATTTAAAGTTATTATGAATGAATGTCACATTTTTCTACAAGAACTTGGGTTGTTCTCAAAAAGGAAGAAAATAAACAAAAAAATGTTATATTTTTTTAAAGACATTTTAATTTTTCATTATGGTAGTTGAAAAAATTTTGAAAAAATACTTACTTTACTACCAAATTTTAATACCAGAAACTAATTTCTAGTAATCAATGTTCTTTGTATTTAAAAAAAAAAAAAATAGAGAGATTAATAACTTAAAAAATGAAATGGATTTAGTAAAGTTGTAATTTTCATCTAAAGTCCATGACTGATTTGATTATTTATATAACTTTAGAGAATGAATGACAAGCGATTATCTTTTCGAAAAGCAATAATGATATTTCTATTTCCAACTATTTTTAAGATTTACATAAAAAAAAATCAAAGCTATTTTTCACCGGTTTATAATTTGTTTAATTATCAAACTTGACATTTTAAAATTTAGCTTTCAAACTCAGTTTTTATAAATGGCTATTTTTTTTTTATAATATTTTTATTCATATATTTTCGTACCCGTTATTCCAAAATATAAATTTTCAATCTTGAGTGATGATAATGTCAGTTCAGATTTTTAAAGCTCGAGAAAATAATTTTGTCCAGTTCGCTAAAAAATAAACAAAAGTTTTACTTTTTTTAGTTTTTCAACTTAAGATTTTTTTTTTCTTAAATTAAAATAATCCTCTATTAATTAATGCAATCTTATTTGAATTTTTTTGTGGAAAAAATCGTTTTTCAAAATAAACTTTTTGATTGCACAACGTAAATTGAATTGTTTTTATTCATAAAAAATCTGCCAAAATAACACCAATACATATTTTCATTTAAATCTTAAATTTCACCAAATTCGTGGGCGTATTTTATTTTTACAATATAACAATCTAGTAAGACGAAGAAAGATGATTTTTTTAATCAATTTTCAGAGGTAAATTTTTTTAATTATGAAATCAACGCAGTTTTAATTTGGAAAAAGTTAATTCTTTTTGATAACCTTGAATTTTTAAAAAAAGGACAATAATTGAAATGGATTATTTAGTGATTAAAAATAGAGTTTTATTGAGTAGAAAAAAGATATTCAAGTTTAAGAAATTGTAATGATTTTTTTTATGCAACAGGAAACTGTTACGCTCTAATTAACAAGATTATAATTTTTATTATTCAGTCATATCTCAGTATGTCAAATAAGAAACTAATGACTTATTTGTCGCTAAAGAAAAAGAATAGGACAAGAAATCAAAGGTCAAATAAAATAAGGGAAATAAGGTCGCAAAGAAGAAAAATCCTTTACCAACCTTGACAATCCCGGTGAATAATTTGAATTAAAAGCAGATACACATAAACATCGGACACTCTGCCGGGCGAGTGTATGTCCAGTCGCGGTATTGTAGAGAACAGACCTGGCCTTAAGAACTGACCGAAACCTCATCATTCTCTCAAGATTGTTGTTGTTTGGTGAACAGAAATGAAAATTTAACGAGAGACAAGCGGAGAGGCAATCCTCTCACAATTTCTCTCTCTCTCCCCCAAGACAGTCAAGGTCAGCTACTCTCTTCTACCGCTTTGATGGGAAAATCAAAGAGCCTAACTTTACTTGATCTTAATTAGACAACTACCTTTTATAAAAAAAAAGGTGATAACAGAATAAAAACTTGCATCTTTCAATTAGAAAAACATAATTTAAATTAAGTATACAGGTATTTCAATATTTCAATTTTGTAAATGTGAATACGAAACTAAGGCCTAATAACTTTATATACCTAAATGCATAAATTGTTTAGAAATAATTAAACAACTCCTAATGATTAAAAACTTTACATTCGGAGCAGCGCCATTCTGTTAATAATTGTATTATTTGGAAAATGCAAAAGTATCAAAAAATAATTTCATCAAGAAATATTTTTTAAATAAATTGTTACGAAACTAATAATATTTTAAAAGTTTATTTGTTACCAAGGCAACCCAAATGGCAGCAATAAAAAAAAAGTTACACTTCCAATGTAAGTTCTATTTTTAAATAGCAATTCAAAATTTTATTTTTCATTTCATTTATATTTTTTAAAAATCGTATTCGAAAAGGGGAATTTTAAAAATTCATTGTCACATACATACACCGAATTCACAAGTTATTTTATGATCAATAATACTTATTATTATTATTATCAATAAAAAAAATTTGTTAAATATTTTTTTGTACTTAACAAATTTAACTTTGATAAAAATTTGAAAATTTTCTTTTTAATTTTCAATTTTGTTCTAAATTTTAAAAATACAGTTTTAAAAAGAAAAAAATACTTTTCAAAGAAATGTTATTCTCTAAATTAAATACGAAAAAATTCACAGATTAAAATTTATCCAAACTGAAAATTAAAAATTTTGAATGAGATTCTTATACAAAAATTATGTTCTGAAATTTTAATTTTATTCTCTAAATATTTCAGTGACATTGTGGGGGTTACCACCACCTTGTCTGTCATTATGCCTGGTAGGTGGTGCTGTTTCTAAGTTTATAAAAGGAAAGGCATAAGCACCTCTTTTTGCTCACTCTGAAGAATAGGATGCAGTAGATAGCAGACATGACCAGTCTTCCCATCTGAGGAGAACTAACAGACTGACTAGTTAATTTCAAACAAACCATGTAGACATTATTTACATTATTCGGACTATTGTCCTCATCTTTGTCACCATGTTTATCGCAACGTTTCGGCTGTTGTACGCTCCTGCCTTCTTCAGGTGGTGGGAATGTCGAACTGAACCCTTTATTTTGATTACTGGGGTAGACTGTTCTAGTTCCACGTGCCATGTTTAATGGATGTCAGTTATCAGTTATACCCTGTTAATTTCCCTCTGAAAGTTCTCCACTGCCTTAACCGGGTATTGAACTCACACTCTTTGGGTCCTGTCACTGGATCTAACCAACGCCTTTATCCACTGTGTCATGTGTTCTCGATGACATCTGTGTATGACACAGTAGATAAAGGCATTAGTTAGATCCAATGATAGGACCCAAAGAGTGTGAGTTCAATACCCAGTTAAGGCAGTGGAAAACTTTCAGAGGGAAATTAACAGGAGATAACTGATAACTGACATCCATTAAACATGGCATGTGGAACTAGAACAGTCTACCCCAGTAATCGAAATAAAGGGTTCAGTTCGACATTCCAACCACCTGAAGAAGGCCGGAGCGTACAACAGCCGAAACGTTGTGATAAACATGGCGACAAAGATGAGGACAATATTTCGAATAATGTAAATAATGTATATACCTCATCTCAGAAATATAGACAGAAACCATGTAGACATCACCCACATGTTACAGATAAGTGTTGTGGGATACTAGTATGTTTGGGTAAAAAATAAGTTATCTTTATGTTGTGGGTATCCCCTCTTTGTGTATAGACATTTTATATTAAATATTTATGGGTACTGTTATGAATTTAAAAGCAATTCAAAGCAGCAGGGAGATAAGATTATGATCACATTAAGAAAGGTATTATTCAACAACAGAAACTGAGCCAAACAACACTATCGGCATTTCTTCACATAATCCCTCTCCCCCAAAATACAGCAGAATTTATAAAAGAAAATGTATGTTCATTTGCATACAATACATTTAGGTACAAAACACCAAAGAAGAGTTCATTTTATAACAAATACGTGTGTGAATGAATGGAAGTGAGGGTCAAAGATGGATGGTAAAGTGTCAGATGTTGTTTAGAATTACAAAGAGCAAGAATTTTGGGAGAGCAATGACCCCCATGTCCTGTTCTTTTCTTAGAGTACTTTCAACCGTCTTAATCATTTTAAAGAACCATGGTGTCCGTGTGGTAGGTAAAAGGTTCCATTGGATATATGCTAGTGATATTTAGAAAGCTGAAGATTTAAAATAATCCACGGTGACGTCATGTGTAACGGTTAATGTGAGAGAGACCGAGTAAAGAAAGTGTGTTTTTTTTTTAATTTTTACTTTCCCATATGTTGTGAATTTAAAAGCAATTAAAAAAAAAGGCAGGAATAAGAGATGGTGATAACCTTAAGAAAGGCTTTATTTAACTAAAGAAAACGAGCCAAATGACACTATCGACATCTCTCCACATAATCCCCCTCCCCCAAAATATTGCAAAATTTATAAAAGAAAATGTATGTTCATTTGCATACAATAAATTTACATACAAAGCACAAAAGAAGTTACTCAATAAAACAATGAAAAGAATATTTATTAAATTTTCTTTGCAGTAACAAGAGAGTGAAATGAGTTCTGCAAAGAGTCTAAGCCAGGGGTGGCCAAACTGCAGCTCGTGAGCCACATCCTGCTCTTTGACCCTTAATATGCAGATTGTGGAAATATGTTGGCAGTGCACCTTTTACATCAGTGTTATGAATTTAAAAGCAATTCAAAGCAGCAGGAAGACGAGACAGCGATAATCTTAAGAAAGGTTTTATTCAGCAATTGAAACTGAGCAAAATGACACTATCAGTGTATCTCCACATAATCACGCTCCCCAAAATACAGCGGTATTTTATAAAAGAAAATGTAAATAATACTGGCAGACTGAATGTGAGTCTGGGTAAAAAATAAGTCACGAAAAACAATGGATATAAAATAAATGACAATGCATGTTCTTACCAAAGAGAATTACGTGTGTACACAATTGAAATGAAAGGAAAAGACATTGAAACTAGCTATGAGAATGTGCTTGTGTGTGATAGACACGTGTATGTATATGCATGTGTGAGAGAGTTCAAAAGTCAACAGAGGACCAAGGAAGCGAACATGCCTTGCCGGCAGCATTCTTTATCCATGTTGATTACATCTGGAAGCCAGAGTTAAAAAGAGAACGGGAGAGAATATGCTTGCCTTTTTATAGGCTTAAAAAGTGCCCCTTAGTGAGCGTTTTGGCAATGCCAAGTAGAATAACCCACAAGTGCATAAATGTTTTTTTTCCTGTTTATGAGCTATACGTACACACATAAATATCCTTTTGTGAGTGATGTTATTCTATATAAATATATGTATAAAATTCCTGCACATGTGGAATCCATTTCTTTTATCTACGAATATTAGAATAAAAAACATCATTAAGGAGAGAGAACCATAGAAGAACAGGAATTATGAAGACGGAAAATAATGATTGACATTGCATTTTAATTTTTGAAAATCAAAGTTGACTGGGAAGAAAGAAGCCTGAAGAAGTGCGAGAGAAGAAACTGTTAGCATAGAACTTACGGTTACATCTTGCCATTTCAACTGTAAAATGATGAGACCTTGCTGCCAATCTAGTACTGCATTTAAATTCATAACATCTAATATTCTCTCACATATATCAAGCATATAGTGATATAGTTTCTCACGTAAAGATGAAAAGAAAATTTGATTGGTTTAAAATAAAAGTAATCACATAAAAAACAAAAATCGATCATGAAGATGTATTTTCTCTAAAAGAACATCCATTATCCCTCTTTCCTTGTGTTCAATACCTGTTAGTATCAAAAGCATTCTGGATAATCCCCCTCCCATGAAATCCGTCCTGGGTATGACGATAAACTACATCCACGTCCTGGGTATGACGATAAACTACATCCACGTCCTGGGTAAAACGATAAACTACGTCCAACAGCAAGGCTTCTGATCAGGTTTTGAGGAGCATGGAACCACCTCTTAATTGCTGGTATTCCCAGGTCCACCCTGACCCGGGGTGGTAGCACTTGTTAGGGTCCCAGCTATGGGCAAATAGTTAACACCCAAATTTGTGTAAAAATAGGTTTTAATACCAGAAATACTTTGTAATAAAAAAAAATTATTACCAGCAATAATTTTTGAAGGAAAAATTATTACCAGCAATACTTTAAAAAAAAATACCATCAATACAAACAGCTATACATTATTTGAAAAAAAATATGACCAGCTATAGATTTCTTCAAGGAAAAATATTCCCAGAAATAGATTTTTGAAGAAAAACATATTACCAGCAATAAAAATTTTGTCAGCATTAAATAACCCACTGTGGTTGATATGCTGTAAAACAAAACAAACCAAACCCTCCCATGAAATAATCCATAGTTATTGAAATCTATTATGTTTTTGTTTTACAGACATAGTATCTACACTCCATGCTTAACTATCTTTATATAGCTTCAAGTGGCTGGGTTTTTAATTCAGAATTGTCCTTCTCCTAGACTGGTTGCCAGCCACTAGAGGCTGTCTTGCTATTTAACTCATAAAAGAATAACTTTTGTTATAATAGCATTTGCTGGCAAAACATGATGATCATTTCCCCCAGTTTTGTTTTTCAGTTCAAGAAAAAGATGTTGATGAAAATTCTATGGCATTTGAAGATGTCTACATCTTCCCTTCAGGCGATAAGTATGGTAAGTGTTTTTGAAAAGCATTCCTAAATGTACACATTAAAAAATATCAAATATTTTGAATGAAGTAGATGGGCAATCTTGCAATTGGCTTTTTACTGTTATTAATTATTTTATTTGCACTCTTTCATTTTACTGCTTCCATTTTATAAAAGGCAAAATTAGTGTAGATCTAGGGTAGTGAAAGTGTACAGATCAATGAAATCTGTGTTTCTGTGCAACACAGATTGATTTCTATAATGATGTTGTCTTTAGGCCTGGCAGATGTGGCTATATACTGCCTTTAAGGTTTGCTAAAACTCCTTGAAGTCACTGACAACCTTGGCATCTCTACAAAGTTGGACTGTTTTTGCAAGGTTAAATCATGACTCGTTTTTACTGACATGTTTGAGAGCTTTAAGTCCGACTAGAGGACGAAATTCATCTCACAGAGTTTTTTTCTCTTTGACATTCATCTGCCTAACATTGTTCTGATATCTATGTGTGACATCTGTCGGTCTCAAGAGACCCCCTGGATCTGTGCCCAAAGAGATATGACAGCTACTGATGGTGGCACAGAATCTGATATGGCTGTACAGGCCCACACATGAGTGACAGTCTTGATTGCAATGAATGCATGTGAAGATGTCCTCCCCAATGGAACCTTGTTGATTTCCTTTTGTCAAGCATGCTTCTCCCTGGCAGCAAAACTTCATTTCTCTTTGCTCCAGCCTTCGATGTTAATTGTGTCTGAGGTATAGAAATGTATATATTGTATTTTCCCAGATATATATATATATAATCAACAATAACTTCCCCAACTACGTTGTCAATGAACAAATAAAATTAGTCTTAATGAAATTTAGAAAAAATAACTCAAGACCCTTCCCTGATGCAAATAAAAATAAACACACACCATTAAATTATTCTATTGTAACCAGATGCACTTTAATTATAAACAGGATGAAAAAGCAATTAAAAATACTGACACATATTACTCAATAATCCTAACAAACATGTAAGATTTATATTTTTCTACTATCATCTACTATAAAAAGTTTAAAGCATCTAATTTAATTATTTCCAACAACACTAGACCTCAAAAATCTCCCCTATGTAAAAATAATATTGTTTGTTTTCATGCCTCCGGGAGATTGCATATCCTCTTCTTGAAATACATTTATAAAATGAAGCGGTGGAGGTCATCAGTGCTGTCACCCTGGCTTCATCACAAATTTGGGGTACTGCAACATCGGATCCATTCTGCCAGGTACCCTGATCTGTTGACAGGCCACCTCCCCACATAATTCGCTCCACGATGTACTTTTGGAAAAATTTTCTTTAAATATATCAGGAGGTAGGACTTACTTTTATAATGTCATCGAGATTTGCATTAGCCAATCAGAGACTGTTTTGCATGCTGTCTACAGATATATGGTTTGCATGCACTTTCTGGTATTGCCTTCTCCTGTACATGCATCGATATTATGGGAAGTTGCTTCCCATTTAATGTCATCAAAAGAAAAAAAGACAACGCCACACAACACTAACTGCCATATTAGATTACATTCTCCTTAACCTATGTAAATGCATTCACTTACTAACCTGGGAGCCAGTCTTAATGTAAAAAAATAAATAACAATACCTTGAAAAAAATTGTGGATGCTATACCGCAGACCTTTAGCATTACAGAAAAACAAAATCAACAAGGCTGGCTTCGATGTTCTGTTATAGGGGGGTCATATTAGATTAACATTAAATCTGTTGGCCTTGTGGGTTTGAAAGACAGTTAATGCCAAATTTCTTGCAAAACAAAAAAACTAAATTCCTTCGTTTGTCAATTAGCCTGACTATCTAAAAGTCTTTTGGTCTCACGCCTGTGAATGCCTAGCTATGGTGTTTAAAGCTGTTGGCTCCAAGGGTGCCCAAGCCAGAAAATGCAAGCTAACTTGCTTAACAAAAGGGTAAGAAAATAAAATCAACTACTTAAACTTGTTTTATAATGATTATATTATCAGAGAATGGATAAAATTTATCTATCGATTTTGGTTTTCATCAATTTTCAATCTCTTTATATATATATATATATATATATATATATATATTTTTATTTATAGCGGCTTTGTAGATATATATATATATATATATATATATATATATATATATATATATATATATATCTACAAAGCCGCTTTGAAAAGTGTGCTCTGCTTCTCATTGGCTTGTGGCCTTATATTCTGGTTGTGAAAGATTTCTGATTGGTTGGTTGAACTATCTATTTTTAGAGATGGTGAAATTTTGGTTTTATTATTATTATTTATTTATTTCTCTACCTCCACAGATAATACTAAGCTACTCTGCAGCATCCAATACAAAGAAATACTCAAAACCCTAGAAACTATTATTATACAAAATAAACAGCTCACATTAAACAATATGTCATTCACCACAGGAGACAGTATATTGAAGTGCATATGACATAATTAAGTACACATATATTATACGAATATAAGAAAAAATACAAATAAATAAGTAAAATAATAAAAATAAATAAATCGCATTCTTTTTGTCTGACTTTGTTTCCAATAACCGTTAAACATGGTGTCATGTTAGACTATTTCAAACTTCCAGCTTACCTGGCATAGGGCTCCGTCCCTGTGCTGGTGGTATCACGGCTTTGACCAGCTTGGACCGGCTATGACAAGCCCATACCAGCTATGACTAGCTTAGACCAGCTCTGACCAGCTTGGACAAGCTATGACCAGCTAAGACCAGTGGCCCGAGTCATAACACTTGTGTCCCCACGCTAAAAACTGAACTTGTGTCATAACCTGGGGGGTCAAGT
This sequence comes from Acanthosepion esculentum, assembly GCA_964036315.1. Classification (NCBI taxonomy): domain Eukaryota; kingdom Metazoa; phylum Mollusca; class Cephalopoda; order Sepiida; family Sepiidae; genus Acanthosepion; species Acanthosepion esculentum. The sequence goes on along the minus strand of OZ038498.1, from coordinate 11,094,427 downwards.
AAATATCCTTCCAGCTTCCCAAAGAATACCAGGATGTAGAGAAAGGAATTCTAACTACCATACAGACACCACATTGGTTCTTGATAATGACTGTGATAGTCAAAAGTACTTGAAAAAAAGCACAATACTTAACACCTTATCCAAAAATTAGAAAAAAGACATGAAGAAATTTTTTAATCCAACACTATTTCTTTACTATATTACAATTACTATAAACATCATATTAATTGTTACATGGTTACATGTTTACATGGTTACATGTTTCAGTGGACATCCCTGTTATTTTAAACAGTCAAATTAATATCAACTTGCTTAGAGATTGTGAAGTTCTACTAAAGAAAATACGTGCCTCTCTTCAGGAATTGAACCTGTATTCACTTTTCCTCTTACCAATTAAATACAAAATTAAATATTTCTTTATCCCCAAATGGAAAGTGCGATAACAAGCATTAGTTTCTGGCAGAAGCCACATTTTCTTTTGTTGGGCTTTTCTCAATTTCTAGGCTGGTTGACATTAAGTTCACTTGTAACACCTTTTGCCACCGCCTATCCCCGGTGGTGTAACTACACTTGGGACTGGCTGCTTTGATCCACACCGTCTCTACCCACATTGTGTTTTGATCTCAGAACAGTGGAAGATTGAAGGTCATAGTCTTGCAGTGTTTGTCAAGCCATGGCAGGTGCTATATTAAAGAAAAAAAATCTTCATGAAAAACAAAATGAGAGATTCATGGGATAAATCTTCAGTATGTTTATATAGTTTTGGGGACAACAAAAATTAATCCTTCCTGTGTTAATCTCTCTAGTGACAGTGGGCCATGTCTAAACTTCTGGAAGGTTAGGTTCAAAGTTTTGGAATCAGGAATTGTGGTTGGCAGCTGACGTGGATTCCAGAAGCACAAAAAATGGTGTGGAATTCTTGGTATTCATTGATTCTTTAATTTTGACATTAATTCTAACAAGGGCTTTCTTTGTTCCCTATCTCTGCTTTCTTAATCAACTTTACAAATTTGAAAAATTATCCACCTTCCTTGGGAGTAATCACAGGCACTGCTTTTTCCTTAACTCCAACTCGCTTCATTTCACATCTCTCACTGCTATTCTGCACAGGCAGGGCGAAACTCTGATCTTTCCTCCTTACTTCTCAGTATTCTAACTCTGCCCACTTCTCAAGGTGCATAATTGTCTTTGTGACAAATCTAATTTTTAAAATGCATAGGAGAAAGGGTGTGGTTTATTCTCCTCATTAATTTCAATTCTCAGACTCCTTTCGTACAAACCATAACACCTTGGCACAACATGATTGATCTTCATAACCTCAACCCTAAGAGAAAGGGTTCATTCTTTGTTTCATTTTCATCAATGAAAATATGATCTTCAACTGCTTCTCTTTCCATTAATAATATGTTTTCCTAATTTCTCCAGAAAGAGACAAACTTATTTTCCAGTCTGTTTTCGTCAATGAAAATATATTTGTTTATCTAAATTCTTAACAAAGAGACTCTCTGTTTTCGATCCCTGGGCCAGTGGAGACTAGGGCCAGATCACCTGCCTGTTTTGAGGGATCAATTTTCATAATCTTAACATTCACAGCAGGTTCATTTTCTGTTTTCATTTCTCGATTCGTTTTTGCTAATAAAAATATAATTCTCATATGCTTTTCTGTTCGCTAGTGACACGTGTTTTATAATTTCTCAAGAAAGAGATAAAATTTCTTCCCCAAATCTGTTTTCATCCACATACTAGATTCTCGCTAGATAAGAAAAAGAAACTTTAAGAGAGGAGAAATCCAGACCGTTCCATTCTTACCAAGGAAAATGTCTCGTCTCCACTCTCTCTCTCTCTCTCTCTCTCTCTCTCTTCCAGCCTATATTTAATTTTGGGATTAACCCTTTTCTTTTCTTAGAATTAATGTTTAACCCCCTCAGTATCACACACTGTTTAATAACAGGGAGATGTCTACTCAAACATGTGTATACATGAAATATCACATAGTTTATAGTAAATGAAATCTATATGGTGAACAGTCAGTCAGTTACGTGCCATGCGTGATACATGCGTAGACGATCATGAATCTTTCGAGACATGACTGGTGAGGCAGATTTTTTCCTGCAGTAGGTTGCCATTTCTTTCTGTGGTAGACCAGTTGCCATCCAAAGCTATAGAACCCAGACTGTCCTGCTATTTACCCATAGCTGAATGGAGAAGAAGAGGATTCATACCTTTCCCAAGGGTATTAGCACATAAGTGAATGTAATGGATGCGAGTGGGATTTGAACTCATCTCTCTGATTCCTCAATCCAAGCCACTATCCATTACTCCACTGTAAAGACAGACACAGTTAAGAATATAACGATTGCTTAAAGGCTTTCTGATCACATGAATGGCACATTTTCTACTTTCTGTATAGCAGAACCTGCCCACCACACCCAACACACGCAATACATGTCATCTCTGTTCATCTATTATCTTGAAATATTTCAAAATTTGTAAAAAAATGTTGATAGCACTCGTGTACAAATACAAGTGTATTTGATCATATTTTTCAGAAGGTCAGATTCTTCGTACTAAAAATGGTGGCTTGGAGCGGTCAGGGTTTGGAAAGCAAATTGCCATAAACGGAACAATCTATGAAGGTCAATGGTTAAGTGATGCCATGAATGGGCATGGATGTTTAAGCCACTCTTCAGGTGACTCCTATGAAGGTCAATTCTCACACAACCAGTTCCATGGAATTGGAACTTATACATGGGCTAATGGAGCATATCTTCATGGAAACTTCGAACATAATCGGTAAGTTGATGGAAAATGTAATTTATGGATGAAAAAATTTATAATTCTTAATAAGTATTGCAAACCCAGACAAGAAATATTTGAATCCGGGAATAATTGAACAGGACTTTAGGTAAGGTTTTGTATTATGCATCCAAAAGAAAATCTTTTACATTTTCCAGCACAAATGCTTTTAACGTTTTGATTCTAGTACAAAACCATTTTATGTTTCCATCATGATAGACAAATGTTACTTCTGTTACCATCATGATACACAAATGTTACTTCTGTTTCCATCATGATTCACAAATGTTACTTCTGTTTCCATCATGATACACAAATGTTACTTCTGTTTCCATCATGATACACAAATGTTACTTCTGTTTCCATCATGATACACAAATGTTACTTCTGTTTCCATCATGATTCACAAATGTTACTTCTGTTTCCATCATGATAGACAAATGTTACTTCTGTTTCCATCATGATTCACAAATGTTATTTCTGTTTCCATCATGATAGACAAATGTTACTTCTGTTTCCATCATGATAGACAAATGTTACTTCTGTTACCATCATGATTCACAAATGTTACTTCTGTTTCCATCATGATTCACAAATGTTACTTCTGTTTCCATCATGATACACAAATGTTACTTCTGTTTCCATCATGATACACAAATGTTACTTCTGTTTCCATCATGATTCACAAATGTTACTTCTGTTTCCATCATGATACACAAATGTTACTTCTGTTTCCATCATGATTCACAAATGTTACTTCTGTTTCCATCATGATAGACAAATGTTACTTCTGTTTCCATCATGATTCACAAATGTTATTTCTGTTTCCATCATGATAGACAAATGTTACTTCTGTTTCCATCATGATACACAAATGTTACTTCTGTTTCCATCATGATACACAAATGTTACTTCTGTTTCCATCATGATACACAAATGTTACTTCTGTTTCCATCATGATACACAAATGTTACTTCTGTTTCCATCATGATACACAAATGTTACTTCTGTTTCCATCATGATACACAAATGTTACTTCTGTTTCCATCATGATTCACAAATGTTACTTCTGTTTCCATCATGATACACAAATATTACTTCTGTTTCCATCATGATTCACAAATGTTACTTCTGTTTCCATCATGATAGACAAATGTTACTTCTGTTTCCATCATGATTCACAAATGTTACTTCTGTTTCCATCATGATAGACAAATGTTACTTCTGTTTCCATCATGATTCACAAATGTTATTTCTGTTTCCATCATGATAGACAAATGTTATTTCTGTTTCCATCATGATAGACAAATGTTACTTCTGTTTCCATCATGATAGACAAATGTTACTTCTGTTTCCATCATGATACACAAATGTTACTTCTGTTTCCATCATGATACACAAATGTTACTTCTGTTTCCATCATGATACACATATGTTACTTCTGTTTCCATCATGATTCACAAATGTTACTTCTGTTTCCATCATGATACACAAATGTTACTTCTGTTTCCATCATGATACACAAATGTTACTTCTGTTTCCATCATGATACACAAATGTTACTTCTGTTTCCATCATGATACACAAATGTTACTTCTGTTTCCATCATGATTCACAAATGTTACTTCTGTTTCCATCATGATACACAAATGTTACTTCTGTTTCCATCGTGATTCACAAATGTTACTTCTGTTTCCATCATGATAGACAAATGTTACTTCTGTTTCCATCATGATTCACAAATGTTACTTCTGTTTCCATCATGATACACAAATGTTACTTCTGTTTCCATCATGATACACAAATGTTACTTCTATTTCCATCATGATACACAAATGTTACTTCTGTTTCCATCATGATACACAAATGTTACTTCTGTTTCCATCATGATACACAAATGTTATTTCTGTTTCCATCATGATACACAAATGTTACTTCTGTTTCCATCATGATAGACAAATGTTACTTCTGTTTCCATCATGATACACAAATGTTACTTCTGTTTCCATCATGATACACAAATGTTACTTCTGTTTCCATCATGATTCACAAATGTTACTTCTGTTTCCATCATGATACACAAATATTACTTCTGTTTCCATTATGATTCACAAATGTTACTTCTGTTTCCATCTTGATAGACAAATGTTACTTCTGTTTCCATCATGATTCACAAATGTTACTTCTGTTTCCATCATGATAGACAAATGTTACTTCTGTTTCCATCATGATTCACAAATGTTACTTCTGTTTCCATCATGATACACAAATGTTACTTCTGTTTCCATCATGATAGACAAATGTTACTTCTATTTCCATCATGATACACAAATGTTACTTCTGTTTCCATCATGATACACAAATGTTACTTCTGTTTCTATCATGATACACAAATGTTACTTCTGTTTCCATCATGATACACAAATGTTACTTCTGTTTCCATCATGATACACAAATGTTACTTCTGTTTCCATCATGATTCACAAATGTTACTTCTGTTTCCATCATGATTCACAAATGTTACTTCTGATTCCATCATGATAGACAAATGTTACTTCTGTTTCCATCATGATACACAAATGTTACTTCTGTTTCCATCATGATTCACAAATGTTACTTCTGATTCCATCATGATAGACAAATGTTACTTCTGTTTCCATCATGATACACAAATGTTACTTCTGTTTCCATCATGATACACAAATGTTACTTCTGTTTCCATCATGATAGACAAATGTTACTTCTATTTCCATCATGATACACAAATGTTACTTCTGTTTCCATCATGATACACAAATGTTACTTCTGTTTCTATCATGATACACAAATGTTACTTCTGTTTCCATCATGATACACAAATGTTACTTCTGTTTCCATCATGATACACAAATGTTACTTCTGTTTCCATCATGATACACAAATGTTGCTTCTGTTACCATCATGATAGACAAATGTTACTTCTGTTACCATAATGATAGACAAATGTTACTTCTGTTTCCATCATGATACACAAATGTTAATTGAATTCATCATCAAAAAGCAGCCTGAATTCTCAAAACAAGGCAAATTATTTCATTGCTTTTTTGTTAATTGCATTTGGGTTAATTTTGGATTTTCTTCTTCTTTTGCAGATTGGAAGGCAAAGGTGTTTTTACTGACACTATGAACCAAATTTGGGAAGGTCATTTCAGTCACAAGCTAGCCACTGGATTAATGTTTAAACTGAATATGAATTAATTGCAATCTCCTCTTGAAATTTATTGCAATTCATTTTGGGCTGTGTTTTTAATAAAATTTTCTTCTTTTTATTCATTTTAATCTATGGATAAAATATTTGTTTCTTTTTGCTGTAAGCTATAAACAAAAAATGAACTTTTATGACAAAGTTTAACAGGCTGTAACTTGTCTGCCAATAGACTTCACTTAATGCTGTTAACTGGCATGGCAATCTACAGGATAAAATGAAAAATTCACTTTCTCTTTCTCATTGTGCTCCAGGATGTAGTAAGAAACATGGAACACTTTTACTCTGAGGAGACTTCTTAATTCTCAGCCAAGCCGACTACTTCATTTCACCAAACCATGTAGCACACTCATACACATTTACCATTAATCCCATAAACATTTTTCTTTCTTTCTTACGATCTGTTTATGTACACACATCAACATAATTTTGCTCTTTTTCAAGCCATGTTGTTTGTATATAAAAAATATATGTATAAAATACTCCACATGTTGAATTAATTTATTTTGAAACCACTTCCAGTTATAAGTGTTGAGACTGATAATAGTTACTATTTAAAGTTTTTTTCTCAGTTTTTTACAACCCTGTAATGCCAGTTAGGCATCAGGATATTGCTCTTCCTGGGTTAAACTTGTGCAACCCATCCTGAAACTGGACTAGGTTAGGTTCAGTTTTTGATGCTTTAGTTTCTTTTTCTTTCAGTTAACTTAGCTAGGGTATGTATGCTCATTGGCCCCCTTTTTTTTTCTGTCCCTATTTTTCTTTAAGTTTAATTCCCCATCCCTTCCCTCATTAGGTGGTCAGTGATGTCAGTTCACTTGTAGATGCGGGGCGCCTTTCATTTCGCGTGAATGTTTTCATATTTGTTGTTGTGTTTCAATGAGTGTGTGTCAGTGTGAGGGCTTCGGATGAATGAATGTTTTATATTATTATAGTCCTGCATTGATTTTCGGCCAGTTAACTGATATTTCTGCCACATTTAGTGAATGTGGGGGGTTTTATTACTAATATTATTTTCTTTAGTTTCTTGTAAATATTTTTTGCTTTCATATTGTATATACACATTGAGGATAATTTTTAAAATTGTTGTTTTATTCCCTTCTTCCCACAGACAATGAATTGTAAATATGGGGACTAGTTAGTACTTTCATAGAGACAGTGAGGTATTATGGTGGATGTAGTAAGAAAGGTATGTAAAAATGTGTTGTTTTGGTATAAGGAATATTGTTTGTATGATTGGGTCAATGTTTGTGGTTAGCTAAATTACCGTTAAGACAGAAGAAGACCGTCCTTTCCCCATTCCCCGCTTCGACCATGTGCCACATTTCTGTACATAGCAGAATAAATATTGCTTTTTACAACCCTGTTGCATTTAAATCTACACTGTACATTTTCATTTCACTGAGATCTTCATTTTACCCTGAGACAAAATTCACAAAAAAGGATTTTTCACTGCACTAAAAAAGTTATAAGAATAAAACTAACAGTTTTATTTTTGTAAATAGTACACACACTGGTCCATTTGTGTGAATTCCCTTTATATATTGGGTGCACCATTGAATATTTGACAGTTTTCTAGACAATCCTGTTGACCTGCAGTTGACATCTGGCTTTCCCTAGTCTTACTTCCAGTTCAGTTGGTGAAGATAACCGTAGCCTTGTAAATCAACACAAATTAACTAAGTCAACATTTTGTCGCCTTCTGTATTAAAATAGAAGCTGAGACAAAGCAATACAACATGGGAGCAAGAAAATTATTTTAATTGTTGTCACTTAATATCTTTGTGTTTTTCTTTAATCATTTAGCAAGGTGATAATGCCTCTAAGATGCAAGTGGTTACAGGGAGTGAAAGAAAATGAGAGATTTTAGTGAGAAGAAGTGAGGAGAAACTTCAATAAATGAACAGGACTCAGGAAGACAGAAGATAGCGACTGGCATTGCATTTACATTTTTGAAGATTGTAGGCAGTAGGGAGGCCAGAAATCAAAAGTGAGTTCCACAGGCAAAAAGTGGGAGGAAAGAAACTATTAGAATTGAACAGACGGACACATCTAGCTAGTTCAAAAGTAAAATTATGAGACCTAGTTGCCAATGTAGTAGCAGACATAAATTCATACATTGGAAGCACCAAGGAGGAAAATCTGAATAGAACAACTACAATAAAAATATTTGTAGAAAAGACAGAGAGAAGTCATTTCATATCAGTGAGAAAATGACTGAAGTCAAGATGCCAGGTCAGGATCACTTACATTACAGAGCCTTGGTTCAATTGTGTCAAGATTCTCGAGATATATAGTAGGAGCATCTTCTGGAGGTTAGCATCAGCCATACTGATGGAAAGCAGAAAAGATTCTCTATGGTGATTAAATTAAATCAGTTTTGTTCTGGAGGCATTCAAATTTACAATCCATTCCTTGTTCTAGTCAACCACTGATTGGATAATTCAAGAACAGTTGCCAGGTTTACTTTGTTGGACATGTCAGATTTGTTACTAAAACAGGAGTAAATAGTTGTGTCATCACCATAAATACCTAGTTGGGAAATGATGACATCAAGAAGATCATCGTTGAAGATAAACAATGTTGATCCAAGGAGAGACGCCTGCATTAATGTGAAATGATCTAGGAGCATGTTCATTCAACACGACCTTCATTATACGATTTGTTAGGAATGATTGCATTAAGCTAAATATTTATCCAGAGACACCGTTGCACTTGAGCTTGTGGAGAAGGCCAGCCTGCCAAACACCTTTGAGATATCTAAAGCCACAGCTCAAGTTTCGTCATTCTTATCTGAAGCTTGATAGACATATTCAGTGTGATAGCCATTAATTAAGACCTGGAGAAATGAAAGCCATATTGTTTATCCAAAAGGAGGTTGTGTGAAGTAAGATGCTTAACCAATTCAGTGTTGATTAGAGCATGTAGTACTTTGTCAAAGAGATTAATAGGGTGATAATTTTAAGGATCAGAAGGTTCCGCAGAATTCTTAAAGATAGGAACTACAGAGGAGGACTTCCAACAAAGCTGGAAAGCAAGAAGCAGTGAAGCATTTATTGTAAAGTTTGGAGAAAACAGGAGCCAGTTGAGGAGCATATTTATTTAGGACAATTATAGAAATACTGTTGAATTTGCAAGCATTGTGGATATCTAGTTTAGAAATGACAGCAGAAACCATGAATGGAGTTAGAGACTCTGTCCGAGGGAGAAAACAAGGCAGGCTTAGTCCAGATGTCAAAAGTGGACTTTGAAGAGAATTTCCAAGCAATGTGCTCTGATTTATCTGCAAATAGATGACAAGACTTCAAATTGATTGAAGAGGGGAGAGCTGGGAATTTTCTCTTGTTCAGTACACTCTTGCAGAGCCACCAATATTCTCTAAAACCAAGCTTGTGAGAGGTTATATGGTATCTTATTCTATCAGCAAATAGTGACTTTACTTTTCGACAACATGTTTACATTCATTACAAAGTGACAAAGAGAAATCTGTTATAATCAAACCTGACGTTATTGTATAGCTAGAAGTGATTCCCGTGGGCTATAGTGGCTGAACAGGTATGAGAGAACAAAGAGAAAGATTGCAGTTTCACTTGTTATTTCCCTGCTGACACAAAAGGTTCAATGTTGGCTTTCACCCAGTAAGAGATCTCAGTGTGGTATTTCTCAACAGGATGCCCCCAATTGGAATACCATTCCAATTGGTGGCATCACAAAGAAAATCATGAAATGAATTCCAATCAGTGCATTAATAACAGAAAGATGTTCTGTTAACAGGGGGTTCTTACATTATGGGAGAGTGAAAAGAAATATCTATAGACATTGCGGCACAATCAGTATTTCCAAGAGTACAGAGTTGTAGAGCATGACATGAGTTCAACAATGAGATAAGGAAGCAGTCAAGTAGAGAAGCATATCCATCAGAATTACTTGAGAAACATGTGGGGAAGAGAGAGATTGAGCAATTGAGAAGTTCAGTCTGGAGGTCAGTGGCATCAGAGTGCCACTTGGCATTATGGGCATTGGAATTGCCAAATACAAAGATATTTGAAGATGAGTGTAGAGATAGAGAGAGAGCCTCATCTATACTTAGAAAATTTTATCTAGCAAGCAACTGTCATGAGAGGAAGGGTAATGACAGAAGAGAAAACTGGCTGATTTTAGTGAAAGTCAGAAGCACATGTAAGAACAATCAGGAGACCCAAGAGACAATTCCCTTGCCGGTTGGAGATGCTCATGAACACAGACACCAAGGCCGTGCATGTGGACATCTAGAGTTGTTTTGAAAGAGAGGAAGATAGTTTCAAACAGAATTCAGTGGAAGAGATTAGATTAGAATTTTACAGAGAGCCAGGATTTCTGGAGAATATTCCAAGAGAAATGGTTGTGCACTGCAGAAATTGCTAAGAACATCACAAATGTTGGAGAAAGGAAGGTTCTGGGATTAACTGTTTTTTGCCATCCACTTTAGTTTTATTTTGTTTAATCATTTCGATCGTGATATAATCTTAAGATGGAAAACTCCAAGAACGATAATAGCTGCTGGTCATCAAAGGCAACATGAGCTGGCTAGAGATTGGTGCAGACTGTGCCTCCCAGAAGTGCTTACAAATATACCTATCCATGTGTGGCATGGCACTACAAGAACCCCAATATTACGTGACTGTTGATCAGAGCAGCCTCTCGAAACCCTACTTGAGAGTTTGGTCTCTTTAATATCAGTCAGGATGCAGTAATCAAATAACTGTCAACTTGGTACCCTCAATATGAAGAGTTGTAACTTCCAACCAGTCATACACCAAAAATTCATGACAGTCACCCTTTTTAAGGCCTCAAAAAAAGTAACTGGAAGCCCCATCTGAAGCAGGAAATGAGAGATAAACCTCTACTCCAGTTCAAAAGAAGGGGGGATGGGGTGTGGACCAGGCAATAACTGTCAAAATAATTAATTCTGCAGTTTTTACTTTTTAATAAAAATTACTTTTCCAGTATATGGGGATGCTGAAGTTTTTTTAATTAATAAAAAGTTTCTTTGTGTATATATATATATATATATAGAGAGAGAGAGAGAGAGAGATAGATATAGATATATAGATATATATATATATTAAAAATTATAATATGTGCATGTTATAACATCACTAAAAAATAACCATTTTGTTTCAACACTTCTGGTGTCTTGTCAAGTGATTTTGCAATCAACATTATCGCTTGACAAGACCCCAGAATTGTTAAAACAAAATTGTTATCTTTGTAGTGATGTTATAACTTGCATATGTTATAATTTTGAATATATATTATTTGCTCTACTTTGTATTGGGTACTCTTTTAAGAATAGTGTTTTTGGTTATTGGAATTTTATTCCATCTGTACCAACCCTATATATTATAAATTAACTGATTTAAAAATATGGTTCCATCGCTACACAGCAATTACCATGTTTGAAAAACAGAAACTAAAAACTTCAAATTCAATTATAAAATTAAATTAAAGGCACTAGCTTGGTTTCATTTTCAAGCAAATTTTGGAATAACTTATTTTGAAATTTACTGAGTTTTATAAGCACATACATTCATAATCTTTGTTTCTAAGGATATGGTGCGATCCAATCATTTCAACAAGCGGCGGTAGCATGTTCATTTATACTAATGATTATTGTATCAAATAGGAATTACTTTTGAGAAGAGGTTACGTTCTAGGTAGGGTTGGGGTGTCTTTTTCAATGAATTATGACATCTGTTCAATGCATGTCGTCTGGTTTTTATCAATGACAAAAAGTTTTTTGGCATTTTTTTTTCCACTAAATTTGTATTTGCATACATAAAGTTTTTTTCTGAAAGGGGTGTTTGTATTAGAATACGTTGTATTGAACTACAATTTTAAAATATTATTTTTAATTTTAATTACTAATAATCTATACTTCTTTTTAAAACAAATAAATGTAAGTGTATATTGTTATAATGGGGCCTCACATCAGTGAGGGGTGCTGGTGAGCAAGTGAGACCACTGAGAGGAAGGCCCTGAAACAGTGCACATTCTCTCCTGATGACCCCAATTCAAATATAAATTCGAGAGGAACATATCAAAAGAGATTCAGTGAAGAAGTCATATGCCGTAGAGAAGCTCGGTGGAAATGTCATTGGCATGAGGAACATTACACATTCAGCTCGCTTCAGGTGTAGTTTCAATTACTTTCCAATAATTTCCTTCTTCTATATATATATAATATATATATATAATATAATATAATATATATATATATATATATATATATATATATATATATATATATATATATATATAAATATATAATATACATATAATATAATAGATATATATACATATATATATATATATATATATATATAATATATATAAAATATAATACATATATATATATATATATATATATATATATATAATATGGAATGAAAGTATTCAGAAAAGTTTACCCAATCTCAAAAAGTTAAGAAACATTGGATTTTTTTTGCATTTATATCAGAGCTAAATACCAAAACTATTACAAGACTTGTGCAGATTGTTTTATAAGCAACAAATAATTTTAAAAAATAATAAAAATTGCGGATGGTATTATTTTTTAAATAAAGAAAAAGGTCTTAACATTGGTAAATAAAAAAAATAAACATGTATATTGAAAGTGAAACCAGTTTTTTATTTTGTTATTGTTATTTAAATTCCTCACAGAATATCTAAACCAGAATTGATTGTTCATTGATTATTGGAGTCAAGTAAACAAATCAATGTTTGATATTTTTCTGCCGTTTGTATTATTTCTTTAGCTTCCTAGCATAAATTCATAAAAGCATTTGAATGTAATTCGTTTCAACGGAGACCAGGATACTTAGTTTCAGGTCCCAGTTTTTCTTTCATTCTACAAGAAAAAAAATCAGAAAAGTCTGAAGGGTTAAGGTAAATGGGATGTAAACTGATTGGAATTGGAATTTGCAAGAAACCATTTTTGTTTAAATTCTTTTTTAATATCAACATCTTCGTTTTTATTTTCAACCAAAGTCAGTTATTTTTAGTTTTTGTAATTGAAACAGAAAAAAAAAAAAGAAAACTACTCCTTTTTCTTTTAAACATTACACACAAACATTTCATTAATAACAAATTTCTTTCTGTGATGTCTGTAACTTAGATTTGTTTAATGTCAGACTTTATTGTGTGATCTTTTGTCAATCGTAAGATAGATAAAATAAACAATTATAAAATAAATTAAAATTTAGTGAAACTACTGATTTCGGAGATTTCATCAGTAATCTATAGTGTAAATGCTGGTTGTGTTGAAAAGATTGATGTAGCTGCGTGTTGAATAGCATTTAACAATTATACATTTGTGAGTTGCGTGTGAGTTGCTGAGTTCTACTGAGTTCTGCTTCTACTGTCTATTTTGGGAACGAATCCTGGTTTATATTACTATCGGTAGGCTCCCAGGACAACGGCAGGAGAAATCTCGAAAGAACACAAAAAAATATCTGATTGGATGAAAAATTACCCAATCGGTGATTTTATAACAAAAGCATGTTTGTGAATTAACAGTAGGAAAAATTCAGTGTGGTGAATGCGATCAGTAAATTGTCCTGTGATAGTTAGTATTTATTATTTGACCAATCACAGTTGAGAAAAATGTAGGCGTGGCAAACATAGTAGTAATCACTACAATAGCATCTGGATATGTTTACCCACGTATTTGCATAACTTCTATATAAATTAGTAGATTCATCACTCCTATTACAACTGGTGATGATGAATTGAAAACCATGTGTGTAAAGATACAGGGGTTGGACAAAATAATTGGAACAGGTGCAAATTCCACTCCTATATTTCAAAGACCTTGTTGCAGTGGACCGAAAGGTGTAAGTGCCAATCAACCATACAACTAAGAAAGTGGACACAAAGGCAAGGATAGGTAACGGCAATAGCAAAGAAGGATGACAAAACACGGATGGTCAGTTGAAGACGATGGGTATCATGTCTTTATTTAAATGTTTAGCGTGCGATAGATGGTGAAACAAAGGAAAGTCGTGTATCGCGATCCGGATATCTGGAGTCGGTAGCTGGGCGACAATGGCAGTAGACGGCTGGCGTTGCGATGTTGAGTTGGACGTTGAGGTGCTGACGTTCCGGTTGTGGGTTGATGTGTGGATGATCCAGTTGGGTCGATGGTTGATGATGAGTGTGGTTACTCCGGTCAGTGCCGACGGTGTGTGGTTGTTGAAGTGCGGGAATTAGCTGGAAGCTGCGGGAGTGAGCCAGATGTTGCGGGAGCGAGCTGGAGGTTGCTTGAGTGAGCTGGAGGCTGCTGGAAGGTGCTGGAGGTTAACAGTAGCAGAGAGTGAAGTGAGTAATCGTGTTAGAATGACTTCCGGAAGTTAGCCCTGAAAATGGCTGTTTGAACAACTGCTGCTACTGCTGCTGGGTCCCGCTGGCTGCTGGGCTCGGTCGACTTGACTGGGCGCGTCAAAGTTGCGATGTAGGAAGGCTCCTGGCTCCCTAGCCGTCTCCCTTGATTGCTGTGAAATCGCTGGTATTTATGGAAACAGTCCGTACAACAGCGGCGGTCCCGCTAAACCAATAAGTGACTATAATTAATTTCAGGCCGTATTAATTACAGTCAAAAGTGTAGTCGGTGTTTGTTGACTGTATTTAAATTAATTTCAGTATGAAATTAAAAGTCTTTTGTTTTGGTTTCGTGGCGAAAATTAAGTTTTTGTGTTTTTTATTTTGGTCAATAGGTCATTGCTACTTTTAGCGCACGTGGGTCGTGACCGTTCTCTGCCGAAGGCGTATATGGGATTATTTACAAAAAGTGGGAGTGGTGATCGGGCACACCACGACAACCTATTATATTAAGAACTTTAACTAAAACTTCGTAACGGCAGGTTATATCTATTGCAAATACATTTATTTATCTAATTTATAGTCTTTGGCTTATTTATTTTTAGAATTTAGTAAAATTTAAGCTAAATGCGTGACCTCTCCAAGTTCAAAAAAGTGCAAATTGTTGGAGCTCACATGGCAGGAGCCTCGATCACTAAGGTTGCTAAACTGTTTGGTTTTTCAAGAGCTACCACATCAAGAACTATGATGCAATTCGAGAAACAAGGCAAAACCTCTAGCAAGCATAGCAATTTGGGCCGGACTTGCAAACTTACTGACAGGAACCAATGTGCATTGAAATGCAATGTGGCAAAAAATCATCGGACTACTGCGGCCAAAGTGACTGCTGAGTTGAATAATCATCTGAATAGTCCAGTTTCTACTAAAACTGTTCATCGTGAGCTCCATAAGACTGCATATCATGGAAGAGCCGCCATAAGGAAACCATTTCTCTCCACTCGCAACATTCAGAAGAGGTTGAAGTGGTGCAGAGATCACAATGCCTGGTCTGCAGACCAATGGAGGCAAGTCATATTCTCAGACGAGTCCAGTTTTTCTCTTTTCCCAACTTCAGGGCAAGTTTATGTGTGGAGGCAGCCCAAAAATGCTTACAACTCTGACTGCTTTCTTCCAACAACGAAGCATGGTGGTGGATCAGTGATAGTTTGGGCCGCTATATGATGGAGATGTCTCGGTCCAATAGTTGCACTGCATGGTAGAATCAACAACAAAGATTACTTGAACATTTTGGGTGATCATGTTCATCCAATGGTTCAGACTTTATCCCCTGATGGTGACTGCATCTTCCAAGACGATAATGCTCCAATACATACTGCTTGATTGGTTAAGAATTGGTATGAAGAGCATGAAAGTGAGCTAGAACACATGGAGTGGCCTCCCCAATCTCCAGATATCAATATTATTGAACATTTGTGGTGCATTTTGGAGCGACAAGTTAGGAGCCGCTATCCTCCATCCTTATGTCTTAAAGAGCTGGAGAAGGTGTTGATGGAAGAATGACTGAAAATTCCTCTGGATGAAGTCAGGAAGCTGTATGATTCCATTCCTGGATGTATTAAAGCTGTATGTGAGGCTAGAGGAGGACCAACTCCATATTAAATAAATTTTCTTTGAATTTAACAAGTGTTTCAATTATTTTGTCCAACCCCTCTATATGTTGGGCCTCTATGCAATGATATGCTAATTTGTATAGATGTACTTGAAATCTTTCAGAGATTTTTCTTTGCTCTCTCATGTGCTTTGTATTTACCCTCCTTCTAATCTTGGGTTTAAAAATTTGTTCTGTCCATAATTACTTTATCTATTAGAATGAATAGTACCTGGGAATTGTGCCTTATTAGTTCTACCATTTTTTTTAACCCTTGAAACTTTGATATGAGGCCCTCCTCTATACTACATATCGATTTCAAAGTTTCCCAGCCTGGGTACCACAAACCCTTGAAGGAAAACGGGTCGGTCCTAGCGCTTTTTTTAAATTACCAAAAATCAACGAATTATCCAATCTAAATGAACATTTCAGTACATATTCATTATTTACTTTTTATAATGAATGTCATTCTTTTTGTAATAACCACCAATATTTTCATGACTACATTTTACTCAAAAAAATGTTTAAGTTGCAAATTTTTACATTTTGATAAAAATTAATCACTGATGCTTCTCCACTGAAAAAGAAAAAGTTTTATAAAGATTCCAACACAACACAAACGGGATTGTCTTAATATTTGTTTTAAAAACAGTACTTCCGTTTTCAGGAAAAGTTTTCATGTGCTTAAATCTTTAAACATTTTTATTTTTTAAGCGATCATTTTCTCAGTTTTATCTTTCTAGAAATGTAAAAACTAGAAACTAGAAATTTCATTTTAATTACTAGTCATGAACTTCTGGTTATTATTGCTATTAGTAAAAAAAATCAGAGAGCCCCCTTAGTAGATGATCTCAGAATAAAAAATGATTTTACCAAGATATATTACCCTCTTAATTGATTTAAAAAACTGTTCAGAAAAGAATTATAATTTAAAAAAAATGTGCTTTATGGGTCATTTAATGCCAATATTTAATTTTTGGAGAGCTTGAGTAATTTTTTTTTTTTTACAAAAATCTGTTGCTAGTATTTTATTTTTAAATCAGTTGCTGGTATTTTTTAAAAATCTATTGCTTGTATTTTTTTTTTAATTTATTGCTTGTATTTTTTTAAAAATTTATTGCTGGTATTTTTTAAAATCTGTTGCTGGTATTTTTAAAAAATCTGTTGCTGGTATTTTAAAAAAAAATCTGTTGCTGGTATTTTTTAAAAAAATCTGTTACTGGTATTTTTTAAAAAATCTGTTGCTGGTATTTTTTAAAAAATCTGTTGCTGCTATTTGTTTTTAAATCTGTTGCTGGTATTTTTTAAAAAAATCTGTTGCTGGTATTTTTAAAAAAATCTGTTGCTGGTATTTTTAAAAAAATCTGTTACTGGTATTTTTTTTAAAATCTGTTGCTGGTATTTTTTTAAAAATCTATTGCTCCTATTTTTTTTAAAATCTATTACTGGTAATTTTTTAAAAATCTATTGCTTGTATTTTAAAAAAATCTATTTCTAGTATTTTTTAAAAAATCTGTTGCTGGTATTTTTTAAAAATCTATTGCTGGTATTTTTTACTATGAAAATATATTTTCAGTTTTTTTACCCCAGTTTGGGTGTTCACTTTTTGCACATAAAACAAGTAATACCACCCTGGGTAGCATTCTTGGTTAAATATTTGATTACAAAGGCAAAAGTTTACCTGAAAAGATTCATAAGTCTAAAATTAAAACCATCAAATTGTATAACAAATTTATAGTGGCTTTTACAATTAGTTATAGTCACAATTAATATAGTAAATAATCAACCAACAATTGTATTAATATTTTAAACTGCAATTTGTTTAAATTTTTCAACAATTTTTTTTGTATGTAAAGGTGTGTATTTTTGTGCATGTATTTTTCAATGTAAACCATTATATAATATTTCAAATGTTTGTTGAAATTGATATGTGTGTGATAAAAAAATGTTCATACAATTTTTTAAATGTCATTTCTCAATGTAAGGAAGTCTAAACATTGACTTAGAGAAAATGGTATGCGATTCAGTTATTGGTGAGTTTTTTGTTTCACTTATCTCGGCAGGGAAAAAAAGTTACCTGGAATAGATTTGTGTTAAACAGCTGACATTTTTGAGTTGACTGACTATGATGTGAAAGACTTGTTTTTATTTTTTGGGAGGTAATAAACTAACTTGAAGTTTTTTGAATCAACTGAAACCAACAGCAATTGGTTGAAAATTCTTTTAATTTTGGACCTCATGGTCTGTTTTCTATGTTCGTAAATAATACTATTTTAAATTTTACTCTTGATTTGTGGTGGCACGGAGCAAGCGAAGGACCGGATATTAACCCTCAGAGGTTTAGACAGCAAATGACCAATACTGGTCTTTGCGCACCCGGCTCCACGCAGAATTTCCGGGGGAAAATTAAAAAGAAATAAAAAGAATAATAAGCAATTTCCACCAATTAAACGGCTCCGCGCCATACCCAACAGTTTGTTTCAGTAGACTGACTCTGATCCGATGGGCACACATAAATAGAGCGATAAATTCACTTCTAGGAGAGAAAGCTTTGAAGTACCGTCAGTGAATGTCGCTACGCTTTTCTCACCCATCAAACCCGATGCCTTCAGCCTTCCTTCACCAACGGAGATATCAAAGGACTCCTACCAACCCATTGACCTCACCTTTCATCTCCTGTGACCAGCACGTCATGAACTTAAGTATTAACAAAAGACACTTATATTCTTTTAATAATCGGATTTCTCTTCTATGAATGAACATTTTGTAACGGACTTTGTGCGTGTAAATCAAGAAACATTGTACTATTCATTGATGTTGCATTTAAATACAAAGTGTTTTTGATATACCCTTCTCTTTCGTATGTTATTTTGTTTATGTTATGGTGACCCCAATTTGATTGCTTGTTGAACCTTTAGGCCAAACTAGCGGCTGTCCCGAAGGACTGCTACTATTTATCTACCTTCTGATACAAGCAACAATTAACAACGAGAACTCTACCCCCCATCACCATAGATTCTTTTCCAGAAGTTTGGTGGATCTCTTTTTAGTTTGACTTTTTGACATGCTGCTGAAATCTTCTTCCGATGTTTGTTATTTTAATTAATAAGTTTTGAAGATTATGAAGATGATTCCTTTCACCACGATAAACTGTGGTAAAAGGCATCATCAAAAATGGAGCATTGCTGTCATTTCTGGGTTGGAGTTGCACTCAGTCTTCACTTTCCAGTCTTAATAGTGTTCAAAATTATTTACTTACATGGTCTTGTACAGGAAGACTAATTCTTGAGTGGCTCTTGAGCCTTGTATTGGGTAAACTTTTCAGTACATCTTTGGAGGTATTTCTAAAATTAAGAATAACTAACTAATAATTCTCCCAAATATATTTTTACAATTTGAAATGTTTAGAATGCATTTAAATGATTTGCGCTAAGCACGAGGTTGGGTAATACCAAAAACATTGTGAAGAAATCATGGTCCAATGACAATACTTTTGGGAAATTTAATGACACCTTCAAACAGAGTCATGACTTGATGAACAAAGTGAGACAATTGAACATTGTAAAAACATACTTTATACAAGAAACATAATACATAATGAGAAAGAGAATAGATGGATTGCTAAAAACGTTCTTTTAGCGACAAAATTCAAATACGTATCTGTTTGAAATATATGATACACTTGTAGGGCTATTGAATGGCTTCATTTCAACCTGTACATTTTTTTACTTTACAAATGTGTAAGCAAACAAAAAGCAAACAAGAAAAACAACACAAAAACTGTTTTTATAACAAACAATTTTCATTTTACTGTATGACATACAAAACAATCAAGTGTGTGATTTTTATATAGTAAAAGTTGTAATAATATAGCAGGAGTTATTCACCTTTAACTGTTATTTGAATTAGTTAAGACTTTAAGGAAGATATATTTTTTTATCTGGACTCACAGAAGAGATTTCAGTTCATGAAATAATAGTAAGTTCCAATGGGAAGAATGTTCTTCAATAAGGTGTTGTAGGCTGAAATTCAGTGTAAGATGAGTTGTAACACTATTTGGGTTGCTGGTAATTAATAATCAAAATGGCGACTTGAAAACGAGATAATAATGAATCACTTAGCATGAAAAGGGTTAAACAATATCAGAAAAATAGGCTTATAGTAAGAATTGTTCCCAGAGAATCAAAATATGTACAATGGACCAAATGACTGCTTGAAAGCGATTCTCAGTTCGTGCAAACAAATCAGCCGGTGACAACCAATGCTTGAATCTGACAAGAGAAGAATTGAGTTAAAGCTAAATGAATTCATTTCACGGGATGTCAGAATGAGCACTAGAAATTTCCCTGGGAAAGTGTCCCTTAGGTCAGAGGTGAGAGAGCCAAATGTGGTCTCAATTCATTTATGAGAAAAGTACATTTGAAACCATATTTTTTTTATCAATCTCCAACCAAATCTTGGAGATGACAGGTGCAGAAGAGCGATCAAGGAAGGAAGAGGGGTAGTCTGCACCCACTGAAGGGTAGCAGGCACAGAGGAGACATTAAGGAGGTTGAAGGAACTGCTTCCGCCCACTGGGGAGCAATAGTGAGAGATGGTACTAAGAGAAGGTGGGTGCAGCCGGGTGGAGTGGACTGCCCCCCCCCCGAGAGAGGGAGAATTCCCCAAAATTATGAAACTAATTTGATTTCTCAAGACCAAAAATAATAGACTTTTGTTGGAAATCAGGGGACTCACTGAAACCCAGCCTACATCTTGCCCTGCACCAGTTTCTAGTTGGAGTCCATAAAAATGAATGCACAAAAGCCATTCAGACAGTTGTGAGAGTTGAGCTCGAGTTAAGTTCAGAGAGCTAAGAAGGGAAGTGACGGAGGTTGCTGAGACATTCCACACTTGCTGCCAAACGCAAGAACCTCCGACTTCAGCCTTGAGCCAAACTTACCAAAACAGTAAAACAAATTTCGATAACTCTGCAAGCCAAAAACTTACCAGCTTACCCAAGTGTTGCATCTGATGTAGGAACGGGTTGGGGCGACAAGCACGACTACTAATGAATCCCTGTGCGCAGAATTGATATAAAGATAGTAATTATTTTATATATATATATTTCGAGTGCTGTTTTTTTTTCCAATTTTATTGTATGACTTCACTTGACTTGAACCAGCCTACCACGAAGATACCTGTGACAAATCAATCTTGGCCTCCTTATAATCGAAATAATCACAACGTTGGGTAAGGCAGGTTAGGATCAAAAAGGATCAAACCAGGATCGGATCAAAGTGTTTTGTGAACCGGGATCAATCGAGGTGGTACATTTGGTTTGCTGTAAGCCAGGATCAAGTTGAAGTGTTACATTGTTAAGAGTTGTTCAATGTTCATATGTACGTCTGTGTGTGTGTGAGTGAGTGAGTGTGTGAGTGAGTGTGTGAGTGTGTGTGTGTGTGTGTCATAGTGTCTTCCCATCAGGGACAGACATAAAACTCCTCACTGAACTACATAGTTATGGTTCTGAGAAAAACAGAGGAAAGAGAGAGTTGATGACGTTGCTCGTGTTTATTTACTTTCAAGTCACATGGTAGGCTCGAAATATTTTCATTCAAGTCAGAATCTGGGTCGATACAATTCGGACGTAGTTGAAAACATGATAATAATTGACCAATCAGGAGTCAGAGAAATATCAACGCTCTGTGATCCATTTTTTGCATAAAATTGAACAAGTTATTTTTTTAGCTATTTAAAATGATGTAGAATTAAAATTCTACACACTTATCTGAATGGTGTTCATATTCTGCTTGTCCTCGCATTATTCAGGTTAGCTTTTTACCAGCATGTCTGTTTCTTGAGTGGTCTCGAGACATGTCTTATTCATTCCAGATCTTCTTGGCATCTCATTTCCTGTTCTTTGGAATAGGCAAAAACACGTGTGGTCCTCTCCATGTTCTACTTGGTGCTCGAAATCCTGTTTCGTGCTTAATTTTGGGTTATCCTCATTATCAGTTTATAATAGACTCTTATTATTATCAGCAGGAGCTATCTACCAGAGATCACCTACATTTTTTTATATACTTTGTCAATTCTATGAAAGTCAGAAAGAGATTTGGTTGAAACAATGGTTAAGATTACTATTATCTCTTATAAATAGCAATGAAAATTTCATGGTTCTCCTATTTTCATTTATATTTTTATACTCTCCCAAAACACGGGAAACATGCAATTCAGAGTTCTATTGCATATTACCAGTAATGCAGTCCATATGATCATAATACAGTTCTTCTTTATTATACAATAATCATTTCAATGAACATGTCCTTTATTAATACAATGTTTGTTACATAATCAGATCAATTCTTTATTAATACAAAAGCACTTTTATCAATTTAACAGATTAAAAAAAATAAAGAGAAATTGATACCCACAACCTGCCAGTGTGAACATGATAGTTGGTGTTTACTTCACAACATTTTAGAGCCATTCAATAAGAATAACTTCACTGTGTAAAATATGACAGTCCTTGATATATTACTATTGATATCTTCCTGCGTTATTATGGCCGATTACTAATGGATGCATGTATGAGTTGTCTCCCCCTTTTTTTATTTTGGACACTGTTAAATTTGTAATGATAATGTGTGGCAGGTATATATTCTTTTGATGAGAAGTTAAGCTCCTGGTACATTTGACCCTCTAACAATTTTTGGTGGACTCATATAAATTCAAAGGAATTGTAGCGGGCTTTGCCAATCATGTTACAAATCCTGCCACAATTGTTTTACTTTGACTAGGAAAGGCGTGATTAAGGACATGCAAAGATGCTGGAGGTCACTATCCAATGCAGCAGTCACAATGCAATTTAAATATGACGTAAAATAGCACATGGTATAAAATACAAAACAGAACGTAGTGATTCAAAACATAACAATTGAATTTATTAGTGTTTGATGTACATGCATATAAGCTGAAGGTTTGATAGAGTTATGTCTCTTAGATTTGGAAATATTTGTATCTGAGCTCGTAAGGGTTGGATTAACTATTAAGCTGTAGTTTAGAAGAATGAGTTCCTGTTGCATGTTAGGAATTGTGTATTGTAAGTTGGTAAGATGTTCAGAAGAGTTAAGAGTTGTACTTGCGTGAATGTTGATAATGTTCTTTAACGTCTGACTGCATGGTCAAGACAGGATTTCTTGAAGGTTACATTTTGGCAGCAAGGAATGAGACACGAGAGTGATGAAAAAGAGACAGAGAACCACTCATGTTTTGTTTATATAAGATGGTGTATCACGTGACTGGCTCAACCTTAGTTAGAGGGAAAACATATTTGTTGCATGCAAGCGATTTGATTGGTCGGAATTGACCAATCAGCGAGCTAGTTTTGAGGAGATTAACCAATGAATGCTTGTCGTACAATTTCTATGTATGATGGTGGTGGTGGTAATCACCACAGAATAATAAGACATATAATTTAAACAAAGAAATATTAACAAATATTTTGTGAGGACATTTTACAAAAGAAAAGATGAGAAATGAAATGTGAAAAGTTCAAAGCAACTTTAAGTGTCTGTAGTTGATTACTCACATTTTGCAGGAGCAAAAAGAATACATCTTTTTCGCTATAAAAAGTCACCGAGAAAAAGATCGAGTCTTTCAAATCTCGCGCCGACTGTTAATCGTCAAGGGGCGATAATTAAAAAAAATCGCCGCAGTGAGATTTTATTAATCAGTGGTCAGTAGTAATACAACAAAAATGTCACAGGCTAATAGCCATTAAAAAGGATTTTATAATCTATGAATTTAATCGATTTGTTTTCCTTCGTGACACTTAAATCAATATTGGTTATTTTATTATAAAATAATCAATCAATAATAATTTGAAAATTATGGAATAAAATTTGTATAAATATCCATTGTTATTCCCGCGAATTCCGCTCATAAAAAAGCTAAAATATTAATTTTTCCATATAAACTTTAATGAACAAAATTTACAGCCTAAAGATTGAATTTCTCGAAATTTCATGAAATTATGGTTGGTAACATATGTAAATAAAAAAAAAATATTTTTTACTAAAATTTTCTAAAAAAAAAAAATTTCAAAAATAATTTAATTCATTTCTGAATATGTCCTGAAAGTTTCATTAAAATCCGACAATTATTTGATTTTTGTAAGAATTTCCACGGCAGTGTTTTTCACCGAAAAAGTGAAAAAAAAAACAAAAACTAATCTTGATCATTATGTCGGCGACTGAAACAAAACAAAATTTTTAACTAAAATTTCGAACGTGCTAGAAAGAATTTAAAAATAATAATAAATAATGCTTTGGTCTTTCCTCTTAATAATAACATGAACATTTTGATGACAAAACTTTGTTTTTATTGAGTTTTGGGGCCTTTTTTCATTTTTTCGCGGAAAAGTTGAGGTACTTTAAAAATTAATGAATGCGTGTGTGTTTTTTTCTGCTGATGTCTGCTTCTATTCGTAAGCAATATTTTGTCTTCAAAATTAAAAAATATATTCAGAGAACTTGTCTGTCCCTAGTCTAAATGACAATTTAGAAAAGTTTTACAGCAATTAACAACATTCGTGACCTTCGAAAGGGAAATAATTTCGTTTCGACCCGGTGCCCAATTCGATTTTTGCCTTTTTGGTGTAAAGTTGTTTCTCTTGACTTTTTCCTTAAGTCGTCCTTTTTTTTTTAATTTAAACCTTCAAAGTACGTATCTTGTTAAACAAAGATTCCATATAAAATCTCATAAGTAGATTTAAGTGAAAAAGAATCTGAATGATGCAAATTAATCAGGTATGTATGAGAATGGTCTTCTAAAATCCAGAATGTTTCTTCTTCTTTTTTTTCCAGGTAACTACCGAAGTAAATTCAACACTAGTAATTTCTAAAAGACAACTAATCCTTATTTTTGTCATTCGATTAAAAAAAAAAAAAAATTGAAAAAAAAAGGAGACAAAAAAATAGTTGAAAAATAATTTAACTTAGTTTGACACATGGCCACAAGTATGAGCACTTTAATGATCGAACTCCTGACGAAATAACCAGATTAGCTCATTAACCATTACCCGACCTCGAGACTTCAAAATAGTGAGTAATTGTTGGTAAAGAAGAAAATAAGAATTTATTTCTTTTAGCTTTTGTTTTTCTTTTTCATACATGTTCTGGAAAACAATTATTTCGATAAACTGTGTTTATTTCGAATTTCTTTGAATTTCGGGACTTTTCTTAGATAACGTTTAAAATTTATTATTTCGGAGCCTTTTTTTTTTAAAGGTTACAATCTTGTAGTTTCGCGTACCAAATTAGTTGTTATGAATGGAGAGAATATTCGGTAGTTTTTTGTTTTTGTTTCGTTTGTATGTGTTGTTGTTGGTTTGTAATTATTGTTTAAAAAAGAAAAAAAAAAAGGGGAAAAAGAAAATGGTCCCAAGTGAGATGTGGGGCACTTAGTTTCTAATTTGCTTTTTTTGACACAAGAAAAAAGACAATTTTTTTTTTTGCAAGCATGGTCCCCAAGTTCTTCTTTCACAAATGAACAAAATTCAATTCTTGGTGCCTGGAAAACCTTCAGCAGTCCAATCCTCAGATTTTTAAATCAAACCCACGCATTCCCCGACAAATTGTTTTCTTTCTTCAGGCTTCTTCTGTAATTTAAAATTACATAATTTCTAAAGACTGATACAAAAAAAATTTACGCTGTAAAAATTGAACATCCGATGTTAAAAATAGGGTTCAGTTTTTTGTTGTAAGTTTTAATTGCCCCCGCCACCCCACAACCAATTGCTTCATAAATTGATTAACATTTTTTTAAAGCCAAAACTAAAAGCATTCTAAAATGAAATTTATTATATTTTTCAATGTGGTTTCAGTTTTGTTTGTTTGTTTTGTTTTACGGCATATCAACCTCAATGGGTCATTTAATGCCGACAACTTTTTTTTCCTGGTAATATTTTTGTTTTGTCAAAAATCTATTTCTGGAAATATTTTTTTCCTCAGTCAAAATTGTATAGCTGGTAATATTATTTTCAAAAACGCATTGCTGGTAGTAGTTTTTTTTATTTCTGGTATTAAAACCTATTTTTACACTTTTATAATGTTTTTTTTTTTTTGTTTTTTTTACCTCAGTTTCGGGGTTAACTATTTGCCCATAGCTGGGACCCTAACAGGTGCTGGCTGTCTTCAGAAATTTTGAACTCATCTCTTGTTCCACTGTCCATATTTCAGGATAGCTTCTCTTAACTCAACTTTTTAAATCTAAATGTGTTGTTTCATGAATTAAGAAGTGTCATTGTGAGTTCAATCCCTTGACCAGGTAGTACAGACTCAATAGAAACAGGTTTAAGCAGTACTAAATGAAAAACAAAATATCAAGAAAAATCTACAAGCTTAGTTTGTTCTCATTCTGCTTTGTTGATTAAAGGGTTCACTTCAAAATTCCATGTATGTGACCCAGATTGAAAAAGACCTGTAGATGCTCAGAGGTCACATCAAGAAAGATCAGGGTATTAGTTTAACTATAACTAAATGTATATAAGAAACTTGTTTACTTAAACGGAAGAAAGTTATACCAAAAAGTTTTGTAAAGAGAATCAAGTGTAAAAATGGTGTAAATAAATGTAGAAGAAGTTTTATCTTTTCATATTGAAATATTTCACTTTTCTTGCAAACTGTTAAAAATGGTGACTTTGTTAGTGTTAGAACCAGATTTAATGGAAAGACAATTGATGGAATGACTGAAGATTTTAGATAACCGATTTCAAAATGGTTAGCAAATTCATTTTTAGTTTTTCGTTCATGGGTGCACTTCAGACACATTGGATTATTTTATATCTTATTTCCTAGAAACCATTTTTCATTCTTTATTTTAAAAATCGACTAATGATCTATCTATTTCATGCTACCTTTTTCTTCCAGAGTGGACACTGAGAAAAACACTCACCATGCCTGCATCAATACGAACCTTGCGAAATATTGCAATTGTTGGAGGATTTATTGCTTTGGGAGGTGCCGGCTATTTCACTGTGAAAATACAAAGTTAGATAAATTTCTCTTTTATTTTACAATTGTTTTGTTGCATTTTTTTCTCTATATGATGTCATCTGGGGCAAGTTTTGATGAGAAGTTGCTTAAAATAAGATTGCCTTCATTTTCATTAAATGTAAAAAGTTAATGACTTGACCTTGTGAATAAAACAAAATTTAAGTTTCTCTTTTCCAATGTACTTAGGAATATCCTTTATTTTAATTTTGTTTTTAATTTTCTTATTTCTATTGATTGTAGAAAATTGTTATTTGGCTTGATAAATTTACTATAAGTATATATAAGTGTTTGTAAACAATTTACTATCAGTAAATATAAGTATTTGGAAACAGTTTATTACTATAAGTAAATAGAAGTGTTTGGAAACAGTTTATTACTATAAGTAAATAGAAGTGTTTGGAAACAGTTTTACTATAAGTAAATAGAAGTGTTTGGAGACAGTTTATTACTATAAGTAAATAGAAGTGTTTGGAGACAGTTTATTACTATAAGTAAATAGAAGTGTTTGGAGACAGTTTATTACTATAAGTAAATAGAAGTGTTTGGAAACAGTTTATTACTATAAGTAAATAGAAGTGTTTGGAGACAGTTTATTACTATAAGTAAATAGAAGTGTTTGGAGACAGTTTATTACTATAAGTAAATAGAAGTGTTTGGAAACAGTTTATTACTATAAGTAAATAGAAGTGTTTGGAGACAGTTTATTACTATAAGTAAATAGAAGTGTTTGGAGACAGTTTATTACTATAAGTAAATAGAAGTGTTTGGAAACAGTTTATTACTATAAGTAAATAGAAGTGTTTGGAAACAGAAGAAAACTGTTAAAAATAAAATCTGTTTTTTGAAAGAATTAAGATTTTTTTCAGCTCTGAAAATTAATCTTTTTGTTGGTCAGAATCTCTAAAAGGATTTTATTTTTTTTTGTATCTTTGTCTTAATTTATGATAAGTTCAAGTCGTGTTTATAATAATTTTTAAGAATTTCTTTTTTTGTACTACCTTTTTTTTTTCTTTTTTTAAGAATCAATATGATTTCAGCTTTCTCTTACCTTCTGTTCATTGCCTTTAACTGCATGAGCTTTTGTTTTTACTACAACTCATAAAGTGAAAGCAAATAAAAATATGACAAAACTTTAAGATAATTTATCAAAATTGAATTTTTTTAAACTGCTCTTGTCTTGACATTCTAAAAAAGGTAGTGGTGGTAGTAGAGGATTAGAAAAATGAATGTGAAATTTTCAGACACAGCTTCTGTCGGTTAAGACATGGCTACTGTTGGGTTTAAAATGCATTTCAGCAATATTTTAAACTTAAAGTAAATAATATTTGTTTCAAATCAGATTAATTATACTCTAAATCAGCTAATATTACTCAAAGTTTCTGAAAAGTATATTTTATTTTTGGAAGATTTTTTTAATAAAGAAAAATTAACTGTGATGACAGATGGTTAAAAAAGGGCATTAATCAGCTATTTTTAGCCCCCACCCCCCAAAAATGGATTGACTCCAATCAGTATAATTTCTGTTTGAAATACACTATAGAGTATTTTGCTTACTGGAAATAGTAAATTTACCCCTTTAGCTTTCAATTAAAGCTAAAATGAAAGCTTTTTGTCATTTTAAACGTTAGTTATTGCTTTTTCTTGGTTTTTTTTTTGTATAGAGGTACCTATTTTTATAGCATTTAACATTTCAGTTTCTTTATCTTACTGGTTTATTATTACATCTGTCCCATTAGTTACTATCTTTAGTATAATATGAAATGTGTATGCAAATATAACAACCATTATGAGACAGGAGTAGTACTCTTGTCTTGTTGTTACTGTTTTTGATGGAAACGTTTTCTTTTTCCTCAGACCACTTCCGAGAAACGGAGTATTACAAAAAGTCCTTGGTACTACTTCGCAACTATGCCCCAATTGAGAACTCCATCGGTCGACCCATACAAGGAAGCAGCATTAATTTAGGAGACTTTGATAACAATGTGGTGGATGGGTTGAATGCAAAGGTTGGTTCTTCTTTTCTTTTCATTTTTTTACCCCCCCCCCCTCCCCGGCCATTTATTCAAAACTATAGCCCTCCTTTATCCGCCTCAAAAGAACGCTTTAAATGTTGTCACTTTACAAATAGCCTGAGAATTTCATTTTAATCAAGTTCAGTTGCTTGTTTTCATTCTAGTGGCTCATACTTGAGATAAGCTTAAAACGATTGAAAGCAATCATTTTTTTCCCCATTATTGTTGTTTTTATTATCTCATCATTCCAATCCTCTTTCAAAGATATTCAAATTTGCCCTGATCTACTTTCCTCATATTTTTATACACTACCATCAATTCAGGTTAGGCTTTTGAAATGCAGGCTTTTTAATTTTTTCCTGCAACTAAATGTCCTTGAAAAGAAATAAACAGTTCAGTTCAAAACTTGGTCTGGATCCATCAAAACTTTCTATATAAGCATGATGGTTTATTCATCTCAAGAGACATTGATAAATTCTTCCATCATTCAGAAGACAAAGTCTTCTGAGTAAATTTCATCTGACAAGTCATAAAGAACAAAGTTTGTTTTAAAAGGTGATTTTCAACTGTTCTTCTGTAAAAGTAGATGTCTTAAGAAATCTTGACCATTTAATATCTAGGAAGCATGGTATCCAAAATATGATAAAAAATTTCCCACCGTCTCCAAATTTTTAAGGGACCTAACAAATTGTACATGAACACTTTTAAATTGAGTTGCTCGTATAAAAGAGGGGGGGAGATAATTGAGAAAACTGTAGTCGGTTTCTTCTGGCTTGTAATAAAGTTCCCTAATCCCTTTCCGCTAACCTTCAAAGTAGCATAAGTCAAACAATCCAACAACACTTATCTCCTGCTCACTACCACAGTTGGACACTCTCTGTTGCGTCTTGAAGTACTTTTTTTTTTTATAGATTTAGTGACTGTTCAAATTTGCATAGGTGGAAAGAGATTCTTGCAAAAGTAACCAACTCCATCTTTTTTTAAACATACGACTTGTAAATCCACCATTTTCTTTTGGGGAATATTTCACACGCTAGTCATGTCTGAAGCTGTTTTTGTCCAGGAGATAAGCCATTTTCTCTAGTATTACAAAAACAATGTTAGGGAAACATGTTAATTCACTGTCAACAATTTGAATAAAACCTTTGTGCATTTATAAAAATGAATTACTTGATTATTTCTCTAAACTCCAATTTATTTGCGATCATTGCTGAAAGGTGCAAATTATAATTGGCAACCCCATTAATAGGAAAAAGAACATTAATTGCCCCAACAAAGAAACTAAGAATGAAACTGTGATCAGTTGCACCTCAATTTGAGAAGAAAAAAGTTGAGAGCTTCTTGAACTATGCTTTTCATATACAGAATCAAATTACCGATTAGGGAAATATTTGTTTTCAGTAGAAGTCAACATGAAAATCAGAACTTTCAAACAGCTTAGAAAGATACAATATTTCACTGAAAATAAACTTCCTGAAACGTACAAGATC
Source organism: Acanthosepion esculentum (assembly GCA_964036315.1). Lineage (NCBI taxonomy): Eukaryota > Metazoa > Mollusca > Cephalopoda > Sepiida > Sepiidae > Acanthosepion > Acanthosepion esculentum. Next base: position 11,063,840 of record OZ038498.1, on the reverse strand, counting down.
TTAAGAAAATAACTTGATTCTTTGGGCAACTAAAGTCTCTTCTAATATTGAACAAATTATCTACAGTGTAACCCGGATATAAGAGAGTTGTCGGGACTGGAGAATAAGTCTCTTATATCCGGGTTCGGTCTATTATATATACATTAACACAGGCTCTAATTTGGGACAGGAGAAAATCTCTCTTATATCCGGGTCACACTGTAATAATAATAATTATTACAAGAGACAAGCAGAAATTGTCAGACACTCATTTGGTTTTCCAACTATTAAACATTCTTTTGTTGGTGCCAACAGGAGCTTTTGATACGACTGAGTTTGAAGCTAAATAGTAAGAACCTTCTCTCCCCCCCCCCCAAAAACCCTAAAAGATTTTAGTATTCAAACAAATATATTATTTACATGAAGACTATTGTCCTCATCTTTTCAGCCATTGTGTTCTCCAGCCTTCCTCAAGTGCTTGTCAATCTGGGTAAGCTTCAGGAAATTTTGAACTGAACCTTATATTTAATCTGTGCCTGAAAGAATTAGTGCATATGCTAGTCTACGGGGATCTCCTTAGTAGGCCTAGCATAGCAATAAATACAATATGGGAGTCACTAATAAAGACAAATTACTGCAGGTCTTCAACAGCAGCTGCAGTAAAAAGAGAAGTTTCAGTGATTGCAGTCAAGTATGACAAGCAGCAGCACCCATCAGCAGGCACGTTAGGTTGGAGGCTCCAAGTTTTCCACCCAGGATTCTGGATTAAAGCACGAATTCATGAGTTCGGTGTTATCATAATAGTGAGTTCAATCCCTGGGTCAGGTATTACTGAGCAAGCAGTAAATAAATAAGAACAAGATATCTGTAGACATGGACAGCAGAGAACATTCCCCACTCCATAGGTTAATTAAATAAAGCGTTCAGTTCAAAATTCCTTTATCCAAATTGACAAGTACCTGATGTAAGACAGAGAACACAATGGTCTAAACATTGTGGTAACAAAGGTGAAGGCAATAGTTTGCATTTAAATAATGTAAAAATATGATAACTCCTCATCCAAGAAATTTAGACATAAAATAAGCCGACATTTTTGAATTTCTGGTATGATGAATTATTATTTACATTCAATGTCCTCTTCATTGTTGTTATCACCATGTTTCAGCTCTTAATCCCGATATTTAATCTACAGCACTAGATTGTTCTAATTCTGTTGTCCATGTCTACGGATATATCATGTTGTTCTTATTTAGTACTGCTCAGTTTCAGTTTCTGTGTATACTACTTGGCCCAGGGATTGAATTCACATTTACTATGGCACCAAATTCATGAACTAGTGTTTTAATCCACTAGGCTATTGTTCCATGGGACAGTCCTGAACCTAGAACTAACCTGTTGCTGACATGCTTGACTGCATTCACCATGGCTTCTCTTTTCTTACTGCTGCCACTGAAGCCTTTGCTGTCAGCTCTTTCTTTATTATATAAATAAGTACTATATGGGAGTACAGCGAAGAAAACAGCTACTTACCTCGTCAAACCAAGCAACAGTGTGTCATGTGTATCCTACGACGGAAAATGTGGCAAAAAAGAAAATTACTTACCAAAAAAAAAAAAGGGCATGTATTCCACATGACATGCTGAAGATGCAATATTTTAGAAACAAGTCAGTATTTTGATATGCAAAAATTGAGCGTCCTCTCTCAGTTGTTGACGAATGAAAAAAAAAAACATGCTCAGCCGATAAAAGCAAAAGAGAAAATTAAATTGAGGCAGTTCAGCTACTGCATTAGTCAGAGAGTGAGTTATTTTTCTGACGGGTGACGTGCATTTGGATTTGTGAGATAGTACCTGCGAATCGAGTTTTCAGCATTTCTTTCTGCCCCCGATGTTTGAGTCTGAACTTTCAGTGATTTGTTCTCTGCGTTGTGGAAGTAATCTGTGACAAATAGTTCCTCTGCAATCCCAGATTTGCCTACAGGGAGCCATTAAAGTTTTAATGTCTGTGGAAACTTGAAAACTAATAAATCTTTTTTAAATTTATTTAACATTGTTCTACTTGCCATGTATGGAAGGGATTTCATTTTGGAAGGAAATGCGAAACGACATGGATTAACAACTTAGAAAAGGGAATTTCACTTGAAAGTATTTATATCACTAATGCCTTTGGAGAAGCTATGAATACAAAACTCCCTATACTGAGATCAGTTGCAGATTTGACAACAGCATCTTTGCAGACTAACAAGAATATGGGTAATCAAATGACTGCTATATACATTGTTAGTGTTGACAGATTGAGACTAGAAGATTTTTTTTGCATATATCAACTTGTCTTGTATTTTAGATTATGATTTGGTGAAAACCATGTTTTGAGACTGGTTCTAGATTTTCAACTAATATCTGATTTGACTTTCACTATTTAAAATACCTTGCTTCGTCTTTCTTTTCTTTTGTAGATTGCTATTCCAGTAACTGGTCCAAAAGGCAATGGCACGCTTTATTGTTTTGCTAGTCGGCCAACCTTAAAGGACAGGTAACTTAATTCTTTCTAGATTTAGCTTTCTTGGGGGAAAATATTCTTATAAATATTTTAACTCTGAAAATCCAGTCAGAAGTCTCTAACATTTGCTGAGTCAATGATATTGAATGGAAAGAAAAAAGGGCAGTGGGAGGAGAGTGTAAAAACCAATTGATTTCTTCTTGAATGAAAATGACTAAACTTAGTATTACTATTGAGCATAACATTTTCATTGTTTTAAACCATTGGTGATTTGTTTTCATAAAGGAATTATATGGAAACATCTTTTGTTTTAGAAACGGGAAACGTTCATTTTTTTTTTTTTCTCCACTGAAGAAATGTATTTCTTTTATTTAAAAAAAAATTAATTTTTGTATTTTCACATATGAAAGTGATTTGTATTACATACAGCAGTGTATGTGTGACTCACATCGTCAATCAGTGATAATATTATACCAAAGCTTCAGTTTTTTAATTATAGAAAAATCTTTTCTTAGGCAGATGTTTATGTATATCATCTTCTGTTGTGAAAAAGGTTGACATACATTCAGCAAATAATTACTTTGAATTTTTTTTAAGTCACTCAGTCTGCATTATGAACAGCCACAACTCATGCAGCCCACTGATCAGAAAAGGTTGTTCATGTGTAGGGGATCCAACATTCTCTACTCTGAGCTTTTGTGAGTCCAATTTGTTAATTATTGGGTCACAGGAAAGCAGCCTTTTGTTGTTTTTTGTTTGAATACAGGGTGTGACAATTCTCAAAATGGACCTGTGAAGGCAAAATTTGCTTATCTGAACACTGCTGGTTGCTGTTACTTTTAAAGTACTCTCCTCCTTGTGAAGCTATCAACTTTGTAAGACAATATTGCCATTGCTGGAAACATTCTTGGACCTCATTTCCTGGAATACTTCTCAGTAATGTAGTCACATTTTGATGTCTGTCTTTTCAGGGCATTTTTCAATTTTGGAAATAACCAAAAATATCAGGCGGCTAAGTCTGCTGACTAAGGTACATTTCACAATGTTTTAATGGATTTCTTAGCCAGGAACTTACTTACTCTTAATATATAATTTTTCTACAATACAATCCTGTTAAAATATTTCGCTTTCTCACCAAGATTCCCATTTTCTCCACATTTGCATCATTTTTTGGCTGTCCACTTCTTTCATCATTATGTACATCATTTTGCCCTTCATTGAAACTGTCTGTACCACCTAAAAAGGCTTGATTTCTTCACAGCTTGTTATCCATAAACCATTTTCCATCATGTTAATGTTTTACTGGCACTTTTGCCAATCTTCAATCTACTGTTAGATTGCTTTCTCGCATTTTCTGTTAACAGTATAACATGAATTCATAGAACTTCCTCTATTGCTTGGCAACAAATTATTCATCTGGTCTGTCTCAAGAAAGTAGTTGGAACATGTCCATCTGTGTTCAGGTACACATTTGTCTGGCTCATTGCCCAGTGTCATGCTGTGATCGTTCCAGAAATTAAATTCTCACTTTCTGTAATCTCCAATTTCTTTTTAATTGTAGTCCTATTAGTACTGAAAATGTTAATTCTTGACCATTGACAATACCATTCTTGATTTTTTTTTTTTTTTTTTTTTTTTTTAAAGGCTAATTAATATACAGATTAAGTACTAAAACTTGCTACAATAAATTTTAGGTTTAAAAAAAAAAAAGTGAAAAATTCAGTCTTTAATTATGAAGTGTGTTTCTTTTCTTTCTGTCCACCTGAAATATTTAGTTTTGTGTAGAAAAAGATAAAAACTAAAGATGGAAATGTAGAGTATTGGTATAGCCAGTGGATAGTGATAAGAAAATCTGAAATCTTGCCTACAGTTTAAATGCAGTCAGTGTAGCTGTCATTAAAAAGGAGCCACTGGAACAGGGCAATCGTCTCTTGTCGGTTCCCAACTGCCAAAGCCTTCAGACATACTCATTTTATAGACCATGACAAAGCATCCGATTGGTTGAGTGGGAGAGTTTCACATATGCATAGGCATACTCCGCCGATTCTCCCTTCCTTCAACTGCTCTGCAAAGCCATACACATGCAATGCGTGGGCGTTTTCAGGCATGATGTCGCGTTTCTTGCTCACGACAATCACAGTCAGCACTAAAATACAAATGTGATTATTACTTAGCATCCCTACCACAAGTTGCTGTCATTTTTTTTTTTCTTTTTTTTTTTTTTACATAATCATTGGAATTAATTAAAGGTTTGATATTTTAAATCCTACCCATGATTTCCTGATAGGCCTCCACTGGTCATCAATGACCCTGGATTTGATCCCATCCATCTATGTAAGATGTTGCCCATGCAGCATCCCCCCCCCCACTCTCCATGTCACTGATGGATCCAAAGGAACAGCGGGGCCATTACAGTTTGGCACCAGCAGCCAGAATGACGCTGAAACTTCCATAGGGGCTCTAGATTCAAATTCAGTTACTTTCTTCTTGACTGGTTGCCAACCAAGGCTATAGAACTCAGTCTGTTCTGCTATTTACCCATAGCTGGGGGGAAGGAGAAGAAGAAGAGGATTCATACCTTTACCAAGGCTATTAGCATGTAAGCGAATGTAATGAATCTGACTGGAATTCGAACTCTGTTCTCCGATTCCTCAATCCAGGCCACTATTCATTACTCCACTGCCTCCTCCATGATATCGTAGGTTACTTAAACAGCAAATTACAAATAAAATCCAAAATCAATGCATTATAAAGTCTTTGTGGCATGTTTAGTGGCTGAGGTAGTTGTACCAATGTTCAAACCCAGATAAGTCATATTACAAATACAGATTTTCATGCCAAATAGGCCTTTTCCATATTGGTGCAACACAATCTTCCCATTTTCTATTAAGCCACATATTGGATGAATCTAATGTATGTAAATTTCTTTCTCCTACATAGATGTAGAGTAAATAAAGGTGAACATTTTTCTGTCAGTCACAATCATCCTCATAATATGTTGACTTTTTTCAAATCCATTCTAGATCTTTTTGTTTTTGCTGTAAATTTTTGTTTCAATGACGAATTCATTGAATATTGTTTGATTTTTCAGTTGGCAAATTAACCAATTGGATATCGAAACCCAAAAAAACAATCAAAGATGGACGTTTTATAAATTACCAACATCAGAATCAGATTCTTCAAAGACATAATAAAAATTTCATTTTGGTATTTAAAAATTATTCCACAAACAGAAATTCATGTTTTTTTTTTTTTTTTTTTTTTTTCAACTCAATATTATTAAATATTCATTAGAAGTTTGTTGTATTGTTCTGTTTGTGTATCTGTTTGTGTTCCCCAACAAAGGGACTCAAGTTATCAATATCTGATCAAGGGCAGCATTACCTCCCCAAGGCACTTGATGTAGGCCTTTGTGTTATAGGCCCTGTGAAAAGATGAATGGAGGCATAACGATGCCATCACTAGTGATCATTCCAACCACCATGATGTTGACTGGATATATCATCCAACTCTTCTGCACTGTCCTCAGACTGACAACCAGACACTCTTAAGTGTTCATATTGCATCTTCTGGTGTGAATGCCAAGCAGTACAACATGCCATTTCCGAATTTCTTGTGAACTAAATTGCGTCATTGTAGTCTTTTTCTCACAGATGGTGCCCAACTGACCCTACTATATTGTGCAGTTGACAAAATCAAAAACAAACAATGTGCACATGTGAAATTAAAAATATAAAACGGTGATAATTTACCCATCGCACCCTGTGAATAGATGACTAGTTTCTCTTTTATTTGTTGCTCACGTAATAAATCTGGTATAAGTGAATTAAATTTGGTGAATGATTTATACAGGATTAAACATTTTAGATTGTCAGAAGAAAAAAATCTTGAAAGCTGGACTTCATAACTAAATTAAACATTTTTTTTAACCTTGAAAATGAAAAAAAAAACAACTTCAGATTGTTAAAATGGTAACAAATTTGATATTTGGCAAGTTAAAATTATTTTAACTTCACTTATTCAATATGAAAAAAAAAAGTTTTCAAGTAACAACAGAAATTAAAATAAAAACAACACATTTGCTTGAATACATATTTTTTTTATAAATGTACATGGCAAGGATGATATAACAAGTCGGTTTGAAAAATGCCTTAGGATAAAGTTTTCACATTCAGTTTAGACTGACAATAAAAATCTGCCTCAATTTGAAGAAATCAAAATTTCTTCTCAGTAGTTTTACACATTGCAATAAAAAAGAAAAGAGAAAGTCAATTGCTTTATAGATTGAATTGACACAACAAATTACATTTGCAGTTATTTTCAAGGACCTGCAAGAGAAAAATTAAAGATTGTGTAGCAACCTATTTTATTAGTTAAAAAGCAAGCAGCTGTGTGTTGCCTGCATTTTGGGGGCCAGGCACCATATTGACAAGTGAGAATGAGTCTTGTATAAACACAGACATTTTGAATGAACAAACATTTGATATCATGTGGTTATGTCAGTCAAAATTGAAAGGATAACAAGTTTTGCAGCAATGAGTTTAACAGTAACAAGTCATGAGACATCAGAAAAAGGCATGAAAAAGAAACTCAGAAAATATAACCAAATTTAACTGCAACTTTCAAAGTTGAGACAACTTTATTCTAGAAACAATCAAAGAATTTTTTAAAAAGTAATAATTTTAATCGTAAGAACAAAAGCATAGTTAGTCATTTTTTTTAAGTTAATATCTTTTCATACCAAATTGACATCAATACCTGTCTGAAGCAATTTTCAATAAAACTAAACTAAAAATAAAGCTGTCTACAGAAAAATGTCTGACAATCTAATTTGATGCTTGCAAAATATTACAAAAATTTTAACTTATAAAATATTTTTAAAAACCTATTTGTTTCCAACAGATGTCTGTATCTGTCAACACAGTTAAGTTCAAAAGTCAAAAAAGCCCACTTTAATATATTTAAGTCTCATGACAACCAATATAATTATCTTCATGCACTGTATACTTAAATAATTATATATATATATAAATAGAAGATATATTCCGGATTTGAAGGTCTGGTGAACTGGGGCCGTTTTTATGACCCTAATGAAATAGATATAACCTCATGAAATTTTAGTGTTTGTGCCTTTTACAATAATAATTATTGCTCTGTTTCTGACAGAGCTCGTCCTGGATTTATGTTTCTTGGAAATATCCATACTGATCACTAACATTATCATTATATATATATATATATATATATAAATAAATAAATAAACCCTTTTAAACACCATAGTATTTGTTAGCCAGAGAAAAAGACTTTTTTTTACTGTTGAAAAGTTGAAGTGAAGGAAAGTTTCATGTTTGTCGACAGTTGACTAATTAAAAAAAAATAAAGTGTTCAAAAAAATATATTTTGGTTTATTTAAAATGAAAACAAATTGAGTAAAGTAATTTATGTTTTTGGGAACCAACTAAATATTTTGAAGAATAAACAAAAACGGAAATTATTTGGCAACCAAATATTTTTTTTTATCAAATCTCTTGTAACAATTCTTCACTTGTTACTAACACTTATTTTATGTCATTTTTCTTTTTATTACAATTTGTCTTGTGTAAGAAAGTTGCTTCCATTTATAAAACAATTTTAAATTTAATTTGCACAAAACACCATTAGATAAAAATAATATTCCAGGAGTTTCTGAGGAATATAAAGATTAAAATAATTCAAAAATTAAATTCTTTGAAAATGTTTAAATTTTTCATCAATTTCTTTCATATTTTAACATACAGACTAAAAGTTGCTAAGCAAAAAAGGTTATTTTAGTTAATATTGACATTTTAAAATTTCAGATTCAAGACTAATTCTCCCCAACGACAGGACAGACAGGGTAAAACATAAAAAATAAATAAATTTGAAATATTTAATAAGTGAATGGCTACTCACATTAATTAGTTGAATTAATTTTTTTAAAATTACTTTTTCATAGTTTTGGTAGTCAATGTATAAAACAAAGTTTTATTCAAATCCTTTAGTTGACCGACTTTTCAAATTTAAAAGACTCTTTGGCAATTGACATTTTCCTTTTCATATGTTTTTCAGTTCTCAAGGTAAACACAAATTTAAAAAAAAAAAAAAAAAATCAACTTTCTATATAGTGTAAAAAATTTTATATCTTTTTTTTCCAATAGTTTTTAATAACAGAAATTTAAGAAAATTTATGAGTTTTCTAAGTGATTGAATAGATTTTTTTTGTCTCAAATTTGAAACAACTCCATAATCATTCATATTTCAACCGTGAAAATGTATTTGAGAATGTGATTAAAAATGATCAAAAATTAATACTTATATTGGAAGAATTACAGACAGCAGCAGAATTCTTGATTTAAAACAAATCTAAGTGAATAAATCTTTTTACTAACTTCATCTTCCTTCTTGTTTTTCTTTTTGTAATGTTTTGGCTTGTCCATTCTCCTAACTTCCTTGTATTGAATATGTTGTTTTATTAGCAGATCTTTTTCAGAAAAAAAAAAAAAGAAGTACTGAATATGAACAACATCTCACATAGAATTCTTTGACTTTTTTCCCTAAAAATAATCTGACTAAAGTTTGAAAAAAGTGAAAGGAGATTTGTGCAGAATAGTTAAATGACCAAAGACGTAAATGCTTCATCAGGTCTTCAAGGGTTTCTTGTGGGTTTATCTATTGACGCCTCCCACCCCAATGAGATTACTTCTCAGAAAAATCTGTGCATAATATTCGTTTCTCTTACAGTTAACGAATTAAATGCAGATGACAGAAATTACTGTCATTGCAATTCTATGGCTCATATGTGAAAAACAAGAATTTTTGCAACAGTTAAGAATTCATTAAAAAAGTTTCTTTTTTTTTGTGTATCTATTTCACATTGTCAGTTTGCAAGATAATATAGCAGTTGTCATCACCGAAAACTGAATTGGCAGACCAAGTCCGAAGAATGTTTGCATAAATCTGCTTTGAACCCATGTTCGAGGGAGGCATGAATATCATGTCATAATGTTTGGAGAAGTGAGTGAGTCAGCAACAGCAGCCAAAAGCTTTTACACTCATTATCAATTTTTAACAGCATTGAATCATTTTCTTTTGCTGGTCCAGTTTTCAAATCGCCCTAGAAATTTAATGTATTTTTTGTTCTTTTATAAAGTCAGTCAGAAAGTAAGACTTGTTTTAATTTCATTTTAAGATGTAAAAGAATTCCTAATGTTTATTTTTTGTTTTTTAAGCTATAATACATAAAGTGCCTCGAAGCCCAGTTAAGAAGGTATCCGTGGAGTCGCCTACTCTTCTCCTACCAATCATCCTTGGTTGTACTTCTGGACACGCATAGAAAGCAAAGAATTGTCCGAGAAACTGTTTCTGGAGAAAAGATAAGGCTGCAAATAGTCACAATAAATTTATAGAAAAGTTGCATTCAATGAAAGTATAATAAGGAGATATGTTGGTAAAGTTAATTGAAATCAAAGAGGAAAAAAATAAGTGAGCTATGGTAGTAGCTGCAGTATAATAAAGTCTCTTGGATAATTGAAGGTTTGAGCATATTAGGTTGCCAGAATGCTGACACACAATGAAGAAGCAAAGGATGATTTTGCTGTCCAAGAGCTTTTGAAACTGCACAATCTGTATAGCATCTTCCTAAGCATAATAGTCCTAGGAAATAAGATCTGGATTCAGTGCTATGAGCTTGAGAGTAGAAAGATCACATTCAATGGCACCCACCAGACCCCTATAGAAAGAGGTTTAAGGCAGCATCCTCGGCAAAGAAAAGGGATGACCCCACTGTGTTTTGAGGTCATGGTTAGAAATTATGCCCAATGGTAACATAATCAATTCCAACTCCAATGCAATCACTTTGGACAAACTTGGAGCAAGGTTTCTTCAAACTAGGCAGCATTTGAAAATAAAGGATGTGCTTTTGCAACAGCTCAATGAAAAAAAAAAAAAATCACAGTATATGTCTAGCCCTACTGTTACCCTCATTCACTCTACAATACTCTGACCTGGCACACACTTTCATTTGTTTGGGCTCACGGAGGAAGAGGAGACACTCAGAGAACAGTTATCAGTTCTCCAATGATGATGAGGTAAAAGACAACTTTCACATGACTAAGAAAGCAGTCAAGAAGCCTTTGTATGAAGTGCAGGTATACATGCAGCCCTCCCCATTCAAAGGGGGATTACCACAACTGAGAAAAAAAAGGAGACTAAGAACTAGGTTTGGAATCCAGAGAATGTTGTCCGTTTTGGTCTGATTTACAGGTTTTTATTATAAAGTCTCTTGTAAGTAAAGAAGAACAGGAATTACTTTTTGGCCTTTGTACAAGACGATACCAAAAGATTTCAGTTTCAGAACTTGGAAGAAACAAAACTTCACATTGCAAGGTGACATGAAATCAGTCATTATCTTTGGATTAATTTCTATCCATTTTTTTATCTTTCAACACTGGATATATGAACACAAGACAATGAATTCAAATAAGTCAGGTAACAAAAAAGAAATCTCTCAAAGTTCAGAAAAGCTGCTTTTCTTTCAGATTTAATTATTGTAACTGAGAATAAAATCCAGACACAAAAAGAGGAAATTTTCATCAACCTACAAAATATTGCGTTAATATCATTTATAATTTAGACAATACGAGAAAAAGATTAAACAAATTCAAAGCTATCAAAAGTTTTGCTGTAATGTTCAGCTTTTAATTTCTTTTATTTGATCGAAATCACAAAAATAAATTCAAACTCTACAAAAGGGACAGTGAATTATCCTCTCTTTCCAAAATAAATGCATTTGGAGTTGCAGCTCAAGTGTTCAAGCAATCGACTACAAATGTTCTAATATCTGAGGCTGAGTAAAGCGTTTCATTCATCGACATCTACATTTTCTGTTAACTAAATTTCTTGATCTATGAATGACAAGCAACAGTAATGAAAAACTCTAAAAATGGTCAAAGGTTGTTATCCTAGCCACCACCCACAAATCCTTTCAACAGAAACTTTGTTAGGATGCAAGTTCTCCAAACTGTTTGAAAAATTTTCAACTAATAAGGAAGCAAAAAATAATTCTATGAAAAGCTTAGGAAAAAGCTTTACATAAACCTTATTTTTGAAAAAGATTCAAAGAAAAATGTTTAATTCTTCAGAAAAATTGATAAGATCATTTCATTCGATTTTTTCTTCTTTTAAAATATTCATTACCGCATCTCATCGATAACTCATCTTATTGCCAATTTTGATCTTGCTAACGTTCTCTAATATAGAAAAGATAAAATAGATATCAATTTGTAACAAACATTTCATGGTGGACACTTATCACTCTAGTCTTCTGAAAACGCATAAACCGTTTGATTAAAAAATAATCTTTAAATGAACCATATCAATCATTTGCTTATTTAGAATATTACATTTTCTCATACAAATACAGAAATAATGAAACATTAGTAAAATAGTCAAATTCCATCCAAGATAATTTGAGTTCACATTACTTTCAAATTTGTATAGATGAAGAGTCAGTAGCACAAACAGGTTTTCATTTTTCTTTGTTAGATTTTTAATGAGCCCAATTCTAAAGCTCACTGTAATGAACAATGGGTGGAAATGATTTGATCAAGGACAAAATGCAAGGTCATTAGCTGAAGTTGACTTTATCAACATGTCTAATTAAAAGAGTTCCATCAGAATCCTAATTAAAATAAAGTCCCTATTTGTGTGCAAGATACAATAAACCTATGTTGGATATTAATAAAAAAAAAAACTTTTAATAAAGAGAATCAAATATTTATTCTAATAGAAAGTATTGCACTTTTTCTTCTTCTTATCACACGTAAGGAATTTGAAAGTCAATTGGATAAGATCCCATTTGATTTAATGCTTTCATACATTTCAAAACACCCATGCAAACCATGTGTTGAAAATTCTATCTTCATAGGCAACTCAAATTATTGGGAGACAATATAGTAACAAATATTTCAAAGAAAACAGTCCTTTTCTCATTCTTATAAATCTATCAATAAAACAAAGATCTATTCATTTCTTAATGGATATAAGAAAATATTCATTTTTACCCAAAACTTTTATCCGTTCCAAATTTGCTTGCCTCATAATTTTTAAATACTGTAAGACTCGGGAATTTCGGCCCAGTATTTTTCTGCTGTTTTTAAAAGATAGGAAAATTCTCAAAGATTATTATACAAAAATAAGATATCCTAAAAAAAATTTTTTTTTAAATTTTTTTAAAAAATAAACAAGTTTACTGTGTTCCTCTTATACACACTATTCCTGAAAGCAGAATTCAGTATTGTAATATGAAATAAACCTTTTATGATAATTCAGGGAAATGGTCTGCATTTTAAACACAAGCCGGCAATTTTATTAAAAAGAAAGAAAAAAAAAAAAATCAAAATTTAGGCAATTCTTACAATTAATCTCAGTACAAAAAATGGTTTAAGAGGAAAATACCTTCAATTATTTTATAAACAATTTAAAAAATTAAATATATAAATAAAAATTAATAAATAATCAGAATTTTTTTTTAAACAATTTGAAAGAAAAAAAAATATATTTGCATCATTTTCTTTCAATTTCATATTTTAAATGCACTTTCTTTTCAGAACGAGAAATTATTAATTTCTAAATAAAAATGCTTAAAACTCTTTGAAAATATGTAAATTGAGGCAATTAAAAAAATATGTAAGCATTTGATCAACTGTTTTCAACTTGTCAATCGATGTCTGAAATCAGATAATGCTGATAACGTTAAAAATTGGTTTCAAAAGAATTTAACAAAACCAGCGTCATTCTGGTAGAATCCTTTTAAGATGAATTCTATATCAATCAAAAATTAAAAACTTGTTTGTTTCTCAACTTGTTTAAAAAATAATTGATTATACACTCTGGAAACAATAATCTTTGCTATTTTTATCTGATATATTTAGGGGACTGTTGTAATTATGAAGCTATCTTCATAGTTCATGATTTACATAATGCACAGAATTATTTTATATTTTAGAAAAAGTTAAGTCAAGATATAGAAGAGAAGGAAAAGAAAAAGAAAAAGAAAAAAAAAAGAGACCCAAGAATCAAATAAGCAAATTATAATGACTCATTTCAAGGCATCTTTCTATTTAGGGATGAAAAAAAAAATGCCATTGAAAATTCTGAATCATTTTTACCTCATTTGTTTCTTTTTGAATGAAAAGTGAGTAGACTCAAAATTCCGAGCTTTTGTGTTTGAAAGAGAAAAAAATCACCAAGCACCTCAGATGGGGTCATTTGAATTTTGAGTATCTGACCTTTCTGTTTTCTTCTCCTTCTGGAAAAAAAAGAAAAAGAAAAGCAATAAATAATCTGCAGTTTATGTTAGTTCAAAGAAAATTCTTTGTTAAAAGAGGTTAAATTACAACTAATATTTTATTTCAAAATGTTGATTATATACTTATTGTGTGAGAATTGGTCAGAAGCACACACACACAAAAAAAATATATATACAAGTTGAATAGGTAAATCAATTCCACAATTATCTTCATTCATCAATCTCGAGTATGAAACTCCCCATCAATCACGAGTATGAAACTCCCCATCAATCTCGAGTATGAAACTCATCAAAAACAATACTCCTTTTGAATGAGTGTACCGTGCTTTTATGCACCTGACCCAGCCATTGCTAAGCCAGTGAGTGCCCAGAACCAGCCAATAAAAAAGGCCGATTTTTTTTTTTCTGCAAAAATTCCCCATAGACTCCACATACACAGGGTTGGATTTGTCTACCTCCCCAGATGAAACTCTGCTCTTCGGCATAGCCTCATCTGGGTTCCTCTCTGCCTGAAAGCAAGTCCCAAAACTTTGAATGAGTGTACCATGCTTTTATGCCCCCGACCAGCCATCGCTCAACCAATGGGCACCCAGAACCAGACAATAAAAATGGCTACAAGCGACACCACTATTTCCATTCACACGAAATGCTGCCCGATTCACCTTCAGTCTGAGGCTCGCCAAGTTGCCGTCTCCACACTCCATTGCAAAACATACACGTGATTCTGGCCCTTTTGGGTTGCCGAGGTAAGTCTCTGCTACACTTATATACAATGTTTTTTTTTGAGGGGGGGTTGCTGGGGGTAGGGTGCTTTTCCAAATATTCTAATTTTAAAGATATCACATTAACCATAACTTTCCCCAATTTTATTTAAGAATAAAAATCTTTGTCAATCTTTTCTATCATGGATCCCAAATGTCAACAAAAATGCAATGTAAACAGAAAAAGAGGCAAAATAAAATTTAAAAGAATCAATTACACCAGTGAATTCCCTAAATTACAAGAGATTTTTAAAAATATATCTTCAGGTATTAAAAAAATTAAAATATTAGATTCTACATTTTTTCCAGTTTTATTACATTTTGTCCAAAGCATTCATTGAATAAACTCTTTGAATAAAATGCTGTAATAAAAGCAATAAGGATGAGGATATTAGTCTAAACAATTCATTGAATAATGACTGATCTCAGAATTTTAAACATTATTCACTTCCGACATATGAACGTGAACTTTTATTTCTCACAAAAGAGATTATCCAAAATTTTTGTAATTCAAAGATTTTTATAAAATTCTTTAAACAATTTTGTTTTAAAATAACCAGCCAAAAAAACTAAAAGTAATGTTTTTTTTTTTTTTATCGAAAGCATAAAAAGAATGAGTAAATACCTTGTCAAAACAGTACAACAAATTTGGACAGCACATGTGCATCCAACGCCGAAAAAGCTGAAGTTCTCCAAAGAAAATCTGATTAAAATATTGCAGAAAGGCTGCTAATGTAAACATGAAACCAAGGATGCAACTTAATGTCAGGAAAATGTGGACGCCAAACATTGAACTATCTTTCTGAAATTAATAAAAGGAAAAAATAAATGTCACATACATATTTTGTCATCTAGTGACAAAAAAAAAAAAACATTTTCAAAAATATTTCTTTACTCTACAGTTACTGACAATGCATTTATAGCAAGTGTGTATGTATGTGTATGTATATATATATATATATATATATATTATGTGGGATTAAAACAAAAATATGTAAAAAATTGCTACACAATAGCTTTCATGTTTCAGCACTCAAATTGTGCCTCCTCAGGCAATAGTAAATAACTTGTGAGTAAAAAAAATTATTTTTAAATTTCCAAAGCAGATGACAATGAAACAAAATTAAAATGAGGCTTGTCGGTTTACCCTGATTAACCAATTAGGTGTCAGACCTAATGCTAAAAAAGGGGGATTTTTATCACGGCAAAATGTGGTTTGAAATATAATCCGAGACAAGGTCATGAGTGGCAGACAAGAAATTAATACAAACTATTAGCGGGTGGCAAACATGTATCAACAAATGTAACTTGTTCAATTTTATAAGAAGCTAAAGGAAGGTTTAGGAAAATAATCAAACATATAGCTAATTGTAATATGTATTTTTTATAGTTGATAATAAAAAGGCTCCTTTAAGAAACTAGTTAATGCTACTTAACTGCTTAAAAATAGGTAATATTCATTCAAGATGTTGATAATTCTGGCTAAACAGCAATACATAGCTATATTAAATTAAAATTAAAATAAAATAATCATTTATAGAAGGTGCACCACACTTTTTTTTTTACTTACTTATAACCATAGTACCAAATTTAAAGTTTAACCATATTGTAAGGTGAATGATAAGCTATGACTACAATTTAGAGTTAATTCACATTTTTGGTATAATAGAGAATTTTTATCAGCAATCTAATAATTTCTAATTTCTTGTGTAAGCATAAGAAGCAAGATTCATTTAACGATTTACAAGTTCTACCTTTTTTTTAAACTTTTCATTTAACTGTAGGAGTTTTATTAACCCCTTTTAAATTCCAAATATATTTGGAAAGAGATGTTCTATTTCTATAACTGCTATTGGTGAAAGATAGGATATGTTGGTACCAACTAGTTTTAAAAGAATTTTTAGTACTCCATATATAAAATTTTTCAACAGTCAGATTTTCTATTGTAGAAATAGTACTTAGGTAAACAAGAGACAGACATTTGTTTTGCAGTGTGCAATCCTTAGAATTTCTGCAATTACATTTGTTAGTATTATTGACATTAGTTACCTTAAAATTAACATTATTATTACAATTAGTTATACGTTTGATTATTTTCCTAACCCTTCCTTTAGCTTTTTATAAAATTGAACAAGTTACATTTGTTTCATAATTTTGATACATGGTTGCCACCTGCTAATAGTTTGTATTAATTTCTTGTTTGCCACTCATGACCTTGTCTAGGATTATATTTCAAACCATATTTTATCATGATCAAAATTACCTCTTTTTTAGCATAGGTCTGATCTGACAACTAATTGGTTAATCAGGGTAAACCCACAAGCCTCATTTTAATTTTGATATGTTGTTATCTGCTTTTGAAATTTAAAAATGATTTTTTACTCACCCGCTATTTACTATCGCCTGAGAAGGCACAATTTGAGTGCTGAAACATGAAAGCCATTGTGTAGCGATTTTTCACATGTTTTTGTTTTAATCTCATATAATAAATAATATTATTTTCTACTCTGTATTGCACTCTTTTCTAAAAATTAAATGCGACAGGCAGTGGAATTATACTCCATTTTTTCTTATTGCATATCTCTCTCTCTCTCTCTCTCTATATATATATAAAAAAGCATGTATCAGTGAATAATATAGACATATATCTATTTATTTTTATAATAATCCTTTCTCATTCTATAATTAGCTTCTTGATGTTGAAATTCATTAAGGAAGGTGCCATAGTTTTTTTAACCCAAGTACTTTCGATCTCCTCTGAGATCATCTTCAGGGATGAATTGCAAAAATAAACTTAATGTAACTGTGATCATTGTGATGGTGATTTTTTGTGAACACTCTGTTATAAATTATTTTAAAATTTTAAATCTATCAGTTGTAGCTACAAAGTTTTTGTAAACAAGCATCTACAATGTAAGCCCTTGTACACTCTGGCCTTCTTCAGGTGACTGAAATTTCGACCCAAACCCTTTATTTCGTCCCAAACCCTTTATTTCGTTCACCAGAGTAGATTGTTCTAGTTCCATGTGACATGCCTCTTCCAGATGTCTCAGTTGTTTCCTTTTGACTCAACTCTCCAAGTTTTTGTTCACCACTGCATTAGCCAGGTATTGAACACACAACTCTTTGGGTCAAGTCACTGGATCCAACCAACACTTTTATCCACTGGGCCATTGTAAATAATTACAATACCACATCTCAGAAATATAGACAGATATTTCTAATGGTTTGTCTAATTTGTTCATCAACAATGTAATTAGGGAAGTCATTATTAATGAGAGTTTGTTTTGTTTTTTTAATTCAGTATAGAAAATTTTTTTTGTGGAAGAGATAATTTTGCACGGTTTATTAAATTTTGTGTAATAGCTATTTTTTAATAGTCAGGGCATTTGCTTTTATAGTTTAGAGTGCAAGTGTTTATGCCAGTTGTTTTTTATACAGGGAAGAAAATAAATGCAGGATTGGATATTACTTTTCTGTCTTTTTTTGCAAGTGAATATTGTATAAATAATTTTTTTGTGAATAACAATGATTTTTCCAGTCCTACAAGTCCTACTATTTAACCCATAGCTGGGGGGAGAAGAAGAAGATAGCATCATACCTTTCCCAAAGGTATTTGTGTGTAAGTGAATGTAACGACCATGAATGGAATTGAAACTTAGCTCTCCAATTTCTCATTCTGAGCTGCGATCACACCACCGGCACATCGATTTAAGATGAAATGTATTTTTTCTGTAAATAAATAACTGATGCCCTCCATGTCTAATAGAAAAAGCTTTCAAACTAAAGTCAATTTTCTTTTTTTTTTTTTTAACATTTAATTTAAAAAATGCTCAAAATTTTGGATCTACCATTGCATGCCTGATTGTCAATAATTAAATATTTAAAAAAAAAAAAAAAAAAAGGAAAAAGAAAAGAGGGGGGGTAGGCAGGGGGCCCAAAACATACCTGATATCTGTTCTTTTTTGTCCAGCCCTTGGTGTAACCGATTATTAGGAATATAGTGACAGCTGTATACAGTGCGAGAGTGAAGAATGTCAAATTCAAAAACCTTGACACCTGGAATTGGAAGAGAAAAAACAAATTAATCATCTTGAACTTTTATCAGACAAACTTGAATCAGACCCTAAAAGCACACTCTCATCAATATGCCCACAAATTCAACTTTCATCTATGATTATATGGGCACAAGTGTTCTTAGAAATAAAATGGGGAAAATTTAAGAATATAAAAATAAGTTGTAAAAAATAAGATGAAAAGAAATTACACCCCCACCCACAAAAAATGAAATAATGAAATACAGAAGGAGGTAATTGAAAAAACTCCAAATCATGCCAGACACACAAAGACACACTTGAAGATTATAACTAAAAAGAACAGAAGTACATACCATTCATCTGCTTGAAGTTAACAATTTTTAAATAATTTTATAACTTTTATGCCATCAAATCTGTTAACAATTTGTCTCCATACAAAAAAGAAAAATTCATACACACACACATATATATATAGATAAATTAACCGATTTAAAATGTTTTTTGCTACACAGTTATAACCATGTTTCAAAAATGGAAGCTAAAAACTTCAAATTTAATTATATAATTAAATTAAAAGTATTAGTTCCATTTCATCTTCAAGCAAATATTGGAATAACTTCTTTTTAAATTTACTGAGTTTTAAACGCACATATAAATTCATAACTTCCTGTTTCCAAGGATACAGAGAAATCCAATCATTCAGACAAGGGGCGGTAGCGTGTTCATTTTTATTAACTATTGTTGTATCAATTATGAGTTACGTTTGAAAAAGTGGTCAAGTCTAGGGAGGGTAGGGGTGGATTTTTAAACAAATTCTGACATCCGTTAAACGCATGTCGTCTGGGTTTTTTTTTATTAACGACAAAAAGTTTTTCGGCATTTTTTTCTTCCATGTATACTTAAAGATTCTTTTTAGGGGTGTTTGGGTTAGAATACGTTTTATTTAACTACAATCTTAAAATATTTTTACTCTTAATTACTAATAGACTATATTTCTTTTTAAAACAAGTAAATGTAATAGAATTACTTAAATTATTTAAAATTATTTTTTCATATCAAATATAAGTATGTATATTACCAGCTCCCATTTTTTAGTTTTATTTTTAAATATTATTTAAGGAAAATTTTTGACAATGACGGCAAAGAATACCTATTTCATTTCTCTGATTCAGTAAATTTTTATTTTTTATAAACTTAGTAATATATAGCTTCTCATGTATGCACAAAGGACATAGGTCATTTAATGACCTACATATTCTAGCTTTCCTTATTAATTTCTATTTTACTGTAGGTGTTTTATTGGATTCTTTTAAGTGCCAGAAATATATTATATATATATATATATATATATATATATATATATTATACACGCACACACATACAGTGCATTCTGCTTGATTATGCAAAGTAATTTTTTTCATCTAACGTGTGTTTTTTTCAGACTTGGTGCTTCTTGCAGATTAAATTATACTTTCAGACAAGAGAATATGGTGAATGCAAAAAAAGTTGTATAGTAACATAGTCCTTTTTCTCAAAGTATGTAAAAAGGCACAGTTTCAAGTGTTCGGTCTGATTATGCAATCACCATATAAATCCTTAATATGGGTAAGAAAAAGGGTCTTACTGAAAACGATCATGGTGAAATTACTCGCATGCTTGGAGCGTACAATGCCAAATGTTGTGAATAAGGCAACAAAGATGAGGACAACAATCTGAATAATAATGATAATAATATATATATATATATATATATATATATATATATATATATATATATAAAATAGTACAGGTAATCGATCCATTGGTATATAATCTGGGTGGATCCTAGTAATATTAATTATTAAAACTGATCCACAGAAAGCTCAATGTTTTTATTTCAACAAAGCATATGTATTTTTCTAACAGCAAAAAAAAAAACAAAAATTACCTCAACATTGGAATAGACTATTTCCTCAAAACAAGGTGCCTACCAGAGACTGGCTTTGAAAAATAAATAAATACCTGCTCCAAGAATAGTAGTGGCTGACAAAAGCCATTGAAGAACAGTTTGAAATAGTCTATTCCGATGTTGAAGTAATTTTTGTTTTTTTTTGCTGTAAATATATATATATATCTTTTACATACACATATCCAAAACTTTTGTAGTTTTTTAATATCACAAATTAAATTTGATTCAAGTTTTCATTTCTATAAATTATTTCAAAGTTTTCTATTAAGGTGGAACATTTTCTTTTCTACAGTAACAGGAAAAAAAAAAAAGACCAAAGTTTTCAAGAAGAAACTCACTGTAGTTAATCGTTGACTCAGTGAAGCTCGGATTGCTGTACTTCCAGTAATGACTAACTGGAATTTAAAAAAAACGTTTTAATTATTTTTAAAAGTAATCAAGCATATTATTTAATACAATCAAAAGGGGGAAACAAAATTTAACATCAAGTAAAATTTAATTTTTTATTTTGTAAGATTCTTTAAAGCAATTTTGTTTTGATTGTTTTATTTAAGTAACAGTTGATAGACAGACTTAATATACATGTAGTTGTATACTATACAAATTTATACTAGATTAAGCAGCTAACAGGGTAACACATTACTGTCTCAAACAAAATTTCTAGACTATTTAGCAAAGAAATCAAGTCCTAAATCAAAGAAATTGGACTTACCAATAATCCTGCTAAAATTCCAATACCATAACAATTCTTTTTCCCAATATAAATTTGTCCATCACCATTTTCTTGAAGAGGAATAATGACTATTTCACTGATTCCTTAAAGAGAACAAAAACGATTCAGTAGCCATTGGTGGTTGTTATTCTAATTGTCAGGCAAGTGAAATTCTGTTAGCAAAACAGGAACATAACATCTTGTTCAAGTATTGAATAAGTTAAAATTCTCCAAATCCCTTACCTAAATCATAGTCATTATTATTAATTTGCCTTTTTTTTCTAAAAAAAAAAAAAAAAAATGATAAAAAAATTAAAAACTAAAGGTTTTCTATTTTTTTTTTCAGTGCTTTCTGCAAAATTTTAAAATGACTTTGGTTTTGAGAATTGATCTCTTAGTTACTATCCAATGCCAACTTGAAAAAAAATTCCTTCCTAAAATCATTCTTTGAACTTTTGCTACTCAAAATAGTAGAGACCAAATTAAAAGCTGAAAATTTCATTTGCGACAAATTGAGGTAACAAAGATGATCTCCAGTTTTGCAAAATTTATTGTGTGTGTGTGTGTGTGTGTGTATATATACACATCCAAATCAAATGTATAGTCCCAGAAGCCTAATTTGTTTTCCTGAATAACCACAACAACTCAAATAATAATATCAGCTATGAAATGTTGATTTTGGCAGTTGCCAGAGGTCATCAAATAATGTCATTTCTAGCAAAATGAAGTGAGAGATTAAGTTTGCCACAAAGTCTAAGAAAATGTTTGTTTTTGACTTCACAAATGGTAAGGTAGATAAGGTCAAGATCAACCACTGAGGTCACTACAGATAGAATTAGTTTCTTGCTCATATGGTCTATATTGCAGCCAAATGCTTACATTCTTGGTGGTAAATGGATACAGGAGAGTAACTTGGATAAAATAAGATAAGAATGATGGTGCTGACCTACAAGGTCACTGGAGGTCACCATAGGTCAATTTTAGATTAAAATAACTTTATTTTTGAACTATAGAAAAAAATTTAAACAACCAAAAAATTTTAATTTTATTTGTAAGACATTGTATCACTTGAAGAGTAAAAAATTCTGTAGCCAACAATGGATATCTCTGCTACTCATAAAAAATAAGATAAAATGAAAATAAAAAGTCATTAAATGAAACAAAGTATTGAACACAGGAGAAAATGTTTAGAAATAGTTGGATTCTTTCATAAATTGTAATTATTTACAATATCCAAGAGTTAAGAACTATTTCAAATCAACTTTTAGCTTTCAGTTTTACTTACCAAGAAGAGAAGTGATTATGCCAGAGATAATTTGTGTGATACCAATTACCTTTGGCCATGGATGCTGCCAAATCTTAGTCTCATCCGAGACCATGTTGGGATGTATTTGCCGATCATACTGCCAGTAATTGGTTCGACTGATTGTTATAGAGGAATCTTGAGTACTATCCTCAGTGTTTTGGTCATCTATTTGAGGGTGATAATGAAAAGCTGCCATCGTCTCAGGTAGAGGAGCCTGGATGTTTCTGGAAATAACAGAAAACATTCTTATTCACTAGCAAAAGTCTTGTACCAAAATGAGGTATTTTTATTGCAGAAAAGAAAAATTAATTTCAAAACTAAACAAATAAGATAACTAATCCCACAAAAGGAAAAACAAATAATAAAGAAACAAATTAAGTGAATAATAAAATAAGTAAAAAAAAAAACAAAAACAAAAAATATGAATAAACACATAATTAATGAATAAATACAAAATACCTAATCAATAATAATAAATAATGAATAAAAAGTTACTAAAGAACACTATACAATAGGCACAAATAACTGCATTCTGACTCACCTTGCAATTATTTCTACTCAATAGCCTTTAAAATAATTTGAAATGTAATCGTAGCCACCTACCCAGTAACCATTAGGAAAATACAATAAAATGGAAATACTGTGGTGTTTGCGACATAATGCCTCACCGACCTGCATTTATATTCAAAGCCACCACACAGTACACATCGCCTGAAGGTTGCATACAAGCATTAAACAGACTGTCGCCACTCGGTGTTGACCTCGGTGCCCACATTTATACTTATATACACTCTATACCTGACATTGAGAATATTTACCCATAAATATAACATATCTTAAAACTATATTTTTCTCATTATATAGGAATCCATTGATTAATGTGTTTTTGATTAGTGTGCTAAATTTTTTTATATACCAACATTTGATTAGTGCATACATAATACTCGATTAGTGTAGTAAAACATTCTTCAGTTTAACCATAGTAATCGAAAATAGATTGTCTTATAGTTATGAATTATTTAAAAATTTAAAAATGGAAAATGGGTAAGTATTTTGTTTGTAAATTAAAAAAAAAAAAAAAAAAAAAAAAATGGCAGGTTATAAATAAATTTTATATATAATCTGATAATGAAAATACATATTTGAATATTTGTTTTTATTAAAATTTTCTGAATATTTTGAAGGTCTTAAAAGGAAATTTCTGAAAAAAAAAAAGGACACTTTAATTAGATACAGAAATATACATTGACTAAAAGATATCAAAATATCAAAGCTGTATGAATTTACTATGGAAATATTATGAGTAAAATTTTCATGTTAAAATACTAATAATTATGATATGTTTTGAAACTTCCCAAACATAGAAAATATACATAATACAAGTTTTTTTTTTTTTTTTTTAAATTAAAAATTATTAGCCTGGGGACCACAGGCACCCAATTTAAGTCCTATTGAAAATATATGGAATTTAATGAAAAGAAAAATGTAAGGCAAAAGTGTTCCTTGGAGATTGACCACAGATTCTTGATTGGATTTAAATCAGGAGAATTTACAGACCAGTCTATAGTACTTTGATTTTCTCACTGGTAAGGCTTGAAAATGTGTTCATGCAGTGTTACAAATTTTGTACACTTCCTTGGAGTAATGATCATTGCAGAAAATGGCCATAGGACAACTAATCGACAGTCGAAACATTAGTATCTGGGGGTGATAAAAATCTGATGCAATCACAGTTGATGCAATATTTTTCAAGGCCAAACAAATTTCATCATAGGCCCTGAAAATAGATTCATATTACTGCACACCACTGCAAATCACCTAATCTGAGAAAAAAATCTTCAGATCTAAACTGATTTTTTTTTTTTTTTACCAACATGGATGTTTTTAGTCTTTTCTTTTTTTTTTCTGAACTTTTTCCCCTGATACCAGTTTGTTTAAATATATTTTTATTTGGAAATTGTACTATCCAGGGGTTCCCCCCACCCAATACCAGTCAAATATATATATTATATATATATATATATATATATATATATATATATATATATATATATATATAATAAAGTGATAATCCAGACACTTACCAACAGTAAATAATCAGCATCAAGCATACTCTTCAGAATAACACCTGCCCTGTAAGTATAATGTCAGCATTTGCAGATAGAAACAGATGGGTCAAGAAGTAGGAGGACCTTATATCAAGGACTTATCAGAAAAAAATTCAGAAGATCTGCAGTCCATACAATATCAGGACAATATTCAGAAGCAACACCACCCTGCAGAGTAATCTCTCCCAAGACAGAGAAAAACAAGACCATGAGCTGTGTGTATTCTATTACTTACAGTTGTGACAAAAACTATAAAGGTGAAATTAGCTGCCCCTAAAAGTAAGGCTGGAGGAATACTGAAGAGCAGTAATTAGGGGTGATACAATGGAATCAGGAATGGAGGGAAAAGGTAGTCATTCGACTTCTGTAGAATGAAATAAAAATACTGGACAGAGAACAACATATGCAAGTCTGGAAGAATAAGCACATATGCTAGACTACGAGGACCTTCTTAGTAGGCCTAGCATAGAAATATTCTATGAGAACAATTAATAAATAAAGAGATGTGACAGCAAGGCTTCAGCAGCTACTGTAAAAAGTGAAGCCCCAGTGAGTACAGTTAAGTGTGACAGCAGCAGGTAGGTTGTTTATGGCTCCAAGATCTCCACTCAGAATTGTCCCATTGAATAATAGCCTAGGGCATTGTCTTGAACAGCAGAATGAGAATAATCTACCCCCATATGTTAAATAAATGGTTGAGTTTGAAATTTCCTTGTGAAGGCTGGAGAGTACAGCAGCTGAAAGTTTGTGATAATAACAAAGAATGGGGCCAATAGTTTGCATGTAAATAATGATAAGCACACCCCAGAAATTCAGACAGAAATTATCCCACTCTTAAATTTGATAATTCTATTTTCAGATTATCATCCATTTTTGCAAACAATTGCTTGGCAATAGCAAAAGAGTCGGAGAGTAAAAACATTTTTTGTTCTTTTTCTTTTAACTAAAAAAAAGGGAAAAAAAGAAGAAAAAAAAAGAAGAAAAAAAAAGAAGAAAAAAAAAGAAGAAAAAAAAAGAAGAAAAAAAAAGAAGAAAAAAAAAGAAGAAAAAAAAGAAGAAAAAAAAGAAGAAAAAAAAGAAGAAAAAAAAGAAGAAAAAAAAAGAAAAAAAAAAAAAAGAAAGAAAAAAGAAGAAAAAAAGAAGAAAAAAAAGAAAAAAAAGAAGAAAAAGAAGAAAAAAGAAAAAAAAAGAAAAAAAAAGAAGAAAAAAAAGAAAAAAAAAAGAAGAAAAAAAAAGAAAAAAAAAAGAAGAAAAAAAAAGATAAACTTATAGAAACAATCATTTTACTTAACTTTTTCACTACCATTCCACGCACACACACACACACACATATCATAACCAGAATTCCACTTTTTTTTTCTTTCTAAGACAATCTCATTTTGCGGTGGGAGCGGGGTCTTTTCTTTTATCAAAACAAAAGTAACAAAAACAGCAAGGATAAGAATACTAATCTAAATAATTTCTGGAATAATGACAATAAGTTTCAGAATTTCTAACAATGTGGAAAGCCAAAATGGCTTTCCACATTGTTAGACATTCTGAAACTTATAAACTTATAGGGATAAAATAAAAAAATCTATGTAATTATAACTCTTGAAATTCTTTAAAAGTATTTCAACCAATATTTTTTTTTCACTTTCACTTTACTAGCAAAATAAAAATTCTGTTTTGCATTATGATATACCAATGTGTGTGTGTGTGTGTGTGTGCAGGAGAGAGAGACATATCACCAGATTTCACAAATGTGTTGACAAATTAAAAGCCTTGTTATTGACACAGTAGTCTTGAAGCCAATTTGAATTGGCTACAAGGAATTCATTCAATACCCATTCATACTAACAAAACAGTTGGAATTAGAGGTTTTTGTGTACTAATTCCAAGGTTCATTTGACTAATTTTTACTTAAAACCTCAAAAATTCATCTTTGCACCATTATTAGTCGTATATGAATTGAAATTAACAATACTTACTTTAAAGTGGATTAACACAATAAAATAATATCCCTATATTATACAATATATAATCCTTGAGTGGAGGAGATAAGACGCATATATTCCACTAACACCAGTAATGAGAGTTCAAATTCTGATAAGAAAATAAATAAATAAATCTAACATTTCAAATGCCGATTTTCAAGGTCTTCATTATTTGGAAAACTACAATCTTTCAGCTCTGTACTTTCTGACATCTGACCTTGTGCCAAACTAAGCCAAGCTTAATAAATATCTGTAAAACACTGTAACAAACATTTATCAGAGAATGCTTCCCTTTTTCAAGCCATTGAAAGTGAGAGTTCATTCCTTCATTTTACAAAGTCAGTACTGTCTAACATTTATCAAAAATTAAAAAATTAAAAAAAAAAAAAAAAAAAAATCACTAATACCCAAATAAACAGAATCATGCAATTCCAGTTCAACTTTCATCTTGCAAAGTTAAAGCATTTTAGATAACCTTTCAAAAACTTATTTCTTCTTTGATTCATTGTTTTATCGATTTATTTCTGCTGCTACACTTGTCAGCCTTTCTTGGCTTGTGTCATATTTTGGAATGCTGAAGCTTACTCCATTAATAATGTTTATTCTTAATCCGCTGATCAAAGGATCTGACCACAGCATGTGTGCAGATTCCTTAAAGATTCTTATTTTCCAATACTGGTTCATTATTGATTTGTTTACATAAAGGATAATGGGTCCTTCTCTTTCTGTAAACAAAGTCATACACTATTTAAACATCTCTCCACAGTTTGTGAGACATGCTATATTCTGTCTGAACGTATATAGACCAATTCTGAAATCATGAGATTAAGTTTGTCTTAACTCCAAATATTTGTCAAGATTTTTTTTTAAATTAATCAAAAAGCACATTTTTAATCATTTAATTTGAGATAATCAGTTCTGGATAATTTTTTTTTTTCTGCTTGTTTTTGATAGGAAAGTCATTGGAATCTTGGTGAAATGAATGCGACAGGTTTGACACTTTTTTTTTTTCAAAAATGACCTGGATATTGGAGTCCTACAACAAAAAAAAAATCCGGTTAAATTAAAACAATTTTTGCCATGTTTTCCTGCATTTTTGTCTCTGACCCCAACCCACAACTTCAAATAACACAAAAGAAAAGAAAAAGACCCAAGATGTAAGAAAATTGTTCTTGGGAAAATATTTCAAACATAACAGTTCCTTTCGTACATGAAATTGATCATTACCTATTTCTGGTACCATATGCCAGAGACCAAATATCAAAATAACTTTCCTCATATTCATCAAAATATCATAATCTCGACTTCTACTCCCACATGTTTTTGAGGATGCTATTTCTGGCACTGAAAGTTCCCCCAAAAGAAGTCTAAATGAGTTAAATGCAAAATTTAAGATCCTTTCAGAAATTATGTCTCTTCACTGCACCCTTATCCTTACTTTTTTTATTAAAAAATGTGAACATTTTGTTATAATCTTCCTCTTCAGTACAAATAAACATTAACAGAGATCTCCATAATTGAGAACAAAAATCAAATTTGTTCTAATGTGTGAAACTACTGTGCACTGACCTGATGTTATACACACACCGTAATCTCCATACCTATTCTCACACCACTGATGTAGCCATTATTTTTCTAAGCCTTACCACTGATTGTGGCTTATACTGGTATTATTATGCAGTGACTACTGTTAACAGTGTTCTTTATACTGTTTAAAGTCTAGATCAGTACATGTGATGTATTTTAAACAGCAGACAATTTCATTTTAGTACTTTGTGTTAAAAAAAAAAAATTTTTTAAATAGGCAAAAATTCTTCCAATTCCTTTAACCTTTATCACTCTGTATGTGATTTCATTTATTGTACAAAAAGTTTATCCTGCTACTGAAGGCGACTCTGATCCTTGAACAATAATATGTTTGAATTTCATAGTTGTGTTGCCATATCCTGCTATGGCAACAGGAAACATCTTTGAATGAAATTAGCAATAAGATATTGCAATTGAGAGGCCATGAAAAAGAATGTAGTGGAAAGGGAAGTAATATTAATAATGCAAAATGTTAAAGGTTAATAAATCAGTGTAAACTACAGGTTATTTCTGAAGTTAGACTTAATCTTGGTGACTCAAAAAATATTTACATATTTTCAAGATAATTATAACAGCTTACCGAAAAATATTTGCCTCGAGTGTTACTAACAAGAAGCCAACCAACAAAAACTTTACACTGAACAAAGGGACTAAAGTTTTAAGACAGACCCTTAACTTGTAAAAGGGGTCAAGAGGTTTTAGGACACACTCTAGCCTCCAAGATGTGTGGGTGGTGTAATGGATAGCAACCCAAAAGGAGAAATCAGAGAGCAGAATTTTAATTCTTGTTACATTCACTTACATGCAAATACCTTTGGGAAAGGTATGCATGCATCTTCTCCCCCAGCTATGGGCTAAATAGTAGGATTTGTATCTGTTGGGTTGGGGGGAATCATTGCTATCACCAAAGGAAATTGTTGATGGAATATTCACTTACAAAAAAAAAAAATCTTACAATCTCAAAATATATTTCAGCTTTAAATAACCGACAAACTGTTGTAAAAAAACAAATCAATCAATCAACTCTAACCTCCAATTTCTAGTTTGTTTGAATTATAAGAGAAGATGGTCAACTTAGAAATTTAAGATTTGCTATTTGGGGACATGCACGTAGTGTAATAGATATTTATACAGAAAGGGGAATTGGCCAAAGCCACATTCAAATTCCAGGCTAGTATGTTGCATTCATTTTCACACAAATACCTTGGAGAATGGTATGAATCTGTCTTCCCTCCTTAGCTATGGATTAAACAGAAGCGTAGACTGAGCTCTGTAGCCTTGGACCGTAACCGGTGTACAAGAAAAACTGGATTCCAAACCATGAAGTAGGCAACAGGAAGTCACTCAAAAATCCTTCCCAGCAATGTATGGTAATTCACAGATAATAAAGAAAAGTAATCTGTAGAGAGCCACAAAAAAAAAAAAAAAAAAAAAAAAAAAATTGAATCTAATTTGTTTTGGTTTGAAAAAAAAAAAAAAAAATTGTATCCAATTTGCTTTGGTTTGAAAAAAAAAAAATTGAATCCAATTTGTTTTGGTTTGAAAAAAAAAAAAAAATTGAATCCAATTTGCTTTGGTTTGAAAAAAAAAAAAAAAAATTGAATCCAATTTGCTTTGGTTTAAAAAAAGAAAAAAATTGAATCCAATTTGCTTTGGTTTAAAAAAGAAAAAAAAAATTGTATCCAATTTGCTTTGGTTTAAAAAAAGAAAAAAAAAGAAAGAAAAGACTCAAGACTATTCAAGTGCTAAACATGTAGGAGAAATGGACCTCAAACGTCTGCTTATGTTAGAAATTTGAATAAGTTCTAAAGTTCAAGTTGAAAGGTCAGAATTGAAATAGGTTTCAAATGCCACTGTTTATTCAAATCTGTGAGAATTGTTGATTTAAACAGAAGGAAAATGATTAAATCATCAAAATAGTCTTAAATAAATAAAAGAATGCATGTTTTGTTTTGATGATGTAACTACAGAGAACGAGATGAAACTTAACAGCAAAATTACAGCTAAAACCTTTTTCATTTAGAAAAATAATTATTTTCATTCTATTAATTTAATCAAAAATACAAGCACACAGACATAAAAAAAAAAAAAATGAATCCAAGATTTGGACTTCTAAGAGATAAGTAAAGACCCAGTCCAGAAAATATGAAGCCAGTACATGACTAAGAATTTATAGGTGAACAGTAATTAAGTAAACACAACTGGCCATCAGTCAACTTCTAGTGACAAGGCTGAAATTATCCAGGTTTTATTCATGTCAGCCCGCTTAGGCATAAGTGGCTGTGAATTGTGTATGACCTTCAGAATTTACTTGCTTATAAACAGTTTAATACGTTATTTTATTAAGTTATCCACTGGTTCGAACCTCAACATGAACCTCAGCCTATTCTTGGACAATTTCATTTATTTCAACTAATTAACAATAATTTTTTTCTTTTCAGTATTTTACCCCATTCAGATTTAATCAACGATTTCCCCTAGTCACACAATCAAAAATAAATCCTCAACAGGTAGAAGGTCACCCTGACCATGTTACATCAAGAACAGAGGCTCCCATAAGAATTACTCAGTTTATGTCTTGCAAAAATCACTATTGAAACACTTTAAGGTGCGTACAAGATACAGCTGATGTTGATTTCCAAAAGACAGTTTTGAAAAAAAGTGTAAAGCACACTGGCCAGAGTGGGGGGGGGGGGGGTGCAATGTGAGAATATAAGTAGAGTATCATGAAGGGGACTAAAGCATCACCGTTCTTGGTAGGCTATTTTTTTTTCTCATTAATAATAAATGTTTTGGTATTTTCCAAAGACACCTTGTATCTCTTGAATAAGGAGATGAAATGAAATTATAAAATTATTTTGTTTATCTATCTCATCACTTTCCTTTTAGTATTCTTAATATTTATATTATTATTATTACAAAACTGAAAAAAAAAAAAAAAGTATCAAAAAAGGTTTACAACATCAAAAAAGAACTAGATAAATTATCGTGTCTTGCTAAAAATGATTATTCCATAAATCTGTTTATGCAGACAGATCTGAATTGAAAAGAGAAATTAACGAACAGTCAGAGAAAAAATATTTGATAAACCAAACAGAAATTGTTTGAAATCAGTCTTAATCAGAAGTTGTCAAAAATTGTGATGTGGCAGTAGCTCCTTAAATAGGTGGATACTAATTTTCCTGTCACTGCTGACACTTGTGAAATATAGGTATACAATGAATCTTTTCTCCCCCCCACCTACTCGTGTATGTCATGGAAAAGGAGGGGTGAGTGTATTGTTATAGAAGTTGGGATTTGTATTCAGTCATGAAGAAGTTTAAAAGTATTTAGTAAATGACACTTGAGGTAATATTGAGGGAGATAGAGAAGAGAAATAATTTTCATTGTCAGTTACAAAAGTTTCTGTTAAAGTTGAAAAACAAACAAAATATTTACAATAATGAAGAAGTAGGGTGTGGTATTTCTTGATAGGGTGCAGCAAATATTTGATGGGTGTTAAAACATCGGCGGCGACATTAGTCATGCCTTTTCGTAATCAGTTCATGGCTGTAGGCTACAGACAACAATGCACAACAATCTGGGAAGAAAATAACAAATGAAGACGATTAGACACAAGATTTTTACGGTTTATTATATTTTGGGCTGGGGAAGAAGTTGTGGGCATTTTTTTTTTAAAGTAAAAATTCTTTGGGAAGCCGGACATTTGGCGAATGTTTTAGAACAACAATTTTTTATTGATGTTCTAACAGTTACATATATGTATGATTTTCGTTAAGTTCCTTACTTTTTCGTTCTATTTCAGACTCCTAAAATGGAATGTCAAATAAACAAAACTGCTCATTATTTACATTAGTCAGACCATTGTCCTCATCTTTGTCGCCATATTTGTCACAACGTTTCGGCCGTTGTACTCAAGGACACATGGCACAGTGGATAAAGGTGTTGGTTAGATCCAGTGAGACGAAAAAAAGAGTGTGAGTTCAATACCCGGTTCAAGCAGTGGAGAACTTTCAGAGGGAAAATTAGCAGGAGATAACTGATAACTGACATCCATCAAACATGGCATGTGGAACTAGAACAGTCTACCCCAGTGATCGAAATAAAGGGTTCAGTTCGAAATTCCAACCACCTGAAGAAGGCCGGAGCGTACAACGGCCGAAACGTTGTGACAAATATGGTGACAAAGATGAGGACAATAGTCCAACTAATGTAAATACTGTACATAATACCTCATCTCAGAAATATAGACAGACTCCAAAACTGCTCATGTTTGACATCTTTTGCTTTTTGCATATAATCGAGGAGTTAACGCCGCCAAAGCAGCTCGTGAGGTTTATGACGTGTATGGAGATGGCACAATACCTTAAAGTAGCACTTGATGTTGGTTTTCGCACTTCAAAAAAAGGAAATTTTGAGCTGGAGTATGGGGAGCGCCCCCGGTCGACCAGTTGAGTCTGATGAGCGATTAAGCCAGTTCCTTCACAAAAATCCACGTCAGACGACCAGAGAATCGGCAGAACAGATGAACTGCGATCACAAAACTGTGGTAAATCACCTTCGTTCAATGGGGAAGGTTCAGAAACTGGGTCCACGGCTGCCACACGCATTGAACGTCCACAAAAAGAATCAGTTCGCTACAATTGCAGCCAGTTTGCTGGCTCGGCATCGCTCAGCATACACGGTCATAGACAGCATTTCTTTTATCGCATTGTAACGGGCGATGAAAAGTGGTGTCTTTACATCAATATGAAGCAGCGTAAAGAATGGCTCAAACCCAATAAGCAAGCGACACCTCAAGGGAAAACAAGACATTCATCCCTGAAAGACCATGTGGTGCATATGATGGGACTGGGAAGGCATAATTCATTATGAATTGCTCGAGTGAAACCAAACGGTAAATGCTGAGCTCTACATTCAACAACTGCACCATCTCCGTGAAGCAATTCAGCAAAAAAGACTGAATCGGTGACAGAGTGTTCTTCTTCAACATGACAACGCTCGTCCTCACATCCCCAATATGACCAAAACCATTATTCAACAATTATGTATTTATTATTACAGAGCAAATAACAAAGACAAATTTCCGTAATATAGGTTTAACTTAATTAGCTGCTACATTTCCATAATATTCACTCCCGTCTGACTCTTCAAATGACGAATGCATCTGGTAAAAACTTTTGGTATAGAGGAAAATAATTTTCCATCCATTCATCAGATCAACTACAGTTAGGATCACAGAGTCATTGGGAACTCTAAAGAGATAGAGAGGAGAGGAAAAAAAAGAAAAAAAAAAAAGAAAGAAAACTTCCAACCAAGTGTGTGTATGTATATATATATATATATATATATATATAAAAGTGGACATGGAAGTCAGCACTTAGAGGCGACAGTCTGTTTCATGCTAGTGCAATAGTCAGGCGACTTATGATCTGATGAATGGATGGAAAATTATTTTCCTCTATACCAAAAGTTTTTACCAGATACATTCGTCATTTGAAGAGTTAGAGAGGAGTGAATATTATGGAAATGTAGCAGCTAATTAAGTCGCCTGACAATTGCACTAGCATGAAACAGACTGTCGCCTCTAAGTGCTGACTTCCATGTCCACTTTTATATTTACACACGCTCTAGCACTTTATCCCATAAATATAGCACACTTTAAGACTATATTTCTTCATATATATATATATATATATATATATATATAAAGATTACTTAACTTTCAATATTAATTTTCTGTTGTTCTTTCCGATGTTGAAGTTTCTTTGTAATGTCCATTCTTCAAGTCTTTTTAAATATTTACAATTTTCTCAATTTATTCCGCATCTTCTTATAAGCCATTACATACATGTGAATATTCAAGAATTTAACATTCTTTTACATACGCATGATCGTGAATTTTTGCTTTTGTTTACATTATCGGTTTTCAGTTATAGATTTTTCTTCGAAATTAAATTAAAAAATTTTTTTATGATTTATATTGATGTCATATTATTAATCTGTATTATTAATTAAATTATAATATTTGATTTATTATGTTATATTATTATTAAAGTAACAAAGTAAATATTTGTTAATATGTTGACATCGACCCATTATCTCATTCTTCTTAATAATTTAATTATAACTTTTAATAATCAAATTAAATTATTGAAAAAAAATCAGAACCCCTTGAAGAATGGAGATTACCAAAAAACCTTGAAGTTGGGGGAAAACAACAAAAAAATTGATATTCAAAGTAATCTTTTAATATATTATTATTAATACTCTGTTTTTAATATTTTTAATATTAAGCACTATATATATATATATATATATATATATATATATATATATATCACATGGAGTTTGAAGACATTCCTTTCTACTTTCACAATACTGAAAAATACTTGTTGACAACACCAATATACTACACCATGACAATAATAAGCCCAAACTTACAATTCGTGAGGCCCTTTATATCAAAATCAGCCAACACTCAACAAAATTTATTACAAATATAGTAGCAATATTTACATTAGTCGGACTATTGTCCTCATCTTTGTCGCCATATTTGTCACGTTTCGGCTGTTGTACGCTCCGGCCTTCTTCAGGTGGTTGGAATTTCGAACCGAACCCTTTATTTCGATCACTGGGGTAGACTGTTCTAGTTTCACGAGCCATGTTTGATGGATGTCAGTTATCAGTTATCTCCTGCTAATTTTCCCTCTGAAAGTTCTCCACTGCCTGAACCGGGTAGTGAACTCACACTCTTTGGGTCTGTCACTGGATCTAACCAACGCCTTTATCCACTGTGCCATGTGTCCTTGAGTATATCTGGGTATGAATTTCTGAGTATTATAAACCTAATTTTTCAGCAACCATTTTTTACCAGTACTCATATTGCAATTTTTGCTGTTATCATTGCATGTTTTTACCAGATCTCATATTGCAACTTTTTGTTATCATTGCTTTTCTCTGACACTCCTTATTACTGGTTCCCATATTGTATTTATTTCTATGCTTGGCTGACTCAGGAGACAAAGATGAGGACAATAGTCTGACTAATGTAAATACTGTACATAATACCTCATCTCAGAAATATAGACAGACTCTATAGTAGCAATGTTTGATAATGCATTTGAGTTTTCTAACAATTAACATCATTTTGCAATTTACCATCTCTGGTTATCCCCTGTGCATTAGGAATGCTTGTTTACAAAGCATCGTAACCTCAACAGTTAATTTTAAAATAATTATAGCAGAGCGCATTCGCACGTGTTTCCAAAAATCACCAACCCCAACAATTACAGTTACATGAAGTTTGTCTTCACAATTCCTCCCTGACGATGATCTTGGAGTAGATCAAAAGTAAATATGGCACCTTTCTTGATGAATTTCCACTTGGCATGAAGAAAAATTATTACAAAAATAAATACACATATTTAATGAAACATACTTGAATGAAAATATGCTGCCTATATATATATATATATATATATATATATATATATATATATATATATATATATATACACACACACACATACATACACACATACATACATACATAATCACAAGGTGCAATGGATAAACTATCACCTAAATTATGCAAAAATCAAAATAAAACTGACATATTTTAACAAATATATTTACCAAAATTTCATAAAAATATCTTGAAATACTAAAGAGTAAATTTATTCAATAAATTCACCATTGGCTTCAACCATGCCCTCCAGATGACTTTGAAATGTCCTTCAACTCTTCTGGACAGTCTAAGTTGGTGAATGCTGCCATAATCCTTGCCTTCAGTTCAACGTTTACATTACAAGGAGTTTTGTTGGTCTCTCACTCAACTGCACCCCACACATAATAATCAAGGGCGTTACAGTCTGGGGAGTTAGGTAGCCAGATGTAGTCAAAATTGTCTGACAGCCATGACTAGGTTTTCTGCTTGTGTAGCATGGTGCAATATCCTGTTGCCAGACATAGGGTCTTCTAGCAGCCACCCTCTTGACCCAGGGAAGGACTACCTCTTCTAGGCACTAGATGTAGGCCTCCATGTTGAGTCTGAGGCCCTGTGGGAAGATGAATGGAAGCATAATGTCGCCATCATGAGTGATCACTTTGTAATCATTAGACTCATCCAGCTCTTTTCGAATCCACTGCACTGTGCTCAGATTGACACCCAAACACTCTTAAATGTTTATATTGGAGCTTCCAGCGCAAATGCCAAGCAGTACAGCATGCCATTTCCAAACTTCTGTCAGAGTGAATTGTATCATGCTGCTTATTTTTCTCACAGATGGTGCCCAACTGACCCTACT
This sequence comes from Acanthosepion esculentum, assembly GCA_964036315.1. Lineage (NCBI taxonomy): Eukaryota > Metazoa > Mollusca > Cephalopoda > Sepiida > Sepiidae > Acanthosepion > Acanthosepion esculentum. The sequence goes on along the minus strand of OZ038498.1, from coordinate 11,027,292 downwards.
ATACTGTGCAGTTGACAAAATCAAAAAACAAACATGTTTGTGCAAAATTAAAAAATGGCAACAATTTACCCATCACACCCTTTGTGTGTGTGTGTGTGTGTGTGTGTGTGTGTGTGTGTGCATAAACACACACATCCATCCAAATGACTTGCTTACCTATTTCAGCAAAAAACCAAAGCAAGCAAATAGGAAGCAAATACAAGAGCAATTGAAAAAAAAATAAGTTGGTGGGAGTCAAAGCAATTGCAAGAATTGCATTTAAAAGAATCAGCAAAGTCAGGAGCAGAAGAAGACAAAAAAAGCAACAAAATTGCTATTAAAGAGTCAAGAAACTGCATTGGAAAAGTATTAAAACAATAGAAAGAAATGGAAATATGCCGGAGAGAAGCAAATTGCGATGGCCCAAGTTTGAGGAAAGACAAAAAGCAGACAATTGTTTTGATACAACAACAACAGAAGCAAATACTTACACTGACTCTTCAAAGTTTCATGAAATAGGTTCCTAAAAAATAAAGAATTCAGTAACAAATCGTCATACCCAGATCAGAAGAGGTGGAAGGTAGAAAAAGAAAGTCCTATGAAAGTTGATTTAAAACAACAAATAGGAAAGGAACGGATCAAAACAAAAAATAAATAAAAACATAAATAAGCTCAAATAGTGTGCCATGCATGATACACGCTCAGGCGATCATGTATCTTTCGATACATGACTGACGAGGCAGATTTTTTCCCACAGTAGTTGCCATTTCTTTCTGCAGTAGATCAGTTGCCATCCAAAGCTATAGAACATGGTCTATCCTGCTATTTACCCATAGCTGGGGGGAGAAGAAGAGGATTTATACCTTTCCCAAGGGTAAATAGACAAGTCAAAAATCAGTGTTACACACAAGTACTCGGCCCTGTGTGTGTGTGTGTGTGTGTATACACACACACACACATTATATATAAGACATGTCTCTCAGAGTAAAGATTGACAAATACAGATGAGTAGTTCTCTCAGCCCTTCCCTATGGTGCTGAAACTTGGACCCTATACCGCAGACACATAAATCAACTTGACACCTTTCACATGCACTGTCTGCGTGCCATATGTGATATAAAATGGGATGACAGAGTCAAGAATAGTGCAATACTGAAGAAATGTAACAACATCACAGGCATTGAAACCAGGTGGGCTGGTCATGTTGTGAGAATGGATGTGCATAGACTTCCAAAAAAGGTGCTGTATGGACAACTACCAAACTCCAAGTGGTCAGTTGGACGTCCACTCTTACGCTACAAAGACAAATTGAAAGACAACTTGAAACATCTCAACTTTGATCTGAATTTTTGGATTGATTGTTGTAGTCTATCCAAATGGTTATTTTGGTGGGTTTGTTAATTTGTTTATTGGTTACTTTATTTATTTGTTTGGATTGATTATTTTTACTTGTATTTTATGCATTTATTTTTTTTTTATTTGTTCTAACAGGAGTGGTTTGTTAATTTGTTTATTATTTGCTTGGGTTAATTTATTTTACTTGTTTTTTATATTATTTTGTTTATTTTTATATATGCTTTTCAGACTTCGATTTTTAAGTAATGTAATAAAAATTTGTAAATATATATATATATATATATATATATATATATATATATATATATATATAGAGAGAGAGAGAGAGAGAGAGAGAGAGAGAGAGAGAGAGAGAGTGAGAGAGAGAGAGAGACAGACAGAAAGAAAGAACATAGGAATTCACAAGTCATCGTGACCAAGGTTCTGAGTGTGTTGGCCTTGTTCAGGCTGTTGATCATGCCAGATAATGCATTCTCTCTCAGAAATTGTAACTAAAGCCTGCACAGCATGGTTGCAGTATAGACTACAGGTGGGCTCTGTGGGTGTTGAACAAACACATATATGACTGAGTATGCCTCTGCAACAGGGATTGGCTAGCCACCTTAGTAGACAGGCATCCTTGGATACAAGTGACCAGCCATAAGAGATGATTATATATATATATATATTAGTTCCATTACGACCCATTTAAACACACACACAGAGTCCTACCAAACTCTATCTGCAACATGTTTGTATAAAACACCAACAGAATACAATCATCTATAGAAAACACTTAAAAGTAATGGAAGTCTTAAAAAAAAAAACTCAAAATAATGGAAGCCTTTATAAAAGAAACCAACTCTTAATAATATTAATTATGAACATAGCCACAACATACTGACTGTATTCAGGAATTAAAATATTTCTATTGCACAAAAAAAAAAAAAATAATAATCACCATCAGAATCTACATTTGAAAACAAACAAAAACATACTTGATAATAGATTAGCCAAAAGTGTCTGAATCAAAAGGTCGTTTGGACGGTTCTTATACGCTCTCTGACCAAAAAAGACATCTCTTGCACACATGCAGAAATAAAGATGATAAAAAAACTCAATGTCTTGCTAGTCATCTTCAAGAGAAGAGGGATTGCAGTCCATCTATATAAAAGTGAACATTGAAGTCAACACTCAGAGGCAACTGTGTCATGTCCTGATGATTTCATTTAGCATGAAACAGTCTTTTGCCTCTGTGTGTTGACTTCAATGTTCACTTTTATATTTACACACACTCAATCTCTGATATTGAGCACACCTTAAAACTTATATATATATATATTTTTCTTTTTATGCTTTTTGGTATATCCCCCCTCCTCTATCAAGATATAACTTCCGTTAACAGATTTAAAGTGTCCCTGTCTAGATTTCAGTGAAAATTTAAAATTGAAACAATAGAAATGTTACATCTAACTCAATGCTGTCTCTCTACCCCCCCACACTACTCCCACTTCGTTAATTTCCTTATTATTGCCCATCATAAATGTGTAAATTTATTTTCATTTTTTCATTTCAACATTTGGAAATAAATCTGATGATCCACTGTCCTTTAAAAGGGCTGTGGTGAAATAATTTATTATATGGAACCTGAAAGTAATCTGTTTTTATTTAAATTATTAGCTCTGATTTACATTGAGCTCTCTGGATTCTATCCTCATTGGGTCTACCCATACGGATTACCTAGTTTTTCGTAAACTATATAATATATATATATATATATATATATATATATATATATGAGAGAGAGACACAGACACACAGAGTGCAATGGGCAAATTGTGGCCATTTTATATTTTTAATTTCACACATGTGCATTGCTTGTTTTTGATTTTGTTGTCTGCATAGCGTAGTAGGGTCATTTGGACACCATCTATGAGAAAAAGACAACCATGGGGGGCAATTCACTTGGAAATGGCATGCTGTACTGCTTGGCATTCGTGCCAGGAGCTCTAATACAAACATTTTACAATGTTTGGGTGCCAAGCTGAACACAGTGCAGAGGATTTGAAAAGAGTTGGATGAGTCTAATGGTGATTACGAAGGTGTTTGGAGTGATCATTAGTGATGGTGACATTATGCTTCCATTCATCTTCCCACAGGGCCTCAATCTCAACATGGAGGCCTACATCTAGTGCCTTGAAGAGGTAGTGCTGCCCCGGGTCAAGAGGGTGGCTGCGAGAAGTCCCTATGTCCGGCAACAGTACATTGCATCATGCCACACAAGCAGGAGAACCCAGTCATGACTGTCAGACAATTTCTTCAGCCACATCACCCTTAACATCTGGCCATCTAACTCCCCAGATTGCAACCCCCTTGATTATTATGTGTGGGGCACAGTTGAGCGAGAGACCAACAAAACTCTTTGTAACACGAGAGATGAACTGGAGGCAAGGATTATGGCAGCATTCACCAACTTAAACAAAGAGACCATTCAGAAGAGTTGCAGGAGATTCCAAAGTCGCCTGGAGGCCGTGGTTGATGCCAATGGCGATTTTTATTTAATAAATTTACTCTTTAGTATTTCAAGATATTTTTGTGTAATTTTGGTAAATATATCTGTTAAAATGAGATGTCAGTGTTAGTTTCATTTTTGCATAATTGAGACGACACGTCATCCATCGCACCCTGTATATGAAGAGAATAGAGAACGTGGTTGAACCATATTATTAAGCAAAGAATATGTTCCTAAAATGTATCCATTCCCAGGATGCTCGTGGCCTTCCATTTGAGAAATGAGCAGGTGTGTAAGGAGCTCAGTAATAGAGATGGGCAGTTTAACCGAAAAACCAACTTTTTTCGAACTCATCTTCACACCGCGAAACCGCATTGAAATTTTTTATGAAACCAAAATCGTTTGTTTTGTTTTTTATGAGCTATCACTACCGAGTGACCATATCCAAAGAAACACTATTGAAAAAGACTTTCAGATGTTAATAAAATTATATTTTATCAACATTTATACTACTCTAAGAGAAAAAGATTGAACAAAAATGTTAAAAACATTTAATTGACTAGTTTTAGGAAATAAATGTGAATCGATTTGTTTACAAAAGAAATGAAGAAAAAAAAGGAAATACGACAGATATGACACTTGGAAATCATAGAATGTTTTCAAACACAAAAAAAGTAAAATACGATGATGTCTAAAATCTATTTGTTTCAGTTTACAAAAAAAAAAAAATCAGTTTAATTTAATTTTAGGTGTATTTGCTAGATGAAAAGAAATTTATTTGGGGGGGGGGATAACTCGTTGATTTCAAGTGTTGGTCAGTGTCAGTAGTTTCAATAATTTGAAAGTTCTTTTACCATACATTTATTACTATCAGTTGCTTTTTTTTTTTTTGCACTTTATAATTTTTGAAGGAATTCGCTTCCACAGGTCAGAGAAGAAATGAACATCTTCCTGGTTGTAGTTTAAGGTGTCTTCTAATTGAGTGTACAATTTCAAGAATATTGATAAAAATTGCTCACTTTGTGTTGTGAAGTCAAGGTTTAGCACTAGTCAGTCGCTAAGCTTGTACTACTACTACATTATTCTCAGTACCGAGTTATATTGGCTTTCTCTTGCACTTATGCAAATTAAGCATATTAATTTGCCAATATCACTACAACTCCCTGAAACATACGGGTTTTATACCTCTAGTAGTTCTTGTACTTCTCATATTTTCATTACCTTACCCTACTTCTCTCTCTCCCGTATTTCTTTCTCTGGGAGACCTAGATATGTCCCGCGCTAAGCTGTAATCATAGGCATTTTCTTGCATTATTTGATCTTCGTCACAAAATTCTGGTGTATTGTCAGATACCAGGGATTTTGGTATGCCATTTCTGGAAAATATGACCCTTAGAATCTGTTTTATCATAGCACTTTTCTTGCCTGGCACCCGGATTATTTCAGGCCAGCCTGAAAAAGAGTCTACTAGAATTAATAAGAGTCCCACTCCATTAATATACGCATGATCCATATGCACCTGACTCCATGGCTCCACTTCTCTAGGCCACGAATGTAAAGTAGTCTGTGTAAAGTTTCTTAATTCTTTACATTTTTTGCACCTTTTTATATATTCTTCGACATCTCTTGAATATCCCGGCTGCCATGCTTCTAATTTTACCCTTTTTTTTTGTGTAGCCGCTACTCCACAGTGTATATCATCATGTACACTTTTTATTACCAATTTTCTTTGTTTCTGGGGGAACTACCAGATCCCCATTACAAATCACTCCATGTTCTATCGTTAATTTCTGTCTTATTTCTTTGTAGGGTCTTTCCACCCTAGAACAATTTCCCCATGAGTTTTTTCTTATTCTTGATATTATCCTGCTTAGTACTGGATCATGTCCCGTTTCCGCAGCCATTCTATCTAAAGACAAAACATCAGTCTCTACCCAATGTAAGAATGTATCTTCAAATTCTTCTTCTGTTTTATCTTTTGATTACTTGTAAAATCTCAATCTTGATAGTGCATCTACGTGTGGAATTGAATTTCCTTTGACATATTCTATATCAAAATCAAATTCCATCAATCTTATTGTCCATCTTAGTATCCTCGATGTCGTGGCTTTGGGTAATTCTTTCCTTGGGTTAAATATAAACTCTAATGGTCTATGATCACTTCTTAACAGAAAATTTTTTCCAATTAACAATAGTCTGGCTCTATTAGTTGTCCACACGATAGCCAATGCTTCTTTCTCTATATTTGAATAATTAAATTCGGTGTTCATTAGTCTTCTTGATAAATACATTATCGGATGTCCTTCTTGAGATAATATTCCCGATATTGAATGTTTGCTTGCATCTGTGGTTAACGTCATGTCCTTTTTTGGATCAAACATTTTCACTACTGGTTTCTTTGCCATAATTACTTTTAATCTATCAAAAGCTTTTTGTTGTTCCTCTGACCAAATAAATTCAACATTCTTTTTTCTTAAATTTGCAAAAAAAAAGGTTCAGTCAAGGCCATGTATTTTGGTACATATCACCTGTAAAAATTCACCAATCCCAATAAAGACTCCAGTTCTTTTTTATTTGTAGGTGTAGCTACTTTTAGTATTTTTCCTATTAAGGCTTGGTCTGGTGACATACCTTCTTTTGAAATGGAATAACCTAAAAAAGATATTTTACTACAATTGCTTACACATTTTTTTTCATTTATTGTCATTCCAACATTTTTTAATCTATTCAAGATTATGTCGGTTTTCTTTTTTAATTCCTTTTCATTAGTAGCTCCTATGCATATATCGTCTTGGTAACAAATCATATTTTTCATATTTTTTAAAACCTGTTCGATGACCCTTTGAAATATGGCGCTTGCAGTTTTTATTCCATATGGCATCCTTTTCCATCTTAGTAACCCTATCGGCGACGCCATTTTTGTGAAGTCAAGGTTTAGCACTAGTCAGTTGCTAAGCTTGTACTACTACGTTATTCTCAGTGCCGAGTTATATTGGCTTTCTCTTGCACTTATGCAAATTAAGCATATTAATTTGCCAATATCACTACACTTTGATTTTGCAAAACAAAGTAATGTGTAAAATTTAGTCTCGAAAAAAATCATATTTCACATTTTCAGCTGTTCGAACACGTAAAAAATAAATGAATAAAGGCTCATACAAATTACATGTTTAGAAAGATTATCTTCTTTTCTTTCCAGCCATGAATATTTTTAAGATGGAACTAGAAATACATGAGAAATTGTGAGTTGAATGGACTAAGTTGCAAATTTATCAATCTCAAACAAAATCAGATATCGACTGGAAATGCTATCATTACACAAAAAAATGAATGGCTTCCTTAGAAAGCAAAAATACTAAATTAAAAACCGAATCGAAAACCATGGTATCAAGGGGGGGGGGAATCGACACCAAAACAAATTGTCAAACTGACCAACCCTACTCAATAATCAATTGGACAGAGGGCTGATTGTGAAAACACATGGCCAGCTTTTAAGGAATATGCTTATGGTATAAGCAGTGAGGTCTTATACAGTGGAAACACAAAGACTGGTTCGATAACAATGATGCAGAGGTTGCAGAGTTTTTGCAAGAGAAATGAAAGACTGTCTCATGTTCTGTTTCAAGGCAGCCTGCCACATGATGAGAGACAAAAGATGATGAGATCAAGGATGCGAAGAACAAAGGTTAAACAGAGACTGTCACATGAAAGATAAATGGTGGGATGATAATAGCTGAACGAATATAGGCCACAGCAGACATCAAGGATTCAAAACTATTGCACAACCCTTTTGTATGACTTTTTCATGGCCCACTGTCCTCTCCAGTAAATCCTCTCCAGATGCGAATAGTCTTTTATGTGAGGCCCCAATGGCATATTGAAAAGATGGTGTGAACATTTTGATGAGCTGTTGAATCATCCTTTTAAGTGGATGAGGATTTTCTCAGTAGCATTCCTGTGACACTGTGAGGTGGTTAAACATCAAGTAGAAAAAAAGGGTTAAGCCCAAAATGAAATATAGGCTGGAAGAGAGAGAGAGATTGGGGAGACATTTTCCTTGGTTAAAATGGGTCCATCTGAGTAACTTCTCTACTAATGTTTATTTTTTCTTATCTGTCAAGAATCTGGCATGTAGACAAAAACAGATTTGGGGAACAATTTTATCTCTTTCTTGGGAAATTAAGAAAACACATGTCAGTGGCTAATAGAAAAGCAGACAGGAACAGTGAAGTTGGAAGAATTTAAAAAGACCAGTAATGTCTTCAGTAAGTTGGAATATCAACTATGAAGACAGAGAGTAGAAATGCAAAAGTGACCGAGACCAAGGAGTACATTGCTTGTGTCTTAACACCATTATTGTATGCATGTGAAATGTGAATTATCTATGACGATCACTTTAGCAGCTTTCATCAACAATGCTTGTGTCAAGTACTTGGAATCAACTGAAGAATGCACGTCAAAGTGATGTAGACATTCTTGAGTGAAGATAGTGTGACAGTATTCAAGCAACAGTTCTCAAATATAGGTTATGTTGCAGGTACTGAGAATCTGTGTCACATATGTGGAAAAGCTTACAAGTCAGCTAGTGGGCTGAAAAGACATGCAAACAGTAACAAGAATAGACCTAACAACAACAAAATGTACATGTCTCATGCAAGCCAACTTTGTTCCATAGTTCTTTCAAAATTTGTCTAGTTTAAAGAGCTACATCAGTTCAAAGCATAAGTCTTACAATGATGTTGCATATGATTATCACAAGCTAAAAAGATGACAGACATATTTATATGTCTACAAAATAAAATTACTCCTAATGGAGTATCAGAATGACACAGGTAACAGTGTTCAAAAATGGTTAATATTCAAACTTTACAATTAGGTATCGAGCCCTATTCTGTATGTAATTATGGTACTCCTTTAAGAGTAATTTTATTTTTGTTTTTATTATAATTGCTCTTAGATGGGAGTCCTTAGTCAAAGTAGTATTGAGCATTATTATATAATCACTCCTGTACTGAAGACTTGCAGATACTGTGATAATGAGCACTAGTATGAAAATATACACTTTTTGGTGTTCTGGTAACAAGTTTGCTTTTGCAAGGAGATACTTCTACTTAATATAAACACAGCTATTATTGAGAATTCAGAAAAACAAAGGCAGAGTTTAACAAAATTTGAAAATGCCTCAAAAAAAAAAAAAAAATTACCAACAGGCCAAGAAAGGAAAAAGAAAAAAAGAATAACTGCAGGCTTAGTCATATGATGTAATTAGTTAAATATGTTTTTTTCTTTTTGCTTAATCTTCCGCCACCCCCAGCATAGTGATAAAACCACCAAGTCACAAGGGGTTAGTGACAGGGAAGGGAACTGAAAAAGTGCTGTTGATGAGAGAGCGAGAACAATAAAAGAACAGTATTCATGATGATGACTGACGTATTTAAATTTTTGAAGGAAAGCAAGAGGCTGGAAGAGAGTTTTACAAGTGAGAAGTGTAAGAGAAGAAACAACATAAAACTTACATTACATCTGGCAATTTCAATAATAAAATGATAAAACCTAGTAGTATTGCTTTGATTTTCTTGAAGTCAAAAAGCTAAAAGGTGAAATCTCATCAGAATAATTGCTAGGAAAATATGTACAGAAAAGGCAGAGGGAAGCTACATTAAAGTGGTTGAAACATGATTGAACCTGAGATGCCAGGTCAAGATTAATAACACTGAGATTTCTTTGGATTTTATCAAGAATCTAGGTACACACTAGAAGCACCAGGCATGATGTGGCAGCAATATTCAATGTGTGGACAAATTGCTTCGAACAACACAGTGGACCAACTTTTCTAGCAGCCAACCTAGCAACTGATTTAATATAATTGTTCCACTTCATCGTTGTGTGAAAATAGATTTATTGATCGATACTTATCTATACATAAGGAAACAAAAATGCTGTCAAAATTACAGCAAAATCACCAATAGAAAACAAAATAAAAGGACTTCTGCAGAATATAAATGTAAATAATTGAAAAAGTAATGATATCCACAAGTCAATTTAACTGCTACGTTCTTCAGTCACATAATATTTAGCATTATTTCAAGAGGAATTTTTTCACAGATTTACTGAATTGCTTTTTTTTTTAATGTTATAACATTGAAGTAGCTAATGTCTCAATCCAAAAATTCAAACATAAACTATTGTCTTTCCATCCTGACTAATATACCTATCTCAGTTGTTACAGCCAAAATATTGTTTCCTCTCCATTTTTTAATCTGTTGCTAATTTTTTTTTTTACTTTTTTTATTTTGACATTTTGTCCTCTCCAGTCTTCTTCAGCAAATTTGAAATTGCCAGATGTAATGTAAGTTTTATGTTGTCACCTTTCGTGAATTTTGAAAGGAACCCTTTATATGATCTATGAATTGAATTAACAAATCATTTAGATAGTGCAAAATAGTTATATATTCTTGTTCAATGAAAGAAACAGCTAAGCAATAAAAAGGCAATGAGAGAATTAACTGCTGTAAAATATCTTCTATATATAGAAAGTGGAATGGGAGTAAGTTACACCCATGAATTAAGTAAAGGGGTCAGATAAGTATACAAGGTGAATAAAAAGGCATATAAACATAATTCTTTATCAGAAAAACTGGCAAATTTTAGTATACAATTGTATAGGAGATAAAAGAACACTATTATTAAATCAGATTTTCACTTGAAATAATTTTATAAAATGAAAAAAGTTGGGAGTAAAAACCATTTAGCATGCAGGGTGATGTAAAAAAAAAAAAAAATTCTTTGCAACTTGCATATTCAGTTTTAAATTGAACTGAAGGTGCTTTTTTAATTGATTTTTTTCTAATTTCAATAGACATTTGCTTATCAATGACAATATCACTAGGCAATGTCAGAAACATTAAAGGCGAGGTTATTAAAATGAGGAGATATCTATTTGGAACATCATTTGCTAAATGAATAAAGTTGAATTGTTTCTAATGACAATATAATGAAAACAATAAACTCTAGATAAAAGAATAACTTTCATTCTGTTTGTATTTTTTCCTATTCAGTTAATTATTATGAATTACAAACATAATTGAGAAGGAGAGGAAATTAAAAAACTAAATGCAAATATATTCTACTGAATAGATGTTAACAAAGAAAAAAATTGTTTAAAGCATTTAAACAAATAAATTACTATGAATACACACAAAAGAGAAATATTTTAGCCAAACTTTTCTTCACCCCTTTTTGCCATTTTACACACCAAATGGATCAAAATGTTTCTGTTCTAGTTTGTCAATTTGTAAAACATTTTCCTAATACTTTGTTTAAATTCATTCAACAATAAAAAAACATTGTGTTTAATCTGTATTAAGTGTAACTTTCATATAAATAGCAATATCAATATTTGCCACTGAATTAGGAGCATTGATAAGGTAGGAATTTATATTAAAAAATAAATATTTGTCTTACAATAAAAAATGCTTTATTTTTATGTTGATTTCTGTCTTCTTTTGACAAAGGAGACATCCTCAACAAAATTATCAAAGTTATCTTCAAGAGTGAAAACAAAATCAACCATTGATGCCTGCTTGTTCACCGTTAGGGGGGTCAAACAATAAAATCAGGGAGAAAATACTTGAAGACATCAATAGTTATTTCTTATTACTAGAAACGTTATTATTTACATTATTCAGACTATTGTCCTCATCTTTGTCGCCATATTTATTACAATGTTTCGGCCGTTGTACGCTCCGGGCTTCTTCAGGTGGTTGGAATGTCGAACTGAACCCTTTATTTCGCTCACTGGGGTAGACTGTTCTCGTTCCTGGGTATTGAACTCACACTCTTTGGGTCCTGTCACTGGATCTAACTAACGCCTTTATCCACTGTGCCATGTGTCCTCAAGGCTGAAATGTTGTAATAAATATGGCGACAAAGATGAGGACAATAGTCCAAATAATGTAAATAATACCTCATCTCAGAAATATAGACAGATACTGAAAGGTTGAAATGTTGTAATAAATATGGCAACAAAGATGAGGACAATAATCCGAATGATGTAAATAGTGTACATAATACCTCATCACAGAAATATAGACAGATACTGAAAGGCCGAAACGTTGTAATAAATATGGCGACAAAGATGAGGACAATAGTCTGAATAATGTAAATTGTGTACATAATACCTCATCTCAGAAATATAGACAGATACTGGAGGAACGTTATTTTTAGTTGGGATACAATGTGTTTATTTTTTACTTATTTTATTAAACAGTGAAATTAATAACTGGTCTAAATTGAGAAGTCCAACTAAAGAAAATTACGCTTCCGGTAAGAATCGAACCTGCATCTCTTTTTTCCATCAGGGAAACAACTTTTTGAGACAAAGTGTGTCTCTAACAATTTGGCCACAGAGACACATCATAAGTAAGATTATAAAGCCAAAGTACCTAAATTCAATAAAATATTAGAATGCTTAAAATAATGTCAATGTTTAAGATTACTGGATAGTTAAAAAAAATTATAAACAAAAAGAAAAAAAATGTCTACGTTGTATTCATCATGCAATTTTATTGCAATTAACGCTTTATTTAAATTTACCAAACATCAGACGGTTTAAAAATATCTACCACCATGTCAAAAAATGCTTTTCTACGATATTTTACAGGAAAAGTAATATTTATTTCAATTCAAATTAATTAAGCTTTAGATCAGTTAATTTTTCTCAACGTTTCAGAAAATTATATTTTTAAAGATTTTTTTTTTAATAAAAGAAAATTATGGTGTGTTACCAGATTTATCAATATGAGCGATTTTATTGATTTTACTGATGATCAGAAGAAAAAAAAAAGAAAAACTCCCAATCAATTTAAATTTGGTTTGAAATACAGTTACTTATTGGAAATATTACATTTATTCTATTAGCTTGGAATTAAGAAAAAAAAAAAAAAGCTCCAATAAAGATTTAATCTCATTTTTAAAATTCATTTTAAACCTCCGGTATTGCTGGGGGGGGGGGGGGGGGGGTTGTCTACCTATACCTTGTATATGAAAAATATTTAAATTAAAAAATAAAAGATAGAAATTATTTATATCAGGTTATTAAGAAAAAAAAATAAAGTTGGACAAAACAATGCTTTTACTTTAAAATTTTAAAACAGAAAAAAGAAATTTAGGTCTGAAGGTTAGGGGAAAAGAAAATGGAATCAGCAAGCCGAGTTCAAATCCTTTTGCATTATGAATCTACTGTTCACATTCAAGCTAAGACAAACTAAGCTCCTTAGCTTTGGTCGATGCAACTAATCTAGGTACCTCCACAGATTTGCTAAAAAAAATCAGCATACCATGGTGAAAAAAATGCCCCAAACTTAATAAAAATAAAGTCTTATCATCAAAATGTTATGTTCTTATTAATAGGAAAGACCAAAGGATTTAACTTTTAAATTGTATTTTCTGACCTTTTTAGAACATTTGAAATTTTGGTTAAAAACTTTGTTTTTCTTGCATAAACAGCAGACCATAAATTAGTATAGGAAATTTTACCATATTGATTTGGAAATTCTTGCTAAAAACCAATAATTGTAAGATTTTGATGAAATTTTCAGGACTTATTCACAAATGAATTAAATTATTTTAGAAATGTTTCCTTTTAAAAAATCTTGTTTTTTGGGGGTTTTTTAACATGACCACCAAGTCCACAGACTTTATTTAATTTTATGAAATTTTGAAAAATTAATTTTTGTACTGCTTAATCTGTATATTAGTTATACACAGAACTCCCTTGAGAATTTAAATAAGTCTGACAATTATTTTAATATATTTTCTGTTTATACATTTGATAGGGTTTGGCATGCCAGCCATCTTTATAAGCTTCAGGGATACAGAATTTCAGGACAATTATTTGACTTAATACAATCATTCCTGTCAAGCCGTGTAATGATTTTCCTCCAGTTCCTTTCTTACAAACGCCGGTGTTCCCCAAGGCTCTATCCTGGGCCCTACACTGTTTCTGATCTTCATTAACAATCTTCCTGATGTCATCAGTTCCCAAGTAGGTATCTATGCAGATGACACTACTATTTACTCCTGCCTCATTAGCAAATCCACCATCGCTGACAAAACTAATCTGGCCATTAGTCTCAAAAAGGGCCTCCAATCTGTTGTTGACAGAGGCAAGAAATGGCTGGCTATCTTTAATGCCTCTCTTTTACCCACCACAAGGAACCCTCCCTGCCTCCTATTAGAATGATGCCAAACTCCATGAGAGCACCTCTCTGCGACTGCTTGGTCTCACAGTGTCCACTGACCTGAGATGGAACAACTATATTGAATCAATAGCTTCATCTACCGCAAGGAAAGTTAGTTCTGTGTCATGCCAGAAAGTTTTTCTTGCCTGAGTCAATCCTTCAAATCAATTAATCAACCATTTGCCCTTGCATGGAATACTGCTGCCATATATGGCCTGGAGTCCCCACTGTTTGTCTTAAGGTCCTCGACAAAATCCAGAGAAGGATATGCAATGTGATTGGCCTTGATCTGGCATCTCGTCTGCAGTCGCTCTCTCACAGACATGCCGCCGCTTCCCTCTGTCTATTTTACAAATACTCTCGCGGTAACTGCTCCAATGGGCTACATTCGCTGGTTCCCACTCTGCATGAATTTAAACGTGCTAGGTTGGCATCTCAGTCCCACCCTTTAACTGCCGAAACGGTTAAATGTAGCCATCTCTTCTACTCCCATAGCTTCATGTCTCACACTTCGTGTCTGTGGAAATCCCTTCCTCTTATTTGCTTCCCTGATAGCTATAATCTCCAAATATTCAAATGCAATGTCAATCAACATCAGACGATCTATTCCCCATCCTTCTCTTTAGCCTTTCCTCTATCACGCCTCTTTACTCTTGCTCCACTCTCTGTAACCCCTTGTATGCTAGTGGCACTCCCACCTTGCTTGGGGTGAAATGCTTAAACAAAAAAAACAATATTTTTATAGATACAAATATTTAAGTAAATGCTCTGTTTATAATAAACCGTATTAACTACATTTACCAGCCTGAATGTCCAAGAAATTTCATAGAAAATACATATCCTCCAACAAGAATCGAACCTGTATGCTATACTGAACCATCATTTGGCCCGATGTGCTATACCATTTAGCTACAGAGGAAGCGTCTGGTTAGCAAAGTCAAATTACTGTTTTTAAATAACAAATTTTTGCTCACCAGATGCTTCCTCTGTAGCTAAATGTCATAGCACATCAGGCCAAATGACGGTTCTATATAAGATACAGGTTTGATTCCTGTCGGAGGACACATTTTTTGTGAAATTCCTTGGACATTCAGGCCGGTAAATGTAGATAATACTGTTTATTATAAACAGAGCATTTACTTAAATATTTGTATCTACAAAAATAATGTATAAACAGAAAATATATTAAAACAACATAAGAGCAATAACTATAGTAAATTTAAAGCCAAAATACCAAAAATTAAATAAAACTTTATCTTCATATACGATCTTCCTGATGTCATAGATTCCCAAGTTGGCATCTACGCGGACAACACTACAATTTACTCCTGCCTCAAAAACAAATCTAGTGTCATTGACAAAACTAACCTGGCCGTTCGTCTCGAAAAGGACCTCCAATCGCTTGTAAACTGGGGCAGGAATTGGCTGGTTAACTTTAACACCTCAAAAACAAAACTGCTCTCTATTACTCACCAGAGAGAACCATCCCTGCCCCCCATTAGAATGTCTGACGCTCAACTTATCGAGAGTTCCTCTTTGCGACTACTCAGTCTCACATTGACTGCTGACCTGAGATGGAACAAATACATTGAGTCAATAGCTTCATCCACCGCAAGGAAAGTTGGCTCCCTGTGACACGCCAGGAAATTTTTCCTGCCAGAGTCGATCCTTTAAATCTACAAATCAACCATTCGCCCTTGCATGGAGTATTGCTGCCATATATGGTCTGGTGCCCCTTCTGTTCGTCTCAAGGTTCTTGATAAGATCCAGAGACGGATATGCAATGTAATTGGCCCTGATCTGGTATCTTGTCTGCAGTCGCTCTCTCACAGACATGCAGTCACCTCCCTCTGTCTTTTTTACAAATACTTTCATGGTAACTGCTCCAATGAGCTGCTTTTGCTGGTCCCCAGACTTCATGAATTCAAGCGTTCTACTAAGCTGGCATCTCGCTCACACCCTTTCACTGTCTAAACTGTTAAATGTAGCTGTCTCTTCTACTCCAATAGCTTCATGTCTTGCACCTCTCGCCTGTGGAACTCCCTCCCCTCTTCCTGTTTCCCTGATAGCTATAATCTCCAACTATTCAAATGTAATGTCAGTCGACATCTCCAGATGTACTGATCTATCCCCTATCCTTCTCTTCATCCTTTCCTCTATCACTCCTCTTTCCTCTCGCTCCAACTCTCTGTAACCCCTTGCATGCCAGTGGCTTCCTGCCTTGCTTGGGGTGAAACGCTTAAAAAAAAAAAAAAAAAAAAAAAAAAGATTACAGAGAATATTTTCCTAAATTTTTAAAATTACTGGGTAGTTAAAAACTATATAGAAAAGGTGTTCACATTATATTCCTCAAGTAACTTTTACAGATATATCCACTGTAGAAAAAAAATTAAACTTCTGTGTCAGTCAAGCTTTCAATGCCTTAAATAAATAGCTACTGACATGTTAAAAATGCATTTCTGTGATATTTTAAACTTAAAGTAATATTTGTTTCAAATCAGATTGTAGGGATACAAAAGGTAATTATCTCCCTTTCATTAAGATGAAGTTACATGGGTCACATGAAGGCTGCTTAGTGATGAAATCAGCTTCCAGAAGTCAAACCAAGCAGTTGTTTTTTTGTTTTTTTTTTGCCTGGGCTGAGGCTAAATCTACTTCCTCCAGCATGTAGTGCAGCTTACAAGCCTGTGGTGCCGTTTTCATATGGAAATATATCTTAACCAGATATAGAAAAAAAACTATCTCTGGCTCACAGTACTCATGTTAGGAAAAACCCAAAACTCGCAATTTTCTGTTTACAAAATATGTCCTCGATATCAACATAGCAGCTAAATCTGTCCTGCTCGAATCTGAAATCCTAAATATGGCTTCTCCTGAGACACAAGAATTTCCATCAGCTACAATTCTCATTGAGAATTATTGTACATAAGACTTTTTTGTTTTGTTCTCCTTTCAGTGAAAGGCTTTCACTCTGCTAATTGTTATATACATGTTATAGTTTCTCTGTGTACAACATATAAAAATATGTATGTATAATTTTGAGTAATAATAATGGTATAAAACTCTGAGAACAAAGCATGTTTGTCATCCCTTTTCTTGCACCTATTCTGCTCCGTTCATAAAATAAGGTATTATAGCGCGGATATAATAATGCCCATAATGGGGGAAATGCATTTGGGAGAATAAACTTTCTTCTGTAGCTCACCCAAAAGCTGACGTGACATTATTTTACCTCCATTAAGATTAATTAAACTTTAAGTCAGCTAATATTCCTCAAAGTTTCAGAAAAGTATATATTTTTTAAAAGATTTTTTAATAAAGAGAATTACATTGTGCTGAGAGATGGCTAAAAATGACGCCAATATCAGCGATTTAAAAAAATTTCTTCCAGCCAATTTAAATTAGTTTCGACTTTTGAAATACAGGAAATTAGAACTAAAATAAATGCTTCAAGAAAATTTTTTCATTTTTAAACTTTCGCGTTTCTTTGGAGGTACCTACTTCAGAAGAACAAGCCATAATCGCCAACATCCTTCAAAACACACACACACACACACCTTAAAAGCTCAGATACAGGCCGAAAAAGTGTCAATTTGTACGTAGAAAATAATCGGCCATTCTAACGATATATATAAAAAAAATATACTTATTTATTTAGTAAGTCCTTTTCTAGACAACAATCGTCTTTAGAACACAACAGGAAACATTCACGAGTTTAAGGATATTTCAAATTTGTTGTAAAATTTTTTCATCATTTGAGATAATTGTTAAATTTAAAAATAAGTAAACAAGATTTCTAACAAATAAACAAAAAGATCATCTGTTTAAAAATTAAAAAAAAACGTCTATTTTATATTTTAAAGAAAAATATGTTCCCGTTTTTTAAGTTACAAAAAAAAAAATATTGTCGTGACAGAAAAAATAAATGTGAAAACTTTAAAGAAAAATTTTTTTTTTATATTTTTAATTATTGAGTAATTTAAAATTAAAATAAAGTTTTTTTTATACGTTTTAAAGAAGTCAAATCAAACTTAAACGAATATTTATAATTTTGCAATTAAAAATTATAAAATTTTTCAATAATTCGCACTTCTTAAAAAATTGTAATTGGTAAAAAAAAAAATAAAATCATGAACTTTTGATAAGAAATGAAATCCTATATTTTTTAAATGTACAATAATTATTTTTAAATTTAAAAAATGTACAATAACATAGATAATAAAACAAAGTTTGAGTAAAAAAAACATAAAAAAAAACTAATCTTTTCTTTTTCGACGTAAAAATTCTTAAAATAGTAATTTCAAATTACTTTTTCTTTTTTCAGAAGTCCTTCTCTAAAAAGACAGATTTCAATAAAAGCAAGAAAGAAACTTTTAGATCTTATAATAAATAAATTAATAAAAACAAGAACAGAAAAACACGGCAGAGCTGATGCTTTTTAAAATTTTACATTTAAGAAGGAGATATTCAGACATTTTTTTCAAACAATAATGTCGAATTTGAATTGTTTTTCTTTTCTTTTACTCGATAAAGAAAATTGATGCTATCTTTCAGAAGCTGGAATTTATAAATATTGTTGATACTTGCCTCCCAAAACACGATACAGTGTTTTCACGCTGTTCAATATTACTGGACATTTAAGTAAAATCAAATAATTATCTTCTTCGTCATTTCAAGTTGTCCGAAGTATAGTCGGTAAATCGGTGTTAAAGAGAAAAATGTCCCTGTTGTATTTAATACCAGGTATATTATATTACGTTTGTTCTTCTTATTTCATTTCATTTTAAGTTCTTTCTGTTTTGGTTATATCAGTAAAATTTTGAGCATCCTATGAAATATAATCCATCACATTCAACGCCTGTATGACCAAAATATAAACTAAAAACTAAACAGAAACTACTATTTTTAATTCTAAAACGCACACCTTGTTGAGTGTGTTTCGCGAAAAATCCCTTTTTAAAAGTCGCAAAGGATGAGATGAGGGGATATTATTTACTTGGCACAAGGCCACAAGTATGGAGCACCAACTGAAGATCAAATTCATTAGTAATGATCTACAAAATTCCAATTTACTGACAACGGCATTGTACCCAAAAGAGTTGGGTGATATTTTTGTAGTCCTAACATTTTTGAACGATGATTTTTTTTTACCTCGTGGTGAGAGAAAAAGAAAAAACTCCTACTAGGCTAAGGAGGTTGTTATAAAAAAAATATTTAAATTTTCAGTGTTTACCAATTGTTCCATAAATGAGATTTGTTTATTATTTTGAATAGAATTAATTCAAAAATATTTTTGTGTAGAACTCAAAAAGAAGATCGAAGTTACGTTGTGCAAATTTTATTTTGGATAAAAATCTTGATTAAAGCTCAACTTTTTTTTTTTGTGCAACACTTGTGTTTTTTAAATGAAGAATTTATTTTTCAACGCGCCCACGTCCCTACCGAATGTGACACACAAAAAGAAGGACGAGGTATTAAAACGTGCATAAATTGCCCAAGCCCCCTCGCCACTTCACCTTCTGGGTACGCCGAGCAATAAACCCAGCCCCTCCCGAAGGAGAGGTACCGCTTCGGTGGAATGCCCAGTGTTGCTTGGGCTTATTTTTAAAACATCCCCCCGCATGTGTCAGGGATGTATGAAAACTTTAGAATATGTGTAGAGACGGTTTTTTAAAGATGTTTTTGTTTGTTTGTTGTGGCTGTCCATTTCCGTTGTGTTCAGTTCATCTCTAGGCGTGAAAAAAGTATGTCGTTAAAATAGCAGAAGTTATGATATGTGTTTGTTGTGAAATTGATTGAAAGTATAAAAGGTATATGGAAACAAATAAAGAAAGATCCGAAAAGTTGAGTTAATAAATGGTAGATTAAAAAATGCATGTATGATTCTGAAAGAAAATAAAAACCAGTTGACGATTGAAATTGATTTTGCCTAATTATAAGAATTTGATGGCTAAAAAAAGGCTATATAAATTAAGAATTTAAGAACCCTAATTCAATTAAAAATCATATTTTTAGTGTGAAAACATGTTACTTATTTCCTGTTATTCATTATCATTGATGTTTCGCTTTTTTCTACCAGAAATCTTATCTTTTCATTCCTTCCATATTTTTTTCTTTTTTAAAGCCAATGTCATAAGATCTGTGTGTAACTTTTTAGTTTTAAGTCCATTTATCACCATTTTTTATTTATTCAACAGTTATGAAAAATTATGACAAAGTTTCTAATTTACAAAAACTAAACTACATTCTCCCGACTTTTTCAGTGAAAAAATGACGAAGTCCATTTTTATTCATGATGCTAAAAATGGTAGACAAACCTTGAAATTTTTATGAACATTATGACAAAAAATAAAACCCAAACTTGAAAACTGTAAATAATAAATTTAAAGTCGAGTTATTTCCCTGTACACTGAACTAACCTCTTTTCCTTCGGAAAGTTTATTGATGGGACCATTCCTGATTATATGAGATCGACAGGAAAAAATGAAATCCTTTTCCTTACATCAGAAGTGATTAGCGATATTTCATTAATAGCTATGGTTCTGAAAAGACTCTCATTTGAATTTTCAGTGTTTATAATTGTTATTTTCTAAAAGGCCAAAGCTTTGTTGGTGAAGTTATCAGAAGTTGTGAGTAACTAAAGAGAAAAGTTTCATTGTGAGGATTAAATGAGACAATAATGGAAATGAGGCAATCAGTTTTTAAAGGTGCCAAACAAGGAGACAAAGCTTATTAACTGCTGATTCAAAAACAATAAAAGATTATATGCAAGAATCACTTCCATGATATAAAAAATGATACAGGAAAAAGAATGACTGAAAAAAATGATTGCCCATTCTGACAATCATTCTAAAAGCTGAACAGCATTTGTGGTTACAATATTCATAGATCATGGTGAATTAAATATATCCATATAGGTTCGCCTATCTGTCTTTTCTGCTAAGAGTGGATTTTACATACAATTTCTTAAGCAAAATATTTTCTTTAGTTCATACCATGACTGATACTCGGTTGCTTCTGCTGGATTTACACAAAATTCTACTTAGTTGCTATGTTCTAAAGATACCAAATTTAATACTGAGAAAAATGTTTGCATATCAAGAGACCACTTTAAAGAATGTATTTTGTAGTTTGAAAGAATGCCATGATAAAATCAGGCTTGAAAATATCGAAGATTACTTAAAAGCAAATCTGAGTATGATGTCTGTACATAAGAGTCAGATAAATGTGTAGATTCTATATTGGAACATACATTGGGATTTGGCTAATCCTGTGGGTCCTATTGCTAAAGAAGGTTTTTGATACAAACTGATCTGAGATAGAAGAATGTCATGTTATAGAGCAAAGAGATTTTTACTTGACTCTGCACCATTCTGGTTAAGTATTTTAATTTCCTTTTGTTAACAGTTGACAGTGGAATAATGGATAGTGGCTCAAATTGAGGAATCGGAGAGCCGAGTTCAAATTCCAGTCGAATCCATTACCTTCACTTACATGCTAATATCCTTGGGAAAGGTATGAATCCTCTTCTCCACCCAGCTATGGGTAAATAGCAGGACAGACCGGGTCCTATAGCCTTGGATGGCAACTGGTATACTGCAGAAAGAAATGGCAACTTACTGTGGAAAAAAATCTGCCTCATCAGTCATGTATTGAAAGATACATGATCACCTAAGCTGACTGACTATAATGTATGAAAAAGCTGTCCATTATTCACCACATCAAAATGATACTGTAGAAAGATCTTAGCACTTCTTTCTGGAGATTTGTTAATTAAATCAAAATTACCCTAAATGCTGAGATCATATGTTGTCATGACTGCTGCTTATATTTTTATCTGACATTACAATTCTAGAACAGGAAAAATTACATTTGAATTGTTCACAGGTATAAAAACAAACATTAACAGCAGTTACACCTTTTCTACTGTTTGTTATTCTTATATACAAAGCAAGAACCTTGGCATCAAAAGTGAGAAAGATTTTTTATAGCCTATGATGACAGCCTGGCCTATATTGTATACTTTCTGATCCTACTTATCTTCCATAGTTTTTTGCCTTGTTATTGTGGTATACTTTCCAGAAAGTAAAGACAGTGGAAAAAATAAGGCGAATGAAGTTCACTAATAGATTTGAAACAAATGACTGCAATGAGCCAATTAGTCCACTAGCCATATCAGTTGATGATAGGATTATTTAAAAACAACATCAAAACTAGTTGTTGCCTACTGTGTGTAATAAATAAAGTGAAGTTGCCCCGAATACCAGATCTAGTTGCATTGAGACTGATCTGCTTGAGGAAGTCAATAGTAATAAATATCCAAGAATCATAATAGACCCAAGTGTCTCAAAGATTTCTATACATTAAACAATGCATCTAAGGCATAGCAAGTAGCCATTTACTGTGCTGATTTTAGCCACTCATAGGAAACTATACAAGATAAGTGTCTTAAGAGAGAATGCTTTGCCAGAAAGTAGGATGACTGGGGTTGTTCGCTGTTTTTTTTTACTGTTAAACTTGGTTTAAATGGTGAAGATTAATATAAGATATGCTTTATTGCAAAAACATCAATTATCATAGGTCATTTTTGCCTACAACACATCACAACCATCCAGACATGTAAGCAACAATGATGAGTCTGTGTACAGTAACTTGAAAGTTTCGTAGTTTGTTGTAAAAATGGTGAAATGCTAGAGTGTAAGCTGAGAAAGTTACTGTATGGCTTAAAACAAAATGGACAAAACTAAAACTACATTCTCAATTGGTCAATATTTTATCCAAACACTTTCTGACTATTTTATCAATGTAAGATGCACTAATGATGTAATGACAATTGTTATTGTTTGGACTGAGGATATTATTACAATTATTATTTGAGGATATTATTACAAGCTGTAATTCTATTCTCATCCATATAAAGAAACTCTTGAATCTTAAATCAAAAATGAAGAACTTAGAAAGAAATAGCTTTATAAATATGATGGACTCTCCTGTTGAGTTTGATGTATGAGGTTCTGATGACCACCTACTAATTATCTGCTATGACGGGCATGACTTTTGAGACCAGCTCAAGAATTGCACAAAAGACCACAAACAGTACAGGAGAAAGTATTGCATGCAAGTGCAGCACAAACACTGTTAGCTGTTTTATTTCACTTTCATGTTTTATGCAGTTGAATGATGCTTACTGCTTGATGGTGCTTTATTCCTGCATGCCTATGACGGGCATGACTTTTGTGGCCAGCTCAAGAATAGTACAAAAGACCATAAACAGTACATATATATATATATATATATATATATATATATATACACACAGTTGTATGGATATGAGTTTGTGACTCTGGGTTTCACACTTTTGTGATTATCAGACAAACTGGTTTATTTTTTAAAATTGGATCTATTATGCTTGTTTATTTTTTATGTTTGGTGGTAGGTGGGGGAATTTTCTTCTGTGTTTGTTTGGGCTGACACTCTCACACACATAGACACACATATATACAGGTGTACGCATTTTAGTTCATACAAACACACCCATATAAACAATCCGACGTTAGGTGCAGATACACACCTATGCGTTCCAGCATACATACATATGCAATTTTAATTGTATTTTGGTGTCAAGACTGTAGCATTTATTATATGTTGCTATATGATGTTCTTTCAACATATATATATATATATATATATATATATATATATATATATATATATATATATATTGCAAGGAAAAGATATAATTTGTTTCTTATAGACATTGTGAAATATGAAAAATAAGAGATGAAAACACTTACAAGACAGACCAACCGGCTTCGTTCCCAAGCTCATCAGGGTCAACTGGGAACAGATTAATAATTTATTGCAAAGATACATTTACACCCACAAACACCCTACATACAATTAAAACATTAAAAATTGAAATGATTAATGGTATGAGGAAAGACCAAAATCAAAACAACGTGAATTTGCACAGCGAAAAGAAATTCAAGAGGATAGAATTCAGGTAGAACTCAATGTCCAGGACAAAGTAAGAATATAATAAAAAGGCTTACTTTTTATTATATATATATATATATATATATATATATATATATATATATATATATATATAAACTGAAAAGTTGCAAATTAAAAAGAAATTGAATGTTTTTTGTGAAAGTATTTATTTATATTTTTATATATATATATATATTTTTATATATATATATATATATTTTATATATATATATATATATATTTGATTTTTCAGACTTCTGAAAACAGTTATTTCTGATGAAAGATCGGGATCGATCTGAAATATCAAATATATATATATATATATATATATATATATATATATATATATATATAAAAATATAAATAAATACTTTCACAAAAAAATCATTCAATTTTTTTTAATTTGCAACTTTTCAGTTGTTTTTTCTATATATACATATTAAGAAAGTATACGTGGCTTCTCATTATGCTATATATATATATATATATATATATATATATATATATATATATATATAAACAAGGACTTGTACCCACAGAAGAAGAAAGACTTAAATTGAATTTAAGTCTATTTTCTTCTGTGGTACAAGTCTTCGTACACTTTTATCATAGGTACCCAAGTGATGTCATCTATCGACTCAATCACTCTATTCAGTTATGGCACAAGGTCAACTTTTTGAGACTAAAATGGTCTTTTCTCTTGTTGTGTTAATCCTTTAAAGTTGACCCATCTTTTATCAGATGAAGGGTGTTAAAAATCAAAATCAGATCAAAATCAGTTGAGCAAGCCTTTCTCAGACATGAGTTGGATAGACTGTTTGATTATTCTTGTTTATGTTTGCGTTTTAACTTTGAACTTTTAAAAAAAATTCTTTTGTCTCTTTTGTTATTTGGCTAATAACAAATTACGGTTGGAAAAACGTATTACATAGAGAGATACGAATTACTTGAATAGCCTCGTCTCTAGAGGGTTCAGAGTTAACGATGGAAATTTTAGTAAACACATTTTCAATTTTTCCAGTGTCACTCTGACTGAGATGGAACTGATGGTTCTTTCTCGTGGGCTTGATTTCTGCATTCCCCCTTCTAAAACCTGCAAGAAACAGATTTTTTTCTGAGTTAGAGATTATGTACTCTCAATTAAGTCAACATGTTCCTTCCTCCTTTGATAAAGGTTCTGTAATTAAAGCCATGCTACTTGAATTGTCTAATGAATATGCTTCATTCACTGCTGAGCAGGACTTTCTTGCATGGCAAAGCATTCATTTTCAGACCTAGAAGTCTAGTAATGACATTTACATAACTAAGTCTGATAAAGGTTCTGGCGTTGTCATCTTATACAGGAAAGATTATATTTATAAGATGGCTATTATTTTTGATGTAATGGAATAACCTGTCACCCCCATGAGTGACTATACTATAGGTATTAACTACCTATAAGTATCTGTAAGTCAACAGACTACAGAGCCGAAATCTTTTTCGTCTATACAGTCAAACTCTCTGCCTTCGAGAACCTGGATGAGAGAAGTAGACTGAACCCGTTTATATGGGTTCGAAAGGGAATATTTTTGGCCGAGCCTACAGGCTTGGAAGACCCATGTAAAACTCGGCATTGTGCCACATCTACTCTTGGGGGGGGGGATGCTAGTAGATATTTTCTAGCCGAAATCTTCGGGCAGAGAGGAACCTGAACGAGGCTCTGCTGAAGGGCAGAGTCTCATTTGGGGAGGTAGACTGTCCCGATTATGTTTATGTGGGTTCTATGGGGATTTTTGTCTGAGCCTATGGGCTTGGAAGACCCATGTTAAACTCGGCCTTGTGCCACATCTACCCTCATGGGGGGGCTAGTAAATATTGTCTAGCTGAAATCTTTTCAGCTATATGGTTGAACTCTCTGCCTGAAGGCAGAGAGGTTTCCAGATGAGGCTATGCCGAAGAGCAGAGTCTCATCTGGGGTGGTAGACCGACCTGACCCCGTTTTTTACGGTGTCTATGGGGAATTTTTACCTGAGCCTATGGGCTTGGATACCCCATGTTAATTTTGGTCTTGTGCCACATCCTACCCCGTGGGGCAGTTGGCAAATATTCTAGCTGAAATCTTTTCAGCTGTGCTGGTCTGACACTCTGCCTTTGGGCAGAGAGGAACCCGGACGAGGCTATGCTGAAGGGCAGAGTCTTGTTTGGGAGATAGACAGACCTGATCCTGTTTATGCAGGGTCTACAGGGATTTTTTGCCTGAGCCTACCGGCTCGGGAACCTCATATTAAATTCCGCCTTGTGCCACATGTGACTGCATGAGGCAGTTGCTAGATACCGTCTAGCTGGAATCTTTTACAGCTGTGCTGCCCGGAGGCAGAGAGGATCCCCAGACAAGGCTATGTCAAAGGGCAGAGTCTTGTCTTGGGAAACAGCTACCCAACTCCATTTTATACTGGGTTTATGGAGAATTTTTGGCTGAGCCTATGGGCTCAGATTACCTCACATTGTGCTACATCCTATCTCATGGGGAGGGTGATAAATATCGTCTAGCTGGAATCTTTTCCAGCTGTTTCTGATCAAACTCTCTGCCTCCAGGCAGAGAGGATCCCCCAATGAGACTATGTTGAAGGGCTGAGTCTTGTCTCGGGAAACAGCTACCCAATCCCATTTTATACAGAGTCTACGGGGAATTTTTGGCTGAACCTACAGGTTCGGATGCCCCACGTTAAATTTGGTCTTGTGCCACATCTGATTGCGTAGGGAGGCTGGTAAATATCATCTAGCTGGCATCTGTTGAGTATAACTCAGACTTACGTAAGAACTACTGACCTTCCAATAGTAGCACTCACTACTTGATTAACTTGTGACGACCTTGTGCATAACTGTTACCTTTATTCTTATTGTATTGGCTTTTACAGTAAACCTTTATTTATTTTATCCACCGTGTTTTTCAAGTATATATTCCTATTAGCATGGAATATAACAATTTTTAATGATTCCTCCAAGTTTAAGAGGATTGGTCCTGCTAGTACATGTAATAATACTAGTAAGGCTGAAACGAAAAGAAATGGTTGCTTTCAGTGTACAAGAACAACTTAATCTTCAAGGTTTAAGCCTGTGGGTTCTCAATTGTCCAGAATGTATGGACTACCAAAGGCGCATAAGACTAGTGTGCCACTTAGACCCATTTTATCTATGGCAGGATCTGTGCAGCATGAGTTGGCCAAATGGTAGGTTCAACTGCTGCAGCCAGTATCTGATCTTTTTTTAGCACATAATATCTCTGGTTCTTTCCGGTTTTCAAATTTCATTAGAAATTGATTCGGAAAATAAACTGATGGTGTCTTTTGACATCATCAGTCTGTATACCTTCAAGAGACCATTAATATATGTGCTGATGCTCTTTATAGTGGCAATTTGAGCCCAGCTAGCATTCCTGAAAACTTGTTTTGGAATATATGTGTCTGGAAACTAAAGTGTGAGTTTAGTTTCAATGATATTATGTATGCCCAGACAGATGGTGCTGCAATGGGTAGTCCTTTGGGTTCCATACTGGCTAATATTTTCATAGGGACTTTCATAATTCCCATAAACCCTGCATTTATATGCTGTACGTTGATGACAACTTTTCCATTTTTGATTCTGCTGGAGACGCCACTATTTTGCAGAACTCAATTTTCTCCAGTAATCCCTTCAATTTACGATGGAAGTTGAGAATAATGGTACTTTTCCCTTTCTATGTGTTCTCATAGAATGTAAGGATGGTGTTTTTGTCACCAGTATATTTTATAAACCCACTTTTACAGGCTTGTACACAATATCTATCTATATCGAACACATGGCACAGTGGATAAAGGCGTTAGTTAGATCCAGTGAGAGGACCCAAAGAGTGTGAGTTCAATATCCGGTTAAGGCAGTGGAGAACTTGGAGAGGGGAATTAACAGGAGATAACTGACAACTGGCATCCATTAAACATGGCACGTGGAACTAGAACAGTCTACCCCAGTGAGCGAAATAAAGGGTTCAGTTCGACATTCCAATCACCTGAAGAAGGCTGGAGCGTACAACGGATGAAACGTTGTAATAAATATGGCGACAAAGATGGGGACAATAGTCCGAATAATGTAAATAGCTTGTACACAAGTTGGAACTCTTTCATTCCTAAGGCTTGCAAAATTGGTCTAGTTTCCAGTTTCCTGGTTCATCGTGCTTTGATGATCTGTTCTCCTAGCTTGTTAAACAGAGAACTTGCAAGGATCCAAGAAATTTTTGAAGGTAATGGTCATCCTACTAATGTCATTAAACACGTTATTAATAGTGGTTCTAGGACCTAGCCTGTGCCCAATTTACCTGAAGTTGCCATTAGGTAGAAAGTGCCAGATGCTTGCTGACAGAATTTTGGCTTGTATTGCTTCATGCTACAACGCTGTCAAGTTGAATACTGTTTTCCATACAAGATCTGTGTTTCCATCCTTCAGCAAGGATCGGTTGTCCTATTTTCAGAATAGTTCAGTAATATATAAATTTGAATACCATTGTGATGCAGTGTATATAGGATGGACCAATTAAAGGCTGGAAACGTGTATTACAAAACGTGCCTGTCTATTTGAATTCTAGTAGTCAGAGTTGTGTTAAAAGAACCACTCAAGCAGTACACAACTCCTCCATTGGGCAGCATTTACTGGACAATCCCAACTGATTATAATGACATTTTTTTTTCCCATTTTACATAGTGCTCACTTGGTTAACCATCTTTGAGTTCTTGAGGCTGTTTATATTAAGTTTCATTAGCCGACCCAATGTAAACAAAAGGAACGCTTTATTCGTTCCTTACATTTGATTGAGGGAATATGAGTTACATTTTTCCATTTTATACACTTTTTGGAACTTCATAATTTGTCTTTAGTTGATAATTTATTTGTAATTAAAATTTATTTTAATTGTGTTCCAACTTTTCCTGTTCATTCACTATTTACTAATATATCTTTGACTGTTTTCTGCTGCTCACCTATGTGTTGGCCTAAAGGGTCTCCAAAAGGTTAAAAAAAAAATAATGATGTCCATTCTATTTAAGTATATATATATATATATATATATATATATATAGGTAACTATACTCATCTCAAAAAACCTTCGACAATCTGCTTAAGTGAAACCTTGGTAGGTTTGTCTGGCTTATTAGGTTTGACTATATATATATATATATATATATATATATATATATATATATATATATATATATATATAAAATGATATGTAAAAGAGGTTGATATCTAGGCCTGGAATTGAAAATTATAAGCTAAGTTCCATTCATTCTTTGAAAAATGGATGGAAAATAACATATGAAACTGATGCTGAGTTAGCTAATGTCAAGTCATACAGAGAGATAGTCAATTATTTAATGTTTTGGCAGCAACTCAATATGTGTTACACAGACACAAAGTTTTTACCATGCCTGGCAAGGCTTTCATTGACCACTTAAGCAGAACAAAGATTTTACCTGACATGGCAAGCCTCCCACTGACCACTTAACCAGGACAAAGATTTTACCTCACATGGCAAGCCTCCCACTGACCACTAAACCAGGACAAAACATGTCTTACATTATTTGAAGTATAAGTGAAAGTTTGAATTTTAAGAAGTGAGTTTTTCAGATTTTGCTTTGTTCTGCTGTAAGTGCCATAGAATTACAGGTTATGTTTTTTTTTGTTACTGTTAACAGATCATTTGTTAATATCTTGAAAGTGCAGAAAACACAGATGCAGTAAGGTGTTATGCAGATTATATTTGTTCCATTCGAGCAAAGCTTTAGCTGATGTTTTCACTAAACCTGCAATTAGAATTAACTGAAAATGTTTGTCAGTATTTTCATGGGTCCCTCCAATTTTAAACTTTAATTGTTTTTATATATGTGTGTGCATATAAATCAACTTCTAATGGTACTGGGGCTTAAGTCTAGCATAATTGATGTATAACAGGAAATCGGGTCAGCCCGATAAAAGACTCCGAGTTGGTTGTATATTGTGCTGAAAAGCACCAGGAGTTGTGTCCCCTTTCACAATGGGCCATTGAGAGAAGACCTACTTAGAGTAGGTGGTGCTGACTATTTGCATATGAATGATACTGGTTAGGTATTAGCAAATAGTCAACGTGGGTCCGGGACTGGGAGAGCTATATAACACCAGTTTTATAACTCCTTGTGTTTACAGCACCACATACAACCAATTTGGTTTCTTTTATTGGGCTGACCAGATTCTCTGTTACATGGTGATATTGGTGCATGACTCTCGGCTTATCACCTTTTACTTAAAACATTGAAGAGAGGTGGATGTTAAAAGTAATCCCAATCAAGTTAATTTTGTTTGGTACATCATCAAAGCTTGGTGAAGGAAGAGACTTTCTTCCCTCAATTCAAGTATCAATATGGTGATTTCCTTTCGTCTTTCAATGATAATGTGATTAAGCTTATCAGACAATATGAAAGGAACTTACTTAAAATAAATAGACAAAACTTGTCTATATTATTTAATCAAACATTCATCAATGAAAAATTACTGCCTAAATATACACAATATATATATATATATGAGGTATATTTAGGCAGCAGCCATCCATTTAAAGAAATATTTTTAAGTTTGCCTGATTCATTTCTCATTGTATTATTCCCCAAGCCTCTTTCCTCATTACGTGAGCTTACAGCTATATCACGTTGAAACACCAGTTCCCGTATGTTCACTAAAGTTAAGCAATGTCAGACCTGGTCAGTGCCTAGATATGTGACCACTTTAGAATAGCAGGTGCTGTAAACATGGTTGTGTATGTTGTGTAATGGATAATGGCTTAGAATTGTTAATGAGTTGAAAGCAGCTTTCAAAATTCTTCATTTTCTATCTATATATATATGTGTGTGTGCGTGTGTATCAAAATTCAGATATAAATAAAATATATCTGTAAAGACAAAAAGAAAACTTTTCTTTTCCAATGCATTCCATTCATGGTAGGAACTTCATCAGGGTAAGTGCAGATATTTTATTTGATAACTTGTATTTAAATACAGAAGTAATGTAGAGGAAAAATATTATGTTTTCGAATTTTAAATTTGAAGACACTCGAAAATATTCTAAAAGCTGTGTTAGGAAACATAAACTATGGTGGATGCTAAGTGATATAATTTATTGCCTAATAAAGAAAAGTACTATACATTCCTTCTGTGTCTAAATACAAGTTGCAAAATAAAATCTCCACATTTACCATGATAAATTTACTCAAGGGACAAAACACATTGGTATAGAAAATTATCCGTTTTGCACAAGAGTACTCAGGGATTCAAATTGTAACTCTTAAGTTTCACACTATGCCAATTGTCAGCCCATATACAGTATTAAATTAGAAATAATAATGTTCTATACTCATAAAAAGCCAACTCCTGACAAGAGTTCTTCTTGTGAGTCCTGATGTGTGATTAGAAATCAGAGTGGGACTTTGATAAATGTTAAAAGTTATTATATCTACACTGTTTACAATATTCAGACTATTGTCTCCATCTTTGTCGCCATATTTATTACAACATTAAACCAGAATCTGA
This sequence comes from Acanthosepion esculentum, assembly GCA_964036315.1. Lineage (NCBI taxonomy): Eukaryota > Metazoa > Mollusca > Cephalopoda > Sepiida > Sepiidae > Acanthosepion > Acanthosepion esculentum. The sequence goes on along the minus strand of OZ038498.1, from coordinate 10,995,664 downwards.
AGTCTTAAGCCCCTGCTTACATATTAGAAAATTCCTCTTAAGCACATGAGGTTGGATAAAAAAAGTAATTTTCATTTTCTTCTCTTCCCACATCCTTCTCCTCCTTTTCTGTGACACACAACGTTGTGCATTTATTTATTTTTGAAAATAATAATATAACCTTCATTAGTTTTTAAAAAAATATATAAAGCATTAAGAGGCCATTTGATAAAAATCACTGAGGATACCGTAGGATTGAAACCAACGTAGCGGATTCAACCGACCTTCTGATTTTTTAAGTATATATATATATATATATATATATATATATATATACAGAAATATAGTCTTAAAGTGTGCTATATTTATGGGGTAAAGTGCTCAATATCAGAGATAGAGCGTGTGTAAATATAAAAGTGGACATGGAAGTCAGCACTTAGAGGCGACAGTCTGTTTCAGCCTGACGATTCCACTAGCATGAAACAGACTGTCGCCTCTAAGTGCTGACTTCCATGTCCACTTTTATATTTATATATATATATATGTTTGATTAAATAATATAGACATGTTTTGTCTATTTAAGTACTTTCAAGCAACAAAAACAGACTATCATTATTGTTTCGTCCGTGTGTTGTTTGGTATATTGAAATGTAATTGTCATCTTTGATAATGGCTTATGTAAGCCGAAAGCTTAGATTGAATTTAAACATGTATCAATATCGTAATTTCCTTTCGTCTTTCAATGATAATGTTATTAAGCTTATCAGACAATATGAAAGGAACTTACTTAAAATAAATAGACAAAACTTGTCTATATTATTTAATCAAACATTCATCAATGAAAAATTGCTGCCTAAATATACACAATATATATATATATGAGGTATATTTAGGCAGCAACCATCCATTTAAAGAAATATTTTTAAGTTTGCCTGATTCATTTCTCATTGTATTATTCCCCAAGCCTCTTTCCTCATGACGTGAGCTTACAGCCATATCACGTTGAAACACCAGTTCCTGTATGTTCACTAAAGTTAAGCAATGTCAGACCTGGTCAGTGCCTAGATACGTGACCACTTTAGAATAGCAGGTGCTGTAAACATGGTTGTGCATGTTGTGTAATGGATAATGGCTTAGAATTGTTAATCGGAAAGCCGAGTTCCAATTCTCATTGGGTTTGTTACATTCACATGTGCAAATCCACTTGGGGAAAGTATGAATCCACCTCTTTGTCTCCCCCAGCAATGAGTTAAAAAAAATTATGAACCCCAGAGTCACCATTCGATAAGTATTGTGTTATTATATCTAGTTTAATAATAATTAAGCATAGTAAATGTCTATAGATATATGATAGCTCAGCTTATGGTTTTCTTCTTGAAAAGTGAAAGTAAAGCAGATTTTGCTAAATTAGAACTGAGAAGAAATATAAATAATTAAACGCTTTTTTCACAGGATGACTAAATCACTTATTTACATTATTTAAAATGTTTGGATGATTGTCCACATCTTTTTTATTGCTATCACATTTCGGCTGTTGTTTCTTCTGGCCTTCATCAGGTGTAAACCAATCCAGGTAACGTTCAAAGATTTCCAAACTGAAAACTTTATTTAATCTACAAGGAAAGATTGTGCTTGGTTCACTGCCCATGTTTAGGGATATCTCATCTCATTCTTATTTTTAGTACTGCTAGCTTGATTTTCATGGAGTCCAAGTACACACCGCCCAGCCCAGAGACTGAACTCATAATTATTATGTCATTAAACAAAGATGAGGACACTAGACCAAATGTTAATAGCGTAAATACTATCACAGAAATTCGGACATTAATCACTCATGTTTGATATTGTTAACACAACATTCTGACCAGTTCAGTTGATAACCATTATCAACTAGATTTCTTGTATTGAAAAAGGATCTTTTGCTTTTTTTTACATTGACAGAGTAAAAGAAAATATGTACAAACCTGACAAACACATGTGCTGATTCTTTCTACTCTCCGATGAAGATTGTTTATAGCAGGGGTGATCTAAATTTTATCACTCTGTAAGTGACATCATTTGCTGTACAAAAAGTTTATCCTTCCACTGGAGGTGACTCTGATCCCTAACAGTAGTGAGTTTGAATTTTATAGTTGTGTTGTCATATCCTGCTATGGCAACCGAAGACAATTTTGAGTGAAATTAACTATAAGGATATTGCAATTGAAAGGCTTTGGGAAAAAAAAAAAAAAAAAATGCAGTGGAAAGGGAAGTAATATTAATAATGCCATGTGGCAAAGGTTAATGTAAGAGCCAGATATGATAAAGTTCAGATGTTTGAGAGCCACAAGACATGAACAAAATTTATACATACGTTTTTGCTACAAAATGTTTATATAAATATTAAGAAAGACATGTATGCAATATTTATCCATGGATGCAGTTTTATAAACTGTTAATTTGTATTGGTTTCAGTAATCACAAAATATACTTATATATACCAAATGTTTGTAAAATCTTGATTGATGATTATTTTTAACTATATTGAGTGTATTTAATACGGTAATGAACGATGGGAACTTCTAAGAGCAAATAATTTAATTTAAAGAAAAACAGACCACTTTAAGGCTCCATTAGTTATAATTTATTTCACCAGAGAATTTTATTTTTCTCTGGATCTTCAGATACACCAAATGCTTTCAAAATCTTAACTGATGATTGTGATAAGTGTATTTAATATGCTAATGAACCATAGGTTCTTAAGCTTTTACATTAACTATGATGAAAAAAAATGGTGCTCAGCCAACATATTTTCACAAGCTACATATTAACGGTCAAAGAGCTGCATGTGGCTTGCGAGCTGAAGTTTGACCACCCTTGGTTTATAGCACCCACCCCCACATGTATATGTGAAAAAGGTAGAGTTAGGGAGAGTGGATGGAGGGGAATAGTCATCCCTTTAATGTCAGATTTAATGTAATCAAAAGGTAAGGTCTAGATAAGTAAGAGAGTATTGTATGAGAGCAACGAAATTGAAGGAAGCAGCAGAAATCAGCTAAATGCAGAAGTCAACAGTATATGATCTTTTTTTCTTTGTTCAACAAAGATATTTTGAAATTTTTAAAAGATTTGCAAATATATCCAAAGTGAATACTGGAACAAGTTACACATATAATCTGGGAGAAAGATTATAAATGTTACTGCTTAGAGAGATTAAAACAAAAATTGTTGCCATTTAAAAGAGTTTATTTTGTTTATTTACATTTCTAGAAAGAGATCCTCATTTTCTACGTTTTTTAAAAAGCGTTTCACCCCCAAGCAAGGCAGAAAGCCACTAGCACACAAGGGGTTACAGAGAGTTGGAGCTAGAGCAAATAGGAGTGATAGAGGAAAGGATGAAGAGAAGGATAGGGATAGATCAAGGCATCTGGAGACGTCGATTGACATTACATTTGAATAGCTGGAGATTATAGCTATCAGGAAAACAGGAAAAGGGGAGGGAGTTCTACAGGCGAGAGGTGTGAGACATGAAGCTATTGGAGTAGAAGAGATGGCTACATTTAACAGTTTCGACAGTGAAAGGGTGTGAGCGAGATGCCAGCCTAGTAGAACGCTTAAATTCATGAAGTTTGGGAATCAGAGAAAGCAGCTCATCGAGGCAGTTACCATGAAAGTATTTGTAAAAAAAGACAGAGGGAGGCGACTGCAGATGAGATGCCAGATCAGAGCCAATTACGTTGCATATCCGGCTCTGGATCTTATCAAGAATCTCGAGACAAACAGAAGGGGCACTAGACTATACTGGATATACTTGTGTATATACAATCTTAATGACCAAATCAGCAGAAGATGGCAGCGGCAGTTGGGCTGAGATAACCAAGGTGGACTATGACAGCCCGATGCGAACAGATTTGCCAGATATCTGATGTCCCAATCCCCTTTGAGCCACAAGGGAGGCACTTCTGGACAAGTATATAGGCTTCTCCATCATGCAGAATTGTTCACCATAATCAAATTCACATGACTTGCTAACCACTGCTGCATAGGGACACACCTTTCAATACATTAGAAATAAAATACTTTTTTTTTTTTTTTGCTTTTAATTTCTAAAATTACTGTTATTTTTTCCTCACAACCATTAACTTAAGAAATTACTTTTCAGACCAACATGTTAAAACCATGAAAGCCATCAATGAGATTATATATGGATGGATGTGAATTGAAATCAAATATGGATTAGAATCCAACAGAAAGATAGGGTTATGAACAAATAGGAAACATTTATAAATTTAACAAGTTTCACTTTTAAGCTTCATCAAAAATGAAATATGGAAGAGAAAAGAAAATTCTGGTATTTTTTATTTTTGTGTACGTTTGGTTAAGTAGAGCTCATGTTTATTTGTCTTTTCTGGTAGCATTCATGTATACAATGCTTGTGTATTCGTGTATGATAATTCTCATTGGTCTATATGGGATTTGGTTGATAATGCATGCATATGCATGTTTGTGCATCTAGTGGGCATTTTTATTTCTGTGGTAGTGTCTGTATGTTGATTGGAGGTGGAGGTAGTGTTTTGCATGGGGGTAAAGAATTTATGTTACACCAGTTGTAGTTGTGTTTAGTTTCATCTTTAAGTATGGATTATAAAATTTGATGATATAAACATTTACAAGTCTCATTTTTTTCTGATTGTTTGGTATGTAGCAACACATCTTGACGAAATCTACAAAAAAAAAGTAAGTGTGTGTGGGGAATATGTTGTATCTTTCCATGCCGATTTCACAGAACCAAATTCCCTAACCCATTTCTGGGTTCTGTCCTGGGTAAGATGTTAAACTACATCCAGCAGCAAGGCCTCTGATCAGGAGGTTTTGAGGAGCGTGGAACCACCTCTTAATTGCTGGTGTTCCCAGGTTCACCCTGACCCAGGGTGGTAGCACCTGTTAGGGTCCCAGCTATAGCCAAATAGTTAATTATTACCAGCAATACAATTTTGAAGGAAATATATTACCAGAAACAGATTTTTGACGAAACAAAATATTTTTGTCGGCATTAAATAACCCATGGAGATTGATATGCCATTAAAGAAAATAAACCAAAGAATACATATTCTATTCATACAAATTTATCCTAAAAATGTTGTCAGCATTAAATAACCCAGTCAGGTTGATATGTCATTAAACAAAACAAACCATTTCTGGGCTGTTCAAAACTGTTACATATCAGATATTTATAACAAAAAAAAAAAAAAAAAAAAAAAAAAAAATCAAGAAAATCTTTCACTTTTGATTTTCTTTTGTTAGTTTTTTTTACCCCATCAATATTTTAGGTTGAGCTTTGTCTAAGACAGATATCATAAGTGCTGCACTTAGTGAGGTGCAGTTCACTAACAATAGCTTGCAAGACTAATTTACTAATCATCACTGTAATAGGCACAATCTATTAAGAGTGGCTTGCCCTTAGTCTTGTAGTGCCCAACAGTAGTAACATTGTGAAAATTTTAATTTGATTTATTTTAACTTTTTGCTTATTATTTAAGCAATTTGTATTTCATAAATTGAAAACCATTTTAGATTAGTTCATTAAGAATAAAATAAATGACAAATAAGAATTTAGAGGCTTTTAAGCATCTATCCTCATAATTCTTTTCAAAGACAAAAAGAAAAGAGCATTTCAAATTTGAGAACATTTCATTTTTAGTATTTGGCATTATTAGAAAAAAAAAAAAAGTGTTACTTTCTATCTTGTACATATCTTCCACATGTTTAGGAATTTGTATTTTTCCTAAAATACATTCCAAAAACATATAAAAAATTTGCACATAATTTGGTTGAAATTAGCCTAGGCATATGAGTGCAAAACAATTTAAAAAAATTTTTTTTTATTTACATTCAAGACCATTGTTATCACAAGATTTCAGTCATTGTGCCCCCCTGACCAAAACATTAACAGAGGACAATAGTCTGAATGTAAATAATAACTCTTCATCCCAATTATATAGATGAATACATTAACTTCAGCAATGTTTAATTTCTATTTGTAGAAATATGTAGATATAAATGTGGCACATCTTATACGTAGAAATACGTCTTATGTGTGCATTTAATAAAAATGTTTAAATCTTTAAGACAATTGATAATTGAAGCTGAATGACGAGATTTAAAGCAAAGAATTTAAGAAACTTGTATTCTTGTGTAGCACAGATTAAATAATAAAAACTCAAAAGCTATAAAAGAAAAAAAAAAAGCACATTTTGCAAATCAAATTTCAGATTTTTTTGTTAAATGCGATCATGAAGAGTACATTAACAGACAAAATTTGAAGAAATTATATAGATTTTAATCAGATTCATTTCAACAAAATATCTTTACAATTCTATATTAAAAAAACCCTAAAAAAAAAACAAAAAACAACCTTTTGGTCAGACAGCCAAGACACATACGTGGATATTCTTGATGTCAACTATTAAAAAGGAATGAATATTTATTTATATTAGTATGTTTATTTTTAAACAGCATTTTTGGGGCTACACTGTAATATTTAATTTTATTTTGTTTTGTTTTACCTAAACTGTTATGCTAAATGAGAAGTGATAGCATTTTTAAATACTATGCACGAATGTGAATGTATAAGCAAACAGAATAAGTTGCATTTAAGCTTGCATTCAAATGACACTGAAAATTGTAAGAGGAATGTGATTTAAAAAAAAAAAAAAAAAAAATTACTTCCATCAGTTAATTACAGGCCATCTGAATTAATTTAGATGGTGAAATTATTTTGTGCCAAGTATGAGAGAAACAAAATGGCAACTAGTTATTTTTTTTTTCTGAGTGTGGGAATGTTACAGAAAGGTCACAAAATTTTTTTCTTTTCCTTTTTACACTCCCACAAAAGCCCAAATACACGTGTCACAAAATAAGATGGATAAAGATTATGCATAATGAAGATACTAAATATTTTAAAAACCTAAATACTGAGTATTTACAAAATCTTTATTTATAGTTTTCAAGATTCATCTTCAATGTTGATCCCCTAAATATACCAGTAGCTGAACATGATAAAAATTCAAAGCATGATCATTATTTACGAAATTTCAAATTTATTATAATTCAAATTAGGAAAACATTGCCGGAAAATTTCATCTATAACCAAAATTTAATTATAGTTAACATAGTAAAGGATATATCCCAGGGTGAAAGGTAAACAAAGAACCACCTTGAAAACATATATAGTTTGCTACTGAACATATATAAAAAGCATTAACTATTTTATAGCTAAAACCTGATGGGGTAGGAGGTGGGGAGAAAGTAAAATTTTGGTATACGATTCTCTAAACTGAACCCCCCCCCCAAAAAAAATGAGTACTGATTTCTCAGTGAGAAATATAGAAGTAGGTTTAAGTATTTTATTTTGCTAAAACTTTGCAATTTATTTATATATATATATATATATATATATATATATATATATATTTTTTTGGTAATCTATTTATCAAGACTTCAAAGATTAAATTTCCACAGTAAAAATCTAAGGTTGTAGTCAACTCGAGCCCAAGTTGATACACTTGGCATAAGATGTATGCAAGGTATGTGAAAAATTTTCATTTTAATTAAATAATGCAAGATATTGTAATAGAATAAAAAGTATTTAAATGGTTATGAAAATCCTGCTATATTAGAGAAAGCTTTATTCTTTAAAAGGACAACATCTACATTCCTCCTACATACACATGTCAATAGTGTCAAGGCTAACACTGTAGTAAAGTATGGATAAATCTATTTGGGTGAGGAAGGGAAGCATTTAATGATAAAGTAGGCAGCTCAGTTAAATTTTTGAGAGAGGATAAAAGATTGGAAAGAACAAGAATCAATTTGGATGTTAATAACATCCAAATATAAATTTCATTAGATTTAATTGAACTTGGATGTATACATTCTTTTCAGTATTTAGTCACATTGTTTATATATATATATATATATATATATATATATATATATATGAGAGTGAATCAGTAACAAGAGTTGATAAGTGCTGAGGAATAATGCTAAGAAAATGTGAAAAATGCCATCCCCGCCAGAAACACTGTTGTAATTTTCCCCAGACAAGTGGGGGGGAAAAAAAAAAAAGAAAGAAAAGTTTTATCCAGTGAACTTGCCTTTAAAATTATTTTAAAAAAAAAAAAAAAAAAAAAAAAAAAAAAAAAGAGAGTTTCAATGTTTGGACAAGTACAATGTGTTTTCTAATGGAGTCTTTAGCCAATAAAAATTAAACATTTCTCCAGAGTAAAGAAAAAAATAAACACCTTCCAATCATGATAATTTTCCATCTTTATGACATGCCAATTACCAGAAGAATGTAAAAATAACAAGCAATTTCAGTTTTTGTCATGCTTCCACAAAGTGGAACAAAAATACAAAGGAAAATAAGCTTTGCTGCAATATTCAAGTCACAACAGTCCTGCAAGGAAGTGATATTCATCCTATTTTAAAATGTTCCAGCTGACCCACAGCTCATGAGAGTGGAAGGAAGGGAGACTTCTTGTAATTCTTCAAGAAGTGTTAGCACCGGTATCAACTCTTGAATCCCAACGGAATGGGGCAGAGATAATAATAGAGCCAAAACTTTGAAGCAACAAAAATTTAATCAGAACTGAAATGTGGAAAAGTTTAGGCCAACTTTTCAGTGCTATTTTCTCTAATAAAAAGTAACTGTATTAAATGGAAAAGCAGAAAATAAAATTGGAGTAGCAGAGCCAACATAAAGCAAGAAAAATGATTTAAGGTCTCTTTTAAGAGTAATAGAAAGAATTTCAAACAATAGGATTCTGGGTAAGTAATTCAGCAGACTGCTACAGGTGGTTAGAGGAATGGATTTAATTAGAGTACTGAAGACAGTCAAATGCTCACAATTCAGATTTCAGAGCAGTCACTATCACATTTGTTACAGGTGCATAAAAATGTTAATTGTATACTCTTTACTAGCCTTCCTTAAAGTTGGCCAGTATTTCCACTCTTATAGTAACATAAAATAAGCTTTTTTTAGACCAAGAAATTTCATGACCTGTTAAAAGCTACTGCTGAGCAGTGGGTAAATGACAAAATTCAGTAATGAATGCTGTATAAAAAAAAGATTCCAAACAATTTTCAAAATCAATGTACACATTTGATAAGGATTCAAGGTGATGGTGGGTTAGAAAAGGAGGAATCTTCAGAATAGACAGAGATTTCTACCCACTTGCGAAAAAGTAAAAGAATTGAGATATATATATATATATATATATATATATATATATATATGAAAAAAAAAAAAAGAAAGAAAAAAAGCTTGAATTTAGTTTTTCAAGAAAATCTGAAATTTTTTTTGTTTTTAAAGAATTTTCATTAACGTTTTAATTGAATCCCAATAAAAAATAATCAATTTTTTGGATTCATACCTGATCTTATACCTCTACCTCGTCCACGCCCAGCCATAGCAGCAAAACAAAGAGGTGCTGCATTATTATGACCCCCAAAGGCAGCACCCAGACTACTTCCCTGTGGCCCACGGCTAGACTTCCTTAGCTTATCATCGGCAGTAACAGATGATAAAGTAGGGAAGTTCTCAAGGGAAGGGGCCACTTCAGATATTTGATCTTTTTGCAATCGGGACCAAACCCCAGCAGGAAATGGCGGTTTAAGATTAGTGTTTTGGGGAATTGCATTTAAGGTCGCAGCAGCAAGGGAGGTAGACTGCTGTAGCCTTGGCTGTGGGGTTTCAGATGGTTTAGGGTTTACAGAGGTTAGGATATCTTGTGGGGGCCTTTGCCAACATGAAGCCATTGTAGTTGGTACTGATGATTGTTTGATCGTTTGCTCTGGACGAGCACTTCCTCGACCCAGACTAGGAAAATTGGTCTCGCTTCTAAAGTAAGACTCTTTTCTAGCGTGCTCTCCCCAAGAAGAAGGAAGCGCTAAGCACTTGGATTCTGGCATTCGCAGAGCTTCCAACTCTGGTTCTGATTTGTTGTCATCATCGTCATCATCAGAGGAGTCTGAACTTATCACAGTCTGTGTAGGAGGCGCAGACGATCTCTGAATATTCTGTCGAAATTTATTGGACTTTTTAGAATTGAAGTGGGTTGGGTTTATTGTAACCCCTTTGATTCTTTGATCTTTCACTGGAAGATGATGAGCTGTGAGGTTAAAATCATAGACGTTTGTCAACGAGTCGGACATGGCATAGGCGAATCTACGGATGATAGCAAGCGAACAATGTATTATACCTTTTTCTTCGTGCCAGGTACAACGGGTATGTGGTTCATAATCAAAAGCAGTGGTGGTAAGCATGTCTAAAATTTGGTATTTTGCTACTGGGTGGCGAGCGAATTTGAACAGGTCCATCACCAATTTTTCCAGGGCGTATAACTTTATAGGGTCCCTGTCAATGCCGCTTTGCTGATGAATCCAGTTCAAACAGAACTCCATCTCCTTGAAGTCTTTTGACAGACAGAAGAATTCTGCTCCTTCAGCAAAAGAAATCAGTTTAAGCCATAGTTCATGGTAGTTCGACTGGGCGAGTTCAAAATTTTCAACTGGAATTTTATGCGTTGAATTGCTGTGTAGTTGCGCTTCGTATCGATAACCAACAGGAATCTCGCCAGCATTTATGAATTGTTGGAACTCTTTAGTAATACCATCGTTCATGCTGTATTCGATAACAGCTACTTCCAGTGGGAGGTATTCATCGTTTAATGTCTTACACATAGTCTGGAAGTTGATAAAACAAAATTTTGTGTTTAGTAGCTCGCTTTCGGGTTGAAAAGCCCATTTACTGGTGATCTGCTGTTCTTGTTCTTGATATCTTTTGATTAATTCTTCAACTGGTTCTAAACGTTCAGATATCAACATACCAGTGCAGTCTAGACGAGTGTCCTTTTTTGTCGAACTGTTAACGTTCTTTTTGTTCTTAGCTTTTCGTGCCTGTTCTTCATAAGGTGCTTTCTCAAAATTAGACAGTTTTTTCCATTTAGGCCCAGCAATTGGTACGACATCAGTAAGGCCATTGGGAAAATTATATCCCGTTCTTTTCAATTCGTCCATCAAATGAATCATGTAATAATAAAAAGCATTTTGTTGAGCTTTTTTGTTTGGCGGCATCTTTCTTTTTTGTTTTATCCAAATATAGTCTTTAAAATTTTATAGAATACTGTAAAAATAAAAGAATCTGTTTCTCAGAAATTACACCCACCAGCAACGATAAACATTGAAAACAGGAAGCACTACTGAGTTATCTGCGCTTTAGTACATCCGGGTTTTCCAAGTCCTCTTTTTTTTTTTCTCTCTCTTTTCTTTCTTTCTTTTTAAAGAGAAGGAATTAAATTTTAATACTAGAATCGCACATTTTAGTCATAACCAACAAAAAAAAAAAAAAAAATAAAATAGACTACTGAGTTTTGCATTAGAAAAATCGAATTAAAATATTTATTGTGTAGTGGTTAGCATGGTTCTGAATATTTTTTTTTTATCCAACTTCAGAGACTTTAAAATTCTTGATTTTTTTTCTTCTCTTGAAATGTAGCAATTATTTTTTCTTTGTCAAATTCAAAACTTAATCCAAAACGCAACAACACCTGTATTTTTTTTATGTTTCTTTACAAACACATATGGCGATGAACAACAATAGAAAGATTCAAAAACTTAACTAACAGCTATCCCCCTCACCACTTATAAGTTTTTTCTGACCTTTTTTTTTTATATACAGAAAGGTTCACCCTGTACAAGGCCAGGGGACACTCGAGGTAGAGGGTTACGTTAAGTGTAGTTTATATGGATAGGAGGGGAGGATAATGGCTAACTCTAGACTTGAATGGGTTAAGATTGTAAGGATTGGGGAAACAACTTCTTGGGAGTCTGTTCTGTGACTAAAACTTTTTTTATGAAAAGTACAACTGCATCAAGTCAATTGAAAAGTTAAATTAGTGTAGCATTTTTGACAAGACAGACTACTTTATTCTTGAACATTAACTTTTTTTTTAGAATACTCTAAACCATTAATTTCTTCTTCAACATATTTTCTAATATTAATAAGAAAAAAATTATTAAACATATTTTTAACATCTTCTTTGCTGAAAGCTACTTTGTTTCAAATAGCCATAAATTAATTTGGCAGAAGAACTGATCTACATCTGCCTAAGTAACAAATAGTGAGACATGCCAATTATGTTGAAAAACTGATGGGAATATATTCAATTGGCATTTTAATTGTAAAAAGGATTTTCTTTTTCATTTTATGCTTTTTGATCAGATATTGGGAAAGAAATTCATTGAGTGTGCAAGGTTTTTATTGAAACTCAACCCAACCATCTCTTATCACTGCTAAGACATGTTGTAGTTTTATAACAGAGAAAATTATTGCTTCTTATTTGTCTTTTCCAGAGCGATAAAAATTTGCATAACTAGAACTTTTCTTCTCTTGTAAGCCAAATGAACATGTTAATCCTGTTTCTTTTTCAATATTCAGAATCAGTAACTGTCAGAAAATTTTTCCTGGCTTCCAAAGATTCTTGTTCAAATTGTCAATAATAGAAATAGTTATAAAATTTGTTGTCATTTTGTTACTTTCCATTAAAAAGAATTATACAAATCTGAACATATTCAGGTATTTTCATAAAAAAATCAGTCAATCCAAAGTTAAAAATGGGTTGGCTGTTTTAATTTAAAATATTAAACTATTTAATTAAACTAATTATTTTATTTTAATGGGTTTATGTGCCATACTATTTTCAGCATTTAAAGTGAAGTTGAAAGTTGCTTTGTATATAATAGGATTGATAAGATTCAAGTTTTTCACAGCTTATAGATATTATTTTATCTTATATATTAAAAAATAGACTATTTCAAGCAACTTTCATTTGTATATACACATTTATTTATTCATTTGTTAAAACATGAATTAGATAAAATAAAGGTTAATTCAGCAATGATTAAAATATTTCAATTCCATGCTTTATTATAAAATTACTGCATCATGACATTATCTCATATGTAAAAGTTTTAAAACCATACAAAATTTTACTGGTACAATTCTATTACCACCACAAGACAATCAGAAAAGAGAGCCTTTAAATACACTAAAAAATCCCCATCATTTTTTTTGTAAAGATTGATTAATAATAACTCTTTCTAAATTATCATTTCTTAAGGGAAACAAGAAAAGTATTTTTCAAAATTTTCAATGAAACGTTTTATTAATGTCATAGGTGCATTTTTAAAATTTCTAAAACAGCAACTAATACAAAATGCTCACACTTGTCATGCAGTTTTTGCTTAGCATCCCAATGTTTTATTTTTAATTGCTTTATTTACTGTTCATATTCAATTTTATATTTCTACACAACAACTATAAGGGCTTTCTTTTCTTCAATAGAATATTGCTCATAAAAACCATCTGCCATCTCTGCTTCAGTTACTTACCCACTGCTGCAAGGTTGCCTCTCTGTGCCTTTTTTATAAATACTTTCATGGTAATTGTTCGTATGAGTTCTTCACTATGGTACTTAAACTGTATGAATTTAAGCTCAATACTAGACTGGCGGCAAGATCTCCCCAATTTACAGTTGAGCTAGATAGATGTAGCTGTTCTATGCTAACAGTTTTTTATCTCGCTAGCGGAACTCCCTCCCAGCACCAGGCTTTCCAGCCAACTTTAATCTGCAAAAAATTTAAATGCAATGTCAAATTGCTATCTACTGTCCTTCTGGTTACTCTTTCCTCTTTCTTGTCATTACTAATGTTTCTGTTCCTAATTCCTCCACACCCTGTAACCTCTTGCATCTTAGTGGCTGTACTGCCTTGCTTGGGGTGAGATTGATTAAAAAAAAAAAAAAAAAAATTATCAACTCCTTATCCATAAGGTTTTAAATACATGAAGAATCAAAATCAATACTTTCATATTTTTTAGAATAATGTCATGTTTATCATATATCAATTATTCTAGTACATTTTGTAGACTAGAAGTTGCATAAATGCCAAATACACAGGATTTTAGATATTCTTAATATGTCATGCAGATGGTTTTTAATATTTATATAGAAGCAGCAAAAAAGACAACTGCAAACTAATATGTCCCCCCCCAACATCTGAATAACGGTGGCTACACATGACATAATGTCTATAAGGTGCAGAAGCTGTTGCTCTTCTAGAGATGTCTATAACAGAGTTGGTTTATTGTAGTCTGAAACTTGACCTATACATGCTGAACAGAATTTAAGTCTGATCAAGTAAAAATGATAATAGGATGAAATTGCTTGATGTAAATCCTGCATACGCAAATATTAGGTACGCTGATGGATGAGGGTCCACAAGTATCTCTTCAAGACCTGGCACCTTGTCCATCCACTGAATTAGATGGGAGAGTGATTATCCCAAATATCCAACATGCTCCTGAGGACCCAGGCAGTCCCGACATACTTCAACAGTGACTCAGTATGATAATTCCAGGTTAATCTCTAATGATGTTATATCAGCCTCTAATCAATTTCAGGCTAGTCCCAAAGGTGGTAATGTTCTACTGAAAGGCACCAAAAAAAGTGTGAAGATTTTGTTATGTGAGTCAAACATTGTTCTCCTTCCTGCAGGAGGGTTGAATATTATGAAATGAATTCTTCTTTTGTTGAATAAATTGTTATGAATTTAAAAGTAATTAAAAAACAGCAGGAAGACGAGATGACAATAACCTTAAGAAAGGCTTTATTCATCAAAAGAAACTGAGGTGAATGACACTATCGACGTCTCTCCACATCATCCCCTTCTCCAAAATACAACAGAATTTATAAAAGAAAATGAATGTTCATTTGCATACAATAAATTTGCATATAAAACATCAAAAAAAAGTTTATTTCATAACAGTGAGTATAGGGACAAATGGAATACCTGCAAGTCAACAGAGAATTCCTGGAACCAGTTTCATGTCACCCATGCATGATGGAACAAAGTGCAGACAGTTTCATTCTTATGGACAGTAGCAATTTTTATATGCTGTCAATATCTGTCCAGAATTTACATCTTCCTAGTATACTTTTGCTATTGTTGTTCAAGACAAACCCTAAAACTATTATCATTCCAAATATTGAGTGTCCCGTTTTTTTGTTTCCAATCTTTCATTCAAAGTGTTAAATTCTGTCAACATCCCATGGTTGACACAGCTACACTACTTCTTTACCTGTCATGTTTGTCACATATGCATCATTTATTTCTATATGTGGAGGAGGAAAAACTCTTCAGTATATTGCTATCTCTAATTTTTATCACTTATCACTCAAACAAATCGTGTTGCATTTACCAATCAATATAATATTTGTTTTCCAAATACTTTTGTTGAATTGAATTTGCCTCAACCTCATGATTTAGTAAATTTTTTTAAGGAAATTTATTTCCCTTCTAAAAATATTTATTTACAAAGAGAAATATTGCAGTACATTCAAATAAGAGAAAAAAAAAAAAAAAAAAATTATTATATACAAAAGTTTTATATTCATTTTTTAATAATAGGTGTAAGCTTTATGCCAGTGATTAAAACACCAAAATAAATGCTATGCTTACACTATTTACATTGTTCGGACTGTTGTCCTCATCTTCATTGTCATACTCATGACGTTTTGGCTGTTGTTGCTCTGGCTCCAAGGACACATTGGCCAGAGGATAAAAGTGTTGGTGAAAGTAATCCGGTGACTTGACCCAAAGAGTTGTAAATTCAATACCTGGTCACAGCATTGGTGAGGAAAAACTTAGAGAGTTGAGTTTCTAAAGGGAAATAACTGAAACTGAGATATCCAGAAAAGGCAAGGCATGTGGAATTAGAACAATCTACCCCCGTGGACTAAATAAAGGATTTGGTTCGAAATTCCAACATATATCACCTGAAGAAGGCCGAGGTATACAACGGCAGAAACGTCATAAACATGACAATAAAATCAGAACAATGTAAATAGTGTAAATAGATAGAATACCTCCTCCCAGCAATATAGACAAATCAGTAAATAATAAATGTGTGTATATATCATATTAGACATTCATTTGTGAAAGCACAGAATAAATAAAATTGTTTTAGTCTGACACAAATCCACAAAGGTGGCGGAGAAAGCTCATGAGAAGTAACTTGACACACAAAGTAGCATGATATCACATGACCATGATATCCTATATATATCATTTGATTATGATATCCTATGAACATATCTTATATATAATATATCATATGACCATATCTTATATATATCATTTGACTATGATATCATATGACCATGATATCCTATATATATCATATGACCATGATATCCTATATATATCATGACTATGATATCCTATGACCATGATATCTTATATATATATGACCATATCTTATATATATCATTTGACTATGATATATGACCATATCCTATATATATCATATGACAATGATATCACATGACCATGATATCCTATATATAATATATCATTTGACTATGATATCATATGACCATGATATCCTATATATAATATATCATATGACCATGATATCCTATATATAATATATCATTTGGCTATGATATCATATGACCATATATGACTATCTATAATAAAAAAACATTTTTCTGATGTAGAATGTTAATATCAATGTAGCATGTGATTCATGCTACATTGATATCAGATGGTCTGAATCAAATTTAATATCAATGAAGAACTTTTTTTCTAGGAGAGGTTAGTCTGTGATGATCCTAGAATAGACTTTGCACTCAATGCCGCACTAGACAATCAAAGAAGCACAGTGCACCAGTGAGTTATCCTGGAAGATGTCTTCTTGGTTACTGAGTGCAGATCCACCTGGCATGTCAACACATAGACCTCGGATGTACATGCATGGAAAAAAAAATGTATGACAAGAAAATATATAAACACTGGCCAAAGAGGCAGCAGAACAGAATCTGTTGTATTCTTGTAAAATAAAGAATCCATATTTGTAGAAAATCCCAAGGTCATAAACCAACATACCAACATTAAATTGAGAGAGTTCGGAGTCAAATAGACAATAATATGAGAGGTTTTGTCTTGTGTTTTCGTGACTCAGATGAAGACAATTATATTACATTAATATTAAATAAAAATAAAATTCCAAGATAGTTTAGTTCTCCTTTCAAGTTTTAAAGATACTCATGAAATACTTTATAGAAATTTATGGTTTCCATATTGGTTTTGAAGGTTTTAGTTTCCTTGCAGAATTTGGAGTGTTACATCTAAACTTTGTATTTGATGTCTTTTGGTCTTCTTTTGAGATGTTGTTACAAGGAGACCACAATAATACTGCTCTCTTTTTTTTGTTCTCCCAAGGAGCTGGGAAATCAGGTTCTTTTATTTTGGGACCAAACAAACTCTCATCAACAAATGAAGGAACCATTTTAACAGGAGCATACTTCTTTGTAAAAGGGGATTTTTGTAGCAATTTTTTTTCTATGTTTGGGATAGGCGCCCACAACAGTGGGGGCTTTATCTTCTCCTTTGATTCAAACGGTTTCCACCGGGGATCAAATTTGTCATCTTTGCTTAAGGCATTGTGTGATGTGAACAATAATTCATCGACCTCTGATCTAGGGGAGACTGTTTTGTAGCCATGCCGAGGTGTTCTGGCACTTCCAGGTTGAGAATTGCGAACTGTTGCAAAAGACATAATCATTGGCTCATTTCTTGGGATAAAAACTAAAAAAAGAGAGAAAAAAATTATTGTGGCATAAAAGAAAATTTAATATACAAAGCATTGCTTTTAATAGCACAAGAAATATTTTCTATAAAATTTCAATATAATATGATGATATTTCATTTAAAAAAATTATTTCTTAATTTAAATTTATAAGATTCTTAAAAGTATAAAATATTAACCATGAAATATTTTAAGTATGCAGAAAGATAATCATTTTGGTTAAGATCATAATTTCAAACTACAGCCAAATTACAATCTTATATTTTATAACAAGTCCTGAGCACAATTTGATCATTTTTATAAAATTTGTATTTCAATTGTTTAGAAATAAGTTTAATCTATCAATTTTTTTCTTTAATAACCCTGAATTTACTTCAGGATAGACAAGGTTTTTTGTAAAAACATTTTTCTTCTATGGTCAGAAATATTCACAAAAAGACTGAAAAATGCATTTTCACATCCATCCATCAACACAATGTTTTTAAGTTTTAATCCCAAATTTTGTTTTGTGACTTTCTTGGATTCACAGTTGTGGAATACACAGTTATTCTGGAAAAAGCATTAAGAGGTTTGGGATGATTTGATGCTTATAGAGACACCAAATGAATCTCTGATATTACTAGATGACCAAATATTTAAAAAGATTTAGATCAGAAAAAATGTCTTCTTTTCTTATATAATAATCATAGCAGTATATATCATGCTTTAGGGGATGCTAATTTAAAAAAACGGTGGAATAATGGATAGCGGCCTGGATTGCGGAATCGGAGAGCCGAGTTCGAATTCCAGTCAAATCCATTACAACATTCACTTATGTGCTAATACCCTTGGGAAAAGTATAAATCCTCTTCTTCTCCTGCCACCAGCTATGGGTAAATAGCAGGACAGACCGGGTTCTATAGCCTTGGATGGCAACTGGTCTACAGAAAGAAATGGCAATCTACTGTGGGGGAAAAAAATCTGCCCCGTCCGTCATGTATTGAAAGATACATGATCGCCTAAGCATGTATCATGCATGGCACATAACTGATTGAATTTCAAAAATCTTTTTTTGTATATTTTTAAAACTGTCCTTACTCTGACACAATCATTAGCTATGATCTTTTATAATCTGAAAATTATGAAATACCAAATTTTGTCCAGAGATGTTATACCCTTTCTCTTGTTTGGTATTTTTCTTTTTAAGTGCTGGATTTTCTCCTTTATTCTATAAGAAGTTGAGGATCTGTACGTGTTTAATATCCTCTTTGTAGTCCCTATTAATTTGCTTAAAATATAAAGTCACATGTGTGTGCCTATAGTAGTGGAATAGTTTAGCAAGCTCATTTTGTGTAGTAAGTCGAACCCTCATGGGGTGTTATTTCCCTACAGTTCTGTGCCAGACTCAGCGTAGTACATAAATCTTTACTTTACTTTTTTAAAACTAAAAATCTGTTACACTACACAAGATTTTAAAAATTTAGTGACAGGTTTTAAACATTTAATTTTGTTTGTTGATGAAAAAAAATTTAACGAATCAAAGTTTCGGTATATGTGCCCTTTCTTTATCCTTCTCTAACAGATGTCTGTTGATCCGAATTAACTTCAACGAATTTCGAATTGAAGAGACACCTGAAGAAGTCTACAGAGCTGATATCGCTCGACTCGAAACTTTTAACAGAAAACAAAACAAAAAACAAACAAACAAAAAACGCTGTGGTGATAACTACAAAGAAAGATGTTTGTTAACATAACTTATCATTCCCAAAAATTAAAACAGAAATTATTAAAGCTATGAAAAAATTGTCATCTTTAAAAAGAAAAACGCATATTTGAGAAATCAAAATGTAAAGTAGGTTTCTTTTTATTTTTTTACAGAACAACTTAAAAACAAACTTGCATTCAGCTCTGCGGGCAATTAGTTTATCTTCTTTTTATTTATAAGCAAAATTCACAATAATTAATTTTTTTACTATTCACTAGGCTTTCCCAGATTTATGGTCTTGTGCACAAAAGACCATAAATCTGGGAAATTTACTAAGGATCGAACTCACTACTCAATAGTACATGTCAATCGGGCATCCTTATTAAATTTTTGTTACATGTGATGTGAAATATGCTTTTTTTCAATACTTCACTAAAAATGATAAAAAAAAAAGTTTTGCTGTTCATCTTTAAAACAAAAAAAAAAGAAAAGAAAAACAATAAGTTAAGAAAAACAAATATGAAATTAAGAATCTAGGATGAAGTTTTTTAAACGTTTTCTTTTTTATTTGTTTCCTTTTTCTATTATTTTTAAAATTTAAAAAGAAAAAAACTAAATTTATTTACCTACTTTTTTATCGACTTAGAAAGTTTTTTTTTATCGCAGTTTTTCGCTTTTCTTTCTTTGTAGTTTTTTTTTATCAACAGATAAAAGTAAAACTTTCCGAATCAAATAAAACACTAATTATTATTATTATTATTATCCTCTTTTTTCTATTCCATCACGAACTTGGTTTCTACAGCAACAATAATCAGCATGTGATGGTGATATTGCAAGTGCGCTGCCGGAAATTACCGGAAATACCCGAAAAGGAAAGTCTTACTTTTAAACTTGACCAAGGCGAAACCTAAACTTGACCTATGTACAAATTTTTATTTTTTCAAATAAAGTTTTTCCATTTAACTTTCTCTTATCGATTAAAATCCAAATGTGTTATTAATAACAGATAACACTTGAAAATGTTAAAAGCAATGAATTAATGAACAACACAATTGTGTGAGGGGAAAGGGAGGAAAAAAAAATCACAGAGCAACAACAAGTTACGTGAAAGGAAGGGGGAAGCATATTTTAATGTGTAATAAAGATTTATTTTTTAATTTTTATCTAAAACTTAATTTTTAGGCACATACTTTAAAAAATATATAATTTAAAATGTTTTCTTTAACTTTTTATGTCATTACATTATTTTTAATGACCTAAATTTAATGTTATTTGTATGTGTTTTTCAGTTTTTATCATTATGCATTATTATTATTACTAAAAGCTGGTACAGAATTCAAATTAAAGTTCAAAGTGCACGTTAATAAAAGTTTCCAATCGAATAGACGAGGTAACAAAACACCTGTGTCACCGTCTTCCTCAGCGGAAAGGCGGGGGACTAGAAAAAAAGTGCATAGACAACCACCACAACAAGCAGCACATTTAAAATAAATGGCACAAAATAAGGTGGGTATCTGATTTACAGAGAGTTAATAACATATTTATCGGGTTTTTATTGGAAAGGAACTATCAGAAAAGAAGTTGATATTTCAAACAAAATTCCAGTCTGAAATTTGTTTGATGTAATTATTCACTGTTTTTTTTTTAGTGTTTACAACTCTCTTGAGTTGGCGCCTTTATTTTTCGGCAAGGTGTCACTGCTTATGGCCTTATTTTGAAATATTTAATTTTATATACTAAAAAATTCGTTTGGAAAAAATAATTTCTCTTCTCTTTAAGGTTCTGTTATAGCTTCGGAAAAGAAAGGCAAATTTATTTTTTCCCGCGATTGTACGGAATAATCCGAATCAAACGGAAGAACTGGAAAGCAACGTGCTTCATTTAACATTTATAAACATGGCCGGTTTCTTCTGTCCAGTTTTCATTTCTTTTTCTTCTTCTTCTTTCCTATATTTCTTATAGAATTATTAAAAAAAAACAAAAACAAACCTTATAGTCGATTACAGCAAGCATAACTTCGTTTTAATAATTCCTATTTAATTTTCCAGTTCCATGTCTAGACTGTATTGGTCACTGACACTTGACTTATGGATTCAAATTTTATATTTTATTGACTTTTTTTTAAGTGATAGTCGCAGTAGGATATTTGATAATATGTCTATTGACAAAATTAAAATATCGTTCTTCTTCCCCATTATGAAAGAAAACTATACAAACTTAAAAGTGTAAAAAGTCGTATTTCAATTTCGTCATGTTTATTTTTATTGGGTTTTGTTTTGATAAATGTCGATTAAATTAAAAACAACCAATCGCACTTCTCTCTAGTCTTTTAGTAATTTATCAGCTTTTATCATTTGCAATCATAAAAAAATAGCGATCGTATTCTTTTCGAATTCGTGCCAAAATAATGGCACAAAAAGTGTTTATCTTTAAAATAAAAAAAACATCATGGCTCTCTTTATTTTCACAAAAAAATGTAATATCGAATAAATAAAAAAAAAATAGAAGGTAGTGACGGATTTACTTATGAGACTTGTCAAAGAATAAATATTGACTTTTTACTATTCGAAGGCTTAAAAATCCTTTTCACTTTGTATGTTAATTAATTGCATACGTTTTTCAACGAACAAAATGCTGTTGAACATTTTAAAACTTAATTTGTTCACAATATTGGACAAAAAGTGTAGGTAGATTGACGAATTAGGACTTTGTGCAATAATCCGGATCATTAAATAGCGGGATACATGTTTACTTCTACACCGTCCATGATTTGTTTACATGAATTGAAGTTTTGTTTTTGGATATATTGTGAAATTATAATGTTCAATAAAAAAGCTTTATTGTTGAAAAGGGGCTTTTTAAAACGAAACACTTACAAACAAATTGAAATTGGTTTATAATACTAACAAAATTTTCTAATGTCTTAAAATTTAATTTAGTTTGAGTATAAAAATTCTAATTTAAAAAATAATAACAAAAAATATTTTTGTTATTGAAAAAAAATATTGTAAATATTAAGTAATATTAAATATAAAATTTTAAATAAAATTGTATTTTATTTTAAATCTAAACTGATGTTAGTATTATTCTCACACTACACAACAAATTTTATTTTTTTTAAATTTTAATCGTTACCAATTTATTTTATTTTTTTTTTTTAGATGACAACAATTAATTTCTAACATTAATTTTAAAGATTAATTTATTGGATTTGGTAAAAAATTAATGTTTAATTTTTACTTTAAAGCTCAATGAAAATAACGTTTATCAACGCACGGTAGCCTGTGGTGTCAAACGTAAATAAATAGAAAATGTATAATTACACCACCGACTTAAAAAGCGCGCGAAAAAATAAAAATTACAGAAATACAGAAGACTAGTGCAATAATCAAAACATTGTTATATATTTTTAAAAATAAATTATCTTTAACATTATTTAACCAATAGTTTAATTATATAATTTTATGTTGTATATAATTTTATGAAACTTAAGAGTGAATAATTTTATACTACATTAGTTTTTTTTTTTTTAATTAAATGATACTTTTGAGTTTCATACATTGCTTTAATTTTTTTATTATTTTCTTAGCTGTTTCATGTCATAAAATATCTAATTGCATCCACTGTGCATTTTAAAAAAAAATGATTCTGAATTTAAGAGTTATTGAATTAGTATATTGCTCTTCTGATAGGGAAAAGTAGTCAAAGGTGGTAATGCAGTATTATTTCCTTTTTGAACATTCATACCAAAAATAATGTAACTCTTGTTAAAATGAAAAAAAAAAACAGTTTACACTTGAAAATGGCATTATTTAATAAAAAAAAATCTTATGATGAACAGGATGAATTTTAAAATCGCACTAAAAAATTATAATTAATTTAAAAAAAATAAATATTAAGTGTAGATTTTTTGTTCAATCTGCAAGAAAATATTGTTTTATTAAATTCTGCAAGCATCAACTGTCAGAAAATTCTATTTATTTTTTGAGTTATTGAATTATTTTTGGTAAGATTCAGGACATTTTCTGTATGTTTATACTTGGTATTGCATAAATGTTTTACTTACATGACATTTTCAGGGATTTTTCTTTATATACTAAAAAATTTTCATGAACTCCCTCCAAATTAAGACGTACACATGAGATAGCAAAACCAGGGGGTAGGGGTGAAACAAATGCCCCAAAAATATTTCCACAAATAGCTTATTCAGTATACAATTCATTAATGAATAAGTATTGAAAATTACGTTTGCATCAAAGAATTCCCTAATTTTTGGCAAATATTTTAAAACAGTGAGTGCTAATATTTTTGCTTTCATTTCAGGAAAAAAAGCATACTCACAAAACGAAACTAGCCTCTCAGCCTAATATACTACTAGGTTCCGTCTTGAGTATATTTCTATTTCAAATTTTTTGAACGTTCAGTTGATTTTTCTCTTTTAAACATCAGTTTTCTTCTAAATATGTGACTGGACACTGGATATGAATTTTCTTCATCTCGGTCAGTTAATTATGTATCATACGTGATACATGCTTAGGCAATCATGTATCTTTCAATACATGACTAACAAGGCAGATTTTTTTTGTTGCCATTTCTTACTGTGGTAGACCAGATGCCATCCAAGGCTATAGAACTCGTTCTGTCCTGCTATTTACCCATAGCTTGGGGGAGAAGAAAAGGATTCATACCTTTTTCCAAGGGTATTAGCACGTAAGTGAATATCAATTCAGTTATGTACCATGTGTGATACACACTTAGGCAATCCTGTATCTTTCAATACATGACTAATGAGGCAGATTTTTTTCACGCAGTAGGTTGCCATTTCTTTCTGTGGTAGACCAGATGCCATCCAAGGCTATAGAACTGTTATGATGTTGGTTTGGGGTTAGTAGAGACAAACGCCAAATAACACGTAACAATAAAAAGGGTTTTAATAGGTTGGTAAAAAGGTACAGAAATCGCCTGAGTAGTCAATAACTAGCTCAGCCAAGAACTTCTCTGTCTCCCTCTCTCTCTCTCATGTCAACTGACATGCCACTATTTAAAGTCTTTGTTCACAGACGCAGACAAGTTCATCTTCAAGAGGGATGGTAGGTTTCCGACACAACACCTCCCCCTTGAGATTAATTCCGGAGGAATTAATATCTTTTTCTTTTGGGATCTGGACTTAAACGTTCCACTCTAGTTCTTTTTCTTTTGCTTGTCCTTCTGTGGACAACTGTTTCAGGCAATGGTGGAGTTGGTATATCAAATAAATCATATAATACCTCCATTGGTTCTTCATTTTCTTTATTTATTTCTTCAATGATTCTTTTCCTTAATTGGTTCAAATGTCTTTTGTGCGTCCATTTTTTACTTCTTATTATGTACAACATTTTACCAATTCTTTGAGTTACAACTCCATCTTGCCAAAATTCCTTCCCATTTTTGTAATTTAAAAAAAAAACTTTATCTCCCGGCCTGAGATATTTCATATTTTCCTGATGCGTTTTGTTCTGGTAACTCTTTTTTCTTTCCGGCAGCAGCCTATTGAATACAGATCTAATTTTTCTAGCAAACATCAGTTCGGCTGGAGGCATCCCTGATATTGCGTTTGGATTTGGTGTTATTCTGTATATACTTAAAAACTGCTGTATATTACCATCATCTGTATTAGTACCATTTGTTTTTTTAAGGGCTCTCTTGAACGTATCAACAAGCCGTTCAGCCTGTCCATTTGACCTAGGATGGTACGGTGAAGTCATGATGTGGTCAATTCCCAGAGTCTTACAAAACGTCTTAAATTCACTTCCTGTGAATTGAGTTCCATTGTCGGTGACAATTTTTTCTGGTACACCAAAATGTGCAAACAGTTCTGTAAGAAAATCTTTTGTTACAGAAGCAGTTGGTCTTTTGCACTTAAAAATTTCAGGCCACTTGGAATAGCTATCCACAACTATCAAGTAGAAATTACTATTCATGGGTCCAGCATAATCTATGTGGAGTCTGGTCCATGGAACATCTGTTTTTGGCCATGGTGTGTATTTTACTGGCGGTGCTTTTGCTGCCATTTGACACCCTCTACAAGTTTTAACTACCTGTTCAATGTCTTTGTCCGTATTTGGCCAATAAATGTAACTCCTCATCAGGGCTTTCATACGTCCAATACCAGGATGCCCCTGATGAAATTCCTTCAAAATCCGTTTTTGTAGCACAACCGGTATCACGACTCTTCCAGCATATAACAGCACTTCATCACATATTGAATATGCTGGTGAAGAAGTTTTATACTTTTCTGAAGTTACAACTTCTTTCATTTTTCTAATAAAAATGTCGTTTTCTGCTTTTAATTTTATTTCATCTAATGTCACCGGTAATTCTTTTACTGTGTTATACATTACTTCAACCACTTCATTTTCTGCTTGTAACGACGCTATCACCGTATCTTCTAGCGGTTCCGAAGACGTTGGAATCAGTCTAGATAAACCATCAGCATGGCTTAATTTTTTAGATGATAAAAATTCCATTTTGAAATTGTAATTCAACAAAATGGTTCCCCATCGTTGCAAACGGTTTGCCGTATGAGTATGTATACCCTTCTTCGAACCATAGATTGAAAGCAGCGGACGATGGTCGTTCTACAATATAAACCTTCTTCCATGTATGTACTTATGGAATTTTTTACAAGCATAGATGATAGCTAAGCTTTCTTTCTCAATTTGAGAGTACTTCTTTTCTGCGGGTAATAATGTCCTTGATGCGTGTGCCACTGGCTTCGTATTGCCGTCTTTGAATTTATGCAGAATTACCGCACCTATTCCGTACTTGCTTGCGTCTGATGCCACTATAATTTCCTGTTTAGGGTCATAATGTGTTAGTGATAATTCCGACGTCAAAATATTCTTTATTTTGTCAAACGCCTTCTGACACACTTCTGACCATTCCCACTTTGCTCCCTTTTTAAGCATTTTATTTAATGGAGCCATAAGGCTGCACATATTAGGAATATATATCCCATAATAGTTAGCAAGTCCCAAGAACGCTTGTAGCGTTATTATATTTTTGGGAGTTGGCATGCTTTTGATCGCTTCTGCCCTCGCCGGATCTGGTCTTCTTCTATCAGAGTCTATTATCTGCCCCAAAAACTTAATTTCACTCATAAAAACTTCACATTTTTCAGCTCCAAGTTTAAATCCATATTCTTCAATTTTTTCAAAAACCTGATTAATATGTTCCAAATGTTCATTTCGATCTTTACTTTTTATCAAAATATCATCAAGATATGCAATGGCGAAGTCCAACCCTGCCAGCACAGTGTCCATAATTTGCTGAAAAATACTAGGGGATATTTTTAAACCAAAAGGCAGACGGTTTAATTTGTATAAACCCTTGTGTGTATTGATAGTCAACAATTTAGAACATTCTTCATCCACTTTCACTTGGAGATAGGCATCTGATAAATCCAATTTAGAGAATATTTTTCCTCCATTTAAACTTGCAAAAATGTCTTCTGGTGAAGGCAAAGGATATATGTGGTCTTTTAAGCAATCATTTAGACCCGTAGAGAAATCAGCACACATCCGAATTTTGTTATTCTTTTTCTTAACATATACAACAGGGCAGGCCCACTCTGAAAATTCAATGCGTGAAATAACTCCTAAATTTTCAAGCCGTTCCAATTCTTTGTTAATCTGTTCCAAAACACCAAATGGCACATTTCTTTTTCGCTTGAAAATAGGTTTTACATTTTCCTTCACTTCAAATTTTGCCTCCGTCTTTTTGCAACATCCAAGACCTGAAAATACTTGTGGAAATTTTATTTTCAGATCTTTCACCAAATTTTCTATAACCCGATTTTTACACGGAGAAGAAACATTAATTCTATTGCAAAAAGAATTTATAGGGAGTTCCCATAAATTAAAAAGTATAATCCAATCTGTTTCAAATAAATTTGAAGCATTTTGTAGTACATACACTTTAGACTTTAGTGTCTTACCAGCAAATGAAATATTACAAGAAAATTCACCTTGAAAATGCAATTTTCTTCCAGAAATCCCGCAAGCCACTTTTTCAGTCTTTTTAAGCAAAGGTCTGCCTATTTTAATCCATGTTGCTGTATTAATAATGGAAATATCACTTCCAGTATCTAGCTGTAGTTTAACATTTTTTCCATTAATTTTTACCTGTACGAATTTTCTTTTCTGCCCCTCCTCAATCTCTTGACGTGACAACACAATATTCACATTATCTTTTTTCGACTTAAATTTTTTTCTTTTGCCTTTACAATGAGTACTTATATGGCCTTTATTGCCACACGAATAGCAATTTTTGTCGCGAAAAAAACATTCACTTTTAAAATGACCACCACCGCATCCAAAGCACGTTAGTTTTTTAACGTTTTTATTAACTATTCCCGTTTTTGGTCGAATAGCATGGACACGGGATATGTCTTTTTCTTCAATTTGCGTATTGTCATGTTTTAAGTTTTCAATTCTTTGACACTCTGCCGTAACCTTCTGCAAAGTGATCTCGGAATTTTGTTTGAGTTTTGCCAATATTCGGGACCTTATGTCCTTATCTTTGCTAGAAGTCAAGCCTTGAACAAATATCAAACATTTAAATCGATCAATTGAAAGATCATGTAACATAAAACGTTCACACATTCTGTTAACATTTCCAGCATATGTAACAACATCCTCATCGTCACGCTTTACCATATTCAAACACGAGAAACGAGTATGAAACAAACTAACTCGCTCGCCAAAAATACTAGATAAAGTATTAACAGTTTCTTCGAAAGAAATGACACCAGTTTTTCTTGGAAGGACAAAATTCGTATACTTATTATTTTCATCTGTACCCAACTTTTGTAAAAGTAAACTCACTTTTTGTTCGTCAGTCCAACCTTCACATTTTTTTTCAAATATTGTTTCAAATCTTCTGAAATACGCAGGAAATGTTATGCCCTCCTCTGGGTTAAATTTGAACTCGGTAATAGAATTAGCAATACCTTCGGCTGTGAATGACGAATTTACTGGATTCTTAAGTAAAATTGCTTCATATAAAGCCTTTGTGTCATTTCGCTGCTGAACTTGTAAACCCAATAGTTGTTCCCGAAACAATTTTTGTTGCTCTTGTTGCTGAATTTGACTTTGCACTAGAGTTTTCGTTAATGCAATCAAATCTTCCATTATGCATAATAGATTACACAAAACACTTTTCGAAAACAGTCAAAAAGGGAAAAAACACGTATATATCCACAATAAGCACAAGTCTTACTTCTTTTTGGCACGTTGAAATCCCATTTCTTCGTGAAGAACAAAGTTCGATGTATTTTTTTTTTTTTTTTTTTTTTTTTTTTTTCAGAGCAAGAAAAAAAAAATTTATATAGTCCACCTAGAGTTGAAAAATTCTCCACTCAGCGTGATGAACGAATCTCTCGTCGCCACTGTTATGATGTTGGTTTGGGGTTTGTAGAGACAAACACCAAATAACACGTAACAATAAAAGGGGTTTTAATAGGTTGGTAAAAAGGTACAGAAATCGACTGAGTAGTCAATAACTAGCTCAGCCAAGAACTTCTCTGTCTCCCTCTCTCTCTCATGTCAACTGACATGCCACTATTTAAAGTCTTTGTTCACAGACGCAGATCATCTTCAAGAGGGATGGTAGGTTTGTGACACAACAAGAACCCAGTCTGTCCTGCTATTTACCCATAGCTGGGGAGAGAAGAAGAGCATTCATACCTTTCCCAAGGGTATTAGCATGTAGGTGAATGTAATCGATTCAACTGGAATTCGAACTCGGCTCTCCGATTCTGCAATCTGAGCTGCTCCACTGTTTTGAAATATACCTAGTTTGTTGATTTTGTTAAATTTACTGGATAATTTAAATTGCTTTTAGGTATGTTCCAAAATGCTTTGTTTATATTTTGCTAATATTAATATTTTGTTTTTCCTTTCTCAGGAAACAGTTATTCTTGTGTTGGACGTTAGTCCATCCATGTGCGATGCCGCACCTGGCCAGGATTCTCCATTGCAAGCAGCTCTGGATGCTATTACATTGATTGTACAGCGCAAGGTTTGTACATTTAAAACATGCCAATGCTTCTATTCTTGACATTTCTATATCAACTCCTTTCTATTTCTAACCCTAAAAGTTATTTTGTGGATCGCTGCATATTATCTGTGTACTGCTAATAACTTTCAAAGTGTAAACTGTTTGTCAAATTTAAGTTTGAAGACCTTTTGTCTTATTTAATTAACTTTTGATATTTATTTATTTATTTATTGGGGCCAATTTTACTCTTATTAAAGATGGGATAATTACAGTGTTTCATAAACATAGGTACCGCCACTAATTTAGTATACGGAAGGTTTAAAATGAATTTAAAAAAATAAAAAAGCTTTCTTGAAGCTTTCATTTTAGCTTTAATTGAAACCTAAAGGACGTAAAATTTACTATTTCCAGTAAGCAAAATATCTCGTGGTGTATTTTAAACAGAAAATATATTGATCAGTATCTATTTGTTTTTTTTTATCAGAATCATTTATTTTTTTACAGTAAAATTGATAAAATCGGCCATTTTGACACATTTGTAAACAAAAGTTAATTCTCAGTTTTAAAAATCTTTCAAAAATATAATATATATTTCTGAAATGTTATTGGAGTTAAATTAATAAATTTAAGGTTAATTAATCTGGTTTGAAACAAATATTACTTATAGCATATACAAGGATTTGTTAACCTAAGGCTCTTGTTTTTCTAAACTGTTAAATGATTTATCAACAGCCTAATGCCTTGAAAAGTTAAGTATGGTGATGCAGATAATAAATTTTATATCAGTGTTTTTTGTTTTTTTTTTCTGTAAGGAGGGACGATCTTTAAAACATGACCTTTTAATGATAATGTCATGTACGGACTCGCATACTTAGAAAAGTTAGGACATTAAAACACAAAAAAAAATAGAAATTAAAAAAAAAATATGCAGGGTCATCTGATTGTAATAAGCTTTGCAATATATGATTAGTAAATGTAATTTTACTTAATAACACTATTTCCTAAGTGTTACCCCATTGAAATTGAATTTAAAAAAATTTTAAAACTTTATAAATTATTCAATTTGAAATTGTAAAAAAAAATGAGAACAAATCTTGTAAAAATTCATTTTACATTGAAAACTTTTTTTTCTTCAGGCGATACTTTTTTTTTATATATATATATATATATATATATATATATATATATATATATATATATATATACACATTATATTCATAAAAGCAATTAAAAGCTTCTCTAATTAAATAATGTCTTAGTTTTATTGTTTTTTATTTTTCGATTCAGAACAGATTTTTGGTAAGACATGTTCCGATTTTGCAAAAAAATTTTGGTGATTTAAATTCTTCAAAGTATTTTTAACTGCTTTTAACTAATATATTCACAAAAAATTTAATCAAAATCCGACAATTTTTGCAAGCATTTCCAAATTAATGTGTTGGTTACCACAAAAACATGGAGAAAATTTGCTATATTAAGTCAGTACAACTAACGCAAGAAAAACAAGTTTTTTAATCAAAATTTTGAATGTTCTAAAAAGGAGTAAAAATTTATTTAAGTAATCAAAAAAATACTTTGATCCTTCCTCTTAATAATAACAAAGATTTTGACAATAAAAAAAAACTTTTCATTATGTTTGGAACCTGATTTCACCATCGTATGCTGATTTTTTTAGTGTTTTCATAAGCAGGAACTTTTTTCTTTTTTCAAAAAATATCAAATCAATGTATAAGCATCCCTTTTGCAGATGCCTGCACAGGTACATTTGGTGTGATTAACACCCACATAACCCACCTGTGGTTTATACTGCAATTCTGGTCAGTATGCCTTTGTTGCAGTTTCTGGGAGGGAGCATATCATATCGATCAAAATGACTTGTGATTTCATGCTAACACAGCTCGACAGGCTCGGAACAGTCTATCCAATTTCACTCACAAGGCTTGGGAGAACCCGTGGTATAGGTTTCGGTAGTTTCCAAAGGTGATACACACTGGAATCTCCACACCAGGCTGATAACATCAGCAATACACTTTACTGATAAAACAATTATAGTGCAATTTGAATCCAGGTCTCATGATCAGAAAGCAAACACCCTAACCACTCAACCCCTCAACAGATAGTGTAACAGTTATTAGCATGGAAAATGGAATTAGTGAGCTAAGTTCAAATTTCTTTCAAGTCTAGTGTGTTCATTTTTTAAAAATATACCCTTGTCAAAAACATTAATTCATCACTTCTTCCCCAGGCTATGGATTAGACTTGTGTGGCATTCAGTTCTAGAAGGAGTAATCTGAATTCAAAATTGAGGAGAAGGCATTGGGAAACCACTCCACTGTCTTTCCAAAGAAGTCATAGCAATTCACAGATAATAAAGAAAAGGAAG
The DNA here is from genome assembly GCA_964036315.1 of Acanthosepion esculentum. Classification (NCBI taxonomy): domain Eukaryota; kingdom Metazoa; phylum Mollusca; class Cephalopoda; order Sepiida; family Sepiidae; genus Acanthosepion; species Acanthosepion esculentum. Next base: position 10,963,891 of record OZ038498.1, on the reverse strand, counting down.
ATGTGGAAAGCCATGATCATTAATGTCTTGAAGGGACATGGCATTTAAAAAGAAAAATTAGTTTGATTTATTTTATTTTATTTTTTTAAGTATTCTAAAAAAACTCTCCTGTATATTGCTATCTCTAAGTTTTATTACTTATCAATCAAACAAATCATGTTGCATTTACCTATCTATATAATATTTGTTTTCCAAAAACCTTTGTTGAATTGAATTTGCTTCAACCTCATGATTTGGTAAATTTTTTTAAGGGAATTTATTTCCCTTCTAAAAATATTTATTTACAAAGAGAAATATTGCAGTACATTCAAATAAGAGAAAAAAAATTTTAAAAAATTATTTCACATACAAAACTTTTATATTCATTTTTTTAATAATAGGTGTAAGCTTTATGCCAGTGATTAAAACACCAAAATAAATGCTATGCTTACACTATTTACATTGTTCGGACTGATTGACAAATCTTAACTGATATATCAACTACCCTAAACAATTTGCCTCTTTTGTTCCTTTGATATAACACCACATGTGAATGCATCATATATATATATATATATATATATAAGAACTTACATTTTAATGTTTATATCTTTAGATATTTGCTGAATCCAAAGATGAAATTGCATTGGTGTTGTTTGGTACAGTGGAAACAGACAACCCCTTAGCAGCTGCAGATGAGGATGGCGAGTCTTACAGGAATGTGTCAGTGGCACAGCCTCTTAATGTGGCCAGTTTTGATTTCCTGGAATATGTCACAAAATACACTCACTCTAAGACAACATCAGCAGATTGTATCTTTTTAAAAAATTTAAACAAATTCTTGCAGATATTTCTCAAACTGTTGTCTTGATTTTAGTTTTTTCTTAAACATTTCAGCCAATATATTTTTTGCCTTCTTCAGGTTGATTATTAGATTTGGTCCGTAAAAGTTGTTTGCTATTTTTTCTTGTCATCAGCAGGAAGACCAAAGAATGTATTGTCTAAAACATTGAACAACAAACATTATAATAATAACCCAAAGAACAATAGAGGGCAATAAAAATAATTTATCACAGAATTTCAGAAAACTTGATTCAGCTTAATTTGTTCTTTTAAGTTGACATTTTGTATTGCTTATTTAAAATTACAATTTTTGAGAAATTCCATCAATAAATGTATAACGTAATGGAAAAAAAAACTTATTTTTAACCACAAATATTTTATTTTCCAACATAATCCTCTTCATTATTTACACTATTTACATGGGGACTATTGTCCTCATTTTTCAAAAAGCTGTAGTGAGGGGGTAAAAAAAAAAAAAGAAATCATGCATGGCTGATCATGTATGGAGGGAAAAAATTAGTCATCAATTCCTGTGGAATAAAGTGAAATTACTTGACAAGAAAGAACACTGGAGAATTAGAAATCTGAAAGAATCAGTGCATATGCTAGGCTAAGGATCACCTAAGTAGGCCTAGTGTAGAGACAAATACAATATCGGAGCCGCTACTAAAGGAAGAAAAAACGACAGCAAGTTTTTTACACAAGCTATAACAAAAGAGAAAAGTTTTAGTGAGTTCAGTGAAGCATGACAAGTACCAGCGGCACCGCAAAAACAGGTGGATTAGGTTTAAGACTTCAAGTTTTCTACAGAGAATTGTTCTGCCTTGTATTAATTTAATTTGTGAATTTGGTGTCATAGAAATTGTGAGTCCAAATCCCTGGGTTGGACAGTCTGTACTTGGATTCTGTGGAAACAAGGCAAGCAATAACTGAGAAGTACTAAAAATAAGAACGAGATGAGATATCCCTAGACATGGACAGTGGAACGAGAACTTGTTGATTAAATAAAGGGTTTAGTTCAGAATTCTCAGTAGGTTACCCGCATCGATATACATCTTTTGAAAACCAGAGGACATAACAGCCAGAATGTTATGAGAACAACAACAATGATGAAGACAATAGTCCACATGGAAATAGTGTAAGTAATAATACCCCTTCTTTTTCAGTTGCATTAGCGGTGAATTTTAATTGCATAAATCAAGTCTTATACAGTGAAAATTTCAGATCCAAATCAATTTAATAACTGTGTTTGATTATTTACCGGGTGCGATGGATAAATTGTCTTCTGAAATTATGTAAAAATGAAAATAACGCTGACATCTCATTTTAACAGATATATTTAACAGAATTACACAAAAATATGTTGAAATACTAAAGAGTAAATTTATTCAATAAAATCGCCATTGGCTTCAACACCAAGCCCCCAGACAACTTTGGATTCTCTTGCAACTCTTTTAGGCAGCTTCCTTATTTAAGTTGGTGAATGCTGCCATAATTGTTGCCTTTAGTTCATCTTTGGTGTTACAAGGAGTTTTGTTGGTCTCTTGCTCAACTGTGCCCCACACATGATCAAGGGAGTTGCAGCCTGGGGAGTTAGGTGGCCAGATGTAAAGGGTCATATGGCTGAAGAAATTGTCTGACAGTCATGACTGAGTTCTCCTGTTTGTATGGCATGGTGCAGAGTCCTGTTGCTAGACATAGGGTCTTCTTGCAGCCACTCTCTTGACCCAGGGCAGCACTACATCCTCAAGGCACTAGATGTAGGCCTCCGTGTTGAGTCTGAGACCCTGTGGAAAGATGAATGGAGACATAATGTTGCCATCACTAGTGAACCCTCTAAACATCTTCATAATCACTATTAGACTCATTCAACTCTTTTTGAATTCCCTGCACTGTCCTCAGATTGACACCCAAACACTCTGAAATGTTCGTATTCGAGCTTCCAGTGTGAATGTCAAGCAGTACAGCATGAAGTTTCCAAATTTCTGGTAGAGTGAATTGCGTCATGGTGCTCTTTTTCTCAGAGACGGTGCCCAACTGACCTAACTATATTTTATAGTTGACAAAATAAAAAAACAAATATCACAGATGGTGTGAAATTAAAAGTATAAAATGGCCACAATTTACCCATTTGTTGTGGCCTGTTTGGGGCCAGAAAGAAAGACACGGAAAGAAGAAGGTAGGTTGAACGAGTGCATTGAAATAACAGAACATATATACAAAATCGTCGTCGTTGGCAGCATCCGTCCGTCTTGGGAGACGATGGAGTAGCGCTGTAGGTGCTAGGCCCAGTGCGCCATGAGCCTGGGTGGGATGTATGGAGAACTAGGGCTGCCCGGACGTCTAGTTCCCCCTCTCGGCCTTGCTAGTAGAGTCCAATGGAGAGGATAAACCAATACAGTTTGGTACCAGCGCGGCTGCAGGAGTTGCCGGAAGGTAGCACAGTGCTTGAGGGCTCCACTCCGGATTTGTGTAGGGTTTACTCCTTAGCCTTTTCTTCTCCTGAAGATTTCCACAAGGCAGTGGAGCTATTTAACCCATAGCTGGGGTTTGGTTCAAGGGCACCAGGGCGTGTTCGCACACCGGTGGTCCTGCATGCCGCATGTTAAGGGGGCCAAACTCCTCTCCCGTCCCTTGTAGTTTATCCCGAGTCCGCAAGGTGCTCGGTTGCCATGTGTCGCCACGAAGAGGCACTACACAGGGCTTGCTGATGGAGAGGCTATATACTGGCAGGGGAAAACTTCGTCCAGGTTCCTCTCTGCCATAGCAAGGAGTTTGACAGAAGTTGCACACAGTCAGAGACTGCGTCCCGACTGCCTGCTTAGGAAGTCTCGCAGGTTAGTATTTATGAAGAAGGAAGAGTTCATTCTAATGTAGATAGGTCACCATAACAACCATTGCACTCTGCTTATTGATACATTTTTGTAATGTTTCGTTCTATTCAGTATTCTTCACATTTGTTTATTGTAGGATCTTTAGCCCTGCTTTTTACTCAGTACTTTAGCCGATATATTCTTTCTCCCAGTATTTGTTGCATCCACTGGTCTTTAGAAGTTACATTTTTTGCTTCCTCTTTCCCTGAACAAACTAAGAAAATCAGGTTCCCCAGTGAAATCTCAGATGAGATTAGAAAATATTGCTGTTGACTTTACCAAAGAACAAAGTATCAAAGCTTTGTACTCAGAAAGAAGGAAGTTAAAGTACCTAAAAACCTCCTACCAGCTCAAAACTTCATATCAATATTTCTCTTGACAACCCTCAGTCACAAAATACAACATAACTTCTTTTTTGATGTGAGTAGGTACCAAAACACAAGAAAGTGGCAGGACCTGAAATATTAACATTTGAGGTAAGATCAACTATGGCCAATTTGAACAGTAACTGTTAACTATTCTCTCAAGGATTTCACTCTTATTCCTTAGCTAACAAATATTGTTGAATTACCTTGACCCACCTGCTAATTAAAACTGATGCCTACCTTTTTGATAAGAACTTCTAACAGTTTGTTCAGAGGGGAGAAGATTTATTTGCCTCTGGAATCTATGTTAGATAATTTGACAGATGAGACACTTCTGGTAGATATTCTCACACAATTGATTTTCACTTTCAGAAAAGCTTGTTTTTTGAGTTTAGTCACAATCGACTGTGGTTCATTTTCTTTTTTTTGTTTGTATTGACACTACAAGGAAAATTTACTCTTTTTTTACAAGGATACATCACTTAAAAAGCTTAATTGCTTTGGATTTTACCATTTCTTGCTTTGTCCAAAATGGACAAGAAGGATGTCAGTAAGGTACTCAAGTCCTTATTTAAGACCCCCAGAAAAAAGGGGCACTGACCATAGAAGGAAAAATCTGACTATGACACCCCAACAAGGACCAAAAAGAACCTCCAGTCAAGGCCACTTCTTCCACTTGGAAAAACACTTCCCTGTATCATTGATGTAAAAGAATTCATTAGACAGGCAAAACAATTAATCACATCTGGTTAAACAAGACAGACTGATTATTAATGTTTCTGAACTGGAAGCGGCGGCGAAAAACATCGCAATGGTTTTTGTAATAGATAAAAACTGAACAAGATGGTGAAGACGAGTAAAGAATCCATCATTAAAACATTAGCTGAACCAGGTATTAGCATCCAACAATTAGTACGTGGGAGAGATTTCCCAATGTGGTAAAAATTGCTATAGCGAAGAAAACGGCGACTTACCTAGTCAAACCAAGCAACAGCACGTCGCGTGTATCCTACAACAGAAAATGTGGCAAAAAAGAAAATTACTTACAACAAAATAGGGCATGTATTCCGCATGACCTGCTGAAGGCGGAATATTTAAATTAAAAAAAAATAAGTCCGTTGCAGGAGTCGCTATAAAAGTATTTTGATATGCAAAAAATTGAACATCCTCTCCCAGCTGTCGACGAATAGAAAAAAATGCTTGGCCGATAAAAGCAGTTGGTGTTCTCGAATCGGGGCGACATGTCGGGTATTTTAGCTACTACATTTGTTGGAGAGTGAGTTATTTTTCTGACTGGTTGTGTGCATTGTGATTTGGGGGATAGGACCTGCGAATCGAGTTTTCGGCATTTCTTTCTGCCCCCCGATGTTCGAGGTTGAACTTAGTGATTTATTTTCTGCGTTGTGGAAATAATCTGCGACAAATATTTCCTTTGCAATCCCAGATCATCTACAATTGCTGGCCTCACCTGAAGATCGCATAGCACTGATAGAAAGGGAGTTACAAATCAAGGAAAGGCGGAGTACCAAAGATTGCTTCGTATTTGTGCGACAGTGCACGCAGAGTCCAGCTTCATATCTGGTCAACAAGTTGAAGGATCTTTGCTCCAACATAGAGAGATCTGTGAAATCATACTCTGGTAAAATGGTGTGACAGTTCTGCATTATGGTGAACCACAGGTTTTTTAATACCATACCCAACTGGATAGACATCAATATGCAAAAACTGCCAGTAATTTTATCTGAAAGGAAACCAGTGTGCTGGCATTGGGCAGAGGCAGGACACACCTCTCTGCAGTGTGCCTAGGTGAAATGACTACAGAGGGAGCAGTGGGAGCCCAGCAATGGACTTCTGTACCCCTTCTATGGATGCGATCAAAAGAACAACAAAGGACCAAGCAAGGAGGTTGGATCTTATCATCTTTATCACCTAAAGAGGGGCTTATGTGAAGAGATGGACGGAAAATGGCAAACAGTTTTTTTTAAAAAAAAAAAAAAAAGCGAAAAAAACAACTACCATCTCCATTAGATGAAGAAAAGTAATCCAGAAATTAATTTGCTGACACTGGCAAGACAGTTGGAATTTATGCAGGTCCCTCAAAGGGAAAAGAAAAAAAAAAAAACAGATTAATTTAAAAAAAAAAATGGCTAGATTGAAAAAGGCAAAGACAGGCGAGTAGAAAGATCTGCCTCCTTTGGCATAATGTCTTCCCCGAAAAGTACATATGACTTTATTATCACCACCATGGTATCACTCGAAAAAAATCTGTCTCTCAGTGCCAGATTTATCTATAGGCTTAGCAACTTAGGGTCTCAAAATGTAGAGATCCTCCAGCCAAGTTGTAATATATTTTTAGCACTCTCATAGGCTGTTCTTACACGTGCTGTCATAAATTAATTTGCTGACACTGGCAAGACAGTTGGAATTTATGCAGGTCCCTCAAAGGGAAAAGAAAAAAAAAAAAACAGATTAATTTAAAAAAAAAAATGGCTAGATTGAAAAAGGCAAAGACAGGCGAGTAGAAAGATCTGCCTCCTCTGGCATAATGTCTTCCCCGAAAAGTACATATGACTTTATTATCACCACCATGGTATCACTCGAAAAAAATCTGTCTCTCAGTGCCAGATTTATCTATAGGCTTAGCAACTTAGGGCCTCAAAATGTAGAGATCCTCCAGCCAAGTTGTAATATATTTTTAGCACTCTCATAGGCTGTTCTTACACGTGCTGTCATAACGCATTGTAGATTCTAAACAACTCTTCAGTAATTTTCCTTACGTTCCATTTCAGAATAATTCTGTCCAATGATTTGCTAGCATTGATTTTCTTTACAGATTTTGTTAAATTTTAACATTCATGCATTGTTTTAACCACTTCTGTATTTAACAATAACATCTTCTATCCTTTAGAGGAGAAACCGCCAACAGTGCAATTTTAAACATCCATCATCGACTTTGGCTTTACTCATATTGTTTGATTTAACATTCTTCCATGAGAATGGGGTGATTTGGAGGGGGGCTCACAAGTGGAATAACCTAAGTCCTCTCTTCATCTAAATCTGGCCCTGGTGTTCCTAACTGCATCCCCTTCCTCTCTCGGTCCCAAATCCTCACTGTGAGAAAAAATAATTCCACTGTCCATTCCTCCTGCTTATTCCACACCCTCCCCTGCCAAGGCAGCTACCTCAGAACAAGAGACAAGAAACTCCTCTCTTTAGAAAAAGTTTAGAGAAGGAGAGATTACCACATAAAAAGATAAGTGAATTGAAAAAGGAATATAACAGTGGAGAAGGCATTTATTATTTGAGCCCGGACATCTTTGGGGACGGGGAAACTCCTCTCTTTAGAAAAAGTTTAGAGATTACCACATAAAAAGATAAGTGAATTGAAAAAGGAATATAACAGTGGAGAAGGCATTTATTATTTGAGCCCGGACATCTTTGGGGACGGGGAAACTCCTCTCTTTAGAAAAAGTTTAGAGATTACCACATAAAAAGATAAGTGAATTGAAAAAGGAATATAACAGTGGAGAAGGCATTTGTTATTTGAGCCCGGACATCTTTGGGGACGGGGAAACTCCTCTCTTTAGAAAAAGTTTAGAGATTACCACATAAAAAGATAAGTGAATTGAAAAAGGAATATAACAGTGGAGAAGGCATTTATTATTTGAGCCCGGACATCTTTGGGGACGGGGAAACTCCTCTCTTTAGAAAAAGTTTAGAGATTACCACATAAAAAGATAAGTGAATTGAAAAAGGAATATAACAGTGGAGAAGGCATTTATTATTTGAGCCCGGACATCTTTGGGGACGGGGGAAACTCCTCTCTTTAGAAAAAGTTTAGAGATTACCACATAAAAAGATAAGTGAATTGAAAAAGGAATATAACAGTGGAGAAGGCATTTATTATTTGAGCCCGGACATCTTTGGGGACGGGGAAACTCCTCTCTTTAGAAAAAGTTTAGAGATTACCACATAAAAAGATAAGTGAATTGAAAAAGGAATATAACAGTGGAGAAGGCATTTATTATTTGAGCCCGGACATCTTTGGGGACAGGGAAACTCCTCTCTTTAGAAAAAGTTTAGAGAAGGAGAGATTACCACATAAAAAGAGAAGTGAATTGAAAAGGAATATAACAGTGGAGAAGGCATTTATTATTTGAGCCCGGACATCTTTGGGGACGGGGAAACTCCTCTCTTTAGAAAAAGTTTAGAGATTACCACATAAAAAGATAAGTGAATTGAAAAAGGAATATAACAGTGGAGAAGGCATTTATTATTTGAGCCCGGACATCTTTGGGTAGGGAGAGAGAATATGCAGCTCCAGGACCTGAGGGAATTAATGGTCCTCCAAAATTTCAAAAAGGTAGAGGGCAACAAATGTGGACGATTTGAGAAACTTCTCTAAAGTGCAGAGAGTACTGACAGTGGTAGGTGTTGGTCTGGGCACACAGCAAATTGATCCCTTTTAGAAAATGAGGATCAGTAGGCTGTCTCTGGATGGCATATATTAAGACTGAACTTGGCCAAGGATCTTTGGGGCAGGTCATTGATGTCTTGACTCGTGGCATGTTCATCTTAGTTGTGTAATACCAGTAAGCTTCAATCATGGCTCTTTGGTTAGCAAGTTTAAATGGCCAAAGGTTGAGGTCTGAGTCGAAAAGGGTTTGACTTACTCATGATCTCCAACACTTTGATGTAAATATGTGTTGCATTCAAGAGATCCAGTTTATTTCAAGTGAGTTTGAAGGTTTGCTGTTGCTGAGGTTCTGCCTCAGCATACTTTGGTAGCTGTTCGAGGGGTGTTTCTTGGCTCGTAAGACATTCTTTGGCTGCGACTTGTTCACTTGTCTTCACAGATCCAGTGGGTAAGTTGTTCATACTGAGCTATCCTTGCTTACGAACAAGGTAGTTAGAGCAAGATTAAATAGAATGTCTGCTGAGGTAACCAATATGGCTGCAGAATTGTGTGTAGAGGAACTTCAAAGTGCCTTAGATCAGTATATTGCATGTGTCACATCACCGGATGGAAGAACCCTGATGATGAATGAGGACATATGCATGAAATTTTGTGATTATTTTCAAGCTGGAAAAGAATTGGTCAGAAGTTCTGGAAAAGATCATTGCTATGGTTAATCTGTGGCTGCAAAGGAATCTTTCATTGAAGGGGAGGGCCGAGGTTTGCATTACATACATCTATCATTTCATCCTTTACCGTCTTTTGGTTCTGCCACTCCCATCTACCAGCCAAGTTTGTCTAGTGAGAGCGCTTTGCTTTGTTTCTGGGACACATAATAAGGAAAGAGATCTTGGAGAATTTGACACTCACAGGGACAGATTGAAGGCAGCAGAGGAAAGCAGTGAGTAACCTATGTGAGGAGCTTGTGTCAATGGATGACAGGACAGGAAGTGAAAGGAATAGTAGAAAGACAAACATTGCTAAGAGCTACAAAGGATATGAAATGTGTGGAGAGCCATGATCATAGATTGGCATGTAAAAGAAAGGTGGAGGTACCAGAAAATACCAATGTCTTTTGCCTTTGTCTCAGATATCAAGATGTTCTCCAAATTGCAACCCTCTGTGCAATGGGGAAGTAGTCTTGCTAACAGATTTCCTGCTATTAGGCTCAAATTGTTTTGGGAATTCATGTAGACCTTAAGGTTCTACTCTGTCTCTCTTTCTTTTTTTTTTCTTTCTCTCACTCTCTTTTTTTATCTGACTCTCTTTTTTTTTTTATCTGATTCTCTTTTTTTTTTTCTCTCACTCTCTTTTTTTTTTTTTTATCACTGTCTCTTTCTTTTCAAATTTCCATAAATGTTTTTGATTTTAAATAAAATGTTTCCTAGAATTTCTCATGGAAATTTTATTTGTCTAGATTTCTGAGATGAGCTATTATGTACACTATTTACATTATTCAGACTATTGTCCTTATCTTTGTCACCATATTTATTACAATGTTTCGGCCGTTGTACGCTCCGTCTTTCTTTAGGTGGATGGAATGTCGAACTGAACCCTTTATTAAAAACATGGCACGTGGAACTAGAACAGTCTACCCCAGTGAGTGAAATAAAGGGTTCAGTTTGACATTCCAGCCACCTGAAGGAGGCTGGAGCGTACAATGGCCGAAACGTTGTAATAAATATGGTGACAAAGATGAGGACAATAGTCTAAATAATGTAAATAGTGAAGTTTTATTTATCCCCAACTTATTAATTTTTCACTTTTTTTATTTTTTCAACTTTTGAATAATTTTTGTTTTTATATTCATTTATTTCTTTTTTGTCATTTCTTGTTTTTTTTTTTATAACTCATCACTTCATTGATTACCGTAATTCTCTATGTATAATACACATTTTTTTCTAAAAAATAATAAGCAAAATCAGGGGTGCATATTATGCACAGCTACAAAAATCTTTTAAAAATTGCTGTAAAATAAAATAAGAATTATCATAAAACAAAATTAAAATAATATTATTCTATGTTTAAAACTATTTGTTTTTAATAAGAGTAGGAAATGCTGGCTGTAATGAAATTGGAGAGGTACAATTTATAGGGTTTGATTATTAAACAAAGGGTGCGTATTATGCGTGAGAAGAAGCATTTTCCCCACACTTTCAGCACAATTTTAGGTGTGTGTATTATGGATGAAGGCGTATTATACATGGGGAATTACAAACAAGTCGTATTATACATGGGGAATTACCAAACAAGGGGTGCATATTGTGCATGAATTAGAAACATTTTCCCCACACTTTCAGCAAAATTTTAGGTGTGTGTATTATGGATGAAGGCGTATTATACATGGGGAATTACAAACAAGTCGTATTATACATGGGGAATTACCAAACAAGGGGTGCATATTGTGCATGAATTAGAAGCATTTTCCCCACACTTTCAGCACAATTTTAGGTGTGCGTATTATGGATGAAGGCGTATTATACATGGGGAATTATGGTACTCCTTTGCTATTGGAATGGTTTTCAATCCATTATTGAAAATTTTTATTTTTTTCACAAAAAGAAAAAAAAATCTTTATTTCCTTAACACGCCTCATAGTTATTGATGCTTTGATTGTTGCAATGGACCATTTACAGACAACTTTACAGTAAGCCAAAAAAAAAACCAAACGTTTTTTATCTTTCATTGTGGTGAGATGATAAGATACATACTTTTTGATTGATTGATTCTTTTTATCAACTCTTTGAAGGTTATTTAAAGCCATCTATGTACTGACCAGGCCCAATATTGCTTAACTTTGGTGAATGTACAGGAACCAGTAGTTTCAATGTGATATATACATAGTTTGTGAAGAAAGCAAATGCTTGGGACTTGTAAAGAAGTGGACCTTTGGTTCCACGAACACTGATTGTATCCTCACAAAAGTTTGTTTCTGCTGTAAAACAGTCACAAGACCTTGGAGGAAAATATTTGTTCCCAGTAATTTATGAAAATTGTTATAGTTGATATGGAAAGAAAAACATTTGCAAATAACAAAAAACATTATTGTGGATTTTAAATTCAACCCCCAAATTATATTGTTCATTTTTTGAGTGTACTGTTAAAACACAATGTTTTTTATTGTCTAAAACATAATGTTTTTTATTGTCTAAAACATACAGTTCTGTCTGTTGAAACCCACTGATTGTGACCAGACAGGAATAGTGAATTTCTCAAACTTTTGAAACCACAAGTTAAAAAAAAAAAATAAACAATACGTCTGTATCACTGTAGGTTACATTGGCATAATCCAAGCTAAAATTAAAAATGGAAGTGAAATCTCAAGTGGAATGCAAACTTTTTTTTTTCTGAAATTGCAATAGAAGTGTCTTTAGAATGATTTTCATCTTTTATTGAATAAGTATTCAAATTTTATCAAAATCCAGTAATTGAGTTTTGATAGATTTAGATTTTTAAAATGGACATCTTGTTTTGTTTTTTTTTTTCATTTTTTTATCTAAAAATTTTCTAATACAAAAATTATTTTTTTCACAAACTCACATTACACAAATATCTCTGGTTCTATAGAGTGTACAAAAAATTTATATCAGAAAATTTTTCCAATATTTCTTTTTAATAATGATACAAAGATTTTGAAAATTAAATTTCCTTTAATACAAGTTCTTATTTTTTCTTAGGTGTCAATTTCCTATCAAAATATGCAAACTAATCAACGCTATCAGTCAAACCTTATATTAGTAAGAGTCAATCTGTATTAAATACATCACCAAAGTTATTTTTAGATATAATTCTGCTAGATCCTGGATTTGTTTCTTGTGAGATTTTTCTTTCCGATTCTTTTACTTTAAATTTGTCAGTCAATTTGGAATTTCTAGTTATAGTAGATGATATGAGAGACTTAAAGATATTTTTCAAACAATACATTAGACTATAAGAGATACCTAAGCATTTTGAAACTCCTTTATAGGAAAAAGAATTATACTAAAAAATATTTGATACTTAAATTTTGTTTATTTTCAGATACAAAAAAGGTTTTAAAAACAAACAAGTGATATTGTTGTCTAATTTTGATAATCCATTCGAAGATGATCAACTGAATGACATCATTGCAGGAATGAAAACCCAAGGAATAGAATTGAATGTCATGTAAGTCTCAAAATAAGAAAGAAAATATTTGTACATTCCAGTCTGTATATTGTGCATGAAAAATTTGTAAAAAAAAAAAAAAAGATTATCAGTCTTCAGAAATTAAGGTAAGCAGAAATAAAATTATTATCATCATTGGCAAGTCCAGTTGTTGAGAAGTATTCCAGAATTTTTTTTCTGTGTCTGTCTGTGAGAGAGAAAAACATGTTCTTCCACACACAATGAATAGAAATTCCCAAATGATGTTCAGGGTGATGAACCATTCCTGTTGCTACTTTGCATGTTTCTTGTTTGGCATCTGCATCCAATGCTCATTTGATCTTGGTTTTCTTAATTTCCTGACAACAGATTCCTTCCATGGTTGGTCAGTCACATGCAAATGTTTCATAATTGAATGTCAAATTCCTATCCATTGAAGTTAGTGATGTATGATGATAACTTGAATATTGATTTGATTTGCATGCTCAAAAACTTGATTGTTGCTAACTCTGTCTTTTCCATTAGGATTTCCAACGTTTGGTCATAGCTTCAACTGATTGTTGCTAACTCTGTCTTTTCCATTAGGATTTCCAACGATTGATCATAGCTCCAATTGATTGTTGCTAACTCTGTCTTTTCCATTAGGATTTCCAACGATTGATCATAGCTTCAATTGATTGTTGCTAACTCTGTCTTTTCCATTAGGATTTCCAACGATTGATCATAGCTTCAATTGATTGTTGCTAACTCTGTCTTTTCCATTAGGATTTCCAACGATTGATCATAGCTCCAATTGATTGTTGCTAACTCTGTCTTTTCCATTAGGATTTCCAACGATTGATCATAGCTTCAATTGATTGTTGCTAACTCTGTCTTTTCCATTAGGATTTCCAACGATTGATCATAGCTTCAATTGATTGTTGCTAACTCTGTCTTTTCCATTAGGATTTCCAACGATTGATCATAGCTCCAATTGATTGTTGCTAACTCTGTCTTTTCCATTAGGATTTCCAACGATTGATCATAGCTTCAATTGATTGTTGCTAACTCTGTCTTTTCCATTAGGATTTCCAACGATTGATCATAGCTTCAATTGATTGTTGCTAACTCTGTCTTTTCCATTAGGATTTCCAACGATTGATCATAGCTCCCATTGATTGTTGCTAACTCTGTCTTTTCCATTAGGATTTCCAACGATTGATCATAGCTTCAATTGATTGTTGCTAACTCTGTCTTTTCCATTAGGATTTCCAACGATTGATCATAGCTCCAATTGATTGTTGCTAACTCTGTCTTTTCCATTAGGATTTCCAACGATTGATCATAGCTTCAATTGATTGTTGCTAACTCTGTCTTTTCCATTAGGATTTCCAACGATTGATCATAGCTTCATCGATTGAAGGAAGTTTTCAAATCTCTTAATGCTATGATAATTGATTCTGTGTTTCACATTGTTGAAAATTTCTCTTTAATATACACCAAGGTTTATTACCTTTTTAAAGCTCATATAAAAAAAGGAAACCCCTTCTGGCAAGTTTTTATTTTTTATAAGTGCTCAGCTAGTATCAGTCCAGCCAGTCTTCTTTTAACAACCAGAGGTTCCAATCCGACAACTTGGTCACTAAATGAGAAGTTGTACTTTACTGCTTTTTCAGGCACACTACCAATATAATAGCTTTGTGCCAACTAGCTTCAGATAGCATTAATGTCACTTTGAAATAATTTATAATATTTCTAGATGTTTATGCAGTATAATAGTCTACTGAACATTAAGTTCAATAAAAAAAACTTTGAAAATCAGTTAAATATTCTATGCTTCAACTTGCATACTGTCAATAGAAGTAAATTTTGATTTATTTTGCAGAGAGAGAAAACAATTACAGTCAAAGTTTTCATACAATGAACAATACGAATTAGTTGGATATTTTTTTTTTTTTAATTATGAAATTTTAAAGTTGGTCATGAGTTTGGGAAGGAATGATTAAGCTAGTAAGTCATTAATTTAGTTGTGGCTGTATTATTCAATTTAAAGAAATGACTCATTAATTTGGAAATTGTTTAGATTTAGAATCAAAAAGAGTGATTACTGATTCAGTGATTAGCCAAACTGTGAAGAATTATCCGTTTCTTTTCACAATAAAATGTTTGATTTCACTTGCAAATATAAATAATTTCAAACTGATTTCTTGTTGAATGTATAATTATAATCTTTGAACTTTTCCTTTTCTGTTAAATAACCTTTTCGTTTCTTGGTTGACTATTAAAAATTTTTCATTTCGTTTTGGTCCTCGGGATCTAAAAAAAAGATATATCCAGTTATTTTCTCATTTTTAGTTATTTTTTCTTCTTTGATCTTGCTTTATGGCTGAGACAATTACCGTATTTTCTGGCCTATTGGATGTGTATTTAAAAAAAAAAAAAAAATGCACCAAAAAATTACCCTGTGTTGAATACAGTATGTATGAGAGGGACATGAAGACTGCGGAAAAAGTGGGGGTTTAACAGGAATCAGTGCACGCATAGAGCTTAGTTCTGAAACTAGGGCTTATGGAAGTGAACAAATATGAAATCACTAAAAATATCCCTGAAAAATTCACCCAGGAAAAAGAAATTTATAGAATTGCACACTATTTTGCTGCTTATTTTGTAGAAATACCAGATTTTACAAAAATACTTGCTTTGACTGATATATTGCTGCTTGCTTTATGCGTGTTTTTGTTGATATACAAGTATTGGAATTTACTTTTCTGCATGTATACAATACCATATTTCTGTTTCTTTGCCTGTTACCATGTATACCAGTGTAGAGGACCGTGCGGGGTGAAAATGTGATGAGATATCTCTGGGTTAAGATTTCCTGCTGGCCGGTCCAGCTACATAGGAATGTTGGACTTTAATGGAGTCCAAAAAAGATAAAGAAACGAAAAAGACCGATATACATGTATGCAACAAATATATATTAATAACAAATTACAATGACATGAAGACATGGAAGGTTACAGAGTGTTTTGTATGGAGAAGTTGTGTGTTGAGTGTCCGTATGTATGCGTATTGTCCTTAGCGTGTTCCCAGAATATGTGAAACGCTGTATCTGTGAGATGTCACATATTGGCCTAAGTGGAAAAGAGAAAGTTTTTCCTCGCCTCAGCGCGAGGTTGCGGCCCAAGGCCTGGGTTGAAAAGAGAGAGAGAGAGAAAAGTCAGCCAGTATTTATAGTCAGGGGATAGAGACTCCTGTTGAAGGATTAAGGAAACTGAGGAGGAGCTAACTGCGACACCAGTGTTCATTGGTACCAGTGGTTTCTTTGTAGCTGTTATGAATTTACTATATATGCAAATGTTGCTCCCTAAAGAAACAACTAAAACACTTTTCAATAAATGCATGATGAAATGTACTAAAATTCTTCTTTTTCAAAAAATGTCCTGGTAATTAAACCTTACCTCGCTTCTATTAAAGAAAAAAGTACCAATAGTATAATTTGTACTAATGCTGTAAGTGTTTCTTCATGGCGTTAGAGAGAAGGTCACATGAAGGTAAGGTTATCATTTTTTTTTTTTTTTGTGTGTATTTTTTTTTTTTCCTAAATATTCCATAATCTGTATGCGCCCAATGCATGTGTGCATCCAGTGGGCTGGCAAATACTGTAATTGCTGATACCAGTGGTTAATGTTCAAGCCTAGATATTTCAAAAGCTGATTTTCAAGATTGGAAAACTCGCTTCACTTGGAAGATTGGTGCAGCAGTCTTTCTCACTTTGTCTACTGTTTTCTTTGTGACACTGAGATTTTCGGTGGTTGATCAAACAAAAAGAGGAAAGGAAGCAGAAATAGTCTCTACTCGTTGGATGGTAATTGCTGAAATTCACAGGAAGATGGATTGAAAAGTTGAAGAAAATTAAAAATCAAATGTGTTGAAAAATCAGGTTTTGAAATAATTCCAAGGCGTCAAACCTAAATTTAACTAGATGGAATTCAATTAGATTGAGCAAAACCAAGACTACCTGTCCTTTCCCCACTTTCTGCTGATGAGAAAGAGACAAGGTATCCATGAAGATGTCATAAAATAAAAACTTTGTCGATAAAGACACCAGGGTGGTCACTGAAATAACATTTACAATTCCTCTGGACAAAACAGCCAGGAAAAACCATTTGTTTTGAATCAGGCTCCCTGAGATAGACCAGCTTGACGCATTCATTATAATTTATGTGACATTTGTCCAGTGAAAAATTTTATGTTCAAACATTAATTGATATTCCTTTGAATACAAGTGATAAGAAAAATTAATTACTATTTTGAAGTGATCATGAGCAAAAAGGCTGTGTAGTCTGTTGATTATAAAAATGCATTGACAGAGAAAAGATACTTTCATTTTAAGGAGAGTGAAAATAATTTTTCTTTCCTATTTCAATTCTTGAGTGGTCTGGTTGATCGAGAAATCACAGCATGGGACAAGCTGTTAAAGAAAGATTAATGACTTAAAATCCCTTTTGTTTTTACTACACCATCTGGAAGTTGTTGTTGTCAAAGTCACCCTAGGTGCAGGCTGAGGTTAGCTACTGAGAAAGTGGGAGAAAGAAGAGAGATTAGCACCACCTATATGAAGCTATGGTGCAAGATGAGGTGTGAAGGAAGTTGGAGTTAAGTGGTGGCTTCATTCCTCTGGCTACTCTTAAAAGGAGGCTGGACAACCCCAAATTTGGAAAACCACTTTAGTAAATGTATTTTTATATATGGAAATTTAGAAAAGGTTAATGCTTAGGGTAGCAGACAATAGAACACAGACCCTAGTCAACCCCAGCCCTGCTGGACACAGGACTCCATATAAGCCAGAGGTTTGGACAACTTAGTCATCACATTACTGTTACTGGAACCCACATTGTTTGCTGAGACCTAACCAAGACCTTGTGCCAGCCCTGAAGACCAGGAATTAGAAATTTAATTTACAACTAACACAAGCTCCAGACTCCAAAGGGGCTCCCAATGTCATTTGATTATAAAAACAAGTGGGAAGGGTTAAAACCGCTGTATACAACAAATCATATATAAACCAAATTGTTACATTTTTAACCAGAGTTAATTCTTCATTCCAAAGAATTCTTGTTTTTTGTGTAGCTTCAGCTGTCCACCCACCTTAACTTCAGATTGCTTCATCAGTGATCTTCTCACTCTCTGAGATGAAAAAACCACGTGGCAGAGGAGCGAATGGTCATAAACAAATGCACACCAGCTAAGTCGAGTGGAACTGTCTACCATCATAATACCAGTGACGAGTCATGTGCTAATGAGTGAAGAGTCAGCAAAGTGGTAACCATGGTGGTCTAAATAAACTTGAAAACCAATGCAGCACATAGGGCTACGTTATTGGTGGCTGTTGATAAGGACTAATGAGTGGGGGTTACATATTTGTTTATTGCTGACTAGAGCTGACAGTGGCGTTACACTTTATTTAGATTTGTACCAGACTAAATCAAGTCAGAATTTCAAATACTGATTTTTCAAGGCAGTCACGTCCTTCCAGTTGAAAGATTGACACAAAACAATCTTCTTAATCATATTTTCGGCAATTAGGTTTTGTGCTCAGCAAGACAGTTTTTACTTTTCAGCCATGAAACGCTTGGTAGATTTGCTACAAAAATCAATCAAGTATTTGTCATCATTTCAAGATTTTGAAAACAATTAAAATTTTTCTTTCTCTCCCCTTATTTAATTTTTGTCTCTTTTGTTTCTGAATCAGATACAAGTAGAAATTCTTGTTTTAACACTCATGGATGCTAACGATAGTAATTATGTTTATATAAGATATTATAGTGTGATTTAAACTGAATTTCTGTCCTGGGTAAAAATGATAAACTACATCTGACAGCAAGGCCTCTGATCAGGAGGTTTTGATGAGCGTGGGACCACCTCTTAATTGCTGGTGTTCCCAGGTCCACCCTGACCTGGGGTGGTAGCAACTGTTAGGGCCCCAGCTCTGGGCAAATATTTAATACCCAGACCAAAATACTATGAAAGTGTAAAAATAGGTTTTAATACCAGAAATACATTGTAAAAAAAAATTATTACCAGCAATAATTTTTTGAAGCAATACTTTAAAAAAAAATATTACCAGCAATACAAACTTCTATACATTATTAGAAAATAATATTACCAGAAATAGATTTTTGAAGAAAAAAATATTACCAGAAATACATTTTGGAAAAAAAAATATTACCAGAAATAGATTTTTGAAGAAAAAAATATTAACAGAAATACATTTTTGAAAAAAAAAAAAAAATTACCAGCAATAAAAATTGTCAGTATTAAATAACCGATTGAGGTTGATATGATGTAAAACAAACCAAACTGTAAACTGCGATGAAATAATTTAGTTGTGGTTTCATTTCAGTGGTCCTGACTTGGATTATGAAATCAGTGAGGATGGTTCCGGTGATCAATGCACCATGACAAATGGTATTAAGAAAGAGAAGACCAAACAACAAAGAGCAGGAGAAGCCGTTGTGAAGAAAATGCTTAAAGAAACCAATGGAAATTCTTATTCTTTTGGGTAAATAGACAAAGTTTTCAAATTCCTAACATAGATGTTCTTTTGAATGTTAAAAATAGTTTAATGTTATCATGAATTTTTATTAGCTTAGATGAAACATTGTAAGCTATTATTAACTTTTGACTCGTCTAATTGTATTCAGGTTAGCTTTTCAAATCATTTCTTATCTCTATTCCATGAATTTTTCAGTAAGTTGTTTCAGTAGATGTGTACATAGAATAGTGGCCATGGATAGTGGAATTGGTAATCTAAGAAGTTACATCTGTTCTTGTTATCTTTTTCTTTTGCATAAATGTCCTTGGGGAAAGGCATCAACCCATCTCTCCTCCTTCTTCCATCTATGGGTTAGATGCCAGGGTAGACTGGACTCTTGCTCCTTGGGTAGCAACCAGTCTGAGAGAAAGATAGCTCTGAATTCTAAAACTCGAAAAGGCAAGAGGAAACTACTTGACTGTCTTTCCCAAAAATGCATGACAATCTACAGATAATAAAGAAAATGAATCTGAAGAGCAATGGCCAGCTACATCCTGAAAGGGAATTGCATTATTTTTTTAAAAATGTTTTAATCACTTTTTCAGTCAGTATCTTTTCTAACATTCTTAAGTGTGGTATTACATCTAGGAAAAAAAAGGGGACATGGGTACCCAGTTCGAGTGATAGCTAGCAACTGTTTTATTTCAAGTATATGTAAATGTATTGGCTCTGTCTTAGCAAATCAACATTGTCTTTATAAATAGTGTCCTGTGTGTCAGCCAATCAGCATTGTCATTACAACATGACATTATACAACATTAAGTAGTTTCTAGAAAAAAGGAATATTGTCATCATTGTTTTTTTTCTATATCATTTGAATTTCTGAGATAAATTGTCATTGTTCTGTACGTTTCTAAACATTTTGTTTGCCAATTCTCATGATTTCTACAATTAGGAATAATTCATATATCGATCAAGGACAAATATTGTTCAGTAAAAAAGAAAATTTACAAGTGCATTATAAATGTTTGTTGTTCTGAACTGGAAATTGTTTGTAAAAATGACATGGTTAATAAATATAAGTGAAAAGAAGAATTATTTAACTTTCTGTTCAAAGCTTCTTCATGCTTACCACAATCAGGGGGTGGGACAAAATAATTGGAACAGCTGCAAATTCCACTCCTATATTACAAAAACCTATTATATTAAGAACTTTAACTAAAACTTTGTAATGGCAGGTTATATCTATTGTAAATACGTTTATTTATCTAATTTACTGTCTTTGGCTTATTTATTGTTAGAATTTAGTAAAATTTAAGCTAAATTCATGACCCCTCTGAGTTTGAAAAATGGCAAATTGTTGGAGCACGCATTGCAGGAACCTCAATCACTAAGGTTGCTGAACTGTTTGGTTTTTCAAAAGCTACCATATCAAGAATTATGACGCAATTCGAGAAACAGGGCAAAACCTCTAGCAACTGTAGAAATTCGGGCCGGACTTGCAAACTTAATGACAGGGACCAACGTGCATTGAAATGCAATGTGGCAAAAAAATCATCGGAATACTGCAGCCAAAGTGACTGCTGAGTTGAATAATCATCTGAATTGTCCAGTTTCTACTAAAACTGTTCGTCGTGAGCTCCATAAGGCTGCATACCATGGAAGAGACGCCGTAAGGAAACCTCTTCTCTCCACATGCGACATTCAGAAGAGGTTGAAGTGGTGCAGAGATCACAATGCTTGGTTTGCAGACCCATGGAAGCAAGTCATATTCTCAAACAAGTCCAGTTTTTCTCTTTTCCCAACTTCAGGGTGAGTTTATGTGTGGAGGCAGCCCAAAGAAGTTTGCAACCCTGACTGCCTTCTTCCAACAGTGAAGCATGGAGGTGGATCAGTGATAGTTTGGGCCGCCATATCATTGAAATATCTCGGTCCAATACTTGCCCTGCATGGTAGAATCAACAGCAAAGATTACCTGAACATTTTGGGAAATCATGTTCATCCAATGGCCCAGACTTTATTCCCTGATGGTGACTGCATCTTCCAAGGCGATAATGCTCCAATACATACCACTCGAGTGGTTAAGAATTGGTATGAAGAGCATGAAAAGGAGCTAGAACACATAGCATAGAGTGGCCTCCCCAAACTCCAGATATCAATATTATTGAACATTTGTCGTGCATTTTGGAGTGACAAGTTAGGAGCTGCTCACCTCCATCATTGTGTCGTAAAGAGTTGGAGAAAGTTTTAATGGAAGAATGACTGAAAATTCCTCTGGATGAAGCTAGGAAGCTATATGATTCAATTCCTAGACATATTAAAGCTGTCTGTGAAGCTAAAGGAGGACCAACTCCATATTAAATAAATTTTCTTTGAATTTAACAAGTGTTTCAATTATTTTGTCCAACCTCTGTATAATACACACCTTATTTTGCCCAACCCATGTATAATACACATACACACCTTCAAAAGGCCAGAGAACAAAACAACAAAGACATTTTGATCAAAACAAAAATGAGAATGTTAATCCAAATAATGAAACAATAATTCACCTCAAACCTTCATATGCTATCTACACCATCTGTATCTTAAGCCATTCATTTTTATTCATACTTCTCTCTAGAATCATTTCTCTTTTTCCTCTAATCAAAGAACAAGTAAACCTTACTGTCTAGTCTGTAATATTTCTTTTTTTCTGGTTTACAGAGAGGCATTGTCTATGTTAAGTCACTTTACTTCAAGGCAAACAAACCCATCTGCATGGAAGTGTAAGTTGGAGATTGGTGATCTTATAGCCATTCCTATACATGGTTATATCAAGGTAAGATGGATACAGGTTTTCTATTAATTTTTCTTTTATAGTTGTTGGTTCCAATCTGTATAGGAATGACATTCCCCTCCCTAAATTTATAAACAAAACATACAGATGCATGATGGGATTTCTTCCTAGCTAATAAGATAGGCCACTTTTTGGTCTCCTCTGACTTAGTTCTCTTCTTTTTTTCTCTTAGAATCAGAACACTCTGATCACTAGTCTGTATCCCTTTTGTGTGTTAACACCATTCTTAGTTTGTGAACTTTTTGCTTTATTATTGTTGTTTTCCCTGCATATATTGTTTGCTCAATATTATTTTTGCCTTGTTCTTTTCTTTCTCTTGGTATTGTTTATTGGAAACTTTGTCAATTCTGTTTGTTGGGCATTTATGTCAATGACATTTTACTATGGCTAATTACTCTACAATAGTTTTAAGCTCTCTTTATATAAAATCCCAATAAAGACTAACATTTTGCTTATGATAAGGCTTATGATATGCTTATTACATCAGGCTTATGATATGCCACCTTCTTATATATTTCTTGTAAGATTATTTTTCTTGTTTGAGTTGAAGCAGCTTTTGAGAGCATCATTAGTAACCTAAGCTAATTTTATTTTGCTTCATCTCCATTTTATGCAGCAGTTAATTATAAACTACACAAAATGAATGTCTTATTTATTTTCTTTCTTTTTTCAGTCATTAAGATCAAAGTTAATATCTGTTCTTTTTATTTCTTGAGAGAGAGGCATTTCAACTTTCAAGCAGGGTTTTAAGGACTTACAAACCTAGCACAAACAAATTAATTTCTACTAAAATATTTCAATTAAGATATTTGAAAAACTTAAGAAAAATGTTTCAAATTTATTAGGTTGATGCAAATAAATCCAGCACCATCATTTTTGCAATGTTACAGAAATTTTAGAAGTGTCTTTTATTGCTTGTGTGTACATATTGTTTAAAAATTATTTGCAGATTTTCATGATTGAATTTAAAATTGACAGTGGACATTATTTATTCTTTGTGTTTAGTTTAGAAAAAAGTGAAATAGATGCTGGGCAATGAATCTGTTATGATAGGTAGTCTCATCAAAAGAAGATGACTCTGCTATAGGTATAGCGATACTGCCTTTTATACAGTACCTCATTTACATATCACTACACCTCCCTGAACCTAAGAGGCTTTATACCTTTAGTTGTTCTATGAACAACCCTGGGAAACATAATCCGTCTTTCAGAATGAGTCTCTTTGTTTCTTTTTATGTGAGATCTAGATCTTAACTGATTCTCTTCATTTGAATCATCATAATACCTCCGATCACTCTTATCCCCAGATTGTTCCTCATTACTACTGGATACGCTCATCCTCTCCTCCCTCTCCTGTTCTTCACTTTCATCTCTCTGGTAGTCTTCCTGATCGCTCTCAGTACTGGATTAATTCATCATTTCTTGTATCATCTGTTCATCTGCTTCCATTTCCTCCTCCTTTTCCATAACTTCATGCTTTCTTGTGGTTCTAAATTGGTCTTTCGAAGCCACTATGCCCTGTCTCTTTGTCAACATAGCCGTGTTAAATTCCTTTTGCACCACAAAATTCTCCTTTCAAGACTTGAATCCTTGTTCTTTCTGTACCACACATTTTCATTTGTTACAAATGACATGGTAATCAGAGCTCTTCTTCCCATCAATGCAGATGGGCTTTGTCTTCTGTTAGCATGCGGAATAGCTCTATAACTCAGGAGTAGTCTGGGTAAATTAACTCTATATGAAAATCCAGTGGAGAGAATGCTTTTAATACCATTTTTACTGTTTGAACCATTCTCTCTGCAATTTCATTTGATTGTGGGTGTAAAGGTGGTGCATTGTATGGAATACAGCCACTACATTTTAGGTGTATTGTCAGAAAGCAACGTTTTTGGAACTTCATTTCTTGAAAACACTATCCTCAGCACCTGCTTCTTCATAGTAGTGACTTTTCTACCCGTGACTTTCATTAAATTTTTCACAAGGTCACTATATCGTGGCAGATACCTGTTATAAAAATTGGTTAATCCTAAAAAAATTTCTCTTTTTTTATTTCTTGGTGCAGCTATCTTTTCTTTTAAGCATTTCACCCCAAGCAAGGTGGGAAGCCACTAGCACGCATGGGGTTATAGAAGATTTGGAGCGAGAGCAGATAGGAATTATAGAGGAAAGGATGAGGAGAAGGATAGGGGATAGATCAAGACATCTGGAGACGTCGATTGACATTACATTTGAATAGTTGGAGATTATAGCTATCAGGGAAATAGGAATAGGGAAGGGAGTTCCACAGGCGAGAGGTGTGAGATATGAAGCTATTGGAGTAGAAGAGACGTCTACATTTAACAGTTTCAACAGTGAAAGGGCGAGAGCGGGATGCCAGCCTAGTAGGACGCTTGAATTCATGAAGTCTGGGAACCACCGAAAGCAGCTCATCGGAGCAGTTATCATGAAAGTATTTGTAAAAAAGATAGAGAGAGGCGATGGCACATCTGTGAGAGAGTGACTGTAGACGAGATGCCAGATCAGGGCCAATTACATCGCATATCCCTCTCTGGATCTTATCAAGAACTTCAAGGCAAACAGAAGTGGCTCCAGACCATATATGGCAGCAATACTCCATGCAAGGGCGAATGGTTGATTTGTAGATTTGAAGGATCGACTCCAGAGGAAAAATTTCCAGGCGCAGCACAGGGAGCCAACTTTCCTTGCGGTGGATGAAGCTATTGATTCAATGTATTTGTTCCATCTCAGGTCAGCAGTCAACGTGAGACTGAGCAGCGGCAGAGAGGTGCTTTCGAGAAGTTGAGCGTCAGACATACTAATGGGGGTAAGGGAAGGATCTCTGTGGTGATTAATAGAGAGCAGTTTTGTTTTTGAGGCGTTAAAGTTAACCAGCCAATTCCTGCCCCAGTTCACAACCGATTGGAGGTCCTTTTCGAGATGAACGGCCAGGTTAGTTTTGTCAGCGACACTAGATTTGTTTTTGAGGCAGAAGTAAATTGTAGTGTTGTCTGTGTAGATGCCAACTTGGGAATCTATGGCGTCAGGAAGCTCATTGATGAAGATAAGGAACAGAGTAGGGCCTAGGATGGAGCCTTGAGGAACACCTGCGTTCGTGGGATAGGAGCTGGAGGAGAATTCGTTGAGAACGACCTTCACAGTTTGACAGGAATGATTGTATTAGGTCAAACAATCGACCTGTAATACCATAACCCTGGAGCTTGCGAAGAAGGCCAGCATGCCAAACTCTATCAAACGCTTTGGGCCACAGCATGAGCTTGTCCGTTATTTTCAAGAGCTTGGTAGACAATTTCAGTGATGGCTGTAAGTACATCAGCTGTAGATTGGGCAAAGCGGAAACCATATTGCTTGTCTGATCATGGGATGTAAGGTGGTTAACCACTTTGGCGTTGATTAAAGCTTTGAAGACTTTGCCAAAAAGGGGTAGGAGACTGATAGGACGGTAATTAGAAGGGTCAGAGGTGTCGCCAGAGTTCTTAAAGACAGGAACTATCAATGAGAACTTCCAGCAGTCTGAAAAACAAGATTCCTTGAGGCAGTAGTTATATAGTTTGGAGAGGGCGGGCGCCAGTTCAGGCGCACATTTCTTCAAGACAATGGCTGGTATCCCATCTCTACCACTAGCCTTGTGGAGGTCTAAATTAGGGATAATGCCCGATACCAATGACGGGGTTATGTGCAACCCGCTCAATAGGGCCTCGGTTCTAAGAGGGAAATCAGGTATGGGTACACCGGAAGAGTCGAGCGTTGAATTGAATGAAAATTTCCGAGCAAAGCATTCAGCCTTTTCGGCAGAGGAGGTCAGGACCTCAAACTGGTTGAATAAAAGAGGTATAGAGGGTTTGCAATTGTTCAGTACGCTCTTGCAGAGACGCCAATAATCCTTGGAGCTGAATTTGCGAGATGCAATACATTCCTTCATCCAAGCAGCAATTAGTGACTTAGCTTCATTAAGGACACGCTTACACTTGTTATGGACGGAGGCAAAGAGACGTCTATTGCAGTCGGACATGTCGTTATGGAATAGGTGGAAGAAGTGGTTCCTATGGGCAATGGCGGCTGAGCAAGCAGCGGAGAACCAAGGGGATGAGCGCGATTTGACCTTAAGCTTCCTTGAGGGGATGAAAGTGTCGATTCCAGCTTTAACCCAGGATGAGACCTCAGAAGCACATTCTTGAACGGGGAGCATAAAGACAACATCCCAGGGGACATCGCGGAGGAAATAACGGAATGAGTCCCAGTCGATAGCAGAACGAGGTTCTAGTGGTATGCGGTTCTTTGCAGGGGGTCAGCGATTTGAGAGACAACTCTCTAGCCAGTGGGAGACGGTCCTTGACGTAGACACCGAGGCCATGCATGTGGGTTAGAGAATCTTTTCTGAGGAGAGGAAGGTAGCTGGTGATCGAAAGATCAGAGGAGGGGATAGACGAGTAAAGGTTGGTCTCACACAGACCCAGTATATCCGGGCAGTTTGCAGTGAGGAAAGATTCCACACTGCATAAATTGGTTCTAATGCCACGGATGTTGGAGAATGAAATGTTGAGGCGTGTAGGTGATTTTTGAAGGGCTGGTTTAGGTTTACTTTTTCGATCTTTGTAAGTCATCATGTGGAATTATGGATGGAAGATGAGAAGACATGAAGTACAAGAAGCCGACGGTTATCGACCGTGACGTGGGCAGAGAGAAGTTGGCACAGCCTGCATCATAATGTGGCCTCAGGGTTGCCCACTGGAGGTGACTGCAGGTACACCTTTCCATGCACGACATGGCACTACAGACACCCCGGTATTATACAACTGTTGATCAGAGCGGCCGCTCAAGATGCTATGCAAGTGTTAGGGCTCTTAACTACCAGTTGGAAACAGCAACCAGGGAACTGTCAACCGTGTACCCTCAGAATGAAGAAGTAATGCCGCAGACTGCACACATCATGGGAGAAACTCAGCAGCACTAGTACAGAGGCCAGAGAGAGAGTTCCGGGAACCCCTTCCTAAACAAGAAAGAAGGTGTGAGCCCCTACTCGTGTCCAAGAGAAGTGGGAGGAGTGTTGACTGGGCGGTAGGAAAGCCTACCTACTCCTATTACATATAACACATACAAGAATGACAAAAACAACAAAAAGATAAGAGGGGGAGTTAGTCGGCAAAGTATCTAGGCTGACACTAGATGTATGTTCTGGGGGATAGGAAAGGCATTTTATTTGTATTTTTCCCATTCACAACACTAAGTTTTAACTTAGTATAAGTTCCATTGTCCTATTCTAAAAAAGAAATTTAAAAAAATATGGTTAGCCACTCATGGCAGCGAGTGTTCATGGTCGTCCGCTTTCATTCTCATGGTCACTAGTGAATGTTCAGCTTACCTTTATCGCCAAGCTTCTTGTTTCAATGAACGCAGAGCTGGGGGGTGGGGGTCAATGGGCATTCCTCCCCACTACCAACAGTGGGCTTGGGGTACTTGCTTTCAATAAAATTAAAAACAACGGGGAGAAAGAAACGGCTAAACAATTCCTCGTTGGGACATTATATCTAGCAAGATATTCGGCCAACTAGAACATAAGAATGCTGACGACACACTTTCGCCGGCTCTCAAAGACATTTTTGTATTTTTTTTTAATTTTTTTTTTTTCCGAAGAGGGATTTCCAACTAAACGAACATACAGGGTTACAAGTTAGTTTAGAGTAATTAGAACAAAAATAAATATGTTACATTAGTCAAACAGACTGAGGTGGGGGGGGGGGAATAAAAAAAATAAATATTACAGCCTGGATAGGTTGGCAAATACACACACACACACACACACACACACACACACACAGAGAGTCAGTCTCTGATATTAATGAATTTATCATCCAGCAATATACCATCTTTAGATATTTGACATCCTAGGTATGAAATCTTTTCACAGCTCTCATTTATCACGATTGTCATATCTACACTATTTAATTCTCTCAAATTTGTCTCCGTTTTACTTTTGAGCTCCTCTTTACTGCGTACACCAATACCAATGTCATCCTGACATACAATTTTATTTTTAATCCCTTCTAAAACTTTTTTGATGGCTTTTTGGAAAATGTGACTTGACATTTTTACTCCAAACAGCAGAAGAGTCCATCTTATTAATCCGGTGTTCATTATGGTGACTTCTTGAAACTTGCTATCAATTTTTATCTGATTATATGTTGACTTATGGTCAACTTTAGCAAAGTATTTCATACCGGCAAAGTCATGGCATGCTGTTTCAGTGTTTTTCAATGGGAATGAATCTGACTCGATCTGGAGATTCACGCCCGCCTTATAATTGCCACAAATTCTTAAATCTCCATTGGGCTTGCATATCGCCACAATGAGTGATGCCCAATTGCTACCAGCCTGGTTGACTTTTTTCTAATATTCCTTGTTCCACCATTTTGTTCAGCTTAGCAACCACCAAGGGTAGCATGTGAACAGGAACTTTTCGGGCTTGAAAATACATGTTGACTGCTTTCTTTAACTCAAATACTCACCTCATATCCCTTTAATGTCCCAACATCCAGTTCTACAGACTTCATAGAATTTATCAGCTTTGATGTATCCACTCTTAACACGTCTTTTCCTAAAAGACTGTGGCTTTTAATGTCTTCCACCATTATGATGGGTATTATCTTGAATCTGTTTTTTTGTCTCAAACGTGCCATCAAATCATCTTGAAATTTTTATGATTGACCCATAAAACGGTTTCAACTGGAGATTACTTTTCTTTAAATTTGGTCTACCATTCTTTTCCAAACATTCCTTAGTATCTATGTAACATCACTTCCAGTATCGACCTGCATGAGTAAAGTTACTCCGTTCAACTTCACCATTTCCCTACTTTTATCTCAAATGCATCTGTAATTTCAGTCGGACTTATAGTGCTACTAAAGTAGCACTATAAGTCTCCATACTGTCTTCAAAGGCATTAAATATTTTAATCAATTCCAATTGCTGTAAGGACTCCACACATGCTTCCAGATTTATATTATGAGCTTGAAGCCGCTTTAGAATTTTATTCTTGTGCAAGATGTCAAAAATTTCTTCAATCAGTCTTAGCAAAATTAGTTTGTTTTTGATAAACATTTGTTCCGAACTCATTCTTTCAAATTTCACAAAATCTCAACACTTTCAATCACTGTACATATTTCATAATAGTTTCATCCAGTCTCTATCTACTTTTGAACAATTTCGTTCTTTACACTATGACCAATCTTTTTTTTTTGGTCATATATTTACTTTTATGATGGCAGCAATTTCCTCATAGGCTAAATCTTCCAACATTTTGGGATAGACCATGAAGGACATTTTTTTTATGGCCTCACACTCTGCTGAGGCCAAAAACAAATACGTAACTTCATTTCCTCCTTCACTAGCTTTGGTGTCCTTTTTTACTCTTGTCGTGGCTGTGAAACACCTAAGCCAGGTTTCAATATATTCAGGATCCTCCATCATGGCTAAGTAACTGATCGGCGATGCCATATTGTTATGATAGGTATTCTCCCTGACAGATATAGTCTCATCAAGAGAAAACTCTGCCATAGGTATAGCGATACTGCCTTTTATACAGTACCTTGTTTACATATCACTACAGAATCACTGAAATTTGTGTTCATGATGCAGTAGGTGTAAGCATGTGTTGGAAATGTTTTGTGAACTTTTAAAAGAAAAATTTTTTTTTGTTCATGCATAAAGATGTCAGAATTTTAAACTTGATAAATTGGAGGAACTTTTTTATGGAAGATGCAGTACAACCAGCATGTGGACTTGCAACAGTTTTTAATCAGTCAACAGTTTTAGGTTGTTCACAAGCACAAGAGAAATAGATTCTACATGAGCTGACAGAAAGGGATGTTGATCAGTATTTGAACATTTGTGTGTTTCTTTCTGTGCAATACAGAAAAGAAAAGAAAGTTATTTCCATGAAAGATAGTCACTGGGAATCAAGAAAATCATGGCTTAAGACAGCTTACCTGATATGGAACTTATTGAGGAAAAAAGTTTTCCCTGTGTTTGGTTGGATTCAAATTCTTTGTTATGTATCACTAGAACTTTTGCTGTGTGATACGGTAATGAGCAACTGACATGTTTGAATGATGCATTAGATACGGAAGGATCGTATTATGGGCAAAGAAAAAAACTTTTTGATTTTTTTTTTTTCTGCATGACATGTTATGTTACAAATCTGATGCAACAAGCATTCATAAATTCGGGTTCACAGTTTCTTTAACATGTGACATATTTTCCATACCTGTCACCTTCAGACAATCACTTGCAATATTTTTTTGTTTGGTGAGAGCATTCAGCAAAAGGTCAAGATATTGAATCAAAACCAAAATCGCATGTGTGTCAAGGGGGAAAAGAAAAAAAAAATAGCAAGTACAAGTGTGAAGCCAGTTTTGAAACCTGTTGCATCCAAGCTTCTGTCAGCAATGTTTCTCTTCTAGTCTTCTGTCTGCAGTTTTTCTATCCAGGCTTTTGTCGACATCACTCAGCAGTAGAAATGTGTGCAGGCAGAAATGTGTGCTTATTCCAGGTGCTAGTCTTTTCCTTTTTATTAAAGTGTCACCTGCTGAATTGTCCCATGTGTTATTTGCATTAGCCACCTTTTAGGCGAAAGTGTCACATACCAATTAACTCATGTGTATTTGTGGTAGCTGCCTCTTTGTGAAATTCTCACACATACCCATTGGCCTTGTGTTTATTTGTCTTGCACTCCTTATTGTAACTTCAACCTAAATATTCTTGAAAACCCTCTCTGTTTTTATAAACAATCTTGGAATATTTTTCAAAAATGAAAAAGAGTTTCATATGCAATTTGAAGAAAAATATGAATATTTTTCCCCCCAAATCATATGACACAACTTTGGCATAGAACTGTCTTGTATGCAACTCTTCCTTATTTGAAGGCATATAAAACTCATGTTTTTTCCTCAAATATTATAATTTCATGAACTTATATATGCATGAAACATGTTTATAACAAATTCCAAATAGGAAACATGGCTGAACCCTCAATAACGACTGATGTGTCCCATTCAGAATATTTTTTTTTTTCATATTTCATGCTGAACTGAAAGTGGGGAGAAGTCTTATATGCCATCAAATACAGAATATGGTAATTATTTGTACATTTGTTTATTATTTTTACTTTTTATTCCAGGTGAAAGCCCATAAACTTAAACAATCCTGGAAAAAGGTTTACACTAAAGATCCTGATTCAGCTTTCACTACAGCCAGAACATTCCACTTAAATGATGAGCAGGAGACGGAAATTGGCAATGATGAAGTTGTTGATGGTGAATTTTTTTGATATTTTATGTAGAATTATATTTTATTAATCAAATTTACAGAAAACAAAAAACCCTAAAAGATCCATTGTTCAAAGTTTCACACTCATAAAAATTATGCAACCATAAAATCTCTTATTGAAAAGCTGAACATTTTTATTCATAGAAAAATATTCAGTTTTTGGTGTTTATTTTATTAATAAAATGTCCGTCATTAATTTTAAGGTCTATTTTTATATCAATACTTTTAGAACTGGAAAAAAAATTATAATTTTGTTTATAGTTTTAACTTGCCAGACTTGCTGTAAATATTTACAAGGTTCACTGCAAAGACATAACCAAGCCTTAAGAATCAACTTAATTGTCTATCCTATCTGTTCTATAATTTTGAAATATGAACAATTCTTAAAAAATTCAGAAGAGATTTTTTTACATGTATTACTCTGGAAAAAATACTTCATTATTTTTGTAATAAAATTTAAGAAGCAATTTTGCATGTAAAGTAATGAAAAAAAATAACATATATGTAGATTGGCACCAGAATTTTGAGTCTGGGAATTTCATATTGTTTATAAAATGATATCTTCAAATCTGAAATCCTCTATTTGATGGCAAAGTGATATTGTTTGTTTACACTTCTGTGACCCCATTCCCACCAAAAAGTAGTTACAATGTATCCCTTGTGTCTTATCTGCAAAGGGTAATGTTGACTAAGATTCTATAGACTACAAATACTTGTATCTCATCTAACACCCATAATACCCCAATATTAAATGGAGATAATGGGTGGTGTATGCCATCAAATCCAGTAACTTAGCACTTCACTCATTTAGAAGACTTTTTTTTTTTCCTGTACCCTCAATCCTTGACAGCTTATTTAATTTTTTAATCATTTATTTGGGTTTACCAAATTTATTATAACTTTAAAAACAGACATTTTTTAAAGTATATATTAACATATGTACAAATATATTAAAATGGAAAAGAAGAGCAAGGAAAAAATTACTTACCATGAAGTGGTAAATCAAAAAATTATATTTAAAAAAAGAAAAAAAAAAGAAAAAACTAATCAGTTATTTCTCCTCGCTTTTCAAAGCTCGATTGAGGACAAAAACATAAATTTGTGCACAACTAAAATTATGATGGGAGGAAAAAATTTATTACCAGTGAATCATCCCTATGATTCACAAACAGATTATATTAAGACTAGACATTCCCTATGCTTACGAAGGGTGGGTTGCTTAGACTTAATATATGGGGTCTTGAACATTTTCAAACAGTAATCTGAATGTGTTCTACGAATGACAACTGTGTTAATATTTATTTTTTAAAATGTCCATTTGCTTTTGTTGAGCTATATTTCATTGTTATTTTTGGAAACAAAAAAAATTATGAATTGTATGTGCGTTTAAAACTCAGTAAATTTAAAAATAAATTATTCCAAAATTTGCTTGAAGATGAAACAGAACTAATTCTTTTAATTTAATTATATAATTAAATTTTAAATTTTTAGCTTGGGTTTTTGAAACATGGTAATTCTTGTGTAGCGAAGAAACCATATTTTAAATCAGTTAATTTATAATATTTCATTGTTATATAGATGTGTATGCAGTGCTGTGAAAAAGTAAGTGAACCCTTCAGATAATATTTTAAACCTTTATTAAATCAATTAGAGCCACTTTCAAAATTTTTTATCAAGCTGGAATAAATATAGTAATTAAAAATTAAGATATGCAAAAGTAAGTGAACCCTTAGATTTAATATTTGATGACTGCTCCTTTTGAGGTTACAATGTCAACCAGGCATTTTCTATAATTTTTACGAAGTTTCTGGCAGTAGTGAGCGCTAATTATTTTACCATTTTTCTTGGTAAAACTCCCACAATTGCTTTATTTTTACCTGGGTTTCTGCCTTCTTTCACTGCTTTCTTTTCACAGATTTTCAATTGGCTTTAGATCAGGACTAGGCCATTCCAAGACTTGAAATTTCTTTTTATGAACCCATTCTTTTGTGGATTTGCTTTGATGCTTCAAATCATTGTCCTGTTGAAAGTTCCAGCCCCTGATCTAAACCCAACTTTTGAACTGAGGACAAGACACTTTTTATTTGAAATTGCTTGGTATCTTGCAGAGTCCACTGTGCCGTCTATGTGTACTATTTTGCCTATTCCAGCTGCAGCAAAGCACCTCCAAATCATAATGTTGCCACCACCATGTTTAATGGTTGGTAGCAAATTCTTCTCTTCAAAAGCTGTATTAGGAGCTTGCCAGATATACCATCTGTTGTTCCTCCTAAAAAGCTATAGTTTGGTCTCATTCGACCATAAAACTTTTTGCTAGAATATTTCTTGCTTATGAGTTTTGGCATAGTTGAAGTGAGCATGCTCGTGCTGTTTCGTAAGCAGTGGCTTTTTTCTAGGGATTCTGCCATGAAGATTGGCATTGTTCAGATTTTGTCACACTGTAGATGTATGCGCATTGATTCCGACATTGACCAGTGAATATTGGTGAACTGCAATGGTCAGAGCAGGATTTACCTGGGCTTGCCGAACTAGGTATCTACTTTTGCTCTTGCTGATCCTTTTTGTGGATAGCCACTTCTTGAAATTAAATTTCAAGAAGTGGCTATCCACAAAAAGAATGAAATAAAAAGAAAATGAAATAAAAAGAAAAATGGCCACCAGCGAGTAAATTCAAGCTCTCCCAACTGGTAATCCAACCTCTAGTCGTTCCGTCTCAAAATCGCACAAACAGATTTTTCCAGCCGCCAACCGGGAACGTCACTCCAAGCTTGTCGAACTGGGAAAAACTAGGTGCTTTTATATTTGTCCATATACCCATAATCCCTTGCGTCTTCATGTGATCCCATAGTTCATTCTGTCTCTGTCCCATAATGCATTGCATATTCATTGCATAAAAAGGCGATGCAAGTCTCCCCTTATTCTTTTACGTTATCTGGCCGAGGACGGATTACGGCAGAGCGGTAAGTGCTTTCTTTTTTTTTCTCCATTTCAACTGCAGTAGGCCTACATGCTAAGCAAGTACGGGCTCTTTTTTGGCGGGGGAAAAGGCAAGTCGGAACCAGTTGTGCTCGTCTCAGGTTTTGCCTCATCATGTCTGCCACATTGTCGTCACACCAAAAGCCTTCCATGTATAAATAATTTGTTGTACAGTGGAAAAGTGCACTCCAAATCAATTTGATACATTTTTGTGGCCTTCTTCATCAATTCATTAAAGCTTCTGGTATTTCTTTTGATCTTTGCATATATATTTGTTAAAATTTAGTCTCTAACATCACCCTTTTCTATACACAATGTGTTATATTGTTTGATTTTGATTTTTACATGTATACAAAAAATTATTTCCACTGGCAAATGTGTAAAAGTAAGCGCTCACTTACTTTTGCACATCCTGATCATTAATTAATATTTTTATTCTAACTTGATAAAAATAAAAGTGGTAATTTGTTTAATAAAAGTTTTTCTTAATAAATATACAGTTTAATTAAGATTTGTTGATTATCTGGAAAAAGAACCAATTATTTTGAATATTATCTTAGGGGTTCACTTACTTTTGCACAGCACTGTATATAATCTATCATTTGAAGTAGGTTATGGGCTGTGATAATAACAACTTTCATCTTACTTCTGTTACTATTACCGACAACTCTCCGACCATCATTCTACCATTGTTAGTAAGCATT
This sequence comes from Acanthosepion esculentum, assembly GCA_964036315.1. NCBI lineage: Eukaryota > Metazoa > Mollusca > Cephalopoda > Sepiida > Sepiidae > Acanthosepion > Acanthosepion esculentum. The sequence continues at coordinate 10,928,872 of OZ038498.1, read as the reverse complement.
GCAGATCACAAATAAACAATAAGCTCCCAGCAAGATTTTGAATACACATCCCTTTTTCCTTAGAAATAATATTATGCCAAATACTGTAAGCAAAGATGTTAAGTTTTGATTTTAAAAAATGCCAGTTAATTAAAAGGGAAAATAATTTACTAAGGCAAAAATATATAGAAAGTACACTGATTTCTGAGTCTCCTATGTAAATTTGCAAGCTATATATATATATATATATATATATATATATATATATATATATATATATGCTCCTGAAAAAATTATTTTGGTTGAGCTCTCTGGGGAGGATGTGTGGGTTTGTAAACAGTGACTATTACGGCTCATAAAATCGGTAAATCGAATCAAATTCTCTCAGTCACTGTGTGTTTATCTAAATATAAATACGCTTAAATTCACCTTCTTCTCTGACGTGTGCCAAAAGCTTCAGGGTAAAATTTCCGACTGGCGCGAATTCAGCCGGTTTTCGATTCTAGCCAGAGGCAACCGGACGTCTAGCCACACTGATGAGCTGTGATACAGCGAAACAGTCTGTCTGTGGATGACAATATATATATATATATATATATATATATATATATAAAATATTAGTGGTTAATATACACACACACACATATAAAAATTTCCGAGATGATAGAATCCAGGTAGAATTCAATGTCCAGGACAGAATCATAATATAATAAAAAGGCTTAAACACTAATATTCCATGGTTATAATTTATTACATAGAAATTGTAATTACGATTCAATTCATCAGACCTACAAATTCAAAAAGAAATCAGAAAAAATAACTCCGAGAATAAAAAAAATATCATATAATATAAACCTAAAGAGCCAGGTAAACCTAAATGGATTGTCAGGGTCTATGTGTGTATGTATGTATGTATGTATGTGTGTATATATATATATATATATATATATATATATATATATATATAATCTCCAAAGACTTACTTGGTTGCAAATTTCATTATACAGTCTGTTCATAGGCCATGTTGAGTCCATCATTAAAGCTGTCCATATGGCATTTTTTTATCTGCTCGACATTGCACTTGTTCTCTTCATATATCTTCTGCCCATCAGATGTAATAGAACTCACTCAATTTTCTTCACCTTGCACTGATTGGTCACAATTTTTGCCTTTTCAATCTATTCGATTACAGATTGGCTGGTTCATGTATCAGTTTGAGGCCAAACTGTTTGTCTGCCATTCTTTTAGCAGAGCCAAGATAGTTTGTTGTAGAAAAGGGGGGCAAAAAACATAAACAGCTGTTCTCTCTGCGACAAAACACAACTGCAAGAGTTGATACACTTTCACCCCCAAACTCAATTCAATTCAACCATCAGTGAAATGACTCCTTTTCTCAGGAGCAAATGTTCTCTTTTATATCGAAGGACGCTATCAATATTCAAATATACTCCCACCACCTCAGATTAAAGGAGCATTTATTATTATTATTGTGGTTACTAAACCATATGCACTCAGTGTCTCTTATTTCCTTGGTCAATTTACATTTGAACAAATCTAATCTGTTTTGAAAAAGATAACACATTTGTTTCTAAGATTTATTGATATTGCTCATTTCTACCACAATATTTTGCCTGATCCACCCTGTGGCCCTCTTTTGCCTGATCCACCCTGTGGCCCTCTTTTGCCTGATCCACCCTGTGGCCCTCTTTTGCCTGATCCGCCCTGTGGCCCTCTTTTGCCCGATCCACCCTGTGGCCCTCTTTTGCCCGATCCACCCTGTGGCCCTCTTTTGCCCGATCCGCCCTGTGGCCCTCTTTTGCCCGGTCTGCCCTGTGGCCCTCTTTTGCCTGATCCACTCTGTGGCCCTCTTTTGTCCGGTCCGCCCTGTGGCCTTCTTTTGCCTGATCCATGCTGTGGCCTTTGTTTGCCTGATACGCCCTGTGGCCCTCTTTTGCCTGATCCACGCTGTGGCCTTCTTTTGCCTGATCCACACTAGTGCCCTTTTCAGGTGTGCAGAGAGTTTCTTTTTAGCATGTTAGAACAAAATAAAAATGGTAAGAAATAAAAAAATAAAAAAACGTAAATACCGATTGACTCAATTCATTCTCACCAGCATGCACCTACTAAACAAAAAAATCCACACACAACCGACTTTAGTGTAAGCATTAGCAGTTATTATCATAGCAGGATTTGTTTAAATTATAGAACACATTCTACTTCCTTAAACCCAACAACTGAGATGGTAATGTTTGCTCTGAAAATTATGAAACCGGCAAAATTCATTTATTGACTTATTTGTGGCATCTTATTTATTCCAAGAGTTACATTTAATTTTCTGAACAGGTTATCGTTATGGATCTACTTTGGTGCCAATGAGTGACAAAGACAAGAAAGAAATGAAATACAAATCTGAAAAATGTTTCAAAATTCTTGGATTTACTCGTCCTGAAAATGTAAGCAAATCTTTTTTTTTTTCTCTCCTTTCAATTCGCAAGTTTTCCAGAATTTTCTTTTTTAAATATTAGATGATAAAAATAAAAAAAATTGGTCATTATAATATTTGTAAACTTTTTTTTTCCTCTTTTAATCATGAACTATTGCATTTTCATTTTTCATGTAAAATACGTAAAACCTTTGGTTCATCCACTAATCATCCAGCAGATTCTCAAAAACGGATTACAGTAATTCCCCATGTATAATACTCCTTCATCCATAACATGCACCCCTAAAAGTGTGCTGAAAGTGTGGGGAAAATGCTTCTACTCATGCATAATATGCAGCCCTTGTTTGGTAATTCCCCATGTATAATATGCCTTCATCCATAATATGCACATGTAAAATTGTGCTGAAAGTGTGGGAAAATGCTTCTACTCATGCATAAAACGCACCCCTTGTTTGGTAATCAAACCCTATAAATTGTTCCTCTCCAATTTCATTATGGCCAGCGTTTCTTACTCTTATTAAAAATGGTTTTAAACATAGAATAATATTATTCTAATTTAGTTTTATAGTAATTCTTATTTCATTTTTTTGGCAATTTTTACAAATTTTTTTGTAGCTGTGCATATTATGCACCCCTGATTTCTTGCTTATTATTTTTTTAGAAAAAAATGCGTATTATACATGGGGAATTATGGTAAGTTAAAAAAAGAATTCTCTTACATAATTAATTGCATTTATTCAAGTAGTCAATAGATTTCATGACGTCACTCCAGTACTGCGAATCTTTATTGTGAACTTTTCTACTTTCTTTTTTGTTTTTGTTATTGTAACAGGTCTGATTAATTAATTCTTAAAGATTTCATCGTGTATTAATTTAAAATACCTTCAATAAATCAATTTGCAATGTTAACTTTTTTAAATATTTATATCAAATATGTATTTCATATTAATCTTATAATGTTAATTTTTAATAATATGTTTTTCATTGTGATTTTTATTTGCTGAAAAAAGTTTTCATTCTGAAGTCTAGTAATTTCTATTTAGTTTTGTATTCCTACTCATTGGTAATTTGATCAGATATTTTAAATATATATATATATATATATATATATATATATATATATATATATATATATATGGTTCACTGTTCTGGCTAGTTCGCACCCTCCTTTTCATTTACGGGCACTGGAGTCTATGTACATACGGTCCAGGGAACCGTCTCTTTGTAAGCCTAGAGACTGTCTCCTTGGACTTCACATTATTAGACTCTAGTGTTCGTCAATCATACATTTTCCCCTCCCCCTTCCTTTTCCTCCTCTTCTTCCTCCCCCACCTTCCTGTTTTTTTTTTTGTTTTATTTTGTTATTTTTTTTTCTTTTGCTGTGCAAATTTGCAGCTTTTTTTTTTTTTTATATATATTTTTTTTTGTCTTCCCTCATACAAATTAATCATTTCATTTTTTAAGGTGTTTGTGTGAGTAAAAGTAATTTGAAATAAATTATTATTATGTTCCCAGTCGACCCTGATGAGCTTGGGAACGAAACCGGTTGGTCTGTCTTGTTCGTGTTTTCATCTCTTATTTTTTATTTTTCATAATGCCTATAAGAAATAAATTTTACGTTTTCCTTGCAACATTACGGTTTTGTGCCTCCAACAATTTATTTAAATATATATATATATATACATATATATATATATATATATATTCTAAGCTCAACCCTCTTCTCAAAATCAGATCAAATGAACAAAAATCAGAATTTATTTTCAGCACTTGTATTTATAAGTCTGGGATTTAAAAAAAAAAATATTTTTTTGTATGATGAGTTATGCTTGACAAAACTTACTTTTCTTACCACAAATGTAAATACTGAAGAATAGTTTGGATTATTTTTTGTAGCTATTTTTAAAGGATTTCCATAAACTGTACCTAAAAATGTACGCATATCACTTCTGTCTCTGTTTTGCAGGTCCCATCACATTATTATATGGGTGATTCAAGCATGTGTGTTGTGGGAGACCCTTCTGACCCTGTGAGTAATGCTTTTAGTCCTGTTCCCTTTTTTTAATCTGGTATCATTGCTTATTTTTATGTTATTTGCTGCATAATTATATGTAGATATAAGTAAAAATATGGACAAACTTTTGGTGTTCATAAAAAGTTGAAAGTTAAATTTAGCATATCTGCTTCTTCCTTAATGACCAGAGAAAGCAAAGATGTGGTTCTACAGAAGGATGCTAAGGATATCATGGACCGAGCAACGATGAGATCTTAGAGTGGTTACAAATAAAGAGAAGGCTTATACTTAACATCAGAAAGAGCCGCGCCAGGAAATTATTCTCGCCGGAGTCGATTCTTCAAATCTGCAAATTGACCATTCGCCCTAGCAAGGGAGTATTGCTGCTATATATGGTCTGGAGCCCCTTCAAATTGTCTCAAAGTCCTTGATGAAATCCAAAGATGCATATGCAATGTAATTGGCTCTGATCTGGCATCTCGTCTGCAGTCACTCTCTCACAGACATGCTGTTTTCTCCCTCTGTCTTTTTTACAAATACTTTCATGATAACTGCTCTGATGAATTTAAGTGTTCTACTAGGCTGGCATCTCGCTCTCACCCTTTCACTGTTTGAAACTGTTAAATGTAGCCGTCTCTTCTACTCCAAGTCTTCAGCAAGTCTTCAACAGCAGCAGCAACTGTAACAAAAGAGAAAAGCTTCAGTTAGCACAGTCAATCATGACAAATGACAGCAGCAGCACTCATCAGCAATCAGGTTTAAGGCTCCAAGTTCTACTACACAGCTTTTAGTGTATTAAAACGTTGGTTCATGAATTTGGTAACATAATAATTGTGAGTTCAGTCCCTGGGCCAGGTCATGTGTACTTGGACTCAGTCCAAGTACACACTACAGCAATAACTGCTAAGTACTAAAAATAAGAACTAGATGAGAAATCCCTGTGTGTGTGATTAACTCGTTCCAATCGACTTGGGAGGATGTGTGGCTTGTAATTCCAGCCCTACGTGGAAGTGTAGCTTTTCAGTTTGTTGTCGTAAATGACAAACGTTAGTTTCAGTGGCTTTTCAATGCTACAACGATGATGATATTTCTTGAAGTCCTTATCTCTGACTTGTCACTGGACCGACTCACTGCGACGACAGTCTCTTTCGTCTCTTCGAGAATTCTCTCCAGACTCTCTCGACGACTGTCTCTTTCGTCTGGCCTCTTCTGTCTGTCTTTCTCGTCGGCCTGTAGCACTGTGACCCGCAATGGTCGCTGCGGGTGTCCACACAGTGACAACGATATGCCGACCGATTGTGGTCTCTCCCAACTCTTTGAGAATTCTCTTCCGTCTCTTTGAGAATTCTCTCCCGACTGCCTTATTAGCAAAATCTCGATTTATTATAGCAACCGAAGGTTATAAGCCAGGTTGTTCACGCGCTTAACACGATTGTCGTCATAATCACATGTATTTGCAAAGTTTTCTGTTGCTTACTCAGATCTATTTCAAATCTCTTAGTGGATAAAATTAAGTCGTTCATTCCAATTGTCTTTTCGATGACCAAATTCAGCAGATACAACTTATGTTTAGATTAGATTTTGTTAGCGGTAAACATACACTGATCTTACCTCCCCGGTCCAATTTACTTCAATATGTTTTTATCAAAAATATTATTTTCGTCTATTTTTTTTATGACCCAAATTAAACATCACCTCCTGCCCTTTGCATTTGTTTATAAACAAGTCTTCGCCAACCCGATTTGAAATTCACTCTTTATCCATCAGCCATCTTAGGTTTCATATATCATTGTTCTAGATTCTTTCCTATTAATAGCGCTGACACAGTTTGTAACTTCACGAAAGATTGTGTTTTCCATTTTCAATCAATAAACGTTATATTTGCGTGTGTGCATTCATATGCGTGTGTGCGTCAACCTCTCTCTGTTACACACACACACACACACACATTCAGTTTAACGGTGTTAAATTTCTTATTTTACAAAATAAGAAAGATGTAGCAATGTCCAATAGATTCCACTGACAGAAAAAAAAGCAGCTATTCCAATTACTTCACTCAAAGGAATAATTTTTCAATTAAACAACATTACAAGCTTATCACTGATAAAACTTTTACCAGTGTTGTCACTGCCTCAGCTGTATAAATGTTATTAACATGCACCTTTTGATACATGCAAAATAGAGAATTAGCACCAGCAGTATTGGCTTCTTAATTTCAATAAAAAGTGATCAGCTGCAAAAAATTTAAATTATTGATTAATTATTTATTAATTATTCAGTTATTTAATTTTAAATTCTCTTTTTTTATAGGTGATGTCGGTCATGTTATCTTCCTTGATTAATGCTTTATACGAGACAAACACTGTCTCTATTGTGAGGCGTGTTTACAATGCAAATTCAGCCCCAAAGGTGGGATGTCTTGTTCCTCATATCAAGACTAACTATGAGGTAAGACATAATGTTCCTAGACATCAAAATCCATTTTGGGTTTTGCCAAAAAACAAAACACATATCAACACTCTTTTACATTTTATATTTCTCCAAAGTATATTCTTCAAAGGTGGGCATGTGTCCAAATGGTTGGACCTTTAGTGTTCCAACTATGTGACACAGGTTCAAATCTCACTATGGTTGATTTGTCTTGGAAGTGACTTCATAATATCTGATAATATCAGCATGAGGGGGATGATCCTATGCAGCTCTATGGTAAGTGCCTGAAAACCATACCATGAGTTGGCCCAAGCCTTGTGAATGAAATTGGGTAGACAAAACCTTTTGGAAGACATCAAGGGTTCTGCTTGCGTGGACTTCCGAATGTAAGAATTTAAAGTGGCTGATCCAGAGGTCTCTTTAATGGCAATGCTTTAACACATGTCTTCTGATTGGTTAGTAGAGAAACCTCTCGCACTATTGATGGGTGACAGGAGAAGATGTTCTGAGCTGGCCTATGACAAGTAGAAGAAAATTTTCCTTTATTTTGACATGCACCTTTCTCTACATGGAACCTTCAACTAACAGTATATACCACTAGTAAATATCTCTAATTATCTAGAGACATATTTGAATTTCATATTGATTTCTGATTTGTGGAACTGTTATTAGAACTTTTTCTGCACCCGCTATAAGTTATAATACCCACATTTCTCTCACTTGTAACGGTGACTGCAACAAAGTCACAAGTCATTGTAACCAAGGATTTGAGCATACTGGCTTTTTTTTTTTTCTCAAATTGTTGACCGTTCCAGGTTAAGCTTTCTCTACCAGAAACTATAATTAATGTTCGCTCAACATAGTTGTAGTATAAACCACAGATTGACTGTCTGGGTGTTGAATCTACATGAATATACCTGAGCCGACATCTGTAATGGGGAGTAGCTTGCCACCCTAGCAAACAGACATACCCAGATACGAGTGGCCAACTATACTATATTATTCAAATGTTGAATGAATGTTTAAAAAGGTTTTATGATATTCTTAATTTTTCCCAACATCAAAGGAAATAAGCATTTATGTTGTATTGTCGATGTGAATGATACACAGAGAAGAATGAGTGTTTAATGCATTTATTCAGCACCAGTATCCGATGCAAATGGATACATACAAAAAACACAGAACAATAAGTTACAAAACAATTAACAAGACAACTTACAAGGAATAAAGGAGGGTCAAATGCTGTATAGCCAAACAAAGTAAGATCAGCCAGAATATTAATCAGCTTAGTATCAACTTATTAAATCAACTATTGAAGTCCTTAATCGTAGACTATTTAAGGCTATGAGCCAGTCCATGTGGTAGAGTGTTGAAGGGGTGCTAGCTACTCTACAACAAATTGTAATAATGAAATTTCAAAATAACATTAAAAATTGTTTATCAATTTATTTAATTTTATTTTTTTAAACTGACACTGCATAGAATTCTTTAATGTACAATGTTTTTGTCTTTTTCAGTGTTTAATGTACCATGAACTGCCTTTTAGTGAAGATGTACGTTCATACACATTTGCCTCTCTCCCTTTAGATGATGATGGTCCTGCCAGCAAGAAATTTAAACCATCTGGTAAAATCTTATCTCCTTACCTATGACATATTGATTTTTTTTTTCTAATCTGACAGTCTAATTTTTGTTGCAGTAAGTTTTGTCATAATCTGTTTGCAAATTGTTATTTTTCTTGTATCATCCTATATATTTCACCTTTCTCTTATATATATATATATATATACACATACACACACATACACACACAGGTAAAAATTTGTGAGTAAGAATTTCAAGATGCCGTAATAACAGCACAAACCGAAATTTCAAAAGAATTCTTTTACAACGTGTATATTGTTGAATCCACGACAATAAGAATTGAGGTTGTTCTAAAGTCGGGGGGAGGGGGGCACTTGATTGATTGTTTTTTATGGCTTGTCAACCTCTTGCAGGTTATTTAAAGCCAGAAAATATTTTTAGATAGTGAGAATTGGGGGAGAAGGTAATAATGATTTACTGATACAAGTCCTACTAAGTAACCCATAACTGTGTAGAGGAGAGATGGATTTGTACGTTTCCTAAGGGCATTGCACATAAGTGAACCCAACAGGAATTCTAACTCGGCTCTCCAATTCACAATTCCGTGCCATTATCCATTACACACACCCACACATCCAAGTTTACAGCACCTGATATCTCCAAGCAGTCAGCCATGTAAGTAGTGACCAGGGTTGACATTGCTTAACTTCAGTGATCATACGAGAACTAGTGTTTCAACGTAATATGGCCATAAGCCTAAAATGGGGGTCCAATCTTGTACTTGAAGAATATACATAATAAAGTGGCTGGTGAGTGTGTGTGTGTATATATATATATAAAGGTAACAAATCCATTGGTAAGTAATCCAAGTAGATCCTATTAATATAAAATATTAAAACTGATCCCCAAAAGAGAGCTCAGTAGATTTATTATAGAGCATAGAAATGAATTACATAAAAGTGAAACTCAATTGTACCCCATTTTTATGGCCATTTCACTCCATGGGATAAATTCCCTGGACTTTGATAATACTAAAATGTTTCATTTATCAAACTTTATTATTTTGAGTTTCATTTTTATGTAATTTATATATAATGTTTCATTAAAGATGACAGACAAGCTACTGCGATTAAGCTATTTTAATTTTTCTTTTGTTTAAATGTGTTTTCTTTTCTGAACACTGTGTGTGTAGAAACTGTCCAAATGCTCTGTAATTCTGAGCGCTTTCGGATATACTTTTGGCCATTATCAAGGACAATTTGATTTTTTTTTCTTTTTAATTGGGTGTATGGGTTGTGTGTATGTTTCTAGAGTTATAGAGATGTTTTATTTTCCAAACACAGTCAGCACATTGTGGCCGTGTTCATAGTTAATGTTATTGAATGTTGGCTTTTTCTTTTTTCGTATTAAGGCTTTCATTATTTTTAATCTTTTTTTACATTCAGATGAGATTATTATGTTTGTATTTTCTACTAGTATGTTTCAGATGGAGTCTGGTAAGTTTGTGTGTATGTTTAAATGGGTTCTGACAGAACTGTGGTCAGATAGGTGTAACGTAAGGTGTCTGGATAGGCATGTAATAGTGTGACTGATGTAATTATTTATGAATTTGGTCTGATCAGGAACACAGTTCCTTAAGAGGCATTTGAACTCATTAAATTTTTGACATTAAATCACAATACACCCAAACATTGTATCGATTTGCATATCCAAATATTTACAAATGTTTTACAATGCTCACATGAAATATGTGACATGAAATATGAGATATGGGGACTATCTATTCAATGTCCATGCTGTGTGACCTGAATTAATTTAATTAGTGATTTTTATTTGATTTTCATCAATGACTCCGGATCTGATAGAATGTTTTTGATCTTCCTGATCAAAATTTTCATTTCTGAACTTGCTACAACATTTTTCCTAATAAGTGAAAGAGTATTAAATCATGAAGATGCTTCTCATCTTCCTCCATTTTTAATTTTAAGGTTAAATCCACACATAAATAATGTTTGTTCATTGTAATTTTGATTTTGCTGCTGTGTTGTTATTTTTGAGGATAAGGTTATCTGTTTTAAATTTTTTGTAGTGGATAATTAATTTGATTTTTTTTGTTTGGGTCAGTTGGGGTAGTATATCTCTTTATGATGTGTTGATTCATCTTGGTTGTAGTTCATATGTGTTTGGTTTTTGTAGAAAATATTTGTTATTTTTGACTGTGTTCACTATCATTGTTATTTACTTGGGGAAGAAATAGTCTAATTTGGTGGTCTATAAGGTGGTTAGGGAAGCCATTGTTAACTATACCTTTTCAACTTCAAAATGATAATAATCAACTTCAAAATGGACTTATTTTCAACTCCAAAATGGATCAATCAACTCCAAAATGGATCAATCAACTCCAAAATGGATCAATCAACTCCAAAATTGATTAATCAACTTCAAATTGAGAAAATGTCAAAAACCTAAAAACAATCAACTTCAAAATAAGAATGAACAACTTCAAATTGAGATATTTTTTTTTGTAAATTGAAAATTATTTTTTCAATTAATTTACCCCATGAATAAGGAAATTGACTGTTTGTCTTCATTATATAGATGAAGTTGTTTATTCTTATTTTGAAGTTTTTAGGTTTTTGACATTTTCTCAATTTGACATTTTCTCAATCCATTTTGAAGTTGATTAATCCATTTTGAATGATTATTTTTTTTACTTGAAAATGTCCATTTTGAAGTTGATTATTATCATTTGGAGTTGAATAGTGTCTGTTTTGCATTGTTGAGTTCTTTAAGGAAGAGTAGACGAGAGGATGAATTCTGGTGTGCTCTTTTAAGGAAGTTTTTTGTCATTCTATTTTGTATCTGAGTGGGCAGTCACTCTTAAGGTTAAGGTGACAAGAGTTTCTGCTAGTGGGTTTTTTTATACAATGAGATGATAATGTTACTTTATTCTATGAGAACGTCTAAGAATGGGAGTTTATTTTTTGACTAACTTTGTAGGTAAGGTTAATAGTTTTTTTTCAAATGTGGTCTTGGGAGTATTTCTTTTGTGTTATTCGCTAAAATAAAAATATTGTCTATGTAACGCACATATATTTTAGGTTTACACACCTCTTTAAATATGTTTTCTACATGGGACATGTAATAATTGGAGAAGCACTGGCCAAGTTGATTTCCTATACTAACACCATTAGTTTGGGTGTAAATGTTGTCATTATGGTCATAGAATGGGACTTTGGTTGTGCATGCATGTAGTAATTTTTGGGGGACAAATGGTTTGATGGATGGTGGTGGGATGGAATTATTAGTGAACACAGAATTGAAGATAATATCAATGGTTTGATCAACAGGGATGTTCGTGAATAAATTTTCAACATCAAGTGATGCTATGATACCTTGGTTTGGTTTTGTACTTTTTAAAATTTGAAGGAATTTTGTGGGTGGTTGTGATAGCTCATAGATCGGAGTTGGGATAGTGATTGGTGTAGAAATTCAATTTCGGTCTTCTTTGTAAAGAGGTTAAATTTAGGTTGGAGATGGCTATTTGACTCTAAATTTGGGAATTCTTTTTGGTCATCTGTTAATTTATAGGTTTATATATTTATTGTCGCTGTTGGGCAGCTTCTACACAATCTGTGTCCAGAAAAGAAAACACTTGTTCGAATGCAAGAAAAATTAAATAAAAAGCATAATTGCGTACCTTGTCTGTTGTCTTTAATGAAACATGTATATTGTATTCTGTATATTGTACATGTATATATATATATATATTTGCGACGGTACAGAAGCGTATCAAGGCATAAAAAACTAATTTTTTATTAACGGCCATGTTAGATTTAAAATAAAACACCAGTTAACCGGTTTCGTCCCCTCTCATCAGAACTGTTTAAAGGGGAATAGAAATTGAGAAAAATATTTGTTATGGGCGACATGAATGAAGGGCAGGGAAGAGAAAGATAAATACAAGTGTATAAAATTAAAGTAATACCACTCAAGATGCTAGAGACACAGCACAGCAAGCCCAAGCAAACAGTCTCTTTGTTTGCAAAGAGACGGTCGCCTGGACCTGATGTACAAAGTCTCCAACACCCTGAGATGGAATACAGAGTGTGCCCTGGCCAAAACGTAAAACCAGGTCACACTAAAATCCAACGCGCAAATAGGATTATTTATTAGATGATCTGCAATCGACGACCCATACGTATTTCGAATGGAATCGCCCAACGAAAAATTATTGTTTAATATTTTCGTAGGTACGTGTTGTTTTATTCTAGCGTCCAAGCGCTGTGTCGTTCTACCTATGTAGTCGCATCCTCAACTACATTTGAAATGATAAATAACTGAATTAATATGGTGGGAGGGTAGAACATCTTTACACACAGATGAAAAGACAGACCTAGTTTGAAAAACAACACGGACGTTCGCTGCAAAATAACATTCCCGTGAACTACATGAAATCTGCTCCCATAGGGATTTAATGATCTGCTCGGATAGCACTGTTAAAGATGAAATTAGTTGTCTAACTGGTATCTTTGTGGACAATGGTTATCCGTTGGACCTTGTTCAATCGGTTATTCGGGATAAGACTGCAATGTTTAATAAAATTAAGCCTGCTATGGTTAGTAAATGCCCGGTCTATCTCCGTTTACTGTGGTTGGGTAGGATTAGTGAGTCCTTTGCCAATCAGATTTCATGTAGTTCACAGGAATGTTATTTTGCAGCGAACGCCCGTGTTGTTTTTCAAACTAGGTCTGTCTTTTCATCTGTGTGTAAAGATGTTCTACCCCCCCCCCCCCACCATATTAATTCAGTTATTTATCGTTTCAAATGTAGTTGTGGATGCGACTACATAGGTAGAACGACAAAGCGCTTGGACGCTAGAATAAAACACGTACCTACGAAAATATTAAACAATAATTTTTCGTTGGGCGATTCCTTTCGAAATACGTATGGGTCGTCGATTGCAGATCATCTAATAAATAATTCTACTTGCGCGTTGGATTTTAGTGTGACCTGGTTTTCCGTTTTGGCCAGGGCACACTCTGTATTCCATCTCAGGGTGTTGGAGACTCTGTACATCAGGTCCAGGCGCCCGTCTCTTTGCAAACAAAGAGACTGTTTGCTTGGGCTTGCTGTGCTGTGTCTCTAGCATCTTGAGTGGTATTACTTTAATTTTATAGACGTGTAATTTTATACACTTGTATTTATCTTTCTCTTCCCTGCCCTTCATTCATGTCACCCATAACAAATATTATTCTCATAATTTCCATTCCCCGTTAAACAGTTCTGATGAGAGGGGACGAAACCGGTTAACTGGTGTTTTATTTTAAATATAACATGGCCGTTAATAAAAAATTAGTTTTTTATGCCTTGATATATATATATATATATATATATATATATATACTAGCAGCATGGCCCGGCGTTGCCCGTGCTTGATTCAAAAATCGTATGACTCATACAGCAATCGCTATCACTTGACTTAAAATATTTTTGCCATTCCTTGCCTTTAAAGGAGTTCCCTTTGCCATGCTGATGTTGCTACATGCCTTACTTCTTGCCTATCTCACACTGCAAATCTTTTCTAAGCTCTATACTAAACATTAAATCTGTTACGAAAAAAGAACTAAACAAAATGAACACAAAACGATCAGCTTTAAAAAAGGACTCATAACTGGAAAAACCGAATGAAAAAAGAATGTTAGCAACAAATACTTTTTCACACCCAACCCAGTTCTGTGGAATCAGAATCAACGTTGACTTTAAGCAAGCGAATGAGCCAACTGGAGTAAAGTGCCATGCAGAATTAAATTTTTCCCACTTGTGATGAATGCAGGTATCGATTTTTTTTTTTTTTTTTTTTTTGCATGCTAGCATGCTAGTTAACATTTGTGCCAGTCAGCTGTTGGCTCTCACGCTAGCCAATAGAATCTTGCTGCCTATTTGTGGCAGCCAGCTATAGGCTCTCACTCTGGCCAGTAGAAAATGGCCGCAAACTACATGAAAACTGCCGTAGAAGCATGAAAAAATCGATTATTTCCACTATCGATGGGAGTTGGGAAATGCAAAGTTGGTCTTGGCTTTCTTGCTAACTTGGAGCATGTGCATGTAAATTTTGGTGCAAATCCATCGAAAATTGCAGCCGTGCATTCGTTACACACACACACACACACACTGCCTATATATATATATATATATATAGGAATAAAGTGTCGCTGCCAACACTTGAGTTTGAACATAGATTGCCAATAAGTAAACACAGGCAATCCCATTATTGAATTAAGTAGACCATGGGACCATAGAGGAAATGCATATATGGGAGGTAGTCTGCCTAATTGAGTGTTATATTTTATTCCATCCTCTATTAAAATACGGACGACTATTCTCTACTCTATTCACTATACTATTTTTTTCTTCAGATCACTATATAGATTACTATTTGTGCGAGTATTATCGAGCAAGTACTATTTGCATGAGTGTTATTCAAAGGCATTTGACACCAGTATTGTTCAATGGCGTATTATAGTTGTATCTGTGATTACAAAGTCTCTACTACAACGAGCATTTACAAAAGTGTCAACGAGTATTCAATGACATTAAAGAAGTGGCAACGAGTATATATATATATATATATATATATATATATATATATATATATACACTCACCAGCCACTTTATTATATATATTCTTCAAGTACAAGATTGGACCCCCATTTTAGGCTTATGGCCATATTACGTTGAAACACTAGTTCTCGTATGATCACTGAAGTTAAGCAATGTCAACCCTGGTCAGTACTTACATGGCTGACTGCTTGGAGATATCAGGTGCTGTAAACCTGGATGTGTGGGTGTGTGTAATGGATAATGGCACGGAATTGTGAATTGGAGAGCTGAGTTAGAATTCCTGTTGGGTTCACTTATGTGCAATGCCCTCAGGTAACGTACAAATCTATCTCTCATCTACGCAGTTATGGGTTACTTAGTAGGACTTGTATCAGTAAATCATTATTACCTTCTCCCCCAATTCTCACTATCTAAAAGTATTTTCTGGCTTTAAATAACCTGCAAAAGGTTGATAGGCCATAAAAAACAAACAATCAATCATGTGCCCCCCCCCCTGCCTTTAGAACAACCTCAATTCTTATTGTCGTGAATTCAACAATATACACGTTGTAAAAGAATTCTTTTGAAATTTCGGTTTGTGCTGTTATTACGGCATCTTGAAATTCTTCTAGATTGGTTGGCTGCACATCCCGGATTCAGATCTCACTTTTCTTCCACATCCCAAAGGTGCTCTATGGGATTGTGATCCAGTGACTGTGGCGACCACTTTTGCGTTAACATGGATCGCAATTTACCACTCTCTCTTATTTGTGACCTGTGGTGTGTTGTCCTGCTGGAAGTGGACGACAAAGGGTCTGGGGTGTGCACTTTAGTCCTAAATTTAGGCCCGTGGCCATACCTAGGTAGGCTGCAGCATTTAAACAATCTTTCATTGATGCTAAGGGTTCTAATATATACCAAGAAAATATTCCTCATACCACTACACCACCACCAGTACCAGCCTGAACTCTTGCGATAAAGCAGGATGATTCATACTTCCAATTTATTTGCACAAAACTATGGCCTTACCATTTGAATGTTGCTACAAAACTGACACACATTAGACCAGGTAAGATTTTTCCAATTTTTTGTTGTTCAGTTATTGTGATTCTTAGAGAATTGTAGCCATTGTTTCTTGTTCTTATACAGCAGGAATGACGCTTAGAATGGTTTTCTGTTGTTGTAGCTAATCTACTTCATTCAGATCATCTTGTTTTCACATGTTTTGTTAGACATGAATTGCCCTCTCTTCTTCACATAGAATTTGTACTCGAAGTTTTTGTCTATGACAACTATGAGGAATTCTCAGATAAAAACAGGAATAAACATTTTTTTTCTCTCTCTTTTATGTTCCTTCTTCAGCGGAGCAGTTGAGTGCCATTGATGATTTGATCAGTGTCATGGATTTGACCACTGCAGACGAGTAAGTTTGTTACATTGCTTTATGATTTCAATTTTTTACTTGGAATATGTGACTTACATTATCAATTTATTAATTAATTACGAATAAACCAAATGCCATTATGAGCTGAAAATTTTGGTCAGTAGTTTGTCCAGAGCTGAGCTTGCTCGTATCATAATTTCTAAGGGATTTTATTTCAATGGGGTGGGCAGTATAACCTCTGTCTATATTCAGAATAGAAGTAAAATAATTACTGACAAAATATTTGTTTATCCTTAGTTTTTTCATTCTACCAGTGGATTACGAATTCAATACAATTTCTAGATTGTGATGAAGGGAGTTAAATAAATAATTGTTCTGGAATGGCTGATTTCTCACAGGAAATTTCTTTGTCTTGCTTTTTCTTATTCAGATTGCTTATCAGATAATTTTTGAAGACAGTTTGTAAATAGTGATGAAGACAGTGAAAATAATGGTTGTCTTGGAGCAATTAACAATATATTTTGCTAATGACATTATACATTGTCAGTAATAGAACTTCAGAGGAAACTGTCCTGGGTAAGACGATAAACTACGTCCAACAGCAAAGCCTCTGATCAGGAGGTTTTGAGGAGCATGGAACCACCTCTTAATTGCTGGCGTTCCCAGGTCCACCCTGACCCGGGATGGTAGCATCTGTTAGGGTCCCAGCTATGGGCAAATAGTTGACACCCAAACTTGAGTAAAAATAGGTTTTAATACCAGAAATAATTTGTAATAAAAAAAAAATATTACCAGCAATAATTTTTGAAGGAAAAATTATCAGCAATACTTTAAAAAAAAAAACTACTAGCATTACAAACAACTAAAAATTCTTTGAAAAAATATTCCCAGTTATAGATTTCTTCTTTGAAAAATATTCCCAGTTATAGATTTCTTGAAGGAAAAATATTCCCAGTTATAGATTTCTTGAAGGAAAAATATTCCCAGAAATAGATTTCTTGAAGGAAAAATATTCCCAGAAATAGATTTCCTGAAGGAAAAATATATCCAGAAATAGATTTCTTGAAGGAAAACATATTACCAGCAATAAAAATTTTGTTGGCATTAAATAACTCATTGAGGTTGATATGCTGTAAAACAAACCAAACCAGACCTCAGAGGAAAAAATAATTTTTATTTATATTTAAAAAAAATCACAGTTGGAGACCAAAAGGAAAAACAAATCTGTTCATGTTTTTTTTTAAACGATGTTCGTAGAGATCAAAGTATCAGTTGATCATATTTTGTATGTAAAATATTTTGCAGCTTAATGGTATAATTAAATAAAAAGCTATTTATAGCAAAACAAAAATATGTCATTGTTGCTGTTTATTTTTATGTTGCAGAGATGAAGATGGAGAACCCTGTGAATTCCTTAAACCAAAATTGACATTTAATCCTCACTTTCAAAAGTTATATCAGGTGAATCCATTTTTTCTGTTCTTTTTAACAGACATCATATTGTGAAAAATATTCTTTGAAAATTGAAACATGCATTGTGAGGTGATGATTTGGACAGACTTGTGAATCAACAGTTTTTTTTTCCAGTAATACATTTTGGCCAGCAAAAGAAATGAGACAACTAACTAAAAACAAAATTAGTTTCTGTCTATATCTCTGAGATGAGGTATTATGAATACTTGTATTATTTACATTATTTGGTCTGTCATCCTCATTTTCATTGCCATATTCACAACGTTTTGGGCGTTGTGCACTTCAGGCTTCTTCAGGTGATTGGAATTTTGAACCAAACCCTTTATTTCATCCACTGACGTAGATTGTTCTATTTCCACGTGCCATGCCTCTTCCATATGTCTCTTGAGGACATATGGCTCAGTGGATAAAGATGTCGGTTAGATCCAGTGACTAGACCCAAAGAGTTCTGAGTTCAATACCAGGCCACAGCAGTGGTGAATCAAAACTTGGAGAGTTGAGTTAAAGGGCAATAACTGAGACATCTGGAAAAATTGTTCATTTATTAGATTAAGCTTTGAACCGTTGTATCTTAGAAGTGATTAAAGATATCTTACTGGAATTCTCTGAGGTTTTTATAACATTATTGGACTCTAATTTGACCAATAAGAATGTATAATTACTTTCCAAGATTAACAGAAGAATTGTCATGAAATCGATCATAAACAAAACAAAAATGACATGTTCATCATTAATTAATCATAGCTAAGGATTGGAAGCTCATATATATATATATATATATATATATATATATATATATATATATATATTATTCCTTAATCATTTTCCAACTTATTCAAGATGATCTTCACCCTCTCTAACCTTCTAACTTTCTGTCTTGGAGTAACAAGGTGCCTCACACGTTTCGCGTACGATTTCCAAGTTTTTTTTTCACTGCTCTTTGGACTGTCATAGCTGAAACTCCTCTCTCACGTGCCAAACGTTTTATGGATTGAGTTGGATCTTTTCTAATTGGTCTCTTTAGCGCTAAGTTGAAATGATGATCCCTCTTCCTGTTGTGACCTCCTGATCCAGTTTTCCTCTCTACGTACCTTCTTTTTTAAACTTATTCACCGATCTCTTGATGGTTCTTGAATGGACTTTGAAGATGGAAGTAAGAGTATGAATATTGGTACCATTACTGAAGGCATGAATGATCTTTTTCCTCTCACCATTGCTCATTTGTAAAGACAGTTGGGCTGACACAAAATGATTTTAACCTGTTCTCTTTCTTGCTGAATAGCTCAAAGGGTTTTTCAGTGATTTTTATGACAAATGGTATCAAGATGGCTAAACATCTTAACTGAAAACCCAGAAAAAAGGAACTATATTAGTTTAGTGGGTTTTTAGATATTAAACGTATATATTAGGAATGGATTTTTCATTTATTAATCCAACATATTTTAATTTATTGCTTAAATGTTATTTTTAATGGATACTCGTATTTGAGTAGACACTCTGTTTTTATTTATTTATTAAACACTATATAGAAATAAATAAATATACTGTTTAATAAGTAGATAAAAACAGAGCTGTAGGTTTTCAACACGGTACTTTCAGTAGTAGTATCTGTGTTCATTCTGGACTGTATTGCGGACTGTCATCTTCACTTTGACACAGGACAAGCAAATTTCTCGGGTTGAGTGAACTAAACACAGAGTGTATAAACTTTGGAGCCTCCATCTTGACTTTTTAGTGCAGTTGGTTTAAATTTCATAATGGAAACAGTGAGTTTGGAAAATGGGATGGTAGTTAGATTACCATAACCAGATATTGAATTCGCAACTCTTTGGGTCAAGTCACTGGATCCGACCAACACTTTTATCCACTGGTGAACAAAAACTTGGAGAGTTGATTTAAAGGAGATAACTGCGACATCAGGAGAAGGCATGGCATATGGAACTAGAACAATCTATCATGGTGGATGAAATAAAAGGTTCAGTTTGAAATTCCATTCACCTGAAGTAGGCCAGAGCGTACAATGGCCAAAACGTTGTGAACATGACAATAAAGATGAGGTCAACAGTTTGAACAATGTAGATAATGTAAATAATTTTCAGATAATAAAGAAAGTGAATCTGTGTAGAGACATGATCACCTATATCCTGAAAGGTTATGGCATCTAAAACCAAAATCTTTTTGTCAGGCTTTGATATTCATCCTCTTGCAATTTGCATCAAACAGTAATACAATGATATATCTGCAATTACCAGCAGAATTAGCATAATGTCTATTATTCAGTACATGTTCCTAGATTCTGACTGAGTCTGCAAGAATCTTTGATGCCAAGTTTTGAAGGGAGAAAAGGCCAAAATGGATGAACTACACCAAGGAAGACCAAAGAATTCATCAACCAAAAACAACAGAGATGGTGATATTAATCAAAATAACTCTTGGAATAATACCAATGACATATCTCAGAATTTCAGACAATATCGACTAGGAATCAATTACCATTCTTATTGTCCAAAAATCTTTGTTTCAAGGAAGGATATTTTTGCCTATCTTTTTAAAAAAAAGAAGTTACTGGATCTAACTAACACCATTATCCACTGTGCCATGTGTCCTCAAGTGTGAGTTCAGTACCTGGTTAAGGCAGTGGAGAACTTGGAGAGGAGAATTAACAGGAGATAACCGATAACTGACATCCATTAGACATGGCACATGAAACTAGAACAGTCTACCCCAGCGAGCGAAATAAAGGGTTCAATTCGACATTCCAACCACCTGAAGAAGGCCACAGTGTACAACGGCCAAAGCATTGTGATAAATATGCCAACAAAGATGAGTCACTAGATCTAACTAACGCCTTTATCCACTGTGCCATGTGTCCTTGAGGAGATAACTCACAACTGACATCCATTAAACATGGCACGTGGAACTAGAACAGTCTACCCCAGCGAGCGAAATAAAGGGTTCAATTCGACATTCCAACCACCTGAAGAAGGCCACAGTGTACAACGGCCAAAGCATTGTGATAAATATGCCAACAAAGATGAGTCACTAGATCTAACTAACGCCTTTATCCACTGTGCCATGTGTCCTTGAGGAGATAACTCACAACTGACATCCATTAAACATGGCACGTGGAACTAGAACAGTCTACCCCAGCGAGCGAAATAAAGGGTTCAGTTCAACATTCCAATTCCAGCCAAAATATTGTAATAAATATGGCGACAAAGATGAGGACAATAGTCTGAATAATGTAAATAATGTACATAATACCTCATCTCAGAAATATAGACAGATTATTTTTTCTTGAGATTTGTTCACTTTTATTACAAATCCAGTATTTGCTCTTGATAATTTACTTTTTTTTATTGCTATATAGTGCCTCCAACACAAAGCTCTTAATCCCCAAGAACCACTGCCAGAGTTGTCACCCTTGATGGCACGACAACTAGATGTCCCGATAAAGATTGCCAATGGATGCAAATCAAGTCTGGACACCATTAAAAACAAGTTCAAGTTAGAATTAATTCAAAAGAAAGAAATACAAACGGGACAAAGTTTTTTCAAAGACACGTAAGAAATTTTTCATTTTCTTTTTTATTCTTTGGAGTAGTGATACATTTTGGATTTGTCAAAGCATCAAAAGGACAGTCTTGTTTTCTTATGTATTCATCTTCTACTCACTTTGTCTTTAAAGAAAAAAATTCTACATCATGTTGACTGAAGATATTCATTGTCCATGCATCAAAAATTTAGTTTGTATTTCTGGACAAAGCAAAAGAATGGAATGTTATAATTGAGGCCACCCTTTCAAAAGAAGTACTTTGATATTTAAATTTATTTCTCTTCTTTGAATGTTAAAAAATCTAACAATTTTCAACTTGTAAACTTGGAAAATTTTTATCGGAAAGTAAAGTTTTGATGCATCTCTTGGATTCCATAATAATTGTTTTTTTTCTATAATATTTATAATAATCATTTTCTTCTACATTCCTTGATACAGCAATCCAGTGATTGATGGCCAGATTTTATCAATATTAATGTTATTTTCTCTTTATTTCATAATTGTCTGTTCTTTTTATGTGTGCTGAACAATCAAATGTTCACCTTTCAGACAAACTAATGTTTACTAAAGAGACACATATACCATTTGTAAAAAGACAACAGATTGTAGAAAATATAATTTTTTCTCTGTATGTCTTTTTATAATGCCAGTTTTTCTGTCCATAAGATTTAAAAGTTTAAAACTTTGCTACAGGAGGAATATGAGCAAAAAAATCCATGTCTTATGTTTAAATTTGTAGCAACAAAAGAACTTGTTTCTTATATCTGAATTTTCAATCTGATAGGTCCTGATCTGGCATCTCATCAGCAGTCACTTTCTCCCACATGTGCTGTGGCTTACCTCTGTCTTTTCTACAAATATTTTCATGGCAACTGCTCTGGCGAGCTACTTTCACTGGTACCCCAACTGCATGAATTTAAATGTGCTACTAGGTTGGCACCTCGGTCCCATCCTCTCATTGTCGAAACGGTTAAATGTAACTGCCTTCTTCTCTCGCACTTCCCAGCAGTGGAACTCCCTTCCTCTTACTTGCTTCCCTGATAGCTATAATCTTCAAATATTCAAATGTAGTGTGAATCAACATCATCTGATGCCTTGATCCCGATCTCTGTCCTTTTCAATATCTTTTCATCAAACAACCCTCTTTACTCTTAGTAAACGCTTGCATGCTAGTGGCACTCCAGCCTTTTTTTGGGGTGACATGCTTAAAAAAAAAAAGTGGAAAAAAATATCAAGTGACATGATGGACCAAAAGGAAACAATATCTGTAGTAACAAACATATTTCATTATATGACCAATTTACAAATGGAGGGAAGTTTTGGGATGGTTCTTTAGATGAGAAGAAATATTCATTAAAAGTAAATAATGATTGACAATGATACATCTAGCAAAATAATAAGACTAATATTGAAATTAATTTATTGTTTAATGTTATTTGTATTCCAACAATTAAAATTTTTGATTTTCCTGAACTTTAATGACCACCAGTAACCTCCCGCCAAAAAAAACCCAAAGTAAATGTTATTTGTAATCAGCCTTTGAAGTGATTGTTCATTTTTATGAATTTCATTTCGTTCTTTATATTATGCAGTGTTGCAGCAAATAAAAGCTGATACAAAATTTGCTAAAAGTCAAAGGATGCATTGTTTGTTCACTATTTACATTATTTGGACTATTGTCCTCATCTTTGTTGCCATATTTATTACAACGTTTCGGCCATTGTATGCTCCGGCCTTCTCCAGGTGGATGGAATGTTGAAACGTAATAAATATAGGGACAAAAATGAGGACAATAGTCTGAATAATGTAAATAGTGTACATAATACCTCATCTCAGAAATATAGACAGGCTTTGTTTGTTATTTGACAGACAATGTTATGCAGAAAGACAAAAAATCTACTTTTTAAAGAGTTTTCAGTTAATAAGATTTGTGATTGATATTTGATTTTTTTCCTTTTTCTATTTAGGATTGAAAGTAAACCAACAACAAAAAATATGCACGAGGCTGACCTGAAGGATGCTGAGAGTATTGCTGATATCATAAAGTCAGAAATAACACAAGTATATACATTATTATTATTATTATTATTAAGAGAAAGTAGAAACTGTACCGTATTAGTAGTGTTGGTGTTATGTTATGGCATTTATTATTATTACTATAGCACTAGTAAAAATGATAGGATGGTTTTCATATGAAATTGCACTTCTTTCTAAGATCAAAGTGTAGTATATGTCTGCTCTATGAAAAAATGTTATAATACATATTGTGTGTAATATATGTTGATTATTATTATTTAAAAAGAGGAAAAGCAGACACTTTACTGCAGTAGTTGCGATAATGTTAAGACTTTCCATTCACTATTTACACTATTTACATGCTGACTGTTATTTATTATAACATTTCGACAGCTCTGGCCTTCATCAGATGTCTGTCGATCCAGGTAACCTACAGGGAATTCTAAACTGAATCCTTTATTAAATCTATAAGAGTAGATGCTTCTCATTCCACGACCCATGTCTAGTTCTTATTTTTAGTACTGCTCAGTTATTGCTTGGCCTGTTTCCACCAAGTTCAAATATACACTACCCGGCCTTGGGATTGAACTCCTAATTACAATGTCAACAAAGTCATGAACCAATGCATTAGTCCACAGGATAACAGTGTTGAGAGAAAATTATATTTTAGAATCAATTTTTAAAAAATTTTTAATTATGCAAACTTTTTCAGTTGTCTTTCTTTCGCTCTACAGATTGGTACGCTTACTCCTATGGAAGATTTTAAAAAGCTGCTCAATTCAGGGAAAAACTTTGTTCAAGGTAAAACTATTTTTATGTTGTTGAAATGATTTTTGTAAGAAATGTAAAAGAAATATTTTGAAAACATTAAATGGAATTGTAAATTTTTTTACTTTATGCATTTTTCAATGTTCAAGATATTTTTCTCTAAAAGATGAAAACTAAAAAATGTCCATCTTTTTATGCACTCAAGTACATAAATGCTAAGTATCTCAACAAAGACTGAATTTATACTTTCACCTTCTCTATCTCAAGAGACCTGTTTTATTCACAGAAAAATACAGTAACACAATTTGTTTTTCACTTCAGATAATTATGTTCTTATTGAGTTTCTTTTGTTGTGAATTAGATCAGCGATTTTCAACTGCCATGCAATTCTCTTAAGCATGCAACAAAATATTGTCATGGCATACATATATATAAATGTGTATAAATGTAAAAGACAGTAGAAAAACTGTAATAGTTGCCGACACGTTTCGTCCAATGTGGAAATAGGAAAAAAGCCTGGGCGTAGATTAATATTTGGGTAATATTCAATGGCGGCACTCTTGAGGACTTTCTTTCTGTGTGAGTTATTTTCTTTTTTATGACTGTAGCATTTTTAAAATTAATCTACGCCCAGGCCTTTTCCCGATTTCACCTTTCTTAACAGAATTACTACTTTCTCAAACAAATGTATACAACAGTATTGTGAAATCAAAAGAAAATGGTTGAATCCGTCAACACAGCAATAAAGACAATATCTCCACATGTGACAGTAAATGACGTAATTTTCAGTTAAAAGTATGAAAATAGCGTTCTCTAAATTCTTCCAGTTGTTAAGGACATTTTGTTTTGTTATTATTAAAAAAAAAAAGTTCACATTGGACGAAAACGCATCGGCAACTATTACATTTTTCCTATTGTCTTTTACATTTATATATATTGTCTTTTTCTACAGGTTAACTCTGAGAAATTCTTCATATAAATGTGTGTGTAAGTAGTAATAGTACACCATTAGTATTTGAATAAATAAATAAGTATTAAAATCTTTTTTCAAATAATTCTTTTCATTATTCTTCAATTATGTTATTTTAAATGCTTTGTTTTAATATTAAGTTTTTAAAAATGTTTTTTTAAATAGAAATATTTGAATAGTTGAATTGAAATGCTGAAATAAACTAAGTTTATATTTGTGAGTGTATTTTTTTAATCTATGGTTTTATTTCATAATATTTAAATGTATACCCATTAAAACTTTTGCTAAATGTGTCATGATATTTTCATTTGCTCCTAAGTGTGCCCTTGCTTAAAAACATCGAGAAACACTGAATTAGATTTTTTTCTCAAAGTTGATTACACGTTGCTTTTTTGTTTTTTTCTCGTTGTTTGAAGAAACACAATTCTTTTGCATAAATATAAGCATTGTTCTTGTATCAACAAAACTGGATTACGCATTATGCCCATGTGTGGGAGTTATTTGCATGTGTAATAATGATGCTAAAAACAAAATCTGTGCACAATTGTTGTAGCATACCTACGGACAATAATGGTTATGTCCCCATTCACATAAATACAGTAGTAAATACTGTATGTTGGTCTGCAGTTGGAGATTCGTCTCCAGCTGTGCTGATCAAACTCTCTGCTTCCAGGCAGAGAGGATCCCTAGATGAGGCTATGTCGAAGGGCAGAGTCTTGTCTCGGGATACGGCTACCCAACCCTGTTTTAAATGGGGTCTACAGGGAAATTTTAAATTCGGCCTTGTGCCACATCTGACTGCGTGGGGCCATTGGTAGATATCCTGCAGTTGGCGATTCATTGTGGAATTCACTTCTAGTAGTTGACTACTTCTATGTGCCGCTAGCAAGTTTTATATGTGTTGTTCATGTCCTATGTATTATCGTTCATTACCAACCCTCGTGTGATTTTTCTAGTCAATAACCTTCCCATGGGAAATGGGTTAAGAGCAACTGTCAGCTTCACCAACTGAAAAATAATAAATAGTCTTTTACAAGAAAGAAGGATGTTCTGTCCTAAGTGAGTTGAATAAATACATCAATAGAAATGTAAAATATTTTTGCAAATATTTTTTCCTTTCATATTCAGTATATAAGCCTTACTCATTAGTTTATCATGAGTTTCTTAAAAGCTGTTTTCAAATTCCATATAATATAATTCTTTCTTAACATAACGTATTATGTTTTATATGAAACCATGGATCACCGGCACAAGTGGATCAGGACATCCACAGAGAAGTGGATAGTAAATGGTTTTATATGTCTGTAATGTCATGTTTTGTTATATTTTCTTTTCATTACCAGCTGTAAAATCTACAAAGAAAGGCCTTCAAAGTGGCAACCCACTGACTGAAAGAAATAAATGAAAACTTTCAGGAACAAGTGCCACTTGGCTGGAAGTTAGAAAATTCTCTCACAGGCTTATATAAACAGTCACAGTTAGAATTGAGCATAGTTCTGATACATGTCTGTTGGCAGGGGACAGGCTGTACATCAAGGTATTCATGACCACTTATTAGAGAATAGTTTCAAGCCACTCATGGGTAAATTGACAGCTGCTCATCAAGATGGACAGATGGACAGAAGAGTGGTAGTAAATATTATTGTTGATCAATAGGAAGAGATGATCCATTAGTTTGTCATGTGAAAGGTTTTCCTAATTGTCACTTACCTACCAAGCAACCCACCCACTCGACCATCTAAGTGAATTCCTGATTAAACAAACAAATTGGAAACCCGATTTACCGTTTCATTTCTCATCATGGGGATATTTTCACTTTTTGTTTCCTTTCTCAGTTTTTGTGCACACCGATGCGGGCAAGAATAGACATAATATGGAATGATTCGTTCAGTCAATGAGAGACTGGGAGGGAGCCCTATCTTATGTTTACACTTATACACAAAGCCTGTCATGACTAATTTCTCGGCTAGAAAGAGTGGTTGGCATAAAAAGAACAACTTCATCTAAAAAAAAACAGATAAATTTTGCTTTTCTTCTCTTTGAATAAAACCCCTTTTCATCATATCACAAGAAATTTTATTAAATCCCATTCATATACTTTTTGATTTGCAGTGAGTGAACAAATGCAGAAGCAGATTTTTAAAATTGTCACGCAATCAATTGGTAACCAGTTTTACAAAAAAGCTATGGAATGTTTGAAGATACTGAGAAAAGAATCTATTGTGGTATGACATTTTTTTTCTATTTGTCTGAAAAATGCCCCTTAAATCTTGACAATGTTGGATATTGTCTCTTCAAATCATGTTTGTATCAGTCTGTGTCTATCGTGCTTGAATTAATTCCAGACATATTTTATAAACTAAAGTACCAAACACACAGATCTAACTAATAGCCTGCTTCATCTTTCACTTGAATAACAACCTCTTAATAACATAGCTTGGAGTTTATAAAATGTTGGAATTGTTCCAGGACTGTCCATAACTGAGTTGTATTCATTGGAGTTTAAATCTGAAGAATGTTGGGGCCAATGAATTGCCTGGAAATCAACCAAGTGTTCCTCTTTGGTTCTTTTGCCTGCCACAGCTACACTACCTATTATGGATAAAAAGAAGACAATTGGAAAATATATGTGTTTTGTCAATCCGACTTTATCAAGGCAAGTTTTAATAGCGAAATATTTTCAGTAACATTAAATTCAAAACATAAAGGAAATGCTCCTGTGTAAGCCTCCTTTTGGATATTGCTAACTTTTTAAAAAAAAATCTTTTTTGTCTTCTTTTTATTCAAATTGTCTTCAGAATTATTCTGAGAAATTTAACATGTTGACATGAAATACGAAAACAAATGCTTAGTAAAAAAAAAAAAAAAGTTAGAAATATCCAGAATGAGGCTTATGCAGGAGCATTCCTTTTATATTTTGAATATTATGTAACTAAAAAACATTTCGCTTTTGAACTTGCCTTGATAAATTTGGATTGATGAAACACATTGGCAACTACTAAGAAATATATTTTCCAATTGTTTTCTTTTTATCCAAATTGTCTTAGAATTATTCGGAGACATTTAATACCACCTATTATGCAATACTTACATAATCTGTCCAAGTTTAATTTCTGTAAATGGTGGAGAGCTAAACTATCCAATGAAATGTTGTTTTTAATTTTTTACCACTTCAGTTTATAATTTGTATAATTTAAAAAATTTTAGAACTGGAATTTTCTGCCTGTATTACTGGGATGAGGATTTATCATTATTTACACTACTTACATGCAGACTGTTGTCCTCATCTTTGTTATTGTTATAACAACAGCAAAGATGAGAAGTTAGTGAAAATATTGAAACTATCAACTGTCCAAAATCATTTGCACCAGTCTGGTTATGTTCATTGCTTTTACATATTGTTTCCACTGCAATTTGCTATTTAATAAAAATATTCTCTTTTTCGAACAAATTGTGACAGTGCAATGAAAAGTGGATACTTTTGCAAAAATATTGAAAACAAGAAATTTATAAACTAAAGTACCAAACACACACCTCTAACTAATAGCCTGCCCCCGTCTTCCACCTTTCACTTGAATAACAGCATCTTAATAACATGGCTTGGAGTTTATGAAATACTGGAATTGCTATCTGGATATGTTCCACGACTGTCCATAACTGAGTTGTGTTTATTGGAGTTTAAATCTGAAGAATGTTGGAGTCAATGAATTGCCTGGAAATCAGCCAAGTGTTCCTCTTTGGGTCTTTTGCCTGCCACAGCTACATTACCTATTATGCCATATTTATATAATCAGTAGAAGTTTAATTTCTGCAAATGGTGGAGAGCTAAAACATCCAATGAAATGTTGTTTTTAATTTTTTACCACTTCAGTTTATAATTTGTACAATTTAAAATTTAGAACTAAAATTTTCTGCCAGAATTTCTGGGATGAGGATTTATCATTATTTACACAATTTGCATGTGGACTATTGTCCTCATCTTTGTTCTTGTTATCACAATGTTTCGGCTGTTTTACCCTTTGACTTTCATCTGGTACTTGATCCAAGTAAGCTAATGGTAATTCTGAACTGAACTCTGTATTTAATCTGCTGGGGTAGACTGTTTTCATTCCATTGTCCATATCTAGCGATATCTAGTTTAATTTTTGTTTTCATTCAGTCAGTTATGTGCCATGTGCGATACACGCTTAGGCGATAATGTATCTTTTGATACATGACTGACGAGGCAGATTTTTTCCCACAATAGTTTGCCATTTCTTTCTGAAGTAGACCAGTTGCCATCCAAGGCTATAGAACCTGGTCTGTCCTGCCATTTACCCATAGCTGGGGTGAGAAGTAGAGGATTCATACCTTTCCCAAAGGTATCAGCACGTAAGTGAATGTAATGGATTTGACCGGAATTTGAACTCGCCTCTCCAATTCCTCAGTCTGAGCCACTATCCATTACTCCACCATGCCTCCTTATTTTCAGTACTACTCACAATTACTGTCACCAAATTCAGAAACTAGCACTTTAATCCACTAGCCTATTGTCCTACCGACCACTCACAGACACACATTCACCATTAAGTCTCTAAGGTTTCAATTACCATTCTTCAGTTGGTTTTGTTACACCATATTTTCATTTGTAAAGAATTCTAAACACTAATGTTTAATTTTACTATTGTTAGCAAATGTATTCCTTTTGAATTAATGTGATCAAAGCTCATTAGCTTGTCATGGGTAAGACAATAAACTATATCTGTGTCCTGGGAAAGACGATAAACTACGTCCAACAGCAAGGCCTCTGATCAGGAGGTTTTGAGGAGTGTGGAACCACCTTTATTGCTGGTGTTCCCAGCTATGGGCAAATAGTTAACCCCTAAACTGGGGGTCAAAACAGTATGAAAGTATAAAAATAGATTTTAATACCAGCAGTACTTTTTTTGAAAATTTATTACCAGCAATACATTTTTGAAAAAAAAATTATTACCAGCAATACATTTTTGAAAAAAAAATTATTACCAGCAATAAAAATCTTGTTGGCATTAAATAACCCATTGAGATTGATATGCTATAAAACAAAAACAAACCAAAGCTCCTTAGCTGTGGATAGCACAATTTGCTGCTATAAGATTAATATAATAGAATGTCTTCTCAAAAGGAGTGATGACAGATGAAAAACCAAGTCTCCAACTATTATAAATACATACTAAACATTGTTAACAAGTCATTGGGGTTTCCCTACAATCTCTTAATTTTAAGAATTTGTATCTAAGTTACAAGAGAAGAATTGACAGCATAAAATGATGAAATAGTCAAAGATACATTTGATAAATTACCAACATTGTTAGCAGTTCCATTAATCACCCCATATAGTTCACATTCAATCATATGAAAATGTCATTTCATAAATTGGCTTGATTTTTTTGTTTTTCTTCACAGAATAATAAACCAAATGAATTCAACAATTTCTTTGTGGATTTTAAGATGAAATTACTGGCAAAAGCCCGAAGCGATTTCTGGGAGGAAATTGTTAAAGGTAAAAATAATTTTCATTGGTTTTTCTCTCACCTGCCCAAAGAATAGAGCGTCAAAAGCTAATTTTAGATTATTGCATCCAGTTGTTGCCATCTTCATAACTGTTTCTGTTTTCTTTGAGAAAAACATTGTGTTTAAAATATCAAATAATTCTATATCCTGATCAGAAAACCATACTGGTTTTGACAGTCTTATTCAATCCCGGTGTACAGACTTCCTTGTGCCTTTCGTCTGACTGAAACATTGAAATGGATAAATTCTGTATCAATTTTTCGACTGGTGTCACAGTTAAATTTCTAATTCCGACACAAACTCGGTTGAAATAGGTCTATATCCCATATGAGGTAAATTATGGTTTAATACTGTATATATATATATATTTCTGTACCCAACACCAATATCAAGATACACCCACCTCGCCTCACCTGTGATAGCCATAACGTAATCTACTATTTATTCTGCACAATATGTCTCAATAGTGATATTGGTGAATCTGGAAATAATTTTAGATTTCGCTTCAACAATCATAAACTATCCATACATCAAAACAATCTTTATTCCCCCATAGCTGAACACTTTAATCAATCAGGACACTCATTAGACAACTGTAAATGTTTATTGATAGATTCTGATTTCAGTTCCACATACACGCAGAAAAAGAAAAATACTGGATTTTAAAATTAAATACATATAAACTAGGGTTAAATAAAGACTTGGGTATTTTAAATCTTTATAAATATTTCAATACTTAAACATTTATTTAGATATAGTTAAAAAAATTTTTTACACAACATCTAAAACTATTATTACACTTAGATTTATGTTAAAAATATTCGAACACAGTTGCATTCCATATCACGTGATGTCTGCATCTCGTGACGGACGCTACTTGTAAACAAACCTCTAAAACCAGTTATTTCTGAAGAAAGATCAAGGTCGATCTGAAATATCAAATTTCATAGATAAAAAAAAAATATAAATAAATACTTTCATAAAAACATTTTTTTAATTTACAACTTTTTAGTTGTTTTTATATATATATATATATATATATATATATATATATATAATGGTTATATTTCTAAGATGAGGTATTGTAATTATTTACACTATTTACATTGTTCGCTCTATTGCCCTCATCTCTGTTGCAATATTCACAATGTTTTGGCCTTTGTATGCTGAACGACATATGACCCATTGGATAAAGTGTTTGTTGAAGTAATCCAGTGACTAGACCCAAAGAGTTGTGAGTGCAATACCTGGCCACAGCAGAGGTGAACAAAAACTTGGAGAGTTGAGTTACTAAAGGGAAATAACTGATACTGAGATAGCTGGAAGAGGCATGGCATGTGGAACTAGAACAATCTGCTCTGGTGGCCGAAATAAACGGTTCAGTTTGAAATTCCAGTCACCTGAAGAAAGCTGGAGCATACAACAGCAGAAATGTTGTGAATATGGCAGCAAAGATGAGAACAACAGTCCAAATATATATATATATATATATATATATATA
The DNA here is from genome assembly GCA_964036315.1 of Acanthosepion esculentum. Classification (NCBI taxonomy): domain Eukaryota; kingdom Metazoa; phylum Mollusca; class Cephalopoda; order Sepiida; family Sepiidae; genus Acanthosepion; species Acanthosepion esculentum. The sequence goes on along the minus strand of OZ038498.1, from coordinate 10,896,619 downwards.
TATATATATATATATATATATATATATATATATATATATATATGTGTGTGTGTGTAATTTGGCAGCAACTAAAAAAATTTTGACCCTGAAGATGAACAATGATGTTCAAAAGTACTAGGTTATCGTACGGACAATTTTTATTTTGATATCATTTTCAAATAAAAAGTCTCATTAGAAAATATGAGAAAATTCAAAAGAAAATATGCAGGACGATGTTGTCTTTAACATTCAACACATGTTTAAAAGAAATATATATATATATATATATATATATATATATATATATATATATATATATATATATAATATTATCTTGAAAATATGAGCAAAATTGACAGCTATCAAAATTTGCTGCATCTGATCCAGAGGGTAAAAAATTCAAATAAAGTTTCAACTACTGAAATGTTTTGTCTAATAATTTAATTTTTATACTTGGCTTCCAAGTCAAATGGCTTTCTTAATGAGGTGGGGGTTAAATGATCTTACAGTTTATAGGAAAATATCACCAATTAAATATTGATTTTAGAACAGTCCGATTCTATGTTATCTTCTTCTATATGCCCTGTCCCTTCACGACATTGATGATCATGGCTCTCCACAATTTCCTGTCCTTTGTAGCTCTTAAATTTTATCTCTTTGTTATTTCTCCTAAACCTTGTTCTACCATCCATTTACTGAAGCTTAATAAGTAAGTGATGCATTGTTCCCCCCCCCCCCCCCGACTCTTTCCTTCAATTTGTCCTGTGAGTATCAAATTTTCCAGTTCCTCATTATGTGCCCTAGAAATTTCATCTGTCTCTTCTTGGTGTTATGTTTCCTTTTTATTTCCGTTTTCCTGAAAACTTTGTTGTTGCTCACATGTTCGGACCATGGTATCCCCTCAACTATCCTCTTCATTTATGAGGAGACTATCCAGAATTCACTGCCATACAGGAGGACTTGTATAACATTTCAGTACTCCTTACTTTTTTTCTGTTTCTTAATAAGTTACTTAGCTTTTGGAAGACATCTTTGGCTTTCCCAATGCACCTTCAGGTTACGGTGTTGTCCTCTGTTAAAACACTTTCCAATAATGAAAATTTGTTTTTTCTGTAATGAAAAAAAGTTTGAGAATTTTCCTTTCTAGTAAAAACAGGAAAAATGTTTTTGTTTTAAAAATAAATTGTTAATTTCCCAATTAAAATTTTTGAGCATACATAGATGGTTTAATATTATCCGCAGGGGAGCTTGAACCCCTATCTACTGAAATAATTAAATCCTACTTTATTATAGTTTAATAATACAAATAACTCAAGTTTTTAAGCCTCACAGAAAAGTGTGTATATATGATCCTAGTTCACTGATTTTTGATCAAAGGCAGTGTTTTCTTTATGAGAACAAAAAAAAGTGTTACTGATTTTAAAAATGCTTCTGTTTGAGCTGCACAAGATTTGCACAAAATACTTTTTAATTATTCAAAATCTAATAAAAGAATTTTTCACTGAAAATCAAATCTCTAAGAAGGTTGGAGTCATTTTAAGTGGTTTACCGAATCACTCCAAAGAAAAAGGTGTAAATTAGTGAATAGTGTTGAAACTTATTTTTGCTCCCTTATTATGGCCTTGTACCAGACCAAACTCAGCTTTGGCAATAACATTTAGTGACAGTGAATGTTATTTAATTTAAGAGCTTTCAGAACAGTTCATTACATTCTTAGAAGATATTCACTCATGTCTTTCAGATTTGTTTGAAATATAATCCATACGCTTTCACTCTTAGCCAAGTTTGTATTGATAATTCTTATTGCAGTTTCATTGTGCAATTATTAAGCAGGCTAAATTTTGTTCTTTTTGAAGTCAAAATCTAGTTTTACCATCTTTGTCGCCAAAGGCAGTTGCAAATTATCCTTCAGGTATAACTTGTCTGTTTTTGACATTCGTAACAGCACAAGTAAAAAGCAGGAAACTTTTTAACCATATTTTTTGCATTGTCAGCAGAAACCCAAACCATTATCATAGACTGAGAATTATGCAATATAGTATTAATTCTATAATTTTGCCCATTGCTATAGCTGTGATATAAACTGCTGATAAAAAGTATTTTGTTTGTTGTGATAGAAAAACAAAGTCTCATCAGTAAAGTTGACTGTGAAGGAAGTTCAGTGAATGTGGAAGAAGCTGAAAAATTCCTTTGCAAAGAGCAAGCAGCTGCTAAAACAGACACAAGCAATGATCAGGACTCTGCAGAGGATCTGGTAAGTTTTTCTCTTTCATTTTAGTAAAGAAATTCCTAGCATTTATCAATCATATAGATATTTCAAATGAAAGAAATTACAATTTTTTTTTTGTGATCATATCACCACAAGCAAGGCAATAAAGCCACTAAGACACAAGGGTTTACTGAGTGTGAGAGAATATGAGAAAAAAAACAAAAAACAAATCATAGTATTAAAGAGGACAATAAAAGAACGGGAATTAACAACACAAGATAAAGCTTGACAGTACATTTACATTTTTAAAGATCAAAGTTGACTGGGAAGCAAGAAGCTGGAAGAGAGTTCCACAAGCGAGAAGTGCGACAGAAGAAACTGTTACTTACAGTTACATTTAGCTGTTTCAACTGTAAATTGATGAGACCTATCTGCCAATCTAGTACTGCACTTAAATTCATAAAGTCTAGGTTCCATATCAGAACAATTACAACAAAAGTATTTATAGAAAAGTCGCAGGAAAGCTATGTTACAGCGGTGGGAAAGAGATGCTAGGTCAGGACTGATAATATTGCAGAATTTTCTTTGTATTTTATCAAGAAACTCAGAATGCATTGCAGAAGCATCAGACTTGATGTGGCAGCTATATTCAAAGCAAGGACGAATGGTAGACATATAAATATGTAAGATAGATTCTGCTGAGAAGAATTGTTTGGCACATCACAGTGAAGCAGCAGAACTAGCAATTGATTCAATATAATCTTTGCACTTCATGCCGGTGAAAACGGTAGCCTGAGAAAGCACAATGTCACTCTCCTGGAGGTTAGCATCAGCCATGCTGATGGAAAGTAAAAAGGGTTCTCTCAGATGATTAAAAGAGAGCATTTCATTTTGTAAGTGTAAAAAATTAACCAGCCATTCCTTGCCCCAGTTAACAACTTATTTTAGGTCTTCTTTTTTTTCC
>OZ038498.1:10748467-10888467 GCA_964036315.1 Acanthosepion esculentum | reverse complement strand
TGGTAAAAATAACATTAATTTGGAAATTCTTGCAAAAATCAAATAATTGTCAGATTTTAATGAAATTTTCAGGACTTAGACATAAATAAATGAAAGAATTTTTGAAATTATTATTTTTAGGAAATTTTGGTAAAGACATTTTTTTTTTAAAAATCTGTTCCCCCCCCCCCCACTGATTTGATTTCATGAAATTTCTCAAAATTAAATTTCATCGTCCAAATTTGTTTTATTATTGAGCGCAGGACTTCTTGAAAAATGTAAATCATCTATTTTCTTTTTTCAAAAAGTTACTACTTTCCCCAAAATCTACTCCAAATAGTTTTATTCCAGTTTTTATATTACTATCTAATTATTTAATTAGATAAGCTTCATTTGCTTTTTTAAATATATATTATTTATTATAGTCTGAAGAAAAAAACATTTTTTTGATGAATAATTAATTTTTACAAAAATTGTTTTAATTTTTTTTTTTTTAATTATAAAGTTTCAAAATTCTTTAAAAAAAATTCTTCAGAACTTTGTCGTTATTAACTTATTAAGTGAAGACTATTTACTAATTGAAAATTGAAAAGGTTAATACAGATCATCACACACTAAATTTTAAAAATAATTTAAAATTTTATTTTATGTATATAAACATGCCCATTTGGAAAGTATGGGTGTCTATACATGACATTATCAGAAAATAAGATTGATGACTATATCAAATTTAAAGTCAACATTCTCAAAATTAGATTACGGATAATGTTTCCAACATATTTAAGATTACTGAGTACTTAAAAATTATATAAAAAAAAGCATTCACCCATTATTTTCTTAAATTATGTTTTAACAGATAAAGTCTCCATAAAACAACAATAAACATGTAAACACCTTATCAGTGCTTGTTAAGTGATTGACAGGCGATGAAAATCACATAAATCACCGCTACTGTTAGTTTTAAAAATCCATTTCTCTGTTATTTTCAACTTAAAGTAAATAATATTTTTTTCAAATCAGATTAATTATACCTTAAATCAGCTAATATTCCTCAATTAAGTTTCAGAAAAGTATATTTTATTTTTGATAAAGAAAAATTCACTACAATGACAGATGGCTAAAAAAGGGCACTAATCAGCTATTTTTTGCCAAAAAAATGAATCAACTGCAATCAATAGAATTTCTGTTTGGAATACACTACAGAGTATTTTGCTTACTGGAAACAGTAAATTTAATCCTTTAGCTTTCAATTAAAGCTAAAACGAAAGCTTAAAGTTTTAAAAATTTTAAAAATTCATTTTAAAGCTTAAGTATTGCGAATTAGTGGAGGTACCTAAAATATATATTTATAGTAAAATTACCTATTTATAGTCAAATGACCAACAATACATTTTGTAGCAAAATGACCAACTATATATTTATCTGTGGTTGAAAGCATACAATTGCATTCAAAATATTTTGATTTTGGTATTAAATAACACATAGAGGTGTTGATATGTTGCTAAACAAAATCAATGTAATATTCTACAAATTCTTTAATCAAACTGTATTCCAAAATATAACTTCAACAAAACGACAACATAAAACACACATATCACCGCCTCTAGTAATTATGTCCACACAAACATTTTTATGTAAAAAAGTTGAGTATCAGCTGCTATGAAATTCAATTGTGAAAGCAGAATAATATCATATTTTTATTACTTCCAAGCTATCAAGAAAATTTAATTTTGACATTAAATGAACCATGAGGGAGTTGATATGCCGTTAAACAAATGTTTGTGAACTAATCTTGCAGAACATTGTTAGTAAAATATTTGACTCCTTACACTTTTTTTTTACATATCTTTACCACCACCTTCAAAGCAGATAGCTAGAAAGAAAAATAGATCCAACATCACATCAGATATAAGAATTTATGATATAAAATGTCTGCAATACATAAATGAAACCTCTAGAAATCTAAAAGCCTGCATATATGAACATGAGAGAAACCTGTTTTGAGACAACCATTTAAACTCACTTGTAGCACAGAAACAAAACAGGCCATAACTTGGATTTTATACATGCCATCTTAATTAGAAAAGAACATAATACATTATGTAGGAAATACTTAGTGGGAGTCTTGATAAAAATTTTGCCAGATATAAACACACATCAAATGCACTTTATTGTATCACCAGCTTTTATGAAATCCATATTTAAAGTATCCCAGATCTGTCTGCCTACAGCCATAATCAGTTTAGTTTCTTTCATACTCACACTAAACATCCTACTATCAATATACGGACATCTATCAGACATATATGAAAATGGCCACTAGATGCTCAAACACATATGCATTATCAACCAAATCCCACATAGACCACTGTTCTGGGTAAGACGATAAACTACATCCAGCAGCAAGGCCTCTGATCAGAAGGTTTTGAGGAGTATGGAACCACCTCACAATTGCTGGTGTTCCCAGGTCCACCCTGACCCGAAGTGGTAATACCTGTTAGGGTCCCAGCTATGGGCAAATAGTTAACCTCCAAACTGGGCTCAAAACACTATGAAAGTGTAAAAATAGGTTTTAATACCAGAAATACTTTGTAAAAAAAATATTGCCAGCATTACATTTTTGAAGAAAAAATATTGCCAGAAATAGATTTTTTGAAGGAAAAAATATTACCAGCCATAAAAATTGTCGGCATTAAATAACCCATTGAGGTATTGATATGCCGTAAACCAAAGATCCATGTGAGATTTGCTCAACCAATGAAAAACAAAGAACACAAGAATAAAAATACCAGAATTTTCTTTTTTCCGCTATATTTCATTTTCTAATGAAACTTTAAAAAAAAAGCAAAAAAAAAAGTTTCCTGTTTGTTCCTTATCCTATCATACAGTTTTAAATCAAAATTATTTCAGATTCATTTTTTAAGTTTCATTTATCTTTTCTTTTTTTCCTGCAGCTCGATGAAATGTGAACAGAGATGATATCAGCCATGTGGACCATGTTGAACATCCTCATCACCATGAATAAATTTGTTGGATTCTCTTCCATTTCTGCCTTCTACCATTAACCCAGATATTTCACTTCAAGAGTGAACTTGTCTCCATCCAATTCTGATATCATTGTTACCATAATCTTATTTCTCTCCCTTGCATTCATTTATACACATGCACACACATAGAATTTTTCTAAAATTTATTTTGATCATTTTTTTTTTTACCATATAAAAAAAAATCATTTACTTAAATTTTTCCCAGCATTAATTTTTTTAAAGTAGTATTTTTTAACATGATTTAAAAAAAAAAAATACCGATTTGCCAAAATAAAATGTGTTCAGTCTGATCTATAGTAATAAAGAAAAAATGTTACTACTGTATAGATACATGGAAAGTTTTGACTGAATAGCAAATAATTTACTTAAATTCCATACTATTTGATTATGTCAGTATATTTCTATGCCGATGACTGGATAAGCACGATGAATGAATAAATATCAGTGAAAATCTCTTATAGCAAAACAGTTTTATTTAATCCTATATCTACCATCACTTGATCAAAAATTTATTATTTCCTGTTATTCTTACAAGATGATTTTTTTTCCTCTCTCTCTCTCTCTCTTATATAACTTGTTTCTGAACTCATTAATGTAAATCTAAAATCTAAGGCCCGGTTTTAAAACGTAATTCTAAACAAAATTAACTTTAAAACCCTTCAACATATGATCAACTTTTGAACTGTTCTCGTGTTTTTGTTTGTTTTTGTTTTTCAAGTTTTTTTTTTTTGTTAAAGAAAATATTGCAGATATTTTTTCATACCAGTAATTACCACTAAAATAGAGAATATCTTTGCTTTAAAAATAAAGTGATTTTTTGCCTTAAACTTCATAAGTTCTTATACTGATTGTATTTTTCTACTAACTGATATACATATATATATATATATGTGTTTGTGTGTTAGTTATATAATGTGTATAATGTACCTCATGGTTAAAGTTGATTGGTCAGATCAAATATGCAACAAACAGAAGTGAACCAATCACCATTTAGTTACTCATTTTTTAAATATATCTGTTCATTATTATCAATTAACATCACAGGATGTTTGTCTCAAGAGTGTCACCTCATTCTTCAGTTGGTTCATTTTTGTGTTTTATATTAATGTTTCAATTCAATATGAAAATTAGTTTTTAATTAAAGTTTATAATATTATTACTAAATTATATTCAATATTATTCACGTTTCACTTCTATTTCTGTCAGATAAGGATAGTCTTGAATAAAACTAACAGAATATTTTCACCAGAAAATCTCAGAAGAAAATTAAATAAAATTATTTTTGTTTGTTTTTTTATTTTTTAATTTTAGGATATAAGCTATATTTCAGTTAAAAGCTAATCAATTTAAGTGGCCACTATGCAAAAAAATAATTATAAAAGATAGAGAAAAAAAAAATAAAAAATAACATGAATTTTCTAGCAATTAAAAAAATTCTTTGAAAAGATATGAGTGTAATGGAATTAAATCATTTTATTGATTAAATTCTAAATGGGAACCATTTTGTTGGAGGGTTCCATAATGATCCTGCAGGTTTTGTTTCCTTGTCACGTATCTCAAAATCAACTGAAGAGAATCACTATCAAAATTTTAATTTAAAGGACAAACTTGTAAAATCTAAATTAACCATTTATATACATCAGAAAATCAAATGACAGCAATTACATGTTTCATGAAAACGGTTTACATGGGAGGTAATCCTAGTTTCCATGTTTTCAGATCAGGAGACAAATCACAAAAATGAAATCAGCAATGTGATTATTTACATAACATACCTTTCTACACTTTGAGATATTTTCAGGATCAAAGAGTTAATTTCTCATTCCAAATTTCCATAGTTATTGACAACTGAGATGAGGATTTCTCTGTTGTCAAAAATGTCTCTAGTCATATTTGTCTTTATGGTTGCATGTGGCCCAACAGACTATCTTTTTATTTTTGGTTTTCATTCTACGTCTACACATTTATAAAGAAAGACAAAGAAAAGAATAAAGAGATATATTAGCATTAACAAGTGTTTGAGTTTCTGCTTGAATTTCTGACAAGAGAAATTCTTATTATTCTTGGATTTATTTCAACTGCTGTCCTCTTCTTGGTTTGTCCATTTTAAATTCCAGTTTTTTTTTTTTTGATGGATTCTGTATTTGATAACATTCAAACTAAACATTTTTTCTTTTTTCTGTCAATCCAGAATGTTTACATTCTGCTGTCCATGCCAAAACTGATTATCTTATATTAATTAATTCATCCTTATGATATTGCCTTCACTCTGTTATGTGCCATGTGTGGTACACACTTAGGCGATCATGTATCTTTTGATACATGGCTGATGAGGTAGATTTTTTTCCCGCAGTAGGTTACCATTTCTTTCTACAGTAGACCAGATGCCATCCAAGGCTATAGAACCCAGTCTGTCCTCCTATTTACCCTAAGAGGAGGCATGGTGGCGTAATAGCGGCTCAGATTGAGGAATCAGAGAGCTGAGTTTGAATTCCAGTCAAATCCATTACATTTGCTTACATGCTAATACCATTGGGAAAGTTACGAATCCTCTTCTTCCCCCAGCTATGGGTAAATAGCAGGACAGAATGGGTTCTATAGCCTTGGATGGCTACTGGTCTACAGCAGAAAGAAATGGCAAACTACTACCTCATCAGTCATGTATCGAAAGATACATGATCGCCTAAGCGTGTATCACATATGGAACATAACTGATGCTGCCTTTTGCTTTTTCCACTGAATCAGTGCATATGAATTTTTCTGCTTAACCCAGAGATTGAATTCACAATCCCCAGGTAAATTTAATCTACTATTTGTCCATGCATTAAATACTACGGCCATATCTCGTCTTGTGCTCCTGTTGCACATCTTGATATTCTTGATAAAATGCAAAGAAGAGTCTGTGATATAATCTATCCTGACCAGGCATCTCAACTTCAGTCACTTTCTCATCAACAAGACATAGCTCCCGTCTGTATTTTCTACAAATATTTTCATGACGACTGCTCTGTGTTTTTTTTTCTCTGGTCCCCCTGACAATATGTATTTAAACATGTTACTAGATTGGTAATTAGGTCTCACCATTTTACAGTTGAACCACATAAGATGGAACTGTCACTTCTACTGTGACAGTTTCTTTTTTCACACTTCCCACCTGTGGAACTCCATCTTCTGATTTCTTGTTTCCCTGATAACTCAAAAATTTAAATGCAACATTAATTGCAATCTTCTGTCTTCTTTATCCCTGTTCCAATTTTGTCCTTTCAGTAATCCTCCCCATTATCAGTCTCTTTCTTTCACTTTTACTCCCTGTAACCTCCTATATTCTAGTGGAGTTATTGCTTTGCTTCGAATGAAACAATTAAAAAATAAAGATGAGGATATTAGTTTGAATATAGTAGCAGTAGTCTCCATAGAATATTCAATAGGAAGAGGAAAGCAGTAGTGATGATAATAAAAAAGATGAGGATATTAGTTTGAATATATTTGTGTATATAATAAAAGTAGTAGTGTGAATGAACACTTTAAAAAAGTAATGGATTTAGAGAGAGAGTGAGTGATGTTGGTCAGCAGTTGACGCGCGAAAAGTTTCTTAAGTCAAAATAGTGACACGCGTGGATTCATGTGGCATCTCTCTGAAGTTGAGTTACTGACTGGTGAATTGGACTGAAATTTGTCCTTTTATTTGTTTTGGGAAGTCAAAGTAGGCTCCAGCGAGCTTGGCGGGAGAAAATAGATTTTCGACAATCGATACACATTTTGGTGTCTCGACCAATAAAAAGTCGAGTTTCGCAATGTGTGGTGTTGATTGGTTAAAACTGATTCTAATGGAAGAGTGTATTTTTTACGGAGGTGAGTAGAAAATATGGACGATTCTATATCAACACCTTAAATAAACTGCTACTATCGAGTAAAAAAATGCATTTCTGTAATATTTTGAACATAAAGTAAATAATATTTGTTCAAATCAGATTAATTATGCTTTAAATTAGCTAATATTCTTTAAATAAAGTTTCAGAAAAGCATATATCATTTTTGGAAGATTTTTTTAATAAAGAGAATTGCAATAAATCAGCTATTTTAGCAAAAAAATCTCCTCCCAATCCATTTAGTTTGGAAATATAGCAAAGTATTTTACTTATTTGAAATATTAGCTTGAAATTAAAACTCAAATAAAATCTTTTAGAAAGATTTTTCATTTAAAAAAATTAATCTTAAACTTTAGGTATCGTGAATCTGTAGAGGTACCTATATAACATCTAATATTGTTAGCTTATGAACCAATTCTAGATTTTAATAAAAATCTCTAATTTAATAAATTTCTGAAGGCTTATTAGCAATATCCTAAAATTCATTTTGCTTGCTATAAATGAGTTGTTGTAAGTAAATCTTGTACCTCTGCAATTTTCTATAAAAATATAATTCACTAATAACATTAGCTTCTGACTTGATTAGAATCACAATTGATGATTTCCTTCAAAATATTTTACAATTTCAGTGACAATATCTGGATTATAACATAGCTATTAGATTTTGAGGGTGAGAATTTGATCAAGAAAAATTAAAAATCATTTATGGAAGCGCACTATGTTTCCATTTTCTCCTCGAATGTCCTTGTGGTGAATGTGCATCAGTACAGAGGCAAAAGGGGCCATGGATCACATGTAGACATGTTTGTCAACACCAGTTACATGCGGGTTTTTCCTGTTTGCAGTGGGACATTTTAGTATGTCTAGATACGGGCCTCTCTGCAACTGGTCAAGATCTAGGTCTTTGTAAGATGCTTCATGCCAATAAAAACACGGGGAAACCAGCCGTTAGAAAGACATGATGTCTTGTGAAGAAGTCGGTCGGTCTCATGGGCACATTGCTTCTTTCTGTTTGTAGCAATGTAGTACCATCATTGACAAAGTCTGAGCACCGTATGTTTTTGTGCTTACTAGGTATTATGCGAATTATTATTTAGATGACAGGACAGAAAGAATCCTATGGATATGAGAAGTTTACCTCTTCCCACCTGATCTTGTTACTTAAGTATCAGCTTATAGCCAAGATAAGGATGGAAAGGCGACGACTCCCTCCATCAGAATTTGGCAAAAGGTGGGTGAATCTTACACATATCAGTCATATGAAAGGATTTGACATGGAGTGACATTTTGATGCCGGTTAGGTCTTAGAATATTGGGAACCCTGTTTTAAACATTGACAAAATAGGTTAGTTTAGGCTTGTTTTGCTGTTAGTTTTTTCTGCAAAGTTAACTTAGCTAGGGGATGTCTGCTCATTGGCTCGTCTTTGATTTACTCCCCACCTCTCCGCTGTTCAGGGTCGTCTTAACAGTATTACGGGCCCCTTTTTATTTTATTGGCACTTCAACAAAACTGATGTTAAAACATTAAAGACATCCTGTATAGCAGCAACTAATCAACATGATAACCATTTGAACAATACACAAGGCTTGAAAAACAAAAATACTCAGTAAGTCACACAGATTAGATGGCACAGTATGCAATTACTATCAACTTCTTATAACAAGCATTTGCAGCATTTCTTTTCAGAGAATTGCTTTACTGTCAATGGTCTTCAGGAATAGGATGTCATTTTCAATGCACATGAATGAAAGCCAGTTCAAACGATGCTGCCCCATTGTGCTACGAAGCAGATTTTTTTTATAAGTTTCAGTTTTGAAAAAGAACGTTCTCCCAGAGAATTTGTCACCATCATGCACATGAACACTGAGTGCAATTTCAACATTCAGGAATGCAGATTTTAAATTGTCTGAACTTATTTTTCTGTCCAGTGCAGGGAGAGACTCACAATTTTCATCAAGAGCCACGTAGTGCTTGAGATGCTCACATTCATTTAAAAGGTCATCAAAATACAGATCTTTGCGATACATATTAGCCGGTTGTTCACACTTTTTCTTTAGTGCATTTGAAGCAATTGTTTTCAATTCACTGAAGAAAGAAAATAGATTTCCAATCGATGAATAAGACTCTGCATGTTTTGTCAGTTCAAAGATTGGAGTGTCCAGAATAGGGAAGAAAGTTTCCACCTTGAACTTTTCGGTTTTACTGAGAAGTACCTTTTCCGCTGATCCATGATATCTATTAAGACGCACACTTCATTTTTGTTTCCGTTTTTTCCGTTACTGTAATCTGTGTCTGGACACATATTCCTGACTTTGAATTCATATTCACTAAATTTGTCTCTAGTTTCCTGAAGATAGGTTTTCACAGACTCAAGAAGATTCATGGCAACAAGGATGTTCACTTTCCTTGATTGCAGGATCTGGCTTGTTTTTTTTTCCATTCTTTCTAGTATGTCATTCCAAAGAATTGTGAGAAAGATTGTTTCCAGGTTCTTTTGCTCAACCCTTTTCCCTCTCACCTTTTATTCATTTGTTACTCATTGTCAGCTGATAGAATATCCACTGCATGTTTTATTTTCTCGAAACCCCTATACAAACCATTAACAGCATCAAAATGTGCTGACCATCGTGTGTCAGAGAGACGCTTGACCACAAAATTTTTTTCCTGGAGGTTCCAGCCTAGAACAAGTAAAAAATGAATACAGATGCTGAACAAAGTCAAAGAATTTTATATTTTGTAGACAACATTCTGCTGCTTTTACTCCCACCAAGTTCAGGCTGTGTCCAGCACAGGGGACATTGATAGCAAACATTGAGTTGATGAATCCGTGCATGCAATCCAGTATATCGTCCAGACATATTTGAGCCATTACTGTATGACTGACCACGGCATTTTAATAGTGGAATTTTGTTCTCGTTAAGAAAATCCCAAACAGTATCTATTAGATCCTTTGCTACATGAAAAAAAAGAAGATAGGGATGAAAATCAAGAAACGTCCCACAGGCTGATAGTCTTTAATGTATTGGACAGTAAATGTCGGTTGATCTGTGTGTGAGATGTCTGGAGTGGAATCTACACTTATTGAATAATACTTTGACCCTTTTACTTCTTCAAGAATAGTACAAAGAAACCTAATTAATTCAATAAATTCCTCACAAATATTTGCAGATACATATGACGGATTTTAAGATATTCGTCCAAAAAAGTTTAAAATTCACCCAGTAGCTCTAGTATACCTAAATAGTTGCCATTTCTGGCTGACCCAATAATCTGATTTTCTGTATGAAATGGCAAAACTCTGGAGGCAAGAAAGCGAATTACAGAAACCACACGTGTCGACACTTTATGCCAATATTCCTGTTCTCAGCAATGTTGCTCAAGTGATAAAGAATCTACACTTCCAGTTTCTTTATGCTTTATCAAATATGCTGTCATACATTTTCGATGATCTCCATTTTCACGTTCTACAATAACATTACTGTACTTCCAGTCATTGAACCCCGATGTAGCAAAGGGGGATTCTCTCTTGTACAATATCTGATATACAAAACAGTTGAAACGACCTTTAAAATGGTGAATAGAGTAGCCATTCACGTTTTACACACACGCTATTCCGCAGTTCACGTTTGAACACATTGTTTGATAAATAGCTTGCCTTCGTATTCTCTACTCCAGCTGTTTTATACATTCTGCGTGAGTTTGAAAAGTGGCTATCATAATTCTGACATGATGAGGGCCCACTACAAATCCAGTAATCTATTGTGTTATTATCATTAATGATCCATAGCCCTGGATCTGTCTCTTGGATTACAAACTACTTTACTGTTACAGATTTGGGTATTTCCTTTTCTAAAATGTCATCACCACCAGCAGCAAAAGTTTTCCTATTTTCTCCTTCTCTTTTGCAGATCTCTTCTTCTGTGCTCCACTCTAAGTTTCATTTCCACTGAAAGCGTTATTCACCTGGAAATATATATCTTAAAAATTTAGTATTTAGTTCCACACTAGGACGTAAGATTATATTATATGGGTGGTTGTAACAAGACGTAAATATTTAAACATTCTGCTACCATAATGAACATGTCCTGCCTTTAAATGTAAGAACAGTATTTATACCTAATACAGACTCTCTACCGTGTGCTTATTTACAAGACTGCCGGACAAGACCTAGATTTAGCTTAATGGAATAGCTAGGGCTTCTGGCTCTGATTAACCTCATTTATGTATAGGTCTACATGACTACATTCAGCACTTTTCTCAACTTAAACAATTAAAAAGCTTATCCATACATATCTTCACAAACTATCAATACCTGGTAATTAGTACTGCATCATAAATTCATTATCTTCTATAACCACTACATGCTCTTTCTTGTCTAAATTTGTCTCAATTACTGCGCACGGGAACTATTTACGTAGACACGTACAGTTTGCGCAATGATACCTACACTGATAGCTATTCTGCAGCGAATGTGTGCAAACAACGCCAGTAATGGCTGCCCGCGACGTGAATAAATCCGAACTTTCACTGTCGATAACTCCAAAACGGTAGATTTTATCAAATTTATCAAGCCAGATTCGAATGAAGCATGTACAATTACACATAAAAGCAAATATTCGGGAAATTTTTTAATGCGAACTGAACGCGGGTGTTACACTGCAAATTAACCGAAAGAAATTCTTTAACGGAAAACATTTTTAAATAAACTGAAATACACAGTTTTATCAAAAAATATCTGATGTTACATCCTTAAACAGCCCAAACCCATAACCACGCATACATTTTACACCTAGAAAACCATCTCTCTTTCCACCTCTGTATTACATTCACTCCCTCCTCTTTCTTTCAATCTGTCAATTTAGTCTTACAGGCTGATGACCTTAGAAACCGATTCGGACGAGATAGCTTCTCACACAGGTGCAGAATCACGTGATCATGTACGAAAAGTTGAGCGGGAAAATATAGGAAGGAATTAGTTGAACCGCATATCTTAAGCGAGTAACACCTTTTTCACTTGTTACCGTGAAGCAAAGGAACCCATACAATGAGTCCAGTTCCAACTCACGAACTCACTATGCCGCATATACTAAGCGCACGGGTGAATTACTAAACGTGATAATCACCTAAGACTGGCATGTATTCTCGCACGGTGTCAATTGTAACGCGATCTCTGGTCAAGGCGTCCATGTGACACCGTATCCTAACCCCATTGGGCTGATGTCATTCCACTCACCAGCCACGTTGTGATTTTTGATCCTGGCGAGTAGCTATCGGGTCGTAGAATTGCGAAATCTGCTCCCCGTTGGTCCACCTGCAAGCCTGTTGGGTTAACAGCAAATAAATATGGGAAAGTCGATCCGATTTTAGAGGGACAACAGTTTTATATATATATATATATATATATATATATATATATATATATATATATATATATATAACATCAACAATACATATAATAATACAATTCTCGTGGCAAAAAGCTGAATGTTCCTTGTATATGAACGATGATCAACAAAACAAAAAACAAAAAAAAATATACGTCGTGTAATTTCGTTAAAGGAGCGCAGAGGCTTCGTTTTTAACCCTTTTTGATTACTGTAGCTTGTTTGAAGTTCCGTTCTCGGTGGTAGCAACGGTAGTAGTAATATTAGTGGTAGCAGGAGCAGCGGTACTTATATCAACAGCACATGTTAGCAGACGCTTTGTTCCAGTCTCTGACGTCACTTCCTCACTGTCTCTAACCTAACTCTGCTCTGCTCTTTCTTCCGGTTGGCTCGCTTCCTTATATAAAGAACTGGTGACGTATTTCTTTTTCTAATATGAACGTGCTGACATACTTTTATTAGGAACGGGATCGACCTATTTTTCCGATACACTTCTAAATTAAAACTTCACACTCGTTTCAACTTTCAGTACCCTTACTGTATTGCCATTGTTCTAAGTTTATCTATTAATAGCTCTGAGCAATTTTGGTAAACTTTACATAGATTCATGCTGTCTTGTTATCAATAAAATTAACTTTTAGATCAAGACATTCTGAATTCTCTTTTCTATTAATAATCTGATATCTTTTGTACACTTAGAGAAAAAAAGATTGTATTTCGTTTTCTAAATAAAATCAGTAACATTTACATTTCAAAGTCTTCACAACATTTTTAACATCTTGGTTCTTTTGAAAACACCTTTTTTTTTTCTTGTTTTCCAGCATATTCTTCTTTATTATCATTATTATTTTTTCGGGGGTGATATCTCACCACCCGCCACATTCAACCCGACCAATTATTCAGTTGGAGGAAAGATGTGACTAATACAGCGCTGAATCTTCCTAACCGAATGATGAATTCTATATTACTGAATATGTGAAGAACAGAAACGACCATCTCTTGAGGTTAAAACTTATAAGAGTGAGGAAAGAATAACACATCAAAAGATATCAATGCACGAGCGAAAAGAGTTGAAATGAAAGTAAAAAGAACAAAACAAAAGAAAGAAAGAGAAAAGGGGAAAAGAGAAAACCTTATTTTATTTCAGACGAGAGACAAAAGCTAAGTGTTTGCTTTGACTTTTCACATCGATTATATAACGCATACATCTTTCCACACAGAAATGTATTGCACACATCTTCCCACGAACAAATGTTTTCATGTATCGTCATAATTAAATCTCATTAAATTATATTCCTGTGTTTGTTGTTCGTTACTGTTGGTTGTTTCTCCTCATCCGTGTATTTGAACCTGTAAGAAAACCCACACACTGCTGAGTGGTAAACCTTGGTTATGTCTTTGACAACAAGTCGCCATTTTTTTACTTTTTCTTTTTAAATTTTGTGTTGCAGCAAACGGTCCATAACACTGAAGAGAAATATAAATTACTTTCTTTGTTGGGAAATGAATATCGACTGAGAAAATTATTTGTTTTAGTTAAGACAGCTGAATTGTTGCTTTTTGTTTGGAAATGAATATTAAAGCTTAGGACGAGCCGCCATTTTGTCACGGTTGTGAGAGAGAAGATGATAGAAAAGCAGAATAAAGAAATACTATCAAGACTAGAGTTTTATAACGATAAAACTAATTCATTTACAAAAGTAAAAATATAAATATATTACAATTAAACATTCAAAACAATATTGATTCAGTCTAGGGCAAATTTAAGAATTAAATCAAACCAGAGAAAAAATAAAAGATAATATTGTCTCCAACAGAAAGTCAACAATTGTCTTGTTCATAAATATTAAAAGATAGAAATGACAGTTTTACCTGCGAGACAGATCGTCGGGAGTCAGTGTTATTTCTTTGATTTTTTCCGTGATAGCGAAATTGTTTGCATGTGAACTGAATTGGAGAGACAAACCAGCTCTTCTATTTATATAGGTGTTGTGGATTCCGGGAATGGAATCCTGCACAAATAAATAAACAACGCCAGTAATTGAGATAGAAAAATAAGTGTATTAAACGTAAGAATACAGACTTGAAGTGAAGATTAGTAGTCCAGGAATGCGGGTTAGTAGAAAGTATATGTACAAGTCTCTGTAAGTGTAGCCGTAATTATCTCTCTCGCTGGACTCTCGTATAACTCTCTGTGAACACCCTGTGTACTGTCTCCGTATCTCTCACCCTGACTCAACGTATCTCAACCCGCAGGTATTCTCTCTGTCAGTATAAGTATAATTTTGGACGAGTCCATCTTGTGTAAAAGAGTCTGCCCCACAATAATAGGTGGGCGGCCTTTTTGAAGAAAATCTTCGCCATTTCCGGCGCCTTCTAGGTCAAAAGGAAGACATTCTTCAACTTTTTAAAAATGTTATTCAAGAACCAACTCAAAAATGTTATTCAAGAACCAACTCTATTAAGACATATTTTCTCCAATCGCAATACGCATGGCTTGTAGTAATTTCTATTTTAATATTTCCTAAAAAGGGGCTTCTGTAACACAAGTCACTTAACATACACAGATTCGAATGGGACCCCTCTACTTGTGGGACCCCGGGCAAGTGCCCATCGGGCCCATGCGTTAAGACGGCTTTGGTTGTATATTTCCGAGTTTTAACTTCTACCACTTTATATATACGTAGATATCACCAATGAATGTAAATATTTTCTATGAAAATAAAAGGTTTCCAAAGGATAGCGACAAAAATTAATTAGTACATTTCGTTCGATTGTGTTGTGCAAATTCTTAGAACTTTTTAGATTTCGTATACACAAGTGAGACACAGTTGCGTAATGGATAGCGGCTCGGATTGAGGAATCGGAGAGCCGAGTTCGAATTCCAGTCGAATCCATTACATTCACCTACGTACTAATACCCTTGGAATCCTCTTCTTCTCACCCCCCCCCAGCTATTGGTAAATAGCAGGACAGATCGGGTTCTATAGCCTTTGATGGCAACTGGTCTACTGCAGAAAGAAATGTCAACCTACTGCGGGAAAAAAAACTGTTACGTCAGTTATGTATCGAAAGATACATGATCGCCTAAGCGTGTATCACGTATGGCACATAACTGACGGATACACAAGTACTTAGTTTTTTTTTTGTTTAAGTATAGTTTAATAAAATAAACTTGTACTTTTAGGATGGAATTAAAAATGTCGTCTCCTTTACAACAAATCTACATCCTCCCAATACTAGTATTGCTTTTAGCGGTATTAACTTTTATTTCTAATTTTAATACCAGGATTTGAACAGGTTGCGGGCCGGTGTATGCGCTGTATGCATTGAGAGATAAACACGTGTGGCTCCTGAAATATTGACAACAAACATGGCAGACTCGGGACGTGAATCCACCTAAAAGAAATGTAAAGAAACAACAAGAAGCGATATATACGTATAATCAAATGATAATATATTAACAACAAAGGGTTACAAGTGACAAAGACAATGATGTGTGTAACAAATGAATGCGGAAACTTTTTGGTCCAAAGTATGTGAAGTGAGTGAATGTGCGTACGTACGTGTATGTGTCATTGTTCATGCAGTTCCCAAAAGAGAACGCGTTCTTCCGCTAAAAATCTTACATGTTGACGTATATGTGGAAAATGAGAAAAAGAGAGCGAGAAAAGACATCGACGAGTATTTATAAACCAGAAAGCGTCTCCTAGTAGCGGTTTCGAAGATAAGGTGGAGGTAACCCGACAAGTATTTAGTTTTTAATTTTCACACGGTTAATGTCCTTTTAGGAAACAAAATGGTCAGTTGTCTTGCAGTGAAGATTTTTCAGAAGAAAAAACAAAGTAATATGTTTAGTTTGTATTTTTACAATAAAAAGAAAAATTTATTTTTCGTAAATTATAAAATAATTTGCAGAATTCCAGTGAGAGGACCTAATATTAATATTTACAGTGACAACAATTATTGTATTAAGGTCGAGTTTGCTAACAGAATTTTGAACAATTTTTTTAGTTCCCAACAATACCAAGAATGAATGAGAAAACAAAATTATTGGTTAATTTGAAATAAAGCACCAAATCCCACGGTAATGAAAATGTTCCACCATGGTGTGAAATTACCTAATTATTTCGAAAAGGACAATAAAAGTTTGCGCTCGATTACCGTTTAGGATTTATCGACAATATAAGTTCGATCTGTTTCACGTTGTCCGACCGCCATTACTAGCGTTGTTTAGATACGTTTGCTTCGAGTAGTAATGCGCGGAAGCTTACTTAGTTAACAGTCTTTTTACTGCTTTTCGTATCTTTTAAGGAAACGTTCGCGACACAATTTTAAAAAGAAAATCGTTGAAAAAAAGGAAAACTTCGTGAGGAAATGTAAACATCGAGTTATGATTGCGTTCACAGCAAACTTTATATTTCGCTGAACTTTCAATAACCATTAAGATAAGGTTAGTTAATTAAAATTACGGCTTCTCGATCACATCGAATTTTCTAACAGAAGTACAGTTGTTCGATTCCTTGAATAACTTTAAACCTCGCTTCATATATTCTTCGTTTTGTTGGTGGTTCCATGATTGCTATGGATAAGCTAAAAAGAAATCTCAACTGGCTTAGACAGAAGTTAGGAACATACTGAATAAAAAAAATAGTACACAAGGCTGTTTGTAAGTGTTTAGATATAGAAGAAGAAGAAGAAGAAGAAGAAGAAGAAGAAGAAGAAGAAGAAGAAGCAGAAGAAGAAGAAGAAGAAGAAGAAGAAGAAGAAGAAGAAGAAGAAGCATTCTTAAGAGATCACGTGATGAAACGTAAGCAAAACAATGGTTTTTAGGAGATGTATGTAAGAAAAACATGATATAGAATCAATTTTGTTATTTCGTTTATTTTGAATTTCTAAGGATACAATAAGTACCAACATTTCCATCATCTTTATATAATCAATAATCAGTCGCCTTATGTTACAGGTATAGGATAAATTCTGAAAATTAGCTATATGTTAGACCGCGTCTTACCTAAATGTCACCTTATACGCGGAAATATACGATATATATATATATATATATATATATATATATATATATATATATATATATATATATATATATAAAGAATGTATAAACATAAAAATGTCTTTATATATATATATATATATATATATATATATATATATATATGTTGTGAGTAACATTTTTATCACACTTTTGGTATGAAATTAATCATTTTTTAAACCATGGTGAGAACTAACGATGAGATAAATCCTGTTAAATTTCAAGAATGTCGGTTGAATAATTAATTAAAATGATTTAACATTTTAATTTTATCTTATTGTTAAGAACGTCAAATACATCCATGTATGAACTATTAGCAGCATGACCCGGCGTTGCCCGGCGCTTGATTCAAAAGTCGTACGACTCATACAGCAATCGCTATCACATGACTTAAAATATTTTTGCCCTTCCTTGCCTTTAAATGAGTGCCCTTTGCCGTGCTGATGTTGCTACATGCCTTACTTCTTGCCTATCTCACACTGCGAATTTTTTCTAAGCTCTATA
The DNA here is from genome assembly GCA_964036315.1 of Acanthosepion esculentum. Lineage (NCBI taxonomy): Eukaryota > Metazoa > Mollusca > Cephalopoda > Sepiida > Sepiidae > Acanthosepion > Acanthosepion esculentum. The sequence continues at coordinate 10,870,633 of OZ038498.1, read as the reverse complement.
CTAAACATTAAATCTGTTACGAAAAAAGAACTAAACAAAATGAACACAAAACGATCAGCTTTAAAAAAAGGACTCGTAACTGGAAATGCCGAATGAAAAAAGAATGTTAATAACAAATACTAAGACACACCCAACCCAGTTCTGCAGAATCAGAATGAACGTTGAGTTTAAGCAAGCGAATGAGCCAATTGAAGTAAAGTGCCATGCAGATTTAAATTTTTCCCACTTGTGATGAATGCAGCTATCGATTTTTTTGCATGCTAGCATACTAGTTAACATTCGTGTCAGTCAGCTGTTGGCTCTCACGCTGGCCAATAGAATATTCCTGCCTATTCGTGGCAGCCAGCTATAGGCTCTCACTCTGGCCAGTAGAAAATGGCCGCAAACTACATGAAAACTACTGTAGAAGCATGAAAAAAATCGATTATTTCCACTATCGATGGGAGTTGGGAAATGCAAAGGGGGTCTTGGCCTTTATGCTAACTTGGAGCATGTGCATGTAAATTTTGGTGAAAATCCGTCGAAAATTGCGGCCGTGCATTCGTTACACACACACACACACACACACACACACACACACACACACACACACACACGCACACACATCCTGGCTTTTATAGATAGAGATTTAAACAAGCAGTGAACCATAACACAACACACAGCCTGTCACGAAAAAAAGATATTTTTAGCTGAATATAAGTATATATTGAGAGACTTGATTTTTCTACTTTCATTACATACTCCTTAGTTACACATATCGTTAAACAAATATTATATAATTAAAAAAAAAAGGAAAAAAAAGAATATTTGCATTAGTCGCGCGGTGCTTATATCAACTTTTGAATTTTGCCATTAGGCGGAGTAGGTAATGACTGCTCCAGTTATTGCTACGTAGTAACTACTTATTGAAGACAAGAGAAAGACTGAGAAAGACAATATTCGGAATGGACATATTTTGCGAATGGATCCAGAATACACAGCTAACAAAGTCACGGAGTTTTGCTTTGAAAAGACTGACTTCAAAAAGTTCAGAGGTCATCCAAGAACCACTATAGTCACAACGCTGGACCGAGACATTCAAAAAAGAAGGTAGAAAGATCCCATTCTTTCTTTGGAGAAGTTTACAATCAAGGAAGATCTGCAACGAATCCGCAAACTCGCAGACGACAGGGAAGGCTGGCAAAATATTGTCGAATCAGTAGACAATGTCACTGAAGATGAGAGAACATGTTAATTCATGACCTCAAATCGAAACAGTTGTGATGATGATGATGATGATGGTGATGATGATGATGTCGAGCAACATTTTATTTTTCTTCCAAACAAATTGGAATGCGTAAAAATATTTAAGGAATTTTACTAAATGATTTTTGATATTTTTTCATGTTTATTCTTGAATAAAAACCTTACTTGTGATGGAATTTTTTTTTTACAATGATGTTCACTCTGTACGAAGCCTAAGAGCCACTTGAGGTAGAGGGTCACATAGTAACAGGCACCACCCCAATCAAGGGGATAATGCCACCAAGATGCAAGGAGCCACCGGAAGCGAAAGAGAAGGAAAAGACTTTAGAAAGAACCGGAAACCCTATCCTAGACAGGAAACAAGGGATAAACCTCTACTTCCGTTCAAAAAATCGGGGAGGTGTGAATAAACCGGACGATAGGCCAACCTGTCTACTCCTATTGAGGAGAAAAAATAAATAGATAGTAAATAAAAGTTTTAGGCGGAGACGTTAGAAGTATAGAATTGAAATAGACTTTAGAAGGAACCGGAAACGAAATAGTTAAATAAAAAATGACATCTAAATAACAATTGTATTATGTGTTACTGTATGTGGGTTTTTATGTGGTTTCATATAAAATGATTTCGTTAGCACGGTGGGGCAGCAGTCCAAGTTGCGAAGTGCAAATCGGAGGTGTCAAAATCGAGTAACTACAGAAATGTAACTATTAGACGACGGAAAATATGATCCAGAAATTCGAAGGTACATTGCAATAGCGAAATATGCTTTCCAAAAGCGAAACACCCATACATACTTGGCTGAAGAATGAAGATCAGACAACATGGAAAGCATACCACGCCGCAATCACGGTGAAAGACATTTAACTGAATGAACTCACTTGGCACCCGCAAGTCATAAATACTACAAGCAAACCAACAGGTGAAAACTATTTGAAAATACTGTAACCATCAACATAATGTTCTACCTTAAAGAAATAGGTTTATACCAAAACATAACACCTACAATAGATCATCTACAAACTATATATATATATATATATATATATATATATATATAGTATTACGCAACAAAATCCAAAATTACCTCATATGAGGGGGATAGATCTATTTCAACCGACGAGAACTACCTCAGTCTTATTCAACCCCGGTGTACAGACTTAGTTCGTGTCGGAATATATATATATATATATCTATATATATATATACAAATGAGAGAAAGAACAGATGAAGTAAAATTTCGCTGTTAGTAGCATTTACTTTATAAAAAAGTGCTCAACACAAAGTAGAACAATATATATATATATATATATATATGTATGTATGTATGTGTGTGTGTGTATGTATATATATATATATTATTTTCTTATAGATATTAGAACAAAAATATGTTAAAATCGTTACACAATATATAAAAGAAAATAATTATATATATATATATATATATATATATATATATATATATATATATATATGAATATACACACCATTGTGCAAATTAATTGAAACAACCGCTTTAGTTTCCTTTCTGTCACCATACGGTCAGTTTTAGGCCCCTGGAGTGACAGTGTGTAATCGTTTTGTATTTTTCCTCAGATTAGGTCATTTAAAGTGGTGTGCAGTAATACGAATCTATTTTCGGGTGCATGATGAAATTTGTTTGGCCTTGAAATATTGCGTGATCCGTGATTGCATCAGATTTTTATCACACCCAGACACCATTGTCTACACTGTCGATTAGTTGTCCTACGCCCATTGCCTGCGATGGACATCACTCCAAGGAAGCGCACGAAAAATTGTAACACTGCACGAACACACTGGCAAGCCTTACCAGTGAACAAATCAAAATACTATAGACTGGCCGGGAAACTGTCCTGATTTAAACCCAATCGAGAATCTGTGGTCAGTCTGCAAGTAACGACTTTGTGGAATGGACATACGACGTACTAAGATGTGCACTGGGTCATGTTTCATTGAAAAAATACGTCAGAAAGTAAATAATAACGGAATTATTCGTCTTGTTTCAATGAGTTTGCAAAAGGTTGTATTAACATACGTTTAATCTGAAAGTATAAAATAATGTAAAAACACGCCACGAGACAAAACCAAAGTTAAGCAATGTTTTAAGAAACAAGAAAATTTCGTTAGAAACAACGAAATTTCAATAAATGTTATTGTTGAACAATTTGCTCTTGTATTATGCGCATTCAAATAATTAAGTCAAATAATTAAGTCAAATAATTAATATCTATGTTGCACTGGACTTTCGAAAATTATCAATTTTGTTCATATTGTTTCTTTCGAACCAGGTGTATCATCTTAGGTATCCGTTCTTTCTGTGACGCTTCAACCCCCCCCCACCTTAACGCTGAAGGAGTCTCATCATTTCTCGTTCAAAATTTGATATTAATTATAAAAGATTTGACTTAACTGACTATCATCAATTAACAGTAAAACTGAGGTGTATAAACTTAAGATAAAATATCCCTTCATTTGCATCAATTTAAAAGTGGCAAACATTAAAACACACACACACAGACACACACACAAACACATACACACACACATATCTATAAGTGAACATTGATGTCAACACACAAAGGTGGCAGGCCTGATGATTGCGTTTAGAAGTAATCTAGGTGTTGACTTTAGTGTCCACTTTTATATTTACATACGCACTATCTCTGATATTGAGCACTTTGATACATAAATATAATATACCTTATGACTATATTTCAACATAACCATATATATATATATATATATATATATATATATATATATATATATATATATATATATATATCAGTCGGGTTTCGATCCTAGCTAGAGGGAACCGGACGTCTAACCACACTGATGAGCTGTGAAACAGCGAAACAGTCTGTCTGTGGATTACAAAAATATTGGCTCCTGAAAAATTAATTTCGGTTGAGCTCTGTGGGTGTGAAGTGTGCGTTTGTAAACAGTGACTATTAAAGCTAATATAGTATGACTCTTCGGCAGAATTGAGTCACTGTCAGTCACTGTGTGTTTATCTAAATCTAAAAAATAAACACGCTAAAATTCACCTTCATCCCTGCCGTGCGCCGACGGCTTAGTGGTAGAAGTTCCGACTGACGCCAATTCAGTCGGGTTTCGATCCTAGCTAGAGGCAACCGGACGTCTAGGCACACTGATGAGCTGTGAAATAGCGAAACAGTCTGTCTGTGGATGACAATATATATATATATATATATATATATATATGTGTGTGTGTGTGTGAGTATGTATAATGAAATGGACCGACAATTATTTTAATATATTTTATTTTTACACGTTATTTATATAGACACAAGTATTTAAGTAAATGCGAATATCCGAGGAATCTCATAGGAAATATGCGTCCTTCGAGCAGATATGAACGTTCGAGGGAAATCATCAGAAGTTTGTAGTTTAAAAGCAGTAATTCGACCTTGCTAACCAGACGCGACCTTTGTAGGTAAGCTGGTATAGCATGTCAGGCTATATGACGGTTCCGTGTAGGATACAGGTTCGATTCCTGTCAGAGGACGCATATTTTCTATGAAATTTCTCTGACATTCAAGCCGGTAAATGTTGTTGATACTGTTTATTATAAACAGAGCATTTAGTTAAATATTTGTGTCTATATAAATAACGTATAACAATAACACACACACACACACACATATATATATATGTATATAAAATATTTATATGTATATAAAATATATATATATATATGTATATATAAAATATATATATATATGTATATAAAATATATATATATATGTATATATATGTATATAATATATATATATGTGTATATATATATGTATATATATATATATATGTATATAAAATATATATATATATGTATATAAAATATATATATATGTACATAAAATATATATATATATGTATATAATATATATATGTGTATATATATATATGCATATATATATATGTATATAAAATATATATATATATGTATATAAAATATATATATATATATGTATATAAAATATATAGATATATATATATGTATATAATATATATGTGTATATATATGTATATAAAAGATATATATATATGTATATAAAATATATAGATATATATATATGTATATAATATATATATATGTGTGTATATATATATATGTATATATATATATATATATGTATATAAAATATATATATATATATGTATATAAAATATATATATATGTATATAGAATATATAGATATATATATATATGTATATAATATATATATATATGTGTATATATATATATATCTATATATATATCTACGTATATAAAATATATATATATATGTATATAAAATATATATATATATGTATATAAAATATATAGATATATATATGTATATAATATATATGTATATATATATATATGTATATAAAATATATAGATATATATATGTATAATATATATATATATATATGTATATATATATATGAATATAAAATATATATATATATATATATGTATATAAAATATATATATATATATGTATATAATATATATGTATATATATATATGTATATAAAATATATAGATATATATGTATATAATATATATATGTATATATATATATATATGTATATAAAATATATAGATATATATATATGTATATAATATATATATATATATATATATATATATATATGTATATATATATATGTATATAAAATATATACATATATATATATATAAATATATGAGAGAGCGCATAAAAAGTCAAGAAGATTCTAATGTTTCGTCATTTCGGCAAATTTTGGGAATTTTGTTTGGAGCGAGGCTTGTTCAGCATCTCCACGTATACCCACGCATGTAATCCTTTTTTTAATGATGCAAATCCTATGGAAATCGAATGAACTTTTATATAGATTATTTTTTCCTCGAAAGGCAGGCACCAATTTTAATAAAATAATGAAGTAATTCAAAGGCTGATGCAGACTGCCTTTACATACCCCATAAAGAAGAAGGTGGAAGAGCGCTTATTCAGTTAGAATTGTCATACAAGACAACAACTGTTGTCTTTTACTGACATACATGGAAACAACAAAGGACAGGATAATACAATAATAAATATTAAAAATATTCAATCATAAAAGAAGGTTGTAAATACAAACGAGATTTATTTAGTAGATTACGTAGAAAACTAAAATAGAACCTAAGAACCAACTTTTGCAGGGAAAATTATAAAAAAGAGAGTCAAGGATAAAGCTCTTGAAAAGATGAAACAATGCTGGCAAGACAAACCTCTGCACGGACAATATCCAGAACGAGGCTAATAAATCCGATGTTGATAAAATTAAAACTCAACGATCGTTACGAACATCTGGATTAAAGGCTGAAACGGAAGGCTTAATTCTTGTAGAGTTTTTTCACTAGGGACTTTCAGGCAATTATCATACATAATTGTGTGGATCCAAAATGCAGACAAATATCAGGAACCCATAGACCATCTAATCTCAGGATGTTCTGTACTTGAGCCAAATAAATATAAAAATCGTCACGATAGAGTGGGGCTATACTTACACTGGACTATGTGCAAACATCTTGGAAAAGATGTTGACATTATGAAGGGCTTTATCTATCTATCTATCTATCTATCTATATATATATATATATATATATATATATATATATATATATATATATATATATATTTGTCATTGGAAAGTGTCATGATGCCATTTCTAACCTTAGGTCTCTGGGCGGGACCCGGAAAGAAATGTGTACACGCCAGAAATCAAAGGAAATAAAAACAATAATAATAATAATAATAATAATAATAATAATAATAATAATAATAATAATTTTACTAGAAACTTTCAGGCAAATATCATACAAAATTGTGTATATCCAAAATGCAGGAAACCATAGACCATCTACTCTCAGGATGTTCTGTACTTGCTCCAGATGGATCTAAAAATCGTCAGGATAGAGAGAGGCAATATTTACACTGGACACTTTGGAATAGATGCTAATAAACACTAGTATGAACATCACCCAGCACCGGTTACGGAAATGGAAGACATCACAATTCTATGGGGTTCTACCATCTTTACAGACAGGAAGATTGAAGCAAATAAGTCGGCGGACATAATTGTCAAAAAGCGAAAATAAAAACAAAAACTTGCCTTCAAATTAATATATTTTGATCAGTAGACTTTAACATAGCAGCCAAAAACCGTGGAAGTGTAAAGACCTGGAAATCGAAATAGAAAAAATGTCGAAATTGAAAACGAGCATAGTACCAGTCATAGGTGCGCTTGGAATGATAAAGAACACAATAACACATTGAAAAATCTCTGGAAATCCCAGCTTAAGAGAAATACAAAAATTGTTTTGATAAGCACAGCCCACACACACTAAGAACTTTGCCCATGTAACGCTAGTGATGTTATGGGATATAGAAAAACAAGCCATGAAATGTAGCCATAACAACACACCACTTAGGGCTTCCCAAAGACTTGGTAGGTAGTGTGACCATAGCAGAAACAGAAATAATAATAATAATAATAATAATAATAATAATAATAATAATAATAATAATAATAATCTGTGATAAATATCCAGAAACCATTGATCATCTTGAATCAGCATATTGGCACCCACTGAATATAAAAACCGGCACGACAGAGTGGGCCAATAACTGCACTGGAAAATTTCCAACTTCTACGGGAAGGAAACTGAAAGAAACTGGTATGAACACCACCCAGACCCGGTTACGGAGATAGGACCTGTTACAATTCTATGGGACTACACAATACACACTGACAGAACAATCAAAGCCAACCGCCCAGAAATTGTTATTAAAGACCACAAACAAAAAAAGTGCCTCCTTATTGATATGGCAGTCCCTGCAGACTGCAATGTATCTTTGAAGCTATTCGAAAAGCTGTCAAAATACAAGGACCTTGAAATAGAAATCTCAAAAATGTGGCACATGGGAACATCGACAATCCCTGTTGTAGTTGGAGCCCTAGGATTGGTTGGAAAAGATTCCAGTCGACTAATTGAAGGGATCCCTGGAAGTTCATGCCTCAAAGAGATACAAAAATTGTTCTCACAAGTACAGCCCACACTTTACGAAGGGCTTTATCTATGTAATTTTATTTTAATTTTTTTTTGCAGTAGAAAGTGTCATGATGCCATTTCTAACCTTAGGTCCCTGGGCGGGACCCGGAAAGAAATATGTAAACGCCAGATATCAAAGGAAATAAAAATAAAAATAAAAATAATAATAATAATAATAATAATAATAATAAACACTGATAAAAAAAGTTGTGAATCTGTTTGGCCTTTGGCATGATACGCCAGAGAACAGCAGCAACAACATTATCAGTTCTAAAAAAGGACTTTGCGTGTGTTAAATTAAAATGTGTGTATTCAGATAGTATCGATAGTAGAACAAATGAATGGACAACTAAAATGTACATACTCGAGCACACACACACGCACACACGCACACGCGCGCACGCGCACACACACGCACGCACACACACGCACACACACGCACGTACACACACGCGCGTGCACGCACACACACACGCACACACACACACACACACGCACACACACACACGCGCGCACACACGCGCACGCGCACACACGCGCACGCGCACACACGCGCACGCGCACGCGCACACACGCGCACACACACACACGCACACGCACACGCGCGCACGCACACACACACACACGCGCGAACGCGCTTCATTGATCCCCATATTTTGACGCCATTGAATTTTTACTGAAAATAAAAAGATATTATTAATGTGACGAATAAACTGTTATCAGCGCCATAACAAAATTGGAATTGCCTTCACCTGCTTGATTATATGATAATATAACCTCGGATACCTTTTCCTGCTTGACACTCGCAAAGAATGCGTTTACAATGTCTTGCATGACTGTCAACCATGTCCAAGTGAAGCCGTTGTACACTCCGGCATTCTTCAGGTGGTTGGAATGTCGAACTGAACCCTTTATTTCGCTCACTGGGGTAGACTGTTCTAGCTCCACGTGCCATGTTTAATGGATGTCAGTTATCAGTTATCTTCTGTTAATTCCCATCTCCAAGTTCTCCACTGCCTTAACCAAGTATTGAACTCACGCTCTTTGGTTCCTGTCACTGGATTTAACTAACACCTTTATCCATTGTGTCACCAAGCATAGAAATAAATACATTATGGGAACCAGTAATAAGGAGTGCCAGAGAAAAGCGATAATAACAACAAAAATTGCAATATGAGCTCTGGTAAAAACATGTAATGAAAACAGCAAAAATTGCAATATGAGCACTGGTAAAAAAAGGATACTGATGATTAAGGTTATAATACCCAGAAATTCATACACAGATGTCCTAAATATGGCGACCAAGGTGAGGACAATAGTCCGAATAATGTAAATAGTGTACATAATACCTCATCTCAGAGATATAGACATATCTTTTTCATTTTCTTTTTCTAGCAAAAAGATAAAATCCGAAACACCTGTCAGACTTGATGATGATGATAATAATTATTAAGATTAAAATATCTGTAATGAGAGAGGAAAATCAAGCGAAAAGCAAAATTAATGGCCTAACGAACCAGAAAACCAAATGGAAAGCAAAACTCTTATCAGGCCTATACCCATTGCGAGTAGAAGACCATAATATGGACAAAATGTCTGACCTATTGGTAGCTGTGGGTCTATTGGTTGAAACAATAAACAGAAGTGTTTAGTAGCATTTCAGGACATATTTAACAAGATCTAACCAGGTTATAAGGGAGTGTGTACAGAAAATACACTTTGCATTTACTCAATGCAAAGTGTATTTTTTGTATACACTCTGAAAAAAATGTTGATCATCTAATATCTAGCTGTTCTACCCTAATACCAAAAGAATTTAAAATTAGGCATGATACGGTAGATAAATACATTTGAAAGTTATATTGTAACTTACCTCATTCAGAAAAATACTATGATAAAAAAAAACAACACCAGTTCTGGAATAGGATGATAACAGTAAAAATTGCAATATGAGCACTGGCAAAAAAGGTTGCTCATGACATTAGGTTTATATTACCCAGAAATTCATACACAGATGTCCTAAATATGGCGACCACATTGAGGACAATTGTCCGAATAATATTATACGAAATGCTTGAAATAATATTGTGATAATGGTTAATGCTCACATAGTTAAAAAAAAAAAAGAGGAAAAACTCAATAACTTTATAAGAAAAATATGCATATACCTTTGATCTCAGGTGAAAGACTTGATAAATAATTGTGTCAAAATAAAAGAGAAATATATAAATATACAACAATAATATTATTAACGGCGTGTTCGTTGTTGTTATAAAAACAATAACGCAACACCTTCAGTCTGAAAGGAAAAATGACTTACTTTACCTGGTTACCACCTTTGGTTTTTACGAAATAAATATAAAAAAGTAAACAGATTAAAAAATCTTTAACACACAAAGAAAGAAAAAAACAAAATATAGAAACAGAAAAAAACACTCGTATTTTGTTTCAGTTTTTTAAAATACATATTTACAACTTGTCTCAGGTAAGGAGGTGTATAAACATTAGAGCCGTAGAAAATTAATTTACAAAATGTAATGTTAATTATTTGGTTTATTAGTCTTTATGGATTTGTGTATAAATATAATAATTTCATGACCACTAAAACAACCTAGCAACAATTGAAGACAGTTAAAGCCACGACGACAGAATAAAATTTTTACGACACTGCATTTACCAATAGAAGATTTAAACCAATTTGTTTCTTTAGAGGCATATCAACACTTTATGGGTCATTTAATGATGAAATTTAATTTTCTTGGGAGCATTAGTAATTTCTTTTACAAAAATGTATTGCTAGTATTTTTATTATAAAAATCTATAGTGTTAACTATTTGCCCATACCGGACACCCTAACAGATGCTATCACCCCGGGTCAGGGTGGACCTGGGAAGAACAGTAATTAAGAGGTGGTTCCATGCTCCTCAAAATCTCCCGATCAGAGGCCTTGCTGCCAAATGTAGTTTATCGTCATACCCAGGACGTTTAAACCAATTTAACGATATCGTGAATATACACAGTTGCGGAAGCAAAATCTATTTAATGCATGCAGTATTTACCTTTTCAGTGGATTCTATTCATATAGCCAAATGCAATTTATTTATTTCAAGTATATTAGAGATATCCACCTGAAATAATGATTACAGTTAGCTTGAGAATTGAAACCATTCATTGATGACAAGAGGCCTTCATGCAAGAAAAAAAGAATACTTTACACACCATGTTGTCATGAAATAAATTAAACGATATTTTTACTCAAATTTACTTAATTTGTCAATTTCTAATTTTTTCTCTTTATGAAATTAATGTCTTTCATTTCAACCGTTTTGATCAATCGACATTTTATTTTTTTACAAAAGCAGCCGATATCTTTGTGAAAATATCAGACGCATTTTCATGAGCTACAACAATCTAAATAATTGTTTATGGCAACACAACCAATCGTTAGATGATTGTTCATAGATCTTGATATCACTTTTCGTACGTGTGGCATGTAGTACATTGTTTTATGCATTTATATATGCGTATAAGAGTGTATGTATAACATGAAAATGCATGTAAGTGCATTAATGGGCGAATCGTTCCAATGTCTACACTATTAATCACTGAAATAAAAAAAAGATAAGTAGTAATATCTAAGCGAAAATATCCATACAGTCTAAAATAATATCACGAAAAATAATTTACAAACCGCCTTTTTTACAATGGTCGTCAAAGACTGTGTTTCGTTCGTATGTGTTGGACTGTATGTCTCACATATGCATCCGTAGATTGAATGAAACTGTAGTGTAAATGCCAAAAGGAAAAGTGATAAAATGGAACTAATTTTCACTCAGTACAAATCTGTACTTCAATACCACGGTACCAATTTCGACAGGGTAATTGCCAAATCGCTCAAACAAAACGAGGCGGTACACGGTGTGTACACCATTTCAAAATGTGCAAGTGTACACAAATCTCTTTGTAGTTGAATAGGTTTTGTTCCAGATTTCACGAAAGAAACAAAAAGACTGAATGAAATTGGTATTAGGAGTTGAAAGACTTGTCTATGTGTTATTGTCGAAGATGCTGTCTTCAATGTTTACACTGGCTTATGTATATACATTGTGAAATAATCAAGTTTTTCCATGTAAATAAATTGTAGAGATTAATATCTGACTGAATGTGTATTTACGTGAACGCGTGTGTGCAGACAAATTTTCATGTGTATGTACGTGTACATATGTGTGCAAGTATGTATGCTTATTTGCATATATATATATATATACGCATGTGTGTATATGTATTTGTGTGTGCGCATGTGCGCATACGTGTATATACGCGTATTAACATGCACGTGTGTGTAGGTATATCAACGTGTCTGTGTATATATTTGCAGGTATTTGCATGTACGTTATGGCGTGTGTATGTGCATATGTGTGTGTGTGTGTGTGTGTGTGTGTGTGCGTGAGAGAGAGAGAAAGAGAGAGACTAATAAATGCGTAGCAAGGGTCATACCAAACTGACCTTTTGATGCCAGTGTTCCCCTTTATGTTCCCACACCCAGTAGCCGAGTGAGATGAAGAGTCCGCGGAAAGAAGTAAGAAAGGTGATCGTATAGATGAGACCCAATAAGTTAGGAACGTTGTCGCTTTTCTGGGCTAAATGAGCCAGTAAAATTGCCGTAGTTAGTGACATCGACATCATGACAATATACGTGAAACAGGCAATGGTACTCCGCCTTATAGTATCCATTTCTGTAATGTCTCGCATGTGACCTGTATCATGCACAATCCAAGTGGTGTACAACAAAAAGCCGATTCCAAGTAGTAATCCCCAAACACGCGGTAGCTCTAGTATCCAAGCACTCTGTTGGAAACGGTAACCATACCAACAGGTGGCGTCGTTAGTAGCAGCCTGCACAGCCAGCCACTCTGCTAGAGTGATGATAGGTACTCCCCAACCGAGTGCCGAATAGAGGACCTGAACTTTGTAAGGGTCATACTGCTTGGCTTCCAGGTAACATAGATGTCCGTGCAGCGTAATCCAGATATAAGTTGAAAGTTCAGCGAATTCGACGATCACCACGAAGATTTCACACAAATGTGGTATATCGAACATAGTGATTACTAGGCCTTCACCAATCCAGACCATCAAAAGTATAATCTGAAATGAGAGCTTAACAGATGCTTCGATGACCAAAGTGGCAAGCAGATTCTTGTAGACGCTTATTCTGGCTCCTTTGTAATCCTTATAACGCATATAAGCCAAAGTAAGGAATACTGCCAGTAGAGAGAAAGACAGGCCACAAATACCGAGGATACTGGAGTGGGTCATGTCTTCTGATGAAGCTTTCCGGATATTTTCAGAGTCGAACTGAAAAATAAGTTCAGCTTCCGAACGGTAGCACTGAGTGTAATTCGTCCATGAGCCACCGGCGTTCGCCCACTTCGGACTCCATTTTCCATCTTGTCCACAAGTGCGGTAAGCAAACTTATTCGTGTCTGAACCATCCACAGAGGGACAGCGTTGACTGGCAGTTGTACCAGCTTTAGTAGGTGGCCAGCACAAAGCATTATCACTTGTCACGTTACAGAAGATATCCTTGGAGTCGAAGTGGGAAAGTTGCGAGCCGAGCTTTTTGATGCAATCCTCCAGGGTCAGTCCTTGCGTTAACGTTTGGCTACGAGGGAAAGACGGCATCTCGATGTGCAGTTTCTTTTAAATATATTCCTTATATCTGTAAAAGATTTTCGATGTATTTAGATTTAATATCCAGGACATTGAGAAAGAATAAAATCAAAAGGAAGAAAAGAAAAATGTTGATCTTAAATGTACCCCCCTTAATTTTGGGGCTAAGGTATCTCCTTAGGGGTACCCACTTGTTTTGTAGTGTAGGAAATTCAGTCGTCAACACAAACACATTTGTGCTGGTTCACTCTCTCCCTAAAAGCCCTAAAATCAGAAGTTTTCAATCGAGCCAACCACCAATGCACGGTCTTTGAAAAAAAAAGAAAAAGAAAACAACAACTACAACAAGAAAGAAAGAAAGAAAGAAAGAAAGAAAGAAAGAAAAACAAGAGAGCAGCTGTTTTCGCAAATGTGGATGGGTGGTTGGCAGACTGGCTGTTTCCCTCGAGTCGTGCTGGTAGGTGGGGTCGTTGTTAAGGAAGGGCAGTGGCTATAGTGGGGTTTGTTGCACGACTGTACAACACAGAGAAGCAACAGGAGGAGATGGAAAAAAACGAGGCTTACATTTCATTGCGACAAACGGCCTTTCTTTCTCTTCCTTATTTAACTATTTCCCCTTTTATACATTTGACACCATTATGCGCAATTCTAAGAAGCTTTTTAATTTTTTTAAAGTAAGATTCAAAGAGGGTGTGGGAATAAAGTGGCACCTTTTCTTTTAACGGTTGTATTTTTTCTTCCTTTTTTTATGCATTTTGCTTAATTTTTTTGCGTTTTTCAACAATTCTTCATTTCTCTACCTTAGTTTTTTTTTTTTTTTTTAATATTCTATAATCCTTTTTTTATTGTTCATACTTTGTTTCCCTTTCCTGTTATTTCCCTGATACTATTTTTCTTTATTCAGGCACATTGTCGTGGTGTAAATGATCAATTACGACTGAAAAGTGAGTTCAATCTGCACTGGGTTCTCCACAGTTTCGGCCTTGTGCCACATCTAAGCTGCGTTTAGAAAATCATTTGGGCACTTCGACGTGGCGTAATCGTTATCAAGCTTGTCTCGCTGGGTTAGTTACGACTGAATAGTGAGTTCGATTCTCACTGGGTGCCCCGTAGAAAACGGCCACCTCGGCTTGGTGTAAATGGTTAGCGAGCTTGTCTTGCTATTACAATTGAGTACTTAGTTCGATCTTCACTGAGCGCCCCATAATTTCGGCCTTGTGCCACATCCAAGCTACGCTTAGGAAACCGGCATTACTTTTTTTTTTTTATCCCGGTCTCTTTTCTTTATTTCCTTTTATTCCGTTTTTATTATTTTCTCTTTTTCTTCCATCTTTTTTCAATTTCACCATATTCTGATCTGAGTCGCTACTCGCCATTCTGTTTTGGCCACCTTTAAATTTGCCTGTATTTTTTTCATTTTTTTCTAAATGTGTTCTCCTTTTAACTCTTTTTTTTCTTTTTATGTTTATTTTCTTTATTTTTGCTATGCTTATTTCTTTTTTTTTTTTAATGGCACCTTTTCTCTCTATCCTTCTTTCTTTATTTTATTTCTTTTTCTTTTGCTTTCCCTTATCTTCTCGCATATTTTCCCTTTCTTTCACCGTTTTTCTTAATTTCCAGTTATGCTTGTACGACGGTCCCACGGTTTTTCACCTTCCCCGCCTCCTCTGTTCTCCTATCTTTTTCCTCCTAAATTTACACCAACTGCTTGCCTAGATATTTAATCCGTAATCATTGGGGATCAGCGACACTGTTCAGTCGATGTACAAAACAAGAATTTGTCCTAACCTCTTCGTTAGTTCATTTGTTTGTTATTTTATTTCGGTTTTAGTATTTTTGTTTATTCTTATCTTATTTATTTTTCTTAACTTCCTTTTTCATTCTCCCATTCATTGATTTATTCATTTTCTTTCATGGCTTGCATTTTTAAAAAAACTCCCACATCTCGTTAACGATTAACGTCTCACATCCATTCCCCAATTTTTAATCACTTTAGTTTTTTTTCATTTTGGATATTTGCTTCTCTGATTTTTCCATTCTTATACGCTTGGACTTATTTCTCTTCTTAAAAATGACTTTTCTATCTTCCATGCTTTTGATTATTTTTACGTATTTCTTTCTTTGATGTTTCCTTTTTTCTTTCATGTTAATTCTTTTTACTTCTCCTTTCTCTCTTTTCTCATTTTCTAGAACTTAATTCTTTCTCGGTATTTTTCTTCTTGTCTTCAACTACATTTCACTTTCATCTTGTTGTTCCTTTCTTTTTGTTTTTTTTACTGATTGAACATTACTTTTAATCTCCTTCCATTTTTCTCATCTCTTCATTTTATTTTAGTTTCTAGCTTTTACGAAACAAAATCCATCCTTCCTATCTATCTCTTCCAGAGGTTCTCAACCCTATATATGCCTCGCACCCTAAGAAAACTTATAATATGATCTCGCACCCCGCTATATACATACATATATATATATATATATATATATATATATATATATATATATATATATATATATATATATATATATATAATACACACAAAAGTAATATCTCACATGAACATGAAGAAGGCAATTTATACCCAATTTGAGCAACAAATTTATTTAAGCTAATTTTTGAATATGAAATGGAAGAAAAAAAACTCCGCTATAACAAATTTAAATACAAACAAATAGTACAGAGCTGTTCGATAAAAGTGACCCACCTGATTTTTTTTTTACTAAATGTTCTCTTCTCCGGTGAAACGAAAGTTGAGCTAAATTCAAAGGATAAGCGATCTTAAATCCGAAGAAGCTTCGAAAACTCTTTGAATTTAGCAGTAAGTACTGTCAAGAATCCTTTCAGTATAATGTTCTGGGGATGCTTTTCTTTACATGGAACTGGTTTCTTAAAACCTATTGAAAAGGCCCTCAGGAGCGAGCAGTACAAGAGAATTTTAGAGCCTTGTCTACTCCCTTCTGCTGAAAGGGTGCAAATTGACCCCCACCAAACTCATTTTTATGCAGGATAATGCTCCCTGTCACAAATCAAATTTGATGAAGGAATACTTTGATGAGAAGCAGGTGAGTGTTATGACATGGCCGCCCCAATCTCCTGACCTCAACCCCATAGAAAACTTATGGAGCATTATAAAGTACAGGCTCTCGAGAAAGCAGTTGAGCAACAAAGAGGATTTGATTGTGAATTTCATATCAGAATGGAATTCAATGCTTGGAGACGAGATTTGCCAGAACCTAGCCAAGTCAATGCCAAAAAGGGTTGAAAAGGTTATTCAAAATAAAGGAGGACCTATAGATTATTAAATATTTCGAACTATATTACCTATTATAAATAAATTATACCTCTATTATTCTTTATTTAAAGCTGTTCGGTTATGTTTCTATTGATTACTAGTTGCAGGAAATAAGCGAATCACTTTTTTTTGCCCAGAGTTTTTCCCCTAAATCTCATTTATATCCAAAATTATAATTATCAATAGAATTACTTAGGGTGAGTAAAATTTTTTTGACTAGGTGGTCGGGAAGGGAGTCTTTATATTAGTAAGATTAACAATTAGTTTGACCCCAAAAACGATAGGCGAAAAAATTTTTAAGTAAAAAAAAAATCGGGTTAGTCACTTTTATCGAACAGCACTGTACAAAAGAAATTAAGCTTTTCATTCAACAAGTGTAATTTAAACAATTTCAAAAACTATTAGGTTGGTGCAAAAATAATGTCGTTTTCACACATGAAGTTGAACGTCAAAAAACGACATTATTTTTGCACCAACCTAATAAATTCTAACATTAAGAAATTCATATAAAAAAATGTAAAATTTAAATCTAATGACCTTTATGTCCCTGTTTCTTGGATATGATTTTGTCAGAACGTTGAACTTTGTTGCTGAAAACGATCCGCAATGTCTGCCTGTGGGATTCATGTGATTTATAGATTTTGTCTTGAATGACAAACGAGAACTAAATCCAGACTCACATAAGCATTTGGCCGCAAATGGGATAAGGACACCAAGAGCTTTTTCACAAAGTCTTGGAAACATATTCATTGCCAAACACCAATACTCCCCCAAAGTCTTGATTTCAAATTGCATTTCAAGAACACAATTTTTCTGCAAATCAATAAAAGCCCTTCCTTCAGCTCGGCATCATCCGACATAACATACGAATTGTAGGCGGATGGATTCAGGATCCATTCTCCTGAAATCTTCAGTTCTCCAGCTGCAAAATATCCATCAAATGATTTTGACAGCATTTCCAAATGAGCCACAATATCTTCATGTACAGTAGGAATTAGAGATCGATTATCGCCAACAATATATTCAAGTGATGGAAAATTTGAAAGATTACCTCTTTCCAACTGTTGATGCGAAAGAGGTAACTTTTCTTTGAAAGCTTTCAACTTTTCGCAACTTTTAAATATGTTCATATCTTTTCCATGAAGAGAGACAATTCATTCATGCGAGTGAAAATGTCAGCCAGATAAGTCAGCATTTGCATGAAATGTTGTGATTCCAATTCACCAACCAGATCATAGACACATTCCTCCAGAAAAAACTTTGATTTCTTCCCGCAGTTCGATAAAGCTGATTAAAGCATGCCCTTGTAAGAGCCAGCGGACTTCCGTGTGCAAAAGCAAAACTGTATATTCATTTCCTAGATCTTCACAAAACAACTTAAAGATGCGGTGGTTCAGAGCATGACCCCTAATCCAGTTGATCTTTACACAAGTGTCGAGTACTTTTTTCAATCCTGGAGGCAGTGTTTTTGCTGCCAAATCATGACGATGAAGGGAACAGTGGATAACTTACAAGTGCGGAATCTCCCTCTTCATCAGTGCAGAAAATCCAGATTTATTCCCTAACATCACAGGAACACCATCAGTGCACACAGAACCAATAGTTTGGATATCTAAATCATGTTTGGCAAAGACTGCTTTCATAAACTGATGCACATCTTTTCCTTGTGTGGTTGTTTTTCAGCTCTTTGCAAAACAGGAAATCTTTCACAATACTATCACTGACATACCTAATCAATGAAATGAAGTTGACTGCAGTTTGATTCATCAATTGATTCATCTAACTGGAGATAGATTTTCAAAGAGCTAGACCTGGCATCTGAGATAACTTGTTCTAAAATATCACCACTCAAATCACCAATTCGATTGTGAATGCCATCATTTGATAGCGCCACTAATTCAAGTTTTTTCTTGCTTCTTGGCCCAGAACAGTTGTTGCCATTTCTAATGCACACAATTTAATCAGCTCTTCTGCAATTGATTGGGGCTTCTTGGACTTGGCTACTTTATATGCCACTTGGTATGAAGCCAGCAGCAGTGGTTTGTCAACAGAAATGAAACCTAAATTTGGAAGGTTTCCTCGAGATTGAAAACGGGCTCTTTTCGTTTTCAGTGATTCAAAATCATGGCCTTCAACACCATCTTCACAGTGCTTATTGATGAAGAGCTCTTGCAACTTTGATGGCTTCATATTTGTGTTAGAAAACACAGCATTACAAAGTATGCACTGGGGTTTTTGCAATTCATCATTTCCCGTGCAAGTGAAACCAAAATGTCATCATTCCATTTCTCTTTTTTTTTTGACATGATGAAGGGTTAATAATCTAAAAGAGATCGAAAAAAATTGAATGACTCACGAATGTAATAACCAATATAATAGAATCCGGCATCCATCAAATTTGGATTCTAGAGATGATTCTGAACTTAATGAAGTAAAGAAATGAGGCTCACCCATTTGGCAACCCGACTATAAACAGGAAGCAGCGCCGACTACTTTCGGTTGGTAATTTGAATGCTATCCATATTATCTTATTACTGTTATACTGGCTAATTTAACAAAAAAAAAAAAAAAAGAAAAAAAAAGAGTCGTTTTCTCTTTCGCTACTGTTAACTTGGTTAAAGATATCAGCAAAAATAATAAACAAATAAATTTGAATGTTTAACGGTTAAAGTTTAAACATTGGTTTCGCCCCCCCCCCCGGTTATCTCGCACCCGCTGTGGGTGCGAGCACCCTCGGTCAACAACCACTGGTAGACGATATTTCCTTCCATTTTCTACGCGTACCTCCATGTTTTTTCTTTTCACATGTTATATATATCTTTCTTTCTTTCTTTCTTTCTTTTCTTTCTTTCTTTCTTTTCTTTCTTTCAGCCTCGGTCAATTTTCATGGTTCTCATTTCCTTCTTTTTTTTATTGTCTCAGTTCGAATAAGTAAGATTTTAAATTCTTCCGACGTCATACAACAAGCACCCCCACCCGCAAATGAAAATAATTTCCGTGATTTCCATTATTGTTGATAGACTAAATTTAACTTATTTACAAATAGCAGAACTGTTAATTAAAATGTAAAAATAAGAAAATAATAAAAGTAACAGTCAAATCAAATATGAGTTCGGTTGATCGAGCAAAGCGCAAAATAATTGCTTTTTGTCTCTTTTTTGCCTCTTATTGTGCCAGGCTCAAAGAACAGAAGTGATTTAAATACTACTACTACTACTACTACTACTACTACTACTACTACTACTACTACTACTACTACTACTAATAATAATAATAATAATAATAATAAGGAGAAGAAGATTGGACACCAAGACCAGAAAAATGCTTACCTGAAATCAGATGCTGATAGGCTGTATATACAAAGAGCTTTACTAGGCCCAGGTTTAATCCAATTTGGACTCTAAAAACTACAATTGGATTGGAAGCTAACCTCACGAAAAAAATGACACTTAGCTACAAATAGTAAAACACCAAATCCACTCCACCAACAAAGAAGCTGCACTCTTCAGGAAACAGCTTCATATACCTGAAATCCTAAAAACAAAAAACGAAGCGAATACCATCTATGTCAAACGAGTAAAACAGAAAGCAAAACAACTTGGCCAAATGAAGTTACAAAAACAAAACAAAAAAACTGGGAGGACAACACATTGCATGACAAATACATGAAACGAACGAAAGAAGCAGATGTGGATCAACCGAAAAAGAAAAACATGAGTGGCCGAGGAGCACTAGACTGAAAACTGAGACGGAAGGCCTAATTATTGCAGCTCAGGACCAAAGCCTTGCAACCAGATCCTATCACTGTCACATAATCAAGGATAGAAGTAACCCGAAATACAGGATCTGCGGAAAATATGATGAAACTATCGACCATATTAACTACGGATGTCCGGGAATGGCAACAAATGAATATACCCACATACATAAGAAGGTAGCGGCATATGTTCACTGGAAAATATGCAAGAAGCACAAAATCGAAACCACTGAGAGATGATATGAGAACGAACCAGACAGTTACCTCAAATAACGATTTAACTATCCCCTGGAACTTGCCAATTCAAGCTGACAGGGAAATGAAAGGCAACAGATCTGATATTAAAAGACAAGAAATTCAGGAACTGTATGCTTATTGACACAGCAGTATCATTTGAGAGAAACACCTCCATAATAATTATCGAGAAATTGTCCAATTAAAAGGACCTGGCGATAGAGATTAACAGGATGTGAGGAATGAAGATAGAGACTGTACCATTAGTAATCGGAGCTCTGGGCCTTGTGAGAAAAGGAATGGAGAATTTTACTAACAGTGTCCCAAGTAATATCAGCGTACAAGTTGCCCAGAAGATCGCCCTACTAGGAACTTCCCATATATTAAAGAACGTGCTATCAGTTAAATGATATTTTTCCTATAGGGCCTAAGAAACATAGTTTGAACTCGACTCTACTGGAAACCAAATAGATACAAATAATAATAATAATAATAATAATAATAATAATAATAATAATAATATATTATCACATTCACGAAACATAAATGAAAAATCTGTGAGTTTCAATTATTTTCATGTTTTTTAATATATATATATATATATATATATATATATATATATTTATATATATATATATATATATATATATATATATATATATATTTTTGTAATATATATGTGTTTTTTAATATATATATATGTTTTGTAATATATATATATATGTTTTGTAATATATATATATATATGTTTTGTAATATATATATATATATATATGTTTTGTAATATATATATATATGTTTTGTAATATATATATATGTTTTGTAATATATATATATATATATATATATATATATATTGTAATATATATATAGATATGTTTTGTAATATATATATATATGTATATATATATGTTTTGTAATATATATATATATATATATGTTTTGTAATATATATATATATGTTTTGTAATATATATATATATATATATATATATATATATATATATATATATATATATATAACGATACATGACAATATGACTTTCCTTGAATTTAGGTAAAAATGGCACAAGTGGGAAAATAGGAAAAAATGGCTCAAAACGAAGGTTGAGTTTTCCTGGATCCGTGAAGCCCACCATTGATATCAATGGCTCTATCACAAACCCATCATGGAAGTTATAGCAAGTAATAAAGGAAAAAGAGTAGATTTGTTTCCATTGGTAAATGTATACAAAACAGATTGCAAAATCAACTGCTATCAGATGGAGATGTGTTAAGAGATAAATCCTTTTGTAAAGGTAGCATGAAGACCAACTTTGATAGGACTGATCCTGAACCATGACCACCACCCTTGATATGACTGATCCTGTTACATGACCACCACCCTTGATATGACTGATCCTGAACCATGACCACCACCCTTGATATGACTGATCCTGAACCATGACCACCACCCTTGATATGACTGATCCTGAACCATGACCACCACCCTTGATATGACTGATCCTGAACCATGACCACCACCCTTGATATGACTGATCCTGAACCATGACCACCACCCTTGATATGACTGATCCTGAACCATGACCACCACCCTTGATATGACTGATCCTGTACCAGCTAAAAAAACACAACCATGCTCCTAATTATGCAGCTATTCCATCTACGAAATGCATCAACAACATGAAGAGCAAAGCAGCATTAACAGAAGATCAACCTAGCCAGACTTACAGCAATAAAACCTACAACTGCTGCTCCTGAGCACTGTGACATTTTTTCCTTTTTTCCCACTTGTGAAATTTTTACCCGTGCCATTTTCACTATGCACCGACTTTCCTTAATTAGACGACTTGCGCTACAAAGTCACAATCAGTATGAAATACGTATGATGTAATGGAATAACCTGTCACCACCATGAGCGACTACACTATAGGTAGTAACTACCTATAACTATCTGTAAGTCAACAGGCTATAGAGCCTACTGAACAGAGAGGAACCCGGACGAGGCTCAGCCGAAGGGCAGAGTCTCGTTCGGTCAGGTTGACCAACCTGTTTCTGTTTATGCGGGTTCTACGGGCATTTTTTGGCCGAGTCTACGGGCTCGGAGACCCACATTAAACCCGGCCTTGTGCCACATGCAAACCTCGTGGGGGGAGGTTAAATATTCTAGCCGAAATCTTTTTCGGCTTGCTGGTCGAACTCTCTGCCTCTGAGCAGAGAGGAGCCCGGACGAAGCTCCACCGAAGGGCAGAGTCTCGTTCGGGCAGGTTGACCAACCCGATACCTTTTATGCTGGGTCTACGGGCATTTTTGGGCCGAGCCTACGAGCTCGGGAACCCCACATTAAATTCGGCCTTGTGCCATGTCCTACCCCGTGTGGAGGTTGGTAATTATTTCTAACTGGAATCTGTTGAGTACGACTCAGACTTACGCGAGAACTACCAACCTTCTAATAGTAGCATTCACTACAGGATTGACTTGCGACGATCGTGTGCATAACTGTTACCTTATTTCTTATTGTACTGGTTTTTACAATAAACCTTTACTTATTTTATCCACTGTGTTTTTCAAGTATATCTTCCTATTAGCACGGAATATAACAACATGTTTATCCATTGCTAGGCAATTTAGAATATTTTTTAGATGTCTCCTAAATCATGCGCACTTTCGATATGTGGAAAAAAGAAGAAAAAAAAAACAAAAACAAAACAAAAAAACAAAACAAAAACAAAAAACAAAATCAATACACTCTGTTTTAAAACATTTCCACCAAATCAGGGAATTATCAGAATTCATTGAAATTTTCAACATTTAATCATTAATGAATAAACTTTACATTGAACCGTGTTTTTATTTTTAAGTATTGGGGAAGTTTTTTTCCATACTAGTGAATTTTGTATGTCAGTAATTTTTACATTTTTATAAAGCTAAACACCAAATGTGTTATATTATTATTAAAAAAAAAAAAATGAATATTGACTGGGAACACATAAAAAATATGGTCCGAAATTTTAAGAAAGAATTCAAGAAAACATAAAATTATTTTTGCTCAGATTTGTTGATACCTAATTTAATAAAAAATATTGTATAATTTTTGGCTCCACAGGAAAAAAAAGTATCTGATGTATAGGTGTGAAAAACTGATATCCCTCCGGAATCTATCTTGCATAAGTCTACCATTCGTTCATGCTTAGAATATTGCTGCCACATATGTTTCGGTGCCCCTGTTATTTGCCTTGAGCTCCTTGTTAAGATCAAAAAAAGAATCAGCAATATTATTAGTCCTAATCTGGTGGCTCGGCTTCAGCCACTTGCCCACCGCCATAAGGTTGCCTCTATGTGCTTTTCAATAAATACTTTCATGGTAATTGTTCAGATGAGCTCTGCGCTAACGTACCTAGAGTTTATGAATTTAAGCCGAGTACTACACTGTCGACGAGGTCTCGTTAATTTACACTTGAGTTGGCTAGATGTAACCGTAAGTGCTATGCTAACAGTTTCTTTTCTCTCACTTCTCTCTTGTGGAACTTCCTTCCGTTTCCATGCTTTCCAGTCAACTTTAATCTTAATTTAAATGCAATGTCAATCGCTATCTACTGACCTCCTGATTACTCTTTTCTCTAACTGCTCATTACTAATGTTTCGTAACGGGGTAGGTAAGTTATGGTTGATGTAGTAATCCTAACTTGATATTATTTGAGTGTTGTTAAAGTAATTAACCGTTGCTATATGTATTTGTAGTGTAGAAGGAATCCTTTTCTCTTTTTTTTATATTGAAAACGAAATGAATTAAATCGTACAACAATAATACAAACAATAAAAAAACACCTGTTGACATAAACAGCAAGAATTTATATTTTCTTTTTGTGATGTGAATTACAGAATGTTGGTATGGTGTGTGTAAAAATGTTCTCAGTGTGTCTTTTGTTTCAAAGTCAATGCTTACTTGGTTCCGAAAATTTCGTTTGTGAGGATGGCGTTTGACATAGTTTGCTTCCGAGAATTTCGTTTGTGAGGATGGCGTTTGACATCGTCTATTTTCGAATTTCACCCAGTGTTGGTAAATAAGTGTTTTTCTGTACTACTACTATTTATTTACTAGTCTACTGTCTACTGCTATAGGGTACCCTCGTCTACTCTATTGACTCCCTTGTGGTGGAAGGGTCGTTTTTATAAGGATGAGAGTCAGGATGATAAAATATCCTTCTTTTCTATCATCACTGATGACAAGGTTATTTCTAGAATGATAAAATATTTTTTATCATCATTGATGGCAATGTTATTTTTAGAATGATAAAATATCATTATCATTCTGGACTATAACAGTTTCTATTCCTAATTCCTCCATATCCTTTAACCCCTGGCGTTCTAGTAGCTGTACTGCCTTACCTGGGGGTGATAACGGTTAAAAAAGAATAAAAAAAGAAGAGAACGATTTAAAAACTTTAGATTTTAGTTGTTGCCAATAAACTTGATATATAAAATAAAGATGCGTTTGAAGAATCAAAACATAAAGTTTAATGCCACTTTCGAGTGGGGCCATTTACAAAACATTTTTTTATTTTACCACTATAACAATGAAAATGGAAAATAAAGTCCTGAATTATGTCAGACATAAAAAATAAACGCGCTTTTGACTAATCGACTCATGTTGATAGCATTTTTGTCTGTTTAATAAAGTCTTTGTTGTTATTATGTTAGAAATATAGAAAATAAAATGAAATTACTTGATTGAAGGGTTGTAACAAACCTGAAAAATATTTCCACCATGTTTTGTATTTAATTTGATTAACAGCGTGAATTATTGAAAGTAGCAGACAGTTTTATAAGAAAATAATTATTTGATCTTTGAACGTTTAACAATCGACAATATACCCTTTCAAAGGAAAATGCATTTTCAATATATAAAATATAGCAAAAAGTAAGTAACGTTTGTATTTTTATTTTTTATTTTTTTTTAAATCTAATTAAATGAATCTTTAAATTTTAATTTGTTTTCTTTGAAACCAATGTCTGGGACAGATATTGGATTTTGATCAGATTTTAAGTGTTTTAATTTTACCTTTATTGGAATCCATCAAATTAGTTAATCTGGGTGGAAGTGAATTTGTTTTTACTTAATAATGTCTAAAACCTTTATTTAAAGAGATAAAGTATTTTTCTTTTATTATAGATTAACTTTTAGACTATTATCTCTCAAATAGAAACAAAAATTAGCCTCGAAGAAGACATTTAAATTATTTAAAAAAAGTTTTTTTAGCTTTTAAAAAAAAAAAGAAAATCCATCGTTGTTATATCTAAATCTGGTTATATAAAATTTCATATGTTTTTATTGAAATAATTATTATGGAATAATATTCTTTCATTTGCTGGATAATTGGTTTGGGAATCTTAGAAACGAAGAAACCAATTTCTTCGAGAGTCATTTGCTTTTCTTAATTCATCTCTTGCGTTCATGTACGTAGATAACTGTAAGTAAATCATTTCGTTTCGTCCTAGTTTCTCGACACCCTGCCAACCGATCCTATACTCTTTACACAATATTCTATTCCTTGGGAAGACCCTACATCCCACAGCATCTCCTTTCCCACATCACTCTTGCTTTCACGAGGGTCCCGTTCCCAAGTGTCAACCTCATTCCCATACCTAAAGATATTGAATACTCGAACAGCCAAACATATCCCCCACACCATACCATCGCTCGAACTGACGCCACCGGCTCATTTTTCTTTTTCATTCTTTAACCGTAAAATACTTTTCTAATTCCTTTTCTACCTTTTTTGTCAGTTTTCATTTTATGCGTTCATTCGGTTATCTTTTTTTACTATCTTGATTTTTATTCACCCTCAGACCCCATTTGGCCTAACAATTCTTTTAAAAAATCTTTCTTTCTTTCTTTCGTTATTTCTTTCTTTCTTTCTTTCTTTATTTCTTTTTTACTTTCTTTCTTTTTTTCATCTGTTCTTTCTTTCGTTATTTCTTTCGTTATTTCTTTTTTACTTTCTTTCTTTCATCTGTTCTTTCTTTCTTTCTTTCGTTATTTCTTTTTGACTTACTTTATTTCATCTATTCTTTCTTTCATCTATTCTTTCTTTCTTTCTTTCTTTCGTTATTTCTTTCTTTCTCTTGCTCTCTTTCTCCTATTTCTTTCTTTCTTTCTTGCTCTCTTTCTCCTGTTTCTTTCTTTCTTTCTTTATATCGTTATTTCTTTTTACTTTCTTTCTTTCTTTTTTTCATCTGTTCTTTCTTTCGTTATTTCTTTCGTTATTTCTTTTTTACTTTCTTTCTTTCATCTATTCTTTCTTTCTTTCTTTCGTTCTTTCTTTCTTTCTTTCGTTATTCCCTTCTCTTTTTTGCTCTCTTTCTCCTATTTCTGTTTTCTTTCTTTCTTTCTTTTTTCTTTTTTTCTTTCTTTCTTTTTTCTTTCTTTATTCCCTTCTCTTTCTTGCTCTCTTTCTCCTATTTCTGTTGTCTTTCTTTCTTTCTTCCTTTCTTTCTTCCTTTCTTTCTTTCTTTCTTTCTTTCTTTCTTTCTTTCTTTCTTTCTTTCTTTCTTTCACTCATTTTCTTGAGAATAACCATTCTTATCACTGGTCCCAGTGTATGGGCCCACAGTCTCAAAGAATTCACAAGCATGTCGGCCTCATCTAGGATCAGAACGATTATGCATTTGAGGAGCAACTGTTACAGGATACCCAGTGTCGTGTCCCGTCAGGATGTGGGTGATAATAGCTCTCCACAATTTCCTATCCCTTATAGCTCTAAATAATATTTGCCCCCTTATTAGCTCTCCCAGACACTGTTCAATTATAAGCTTGTTAGGTAGGCTTTTCGCATTTTTTCCTTGTCCTTATTGATTTCATTATGTCCTGTGAGTGTTAAATTTTCCACACCTCTTTTCTCATTAACAACAATAATAACCATGAAATTTAAATTTTCACTTATAGTTTTTTCTCGCTAAAATATTAATTTGTCAATTTTCTTCATTTGTCCTCTTTCTCATTACTCTCTTCTTATTTTATCACTTTCCTATTATTATTATTGTTATTATTTTTATTTCCTTTGATATCTGGCGTTTACACATTTCTTTCCGGGTCCCGCCAAGGGACCTAAGGTTAGAAATGGCATCATGACACTTTCCACTGCAAAAAAAAAAAAAAATAATTACATAGATAAAGCCCTTCGGAAAGTGTGGGCTGTACTTGTCAGAACAATTTTTTGTATCTCTTTGAGGCATGGACTTCCAGGGATTCCTTCAATCAGCCTACTGGAATCTTTTCCAACCAGTCCAAGGGCTCCAACTACAACAGGAATTGTTGATGTTCCCATGTGCCACATTTTTGAGATTTCTATTTCAAGATCCTTGTATTTTGACAGTTTTTCGAATATCTTCAAAGACACACTGCAGTCTGCAGGGACTGCCATATCAATAAGGAGGCACTTATTTTGTTTGTGGTCTTTAATAACAATGTCTGGGCGGTTGGCTTTGATTGTTCTGTCAGTGTGTATTGTGTAGTCCCATAGAATTGTAACAGGTCCTATCTCCGTAACCGGGTCAGGGTGGTGTTCGTACCAATTTCTTCCAGTTTCCTTCCCATAGGAGTTGCAAATTTTCCAGTGCAGATATTGGCCCACTCTGTCATGCCGGGTTTTATATTCAGTGGGTGCCAATATCGTGCAACCTGATATAAGATGATCAATGGTTTCTGGATATTTGTCACAGAATTTGCATCTTGGGCTAACACAGTATTTTAGTATATGTGCTTGATAATTCCTAGTTAACAAGCATTGGTCTTGTGCAGCAATGATAAAACCCTCAGTTTCACCTTTCAACCCTGCACTACGTAGCCACTGATGGGTGCGGTTTTTGTCTACGTCTGCTTGTTTGGTACGGGCAGAGTATTGGCCACGGAGCGGTTTATTTTGCCATTGTTTCTTTATCTGGTCGGTCGCATTTCTCTTTGCATTCTTTTTTAAGTTTTTTGCAGCTTCAGCCGGTGTACAGTGATGTATTTGAATTTCTGTGCCCATTTGAAGCTCTTTTTTGAATTTTTCGGCTTCCTTTACTACAGAGTAGAGACACTTACTACTTTCATTTTCCTTGACACATACCATCATCCAGTCTTCTGTATTTTCCAAGTATCTTATTATTATTATTATTATTATTATTATTATTATTATTTGAATCTTCTTTCTTCCCTTCTCTCTATCCCGTCTTTTCATTTTTTTTTGCTCATTCTCTCTCATTTCTCCCCTGTATGCTGACCCCATTATCTCAGTCTCTCTCTCCTTCCTCTCTATTTCTAAGCAATTATACACTCTACTCTTATTTTCGTCCCCTTCCATTGTTTCGAATAATTCTCTCCGTCATTAATGGCTGCGAAACAAAAGAAAAGAAAAGAAAAATTGATTATGTTCCCCAATAGACGGTGATTAAAACGCTGCTTCAAATTGTAGAAGAAATGTTGCGTTCCGATGAGAGCTACGCAAGTGATTCAGAAATTTTATTGGGTAAGTGTCGAGAATTTTTTATTTTTAAGTATTTCAATCCAAGCAAGGCGTGAGCGCCACTTGCACTCAAGGAGTTAGAGAGAATGAGAGCAAGAGTAAAGAGGGGTGTTTGAGGAAAGGATATAGAGAAGGACGGGGGTCAGGATCAAGGCATCAGAAGATGTCATTGACATTACATTTGAATATTTGAAGATTATAGCTGTCAGGGAAGCAAGTAGCAGGAAGGGATTTCCCATCTCTGTCCCATAATGATTGTTCCATTTACGTACAAATTTCATAGACTAAATGGAACAATCATTATGGGACAGAGGCAGAATAATATAGAAGAATGGCTACTTTAATAATCAGATTAAATTGAGTAGTGGAAACATTTTCTTTTTAAGCATTTCACCCCAAACAAGGCGGGAGTGCCACTAGCACGCAAGGGGTTACAGAGAGTGAGAGCAAGAGTAAAGAGGGGTGTTTGGGGAAAGGATATAGAGAAGGACGGGGGTCAGGATTAAGGCACAAGAAGATGTCGATTGACATTACATTTGAATATTTGAAGATTATAGCTATCAGGGAAACAAGTAAGAGGAAAGGATTTCCACTGTCGGGAAGTGTGAGAAAGGATGCTGTTGGACCAGAAGAAGCGGTTACATTTTAATTCTTTCGACAGTAAAAGAGTGAGACTGAGATTCCACCCTAGTTGCACGCTTAAATTCATGCAGTTTGGGTACCAGTGAAAGTAGATCGTCAGAACAGTTGCCATGAAAATATTTGTAGAAAAGACACAGGGAAGCCACATCACGTCTGTAAGAAAGTAACTGTAGACGAAATGCCAGATCAGGACTTATCACATTGCATATACGTCTCTGGATTTTGTCAAGGACCTCGAGATAAAGAGCGGGGGCACCAGACCATATATGGCAGCAGTATTCAATGCAAGGACGAATGATAGATTTGTAGATTTGAAGGATGGACTCAGGCGAGAAAAACCTTTAGGCGCGACACTGAGAACCAATTTCCTTGCGATAGAAGAAAGCGTAGAGAGACGCTCTCGTGGAGTTGGGCCTCAGCCATGCTGACAGGAGGCAGGGAGGGTACTCTATGGTGGGTAAATGAGAGCAGCTTCGTTTTGGAGGCATTAATGTTTACAGGCCATTTCCTGCCCCAGTTAACCACGGGTTGGAGGTCCTTTTCGAGACCGGCGGCCAGGTCCGCTTTGTCAGCAATGTCGGATTTACACTATTTACATTATTCGGACTATTGTCCTCATCTTTGTCGCCATATTTATTACAACGTTTTGGCCATTGTACGCTCCGGCCTTCTTCAGGTAATTGGAATGTCGAACTGAACACTTTATTTCGCTCACTGGGGTAGACTGTTCTAGTTCCACGTGCCATGTTTATTGGATGTCAGTTATCAGTTATCTCCTCTTAATTCACCTCTCTAAGTTCTCCACTGCCTTAACCGGGTAATGAACTCACAGTCTTTGGGCCCTGTCACTTGATCTAACCAACGCCTTTATCCAATGTGCCATGTGTCCTTGAGGGTTCAGTTCGACATTCCAAGCACCTGAAGAAGGCCGGAGCATACAATGGCCGAAACATTGTAATAAATATGGCGACAAAGATGAGGATAATAGTCCGAATAATGTAAATAGTGTCCATAATACCACATCTCAGAAATATAGACAGATAATGCCGGATTTACTATTGAGACAGGAGTAAATAGTAGTGTCGTCTGCGTAGATGTCTACTTGGGAACTATCCTGAAATCAATGCAAAAGTTTCACTCTAAATAAAGTTTCATGTGCAAACATCTATTTTGAATGGATGAAAACTAAAGAAATAAGAATAAACAACTTTTCATTCATATCCTATAATCGAAGCAAAAACCGTAGAGATATCTTGGTAGGACCCCCTCCCCCCAAAAAAACAAAAACACTTCAAATCACACTGCAACCTCGACCACACTGAAGATACCTGAGGAATTAGAATTACCTGAGGAATTAGAATAACCTGAGGAACCTAATGATGAGGAAGTAAAGAAAGCTATAACAAATTCTAAAAACATACCTTGATATTGAGGCTGAACTTTTAAAAATAACAAAATCAGAAACGCATACCC
This sequence comes from Acanthosepion esculentum, assembly GCA_964036315.1. Taxonomy (NCBI): domain Eukaryota; kingdom Metazoa; phylum Mollusca; class Cephalopoda; order Sepiida; family Sepiidae; genus Acanthosepion; species Acanthosepion esculentum. The sequence continues at coordinate 10,838,709 of OZ038498.1, read as the reverse complement.
CAAATCGGACTATGGAAATGAAAAGGTAACTTTCAAGACCCTCACACATTGAGAGCTAAGTCAATTGGATCAATTATGGTCAAGGTACTTACTAACATTTTAGTAACTAGATTCCCACCGTTATATACAACTACATAAATAGGGACTTCTTCTCATCCATTAGAAACCGGATCAACTGAATCTACTAGAAGACCTATATCGGTCCATAAATTCGTACATGTCGGGCGAGGACCCCAATACTGAAACATTCAAAATTTCACCTGGAGCAGGAAAAGGAGGACATGAGACACCAATCTATTTAATCTATTTCGAGACTATGCTTTGCGTATATACACGCACAGATATAAAGAGATGGGCACTGATCACTTAAACATTTCATTCCGTATCCCGAATAATGAATCTACTTATCGAAAACAACTTTACTGCTTCCCTTCCCGAAACCATGCCAGTGGTTCCTAGCCGATTTTGGGCCATGCCCCACTTTGATATTTCTAAAATTCTGCTGCCCCCCCCTGTAATATTTAATTCTTACATATTCAAAATTTTACTGTAATTCTCATGAACGAAGCTTAACAGGCCATTAATTTGGTCTCTAAACAAGCCTCCAAAGACCATGGCGTCCATGAAAGAGAAAAATAAAAAAAGACAGTTAAATGTATATAGTTTCAAAACATATAATAGAAAACTGAAAGGCAGAAATATAAAATATTTGAATGGAAGATTATTCTGTAATAAAATTTGATCATTTTAATCATGAAATAATAATGCAAAATGAAATTTGAGCTCACGTTGGTATAGTAAACCAAAGGGTGCACATCCTACGCATGCCCCACCAAAATATTACCATTCCCCACCGGTGGGGCATGCGCCCCACGTTGAGAATCATTGCATTATACGAAGGATTAGGTGGGCTATGCCGATGATATAGTTGGAACAAGAATGACCTTGAACAAAAATCAGCAGAAGTAGAACTCAAGATAAACCTTTTCAAAACAGAAACTATGATCTGGAGTTAGAATGAAAGCAGAGATGGCGCGTACCCTGAATCCATTATAAAAATTCAGGATTCAAGTACTCCTGTGTATAGATAAGTTACTTAGTATAGAAAATAAGGAAATTGAACATATGCCGTGTTAGGGTTAGTTTCGCCCAACGTCACAAGCTGCTACGAAGCGAAAACATTAACTTAAAAACTAGCGTCATGTTCTTAGATCGTTTCATCGGATTGAGACTTTCATATTGATGACATGCATATATTACCGCTTTCTCAGATTGATCGTTTTAAAATGGCTTCGAATGAATGAAGAGTGTAGCTTTCAGTGAGGCCCATCCTTCTTCGAACCCTATAGACTGGCATTACAGAATCACAAAGAACTTAACCAGATATAAAAAAATCACGTCACTTGAGGACTTTCAACAGCAGCAACAATTAAAATGGGTAGCAAATGTTAGTCGAAGAGAGAATTATGACATAATCAAGATGCTGACATTCCACCTTGATTCAAACAAAAGGAAGAAAAGTCACCCCCCACATTAATACTGGAAAGAGCAATAATATCTACTGGACATGAGAAACCTATTTTTATAAAAAAAATTGTATGAAGAGAAATATTTTAGAAATTTCAACACTGACTGCTCGTTCCATGAATGCCGAATGTTTCCTTGTAAGGAAACGGTTAATATTCCCATTACTGGGAATTAATGTTATTAATTAATATTACCAACACCAGCGTCTCTTCAGAGACCGTTGTGTCTTTCTTTAAAGTGGTAGCGGTGAGTCGAGTTGTATTTCTAGGCTAGTTCACTGAGTGTACTTTCGCAACATGCCTCTAGGTCAAGGGTAGGCAACCATTTTGAGAGTGCGTGCCAAAACCGGCCAAATCTCTAACAAAATTTTTCCAGGTGACAACAAAAAATTTTTTTTTTAAACCTCAAAGCTAGCAGCAACTAAGTTGGAACTGTGCTTACCTGAAATAAACTTCATAAAAGTATCAGCTTGATTTTTTGTCTTGCTCAGTTCACGAGAAAAATTCATTCTCTTTGTCCCTCCTCGGTTTAATCGTTTAATTATTTTTGAACACTTTCAAAATGTCTCTTTATAGAAGAAGTCCCACAAAAGATTGTTTTGGAAGAGAAAATGCACCAAACCAGATATGTCAATCCAAAGCACTGGCAAATGGTAGATTTGTACATGTGCAAGGTAGATTCTGACGAGAAAAATTGTATGGCACGAAACAGTGACCCAGCATTGTTTTCAGTAGAAGCAGATATTGATTGTAGCCACTCTACTTCAAGACAATGGAAAACATGACGCCAAGAAGGTGTGTTGCTCCTCTAGTGTCTAGCGCCAGCCCTACTGCTAGCAGACAGAAAAGATTCTCAATAACGGTTAAATAAAAGCAGTTTTGTTTTGGAGGTGTTAAAATTTACAAGCCACTTCTTGCCCCAGTTAATATTTTTTTAAGCGTTTCACCCCAAGCAAGACGGGAAGCCACTAGCACGCAAGGGGTTACAGAGACTTAATGCTAGAGCAAATAGGAGTGATAGAGGAAAAGATGAAGCGAAGGATAGGGGATAGATCAAGGCATCTGGAGACGTCGATTGACATTACATTTGAATAGTTGGAGATTATAGCTATCAGGGAAACAGGAAGAGGGGAGGGAGTTCCACAGGCGAGAGGTGCGAGACATGAAGCTATTGGAGTAGAAGAGACGGCTACATTTAACAGTTTCGACAGTGAAAGGGTGAGAGCGAGATGCCAGCCTTGTAGAACGTTTAAATTCATGAAGTCTGTGAACCAGCGAAAGCAGCTCATCGGAGCAATTATCATGAAAGTATTCGTAAAAAAAACAGAGGAAGGCGACGGCAGGTCTGTGAGAGAGCGACTGCAGACGAGATGCCAGATCAGGGCCAATTACGTTGCATATCCGTCTCTGGATCTTATCAAGAACCATAAGACAAACATAGACAATATGGCAGCAATACTCCATGCAAGGGCGAATGGTTGATCTATAGATTTGAAGGATCGACTCCGGCGAGAAAAATTTCCTGGCGCGGCACTGGGAGCCCACTTTCCTTAATATTTTATGTTTATTTTGTTAGATATATCGGACTTGCTATTGAGAAAGGAGTAAATGGTAGTCTCATCTGCATAAATAGTTAGTGGCGAACGGATGATAATGGGAAAATCATTGATGAAGATCAGAAATCAGCGTAGGACCCAGGTCCGTATTCGTATTCGTATTTTTTTAAGCTTATCACCCCAAGCAAGGCTGGAAGCCACTAGCACGCAAGGGGTTACAGAAGGTTTGGAGGAAGAGCAGATAGGAGTGGTAAAGGAGAGGATGTGGAGAAAGATAGTGGATCGATCAAGGCAAGGGGGTTACAGAAGATTTGGAGCGAGAGCAGATAGGAATGAAAGGTGAAAGGATGTGGAGAAGGGAAGTGGATAGATCAAGGAAACTGGAGATGTCGATTGACGTTACACTTAAATAGTTGGAGATTGTATTTGTCAGGGAAACAGGAATAAAGAAGGGAGTTCCACAGGCGAGATGTGCGAGAAATGAAGCTATTGGAGTAGAAGAGACGTCTACCTCCAAAATGATCAGTAAATTGAAACCCGTTCAAAACGACAATGGCAATTATTATTTAACGCACTAGTACGGGACAGTGGCGAGCAAACATTTTGAGAGCGCGTGCCAAAACCGGCCAAATTTTTTTCCACCTGCCAACAAAAACATTTTGAAACCTCAAAACTAGCAGCAAGTTCATTTGAACACTTTTAAAATGTCTCTTTACAGAACAAGTCTTACAAATGATTGTTTTGGAACAGAAAATTCTTCAGACTTTATTGTCTTTCTTAAATTTTTTCAGTCCAGTATTCTTTAAATTCTCTAATATGTTCTTCATTTGGATGGCATCGTTTCTTAGCTGATGATCGTGACATTCTGTACAATCTGTCAAGGGAAGAAAATAAAAATACATGTTTAGTCGAAGAAAGAATAATGACATAATCAGGATGCTGACATTCCTTGACTCAAACAAAAAGAAGAAAAGTCACTCCCCCACCATATTAATACTGGAAGGAGCAATAACAGCTACTGGACATGAGAAACCTATTTTTCTAAAAAATCGTATGAAGAGAAATAATTTAGAAATTTCAGTCCATAGCAGCACTGACTGCTCGTTCCATGAATATATACTGGGTACACGAATTTGAGCTGATATTCCTGTTTTTTTTTCTTAAACAGTGAAATTAATTATTTACATTATTCGGGCTATTGTCCACATCTTTGTCGCCATATTTATTACAACGTTTCGGCCGTTGTACGCTCCGGTGGTTGGAATGTCGAACTGAACCCTTTATTTCGCCCACTGGGGTAGACTGTTCTAGTTCCACGTGCCATTTTTAATGGATGTCAGTTATCAGTTATCTCCTGTTAATTTTTCCATCTGAAAGTTCTCCACTGCCTTAACCGGGTACTGAACTCACACTCTTTGGATCCTGTCACTGGATCTAACCAACGACTTTATCCACAGTGCCATGTGTCGTTGGTTAGATCCAGTGACAGGATCCAAAAAGTGTGAGTTCAGTACCCGGTTAAGGCAGTGGAGAACTTTCAGAGGGAAAAATTAACAGGAGATAACTGATAACGGACATCCATTAAACCTGGCACGTGGAACTAGAACAGTCTACCCCAGTGAGCGAAATAAAGGGTTCAGTTCGACATTCCAACCACCTGAAGAAGGCTGGAGCGTACAACGGCCGAAACGTTGTAATAAATATGGCGACAACGATGAGGACAATAGTCCGAATAATGTAAATAATGTACATAGTACCTCATATCAGAAATATAGACAGTGAAATTAATATCAACCAGTCTGGATTGATACGTCCTTCTAAAGAAAACTGCGCCTTCCTGCAGGAATCGAACCTAGTAATCAAAAAAGTCCTTTGCCGTTTTTATTTATTAGAGAAAATGATACACTATTTACATTGCTCGGACTATCATCCTCATCTTTGTTGCTATATATTCTTAAAAACTGGTGACGAAATAAAGTTCATAAAAGCATCAGTCTGTTTTTTGTCTTTGCTCAGTTCACAAGAAATTAATTCTCTTTGTTCTTCCTCAGTTTTATTGCTTAAGTTCTTATGAAGATTTTCAAAATGTCTCTTTACAGAAGAAGTCCTAAAAACGATTGTTTCGGAACAGAAGATGTATAAAGGTTTAGAGTCTTTCTTAAATATGCCAAAATCTTCTGTCTAGTATTCTTTAAATTCTCTAATATCTTCATTTAAATAACATCGTTTCTTAGCCTGATGATCGTGACATTCTGCACAATCTGTCAAGGGCAAAAAAATCAAAATACATGAGATAATGATACACATAAAAGAGGAGGAAGAATAAAAGAAAGTCAAAAGGGAATTTAATGTTTCGCGTGCCCAAAACAAGTCATCGGCGTGACATGTTTGGCACGCGTGCTAAGGGCTGACTACCCCTGCTCTAGGTAAGACTTGAATCCGTTTATTCTCCTCGCCAGATATAGGTTAAATAGCAAGCTAGATTGGGCTCTTGAGCCTTAAGTGCATCTAGTCTAAGAGAAAGGAACTAAGAATTGAAAACTGTCGAGAAAGTAACAGGAACTCACTCGGCTATCTTTGACAAGAATAAGTTTTGAAAGAATCTGTGGAGAGTCATAATTGCATACGTCCTGAAAAGACTTGACATTTTTCTTAATGAGGTGTGAGTCGAAGTATCAGCGGAAATTACTTCTTTGTATCGACTTAACCTGGGGGTGTAATTCGATCTATAATAGCACAACAAAGATCGGCAATAATAAACACATCAACGATTAGTCTAAACATGTATAATGGCAAAAACAATTTAGATATGCCACCGTGCATATTTTGGCGAGGCGTGATAAAGATATTTAAAAGATGAAAAGAAAATTGCTTGTTTGTTTGGTATTAGAGATCAGCACATTAGAGAAATATTGGTATTCCTATTCCAAGTATCGCATCTAAAAAGGTTGTCTAAATAAGGGAAAAACAGCTGGTTTAGAACTTGAAAACCGTCATGTCCAATGTTGTAGAAACATTAACATTCCACCATATCAATTTACAAAACAGCATCTTGTAGAAACACCTGCGAATTTGATTTAGAGGATTAGATATTGAAGAACCGAAGTTCTTTCCTAAAATGATTTCGACAATTACTCGATTATCAGAATTAGACATTTCTTCATTAAAGAGGGGTCAGCAACGAATTTTTGCTATTACTCAATCACGATTAATTCTTGAATATATTTAAGTCGAAACTTTACATATAATCATATAACATTACCTGAAATAGATTTGAATTTATATAATTCGAAAATACAGATAAAAACTTAAAGCTTCGAATTGTATTAAGAGTTTCTTCAGATGCACACACTTTACTATGGGACAGTTAGCAAGAAACACTCGACTATGGAACAGTTAGCAAGAGACACTGTACTATGGGACAGTTAGCTAGAGACACTTCACATTTTCCACTGAGCAATAAATAAAACATATTTTACATACATAAAGCCCTTCGTAAGGCGTGAGTTGTACTTGTGAGAACAATTTTTTGTATTTTCTTTAAGACATGAGCTCCTAGGTCTCCCTTCAATGATTCTAATATAATCTTTTCCAATCAATCCGAGGGCTCCAAATGCAACAGGCATTGTTGATGTTTTCATGTGCCATATCTTTGTGATTTCTATTTCAAGGTCCTTGTATTTTGATAGCTTTTTGAAGATCTTCAAAGATACATTGCAGTCTGCAGGGACTGCAATATCAATAAGGAGGTCTTTGTTTTGTTTGCGGTTTCTAATAACAATTTCTGGGCGAATAGGTTTGATTGTTCTATATTATTATTATTATTATTATTATTATTATTATTATTATTATTATTATTAATAATAATAATAATCATAATAATGAAACTACATTCGGACTTGTGCGACAGTCACTGATTTGAGACTTTATTTTCTCAAAACTAGCTACACTTTCATTGCACCTTGAAATTTTAATTTTACTTCATCCGAGTTAAGTTACCTCTCTTTGCCAACCCCTTTCAAAATGGAAACTAATTATATGAAGAGAAAGAAGTGAAGTACGAGGGTTGATAACCCGTACGTCACCTGCCTGAAGATTTAAAACTAGTATGATGCATTTTTGTCTGAATTTCTGGCATGCGGCCTTCTTCAGGTGTCAGTCAATCTGGATAACCTTCAGGAAATCTCGAACTGAACCCTTTACGGGAGTAGATATCTCTAGACATGGACAGCGGAAACAGAACAATTTAGTCCCTTACATTAGATAAAAGGTTCTGTTCAAAGTTCCTTGAAAGTTAGCCGGGTGGTGGGGCACAACGGTTGAAGTGTTAACAACAAAGATGGGGACTGTCTATATTTCTGAGATGAGGTATTATGTACACTATTTACATTATTCGGACTATTGTCCTCATCTTTGTCGCCATATTTATTACAACGTTTCGGCCGTTGTACGCTTTTTCAGGTGGTTGTAATGTCGAACTGTACACTTTATTTCGATCGCCGCCCTCTGTGGGATCAGGTCGAGATCATAGACAATGAACACCATTGGATAATTCGTAAACTTAAGGAATCAGTACATATGCGAGGCCACAAAAATCTCCTGAGCTGATCAAGCATAGAAATGAATACAATATGGGAATCAGTAATAAAGAGTGCCAGAGAAAAGCAATAATAACCACAAAAATTGCAATATGAGCTCTGGTAAAAACATGGAATGATAACAGCAAAAATTGCAATATGAGCACTGGTAAAAATAGTTGCTGAAGACATTAGGTTTATAATACCCAGAAATTCATACACAGATGTCCTCAAGGACAGTGGATAAAGGCGTTAGTTAAATCCAGTGACAGGACACAAAGAGTGTGAGTTCAATACCCGGTTAAGGCAGTGGAGAACTTTCAGAGGTAAAAATTAACAGGAGATAACTGATAACTGACATCCATTAAAACATGACACGTGGAACTAGAACAGTCTACCCCAGTGAGCGAAATAAAGGGTTCAATTCGACATTCCAACCCCCTGAAGAAACGTTGTAATAAATACGGCGACCAAGATGAGGAAAATAGTTCGAATAATGTAAATAGTGTAAAGATGGGGACATTAGTCAGAATGTAAATAATATAAATAGTATGATGCAATCTTATGGAATTTTCAATTACAGAAAAAAATACCAAAGAACACAAAGTCAATTACTCCTGTCTTAGTAAGAAGTCGGACAGACTTGACAAATATACCTGGCTATTGCTCTTGAAAAAGACCTCCAATCAGTCGTTAACTGGAGTAGAAAATGGCTTGTAAATTTTAAAGCCTTCAAAACAAAACTGCTTTCATTTAATCACCACATAGACCCTCCTCTGCCTGCCATCATCATTGTTGTTGCTAAACTCCAGGAGAGCAACACACTACACCTTCTTGGCTGCACGTTTTCCACTAACAGGAAGTGCAGCGACTATATCGCATCAATTCCTACGTCTGCTGCAAGAAAGGTTGGTTCATTGTGTCGTGCCTAAAAATTATTCGCGCCAGATTACATCTTTGCACATTTTTAAAAGCACCATTCGTCCGTGCATTGAATACTGTTGCCATATCTGGCCTGGTGTTCCTGTTGTATTTCTTGAGATAGTTGACAAAATTCAAAGAAGGATCGATCCTGGCTAAACATCTCGACTTCGGCCATTCTCTCACCGACGTAACGTGGCTTCCCTCTGTCTTTTCTACAAATATTTTCATGTAAACTGCGCTGATGAGGGTTTTTTTCATTAGCGCCTTGACTGCATGAATTTAAACGCGCTACTAGATTGGCGACTAGGTCTCACCGTTTTACTGTTGGACTAGATAGATGCAACAAACATTTCTGTCCTAACAGTTTCTTTTCTCGCACCTCTCACCTGTGGAACTCATCTCCAATTTCTTTCTTCCATGATAACTATAATCTGAAAAAATTGGAACGTCAATCGCCACCTATTGTATTCTTGAAACATGTTCATTTATTAATTTTCCCTCACTAAAGTCTTCCCATTTTCAGTCACGCTCTGCAAACCCCTGCGTCCTAGTGACATTGCTTGGGGTGAAATGATTAAAAAAAATACAGAAAATAAAATTTTTAAGCAAAATGATCGCAATATATGCTAAAAAATTGTTAATTTAATCGATGCCAAGAGGTTAGAGATTATGGGTTAGAGGTTATGGGTCAATAATCTGAATAAAACAGTTCTGTGTGATTTTGGATATCTTAAACATTTTACACGTTATAAACTCCACTTTTATCCATAATTTTCAAAGATAGACATTAAAAAAAATCATCTGAAATCACTCACTTTCTCACCGACGTGACGTGGCTTCCCTCTGTCTTTTCTACAAATATTTTCATGGCAACTGTACTGAGCATCTTTTTTCATTAGGGCTTTGACTGCAAGAATTTAAGTATGCTACTAGATTGGCAACTAGGTCTCACTGTTTTACTGTTGAACTAGCCAAGATGCAATCCACATCTCTATTCCAACAGTTTCTTTTCTGTTATGGTCCAAGTTCCTTATACCACGGTGATAGTCCAAGGTAGAACCAATGAAGAATAACTCGAACACAGGTATGGAATAACACAGATATATTACAAACAGAAATATGTACAAAGAAGTAGAAGTGTTAGTAATGAATATCAGATTTGGTTAGAAAGAACTATGTTGTCTCGACAAGTATCACTATTCCAATGTCTTACAGTAATCGTCTGACTATCTCTGACTCTGAACTCTGAACTCTGCTCCCTCTTGAGGCGCAGTATTTATGATGTACGGAATAGTCCATTATTATTATTATGGGTAAGTTCCCATAACATTTTCTCACACTTCTCACCTGTGGAACTCCTTTCCAATTTCTTTCTCACCTACAAAATTCAAAAAATTATTTACAACATCAATCGCCATATTCTGTCTTCTTGAACCCTGTTCCTTTATTGTCCTTCAGTCACTAAAGTCTTCTCATTCTCTTTCACGTTCTGCAACCCCCTACATCTTAGTGGCATTGCTTGGACAGAAATGATTAAAAAAAATCCAGAAAATACAAATTTTAAGCAAATTATAATAAGCTTCTATTTTGGAAAGGGAAAAGTTTCATTGAAATACATTGGAAAAGTTCCGAGTTTTCATCTGAAAATCATTCACTTTCTCACATGACATGACATGGCTTCCCTCTGTCTTTTCTACAAATATTTTCATGGCAACTTTACTGATGAGCTTTTTTCATTAGTGCTTTGACTGCATGAATTTAAGAGTGCTACTAGATTGGCGACTAGGTTGAACCATTTTACTGTTGGACTAAATAGATGCAACCACTACTTCTAATCTAACATTTTCATTTCTCGCACCTCTCACCTGTGGAACTAACTTCAAATTTCTTTCTTTCCTGATAACTACAATCTGAAAAAAAATGCAATGTCAAATGCCATCAACTGTCTTCTCAAACAATGCTTCTTTTGTGTCCTTTCCACAATCCTTAAAGTCTTCTTATCCTCTTTTAGTCCTTGTAACCAGGGCTGGTGCAAGGGTTTCATGCTCACCAAATCTGTGAGCCACCCCCACCACCACTCTACTACATCTCAATTTTCATAAAGTACTATTCATATCATTTAAGCAAAATGATCGCAATATATGCAAAAAAAAGAAAAAAAAAAGAAGTCAGTTTGATGCCAAGAGGTTGTGGGTTACATGTTATGTGTTAATAATATAATAAAAACATTCAGAATCATTTTGAAGATCTTAAACATTTTACATATTATAAATTCCACTTTTATCCATAATTTTCAAAGATAGACATAAAAAAAATCATCTGAAAATCACTCACTTTCTCACCGACGTGACGTGGCTTCCCTTTGTCTTTTCTACAAATATTTTCATGGCAACTGTACTGAGCATCTTTTTTCATTAGTGCCTTGACTGCATGAATTTAAGAGTGCTACTAGATTGGCGACTAGGTTGAACCATTTTACTGTTCGACTAGATAGATGCAACCGCTACTTCTACTCTGTTTCTTTTCTCGCACCTTTCACTTGTGGAACTCACCTCCAATTTCTTTCTTACATGATAACTACAATCTGAAAAAATTGGAACGTTAATCGCCATCTACTGTATTCTTGAAACCTGTTCCTTCATTGTCCTTCCCTCACTAAAGTCTTCTCATTCTCATTTAGTCCTTGTAATCAGGGCCGGTGCAAGAGTTTCGTACTCTGTGATACGATTCCCCACCCCCCACTACTCTACTACATCTCAATTTCCATAAAGTACTATTCATATAAAATACAAATTTTGTTGTGACCGAATTATCTAAAATGAACGCATGCAAAAGAGGTAAACCTTTCAACAAGACAAAACTGAAAATAAATATAACGTATGTAAATAAATCTGTCGCAGTTAGCTCCTCCTCATTCCCTTAATCCTTCAACAGGGGTCTCTCTCCCACGAGTATAAATACTGGCTGACCTTTCGTCTCTTTCTTTTTTTCCGGCTTACGCACACGTGCGGCCAGCTGCCTCGACTCAGGCCGCAACCTCGCGCGTGAGGCGAGGTAAAAAAAACTTTCTCTTTTTCACTTACACCAATATGCGACCTCTCACACATACAGCGTTTCCCATATTCTGGGAGCACGCTAAAAACAATATACGCGTTCGTACGGACACTCAACTCACTCACCATAACTTCTTCATACAACACTCTGTAACCCTTCATGCCATTGTAATTTGTTATTAATATATATTTGTTTGCATACATGTATATCGGTCTTGTTTGTTTCTTTGTCTTCTTTGGGCTCCATTATAGTCCAACATTCTTATGTAGCTGGACCGACCAGCGGAAAGTTTAACCCAGAGATATCTCCTCACCTATCATTCACACGCACGGTTCGCTACAAATCAACACTGTTTTTCGATAATATTTAACATCGACTTGGGATTTTTCTTGTCAGAAAGTTGAGTAGTTTTAACTCATTCAACATTATGGATAAAAAGAGTAAATTATATATAGTTTTTTTTCAGGACTTAGCCTGAGCAAAACAAACTAATGGATTTGAAAGAAGACAAAAGACGACAGAGTGACGTCAAAATCTTTAATAATCAGTAATGCTTAGTTTGATTTGTCATGTATATAAATGTAGATAGAAAAAAAGCAAATGTTGATAAGACAGCGAAAAGCAATGCCCGGGGACCCCAATCAGGCCTACCTCCTGGTCGAGGTGTTCTGGGGTAGTACACGCCGGCCCTGTCTGTAACACTGCGTTCTTGTGGCATTATTGCCTTGCTTAGGGTGAAACAATTAATATATATATATATATATATATATATATATATATATATATATATATATATATATATATATATATATATATATATATATATATCCTTATTTGCAAGAACAGTGATATGCCGTATTTTTAACCATAGAAGAAAGTGTGTCTCCATGGCTAAGACTCGAGTTAATAATTGAAATCATGTACTTTTGCCGTTTATTTTTATTTAAATTTTTTATTATTCACTTTGTATTTATGTTATGGTAATTTACCGACGCACGAATGGACTCTCCCAGCTATAAATAGAAGCAGGTAGAGCCTTTTGGAGAGGGAAGTTTCCAGCAGTCAGCTCTGACAGTCGGGCCGAACATTTTTGCTGTAACACTCTCGTTTGTATATGTTTGTATTACTGTTTCTGTTAATATATTTGTATAAATCAATTTCTCTCTTGTGTCTTTATTTGTGTCCCTAACAAGGCCACAACAATTTACTTATTTAATTTTTTTAAAAAACATTTTATTGATGTCTGTTTTTAGTTATTTCTTCTGTAGTCCCACCCTGAGAGTTTATAATTCTACTATGATTGTTATCATTATGCCTCCTATTTAAATCCACTTGTCGCAATTGGAACGAAGTTTGTACTTTATAAAATTGGAGTATCTGTCTATATCTCCGAGATGAGGTATTATGCTTATTTGCATTATGTGAATATGGCAATGTGAATATGGCAATGAAGATAAGGATAACAGTCCGAATAATGTAAATAATGCAAGTAATCATAATACTTCATCTCAGATATATAGAGGCCGAAACGTTGTGAATATGTCAATGAAGACGAGAATAACAGATCGGATAATGTAAATTAATGCAAGTTACTTTGGAGTAATTTAAGAAATCTTTATCTATAGCTGAATTATCGTACGGCATTCTTACTGGTTCCATTGGTGCTGGATGAATCACTTAAAGAGAGTTTTCTGTGCAGGTACCTTGAATTAAGTGTTCTAAAACCTAAAATACGTGTCCTAAAACCTAAAACAAGTGCCCTAAAATCTAAATTAAGTGTCCTAAATCCTGATGTGACTGGAGTAAATTAATTTCCCAATCAATATTATTAGTTGGTAACAGACATCAAAACTTAAGTTAAAACTTATTATGTTCCATATTTTTTCTAGGTTAGGCATATATATATATATATATATATATATATATATATATATATATATATATATATATATATATATATATATATATATATATATATATATATTTATTTATTCTCTTTATAGTATTTAAGTAAATGCTCTGTTTATAATAAACAGTACTAAATAACATTTACCGGCCTGAATGTCCGAGAAATTTTCATAGAAAATGTTCGTCCTCCGACAGGATTCGAACGTGTATCATATACGGAACTGTCATATAGCCTGACGTGCCTTAACCGTTTCGGCTACTAAGGATCGTTCGGTTGGCAAGGTCGAATTTACTGCTTATAAACTTCAATCTTACATGAATCTCTCACGTACATTCATAACTGCTCATGACGTATCAAATTACCGGCCTTGCATTAATTTACATCAACCGGAAAAACATTCAAAAACGGAAACTAAACCTTAAATTTAATTATAGAATTAAATTTAAACTCTTTATCTCTGATTTATTTTCAAGCGATTTCTGGAATAACTTATTTTGAAATTTATCGGGTTTATAAGCACAAACAATCTTGATATTATTAGTTGTCAAGGTTACGGGGAAATTTAAATCATTATTAATAAGGGGCGGTAGGGTATTCGTTTGTATCGACAATCTCTGTATCAAATCTAAGCTACTTTCAAAATCAGGTTATGGTAGGGTAGGGGTGCCTGTTCAACACATGATGACATCCGTTTTTCGCATGTCGTGTGGGTTTTTTATGACATAGATTTTTTTTGGCATCTTTATTTTGCTGTTTAATTCCTAATTTTATACACAAAGATCTTCTTTCAAAGGTTCGTTATAAATTAACAGCAACGGACTACAACAACCTAATTAATAAAGATTTAAATAAGAACTATAAAAAGGCCAATAATAACAGCGTCAATATGGTGGAAAACATTGATAAAAAAATTACAGATAAATTGAATATTAGTGATAGGGTAGGTAAATTTACCGAAAAAGAATGCTACATAGCCATAAATGTACACAAACTCGATTTCGAAGCAAATCCAACGATAAGGATTATCAACCCAACACGACCTGAAATCGGCAAAAATAGTAAGAAAATTCTAGAAAAGGCCAACGAACAGATTAAGACTTACCTAGGAATGAAATTTTGGATTAATACCAAAGAAGTAACTATTTGATTTACTAATATCAAGGAAAAACCAAATTGTCCACGAATACTGTTTGATATTGAGAATTACTACCAAACGATATCAAAGAAACTTTTCATGAATTTTATGGATTTTTTTACCCAATACTCGGACATAACATAAAAAGAGAAGAGCATTATCATAAATGCGAAAAAATCGATACTCATACATAAGAGTGTGCAATGGATTAAAAACTCTAATGAGCGACATCACAATGGGATCATTGGACTTATGTAAAGTCTTTTTATATTATACAATCTTACAGCATACCGCAAAATTAATATAACTGATATTGAATTGTACAAAGACGATAGGCTTATGTTTATAAAAAGTTCTGCAAACTTTAAAATTGATAAAATTAGAAAACTATTATACACGGAATTTAAATGCCTGAACTTGAAAATTACTGTAATACTAACTTGAAAAAGGTGAACTTCTTTGATATAACAGTAGATTTACTGAATAATTTATACATACCTTATAAAAAACAATGCTAATCCTTTGTATATACACCCTAAATCTAATCATCATCCATCTATTATCTATTATTAAACATATACCTTTATCTATCGAAAAGAGTATAAGTACAAATTCAGCAAATGAGAAAATTTTCTATTAACATAGTAATTTATAAAAAAAATACCCTAAAATTAAGTTACAGTTGTACTGAAAACCTGGAAATGATTATAAAGAAACATAATGCTAATATCTTGAGTAAACACTTAGACCAAAATCATAAAAATTTAGATAGTAAAATAAAAAGAAATAAAAATAAAGGAAAATTATGTAACTAGAAATCTTCAAAACGGTCCTTTTAATAATTAATGTAGCACTAAATCAGTTGTGTACCAAATGCAATATCTAATCGATTGAGGATCCAGACGAAGTTAAAGTCTACATTAGATGCACAAGACATGGGTCCAAGAAGCGTTTTAACCAACATCAAAGCTCTTTTAAAATAAGTAAATACTGGAATCAAACATCCCCATCTAAATACTTCTAGCACTTAAAGGAAACCAATAAAACACCTACTGTAAAATGGAAATTACTAAGAAAAGCTAGAGTTTGTAGGTCATTAAATGACCCATGTCCTTTATACATACAGGAAAAATTACATATTGTTAAGTTTATGAAAAATAAAAATTTGTTTAATCAAAGATATGAAATAGCTATTTTCCGCAGACACTGTCAAAGATTTTTCTTAAATAATAATTAAATATGATAAAAAAGATGAAAAATGAAACATACATATTTAAACTTGATCTTTGAATAATAATTGTTAAATAAGAAAGTAATTCTAATATATTTATTTGTTTAAAAAACGTATAGTTTATTAGTTATTAAAATTAGGGATAATAATTTAAAATGAAGGAAATAGATTTTAAATATTAAAATTACGACGTACTCATATTCAAAGGAACCTGACTTGATTAGTGCAGCGGGAACTAGTGGGGGCGGTTATTGGGAATAAGTGGTGGGGAAGCTTAAGGATAGCATCAGGTCTCTCATCACCGAGTATTGCCAACGACTCGCCCTAGATAAGGTTAAAAAGTTGAAGACTTTGAAGGTCTATCCCGGGCGGAGGCTAGAGGGATTCCTTAGAGTTTAGCGAGACAGGCTCTGGAGCGTGCGGCTAGCGAGCTCTAGCTGAGTCAGGTAGTTACACATCGGTTAAACAAGATGTCTAACAAAGCC
Organism: Acanthosepion esculentum; assembly: GCA_964036315.1. Lineage (NCBI taxonomy): Eukaryota > Metazoa > Mollusca > Cephalopoda > Sepiida > Sepiidae > Acanthosepion > Acanthosepion esculentum. Next base: position 10,822,312 of record OZ038498.1, on the reverse strand, counting down.
GTGAAAATGGGAGATCCGTTGAGGTTCCGACTGAAACATTCAGGAAGTCTATACTCCGTAGGAGCGTACTCTATAGTCGACCAAAGCTTCGCAGTCAACTTAATCTTAAAAAATGTAAAAGCAATATCAATCGTTATCTCTTGGCTTCTTGATTATTCTTCTATTGTTCTCACTCTTTAGTAATATTTCTCTTTTTAAATTCTTTCACAACCAGTAACCTCTTGTATCTTAGTGGCTTTACTGCTTTTACGAGGCGAATTCGATTTTTAAAAAAAATCCTTTTTGTAGCTCTTGCTATTTACCTTGATAAAACTCAAAGAAAAATCAGCAATATTATTGGTCCTGATCTGGTAGCTCGGCTTCAGTCACTTTCCCACAGCCGTAAAGTTGCCTCACTGTGTCTTTTCTATAAATAATTTTATGGTAATTGTTCAGATGAGTTCATCGCTATGGTTCCTAGACATTATATATTTAATGGCAGTACTAGACTGACGACGATGTCTCGTCAATTTACAGTTGAGTTGTCTAGCGAGCTCGAGCAAAGTCAAGTCGTCAGACATCGGTTAAACAAGATGGCTAACGAAGCCGTGAAAATGGGCGCACATCCGTCAAGGTTCCGATTGAAACAGTCAGGAAGTCAATACTCCGGAGGAGGTTACTTTGGGATCGACCAAAGACACTCTTCCGGCTCCATGCTTTCCAGACAAGTTAATCTTCAAAAATTTAAAAGTTAAAATGGGCTCAGATCCGTCAATGTTCCGATTGGAACAATCAGGAAGTGGATACTCCGGCGGAGCGTACTTTGGTGTCGACCAAAGCTTCTCTTCCAGCTCCATTCTTTCCAGTGAATTTAATCTTCAAAAATTTAATATTTAAATGGGCGCACATCCGTCAAGGTTCATATTGAAACATTCAGGAAGTCCGTAATCTGGAGGAGCGTACTTTGGGGTCGACCAAAGATTCTCTTTCGGCTCCATGTTTTCCGTTCAACTTAATCTTCAAAAATTTTAAATTTAAAATGGACGCATATCCGTCAAAGTTCCTATTGAAACATTCAGGAAGTCGATACTCCGGAGGAGCGTACTTTGGGGTCGACCAAAGATTCTCTTTCGGCTCCATGCTTTCCAGTCAACTTACTCTTCAAAAATTTAATATTTAAATGGGCGCACATCCGTCAAGGTTCAGATTGAAACATTCAGGAAGTCGATACTCCGGAGGAGCGTACTTTGGGGTAGACCAACGATTCTCTTTCGGCTCCATGCTTTCCAATCAACTTAATCTTCAAAAATTTTAAATTTAAAATGGGCGCAATTCTGTCAAGGTTCCGATTGAAATACTTCGGAGGAGCGTACTTTGGGGTCGACCAAAGACTATCTATCGGCTCCATGCTTTCCAGTCAACTTAATCTTCAAAAAATTTAAATAAAAATGGGCAGAGATCCGTTAAGGTTCCAATTGAAACATTCAGGAAGTTAATACTTCGGAGGAGCGTACTTTGGCGTCGACCAAAGACTCTCTTTCGCCTCGATGCTTTCCAGTCAACTTAATCTTCAAAAATTTAAAAGGAATGTCAGTCGACATCTCCTGGCTTCTTGATTATTCTTCTATTGTTCTCAGTCTTTAGTAAAGTTTCTCTTTTTAAATTCTTTCAGAACCAGTGACCTCTTGTATCTTAGTGGCTTTACTGCTTTTATGAGAGAGCATATCAATTTACAGTTGAGCTGGCTAGGTGTAACCATAAATTCTATGTTAACAGTTTCTTTTCTCGCACTTCTCGCTTGTAGAATAACCTTTCGGCTCCAGACTTTAGTCACTTTCCCACCGCCATAAGGTTGCCTCCCTGTGTCTTTTCTATAAGTACTTTCATGGTAATTGTTCAGATGAGCTCTTCACTATGGTACCTAGACTTTACGAATTTAAACTAAACTGGTGACGAGGTCTCATCAATTTACAGCTGAGTTGATTAGATTTAACAATAAGTTTTATGCTAACCGTATCTTTTCGCGCACTTCCTGCTTGTAGAACTTTATCTGACTCCATACTTTCCAGTCAATTTTATTCTTCAAAAATTCAGATGCAATATAAGTTATCTTCCTGATTACTCTTCTATTGTTCTTGCTCTTTAGATATGTTTCTGTTTTCCAATTCTTCCACACCCAGTAACACCTTGTGTCTTAGTGGCTTTACTGCCTTGATTAGGGTAAAACCGATTAAAAAATATTCATTCAATAAGCATATGCATATATCTTTTTAAAGTCAGCGATTTAAATCTCACGATTTATAAATAAATGCTTTTTAGAAATATGTTTCTAATTGCGATAATTATTACTTTCTATGTTGTAACGTTTAGAAATAATTTAAGTTATAGTCAATGTGACACGCGGTTGACTGATAGAAAAGCACGTAATCAGTTCACATAATTTTCGTATACGCGGTTTTAACCATAAAAAAGATATAAAAAAATGAGTGACCAACTATAGCACATCCCATGTCAACTTCTCATTCTCAACGAATAAGCTCAAAATTTAATGAAAAATGAAAGAACTCTGAGTTGTATAATTTCTATCCAGTGATCATCAGTCCGTCTGTCATTCTTGAAATTATTACGTTATTATTGCATTATTACGATGTTCAAAGAATAACTGTCAATCAAATTTAAATAATTTGATAGTTGATCAGTCATATTTTTCTGATAAAACAAATTTTGACTCTATTTCTGTATCTATATCTATAAAAGGCAGGATGTGTGTGTGTGTGTGTGTGTGTGTGTGTGTGTGTGTGTGTGTAACGAATGCACGGCCGCAATTTTCGACGGATTTGCACCAAAATGTACATGCACATGCTCCAAGTTAGTCGGAAGGCCAAGACCGACTTTGCATTTCCCAACTCCCATCGATAGTGGAAATAATCGATTTTTTTCATGCTTCTACGGCAGTTTTCATGTAGTTTGCGACCATTTTCTACTGGCCAGAGTGAGAGCCTATAGCTGGCTGCCACGAATAGGCAGGAAGATTCTATTGGCCAGCGTGAGAGCCAACAGCTGACTGACACGAATGTTAACTAGCATGCTAGCATGCAAAAAAAATCGATAGCCTCATTCGTCACAAGTGGGAAAAATTTAAATCTGCATGGCACTTTACTCCAATTGGCTCATTTGCTTGCTTAACCTCAACGTTGATTCTGGTTCCGCAGAACTGGGTTGGGTGTGAAAAAGAATTTGTTGTTAACATTCTTTTTTCATTCGGTTTTTCCAGTTACGAGTCCTTTTTTAAAGCTGATCGTTTTGTGTTCATTTTGTTTAGTTCTTTTTTCGTAACAGGTTTAATATTTAGTATAGAGCTTAGAAAAAAATTCGCAGTGTGAGATAGGCAAGAAGTAATGGATGTAGCAACATCAGCACGGCAAAGGGCACTCCTTTAAAGCCAAGGAAGGGGAAAAATATTTTAAGTCAAGTGATAGCGATTGCTGTATGAGTCGTACGATTTTTAAATCAAGCGCCGGGCAACGCCGGGTCATGCTGCTATGTTTACGTATATTCATTGGTCTTTTTCTGGATTTCAAGTAAGACTTAAAATTCATCCATCTTGAATTGTTTTTCGAAAATAGAATTGCGATAAAGAATTCAAAAGCCAACTGTTATTTGAAACTGGACTTCCTTATTATCTTCATTATAAAAACTTCATGGAATTTAAACGACTGAGATACTGTGTAATTTACAAGCAATGCTCGACTATCTTAGTTATAACCATGTTAAAGCACTTATTAGTTTATACTAATTTCCCGAATTTAGTTACTGGAATAAAACGCTTGAACATTCTACTACCAGACATTTTTTTTTCACTATGGCAAAATTTCATCTACTTAAAGAGGTTATTGATACAAAACATTAAGAAAAAATCTTTATCATTTTTTTCACTCGCTTTTTCTCTTTCTCAAGCAGGTCTTTGATAACGAATTGTTTAATTGCTACTAATGACTTATGTATTTCACTGCTTTAAGCAATAGAGCTAAAATTAATAATGAAAAGTGTTACTTGCGATATTTTCCCTTATCTTTCGTCCCAAACAGCGAAAAAAAAAAGGTTCATTGCGGTCGGATAATTACAGACTGAGGTTAAATTGACTTTTTCACACGTTTGTAGAAAGACGATATTCATTTTCTATACAAGAGCGATTCAAAAGCAACTGGTTTTGATGAGAAACTTACGCCCAAATAAAAACAATTTTCAGGACGTGACAAAATGTAGGGCGCGGCACTTTAAGTGAATGTATATAAGAAAGAAAGAAATGAAAAACAGAAACGCCAAACAAAAGCTCGTATTCCCCAACAGTCTTATAAAAGAGGCGTTGTTTTAAGGTTCAAGTTTTGGATCCACTCAATAACGTGTGAAAGCAATAATCGTTAATATTCCAAGACTAAAACTGATGGAGATGTTTTCCCATTTTTCAGTTTTTTTTCTTTCAGGCAGAAGAAAAAAGGATGTTTCTTTTCATATGCACATTCTAACAAATCAATATCGGGTTTTCGGCTTTACTAAAAATAATCTGAAATACATTTTTAATTCAACTCCTTTCGTATGGTAGGTCCGTTTTGTATGCTCGGTATAAATATCTCATTCTAATGCAGACATACATATGAAAACAAACCTTCTGAACCGACAAAAATGACATTCACCTAAAACTCGAAAAGTCGAAAGGGATTTATTAACTAAATAAAGTTTGAGGGAATCTGATTTATAAATTTGCATATATCAGAACAAGGCTAAGTAATTGAATGACAAAGTAGAAAGATTTCTATGCTACACTCTTCGTCCTTATATATATATATATATATATATATATATATATTATAAATTAATTGATTTAAAATATGTTTTTTTTCGCTACACAGTGATAACCATGTTTCAAAAATGGAAGCTAAAGCCTTCGAATTTAATTTGTTATTAAACTAAAGACATTAGTTCCATTTCCTCGTCGAGCGAATTTTGGAGTAACTTATTTTTTAAAATTTACGGTTTTAAAGGCACGGCAAAGATTCATAATTGAGTGTTTCCAAGGATACCGAAAAAAACATTCATCTATACAAGGGGTGGTAGGGTGTTCAATTTTTTAATCTTTAGCTTCCATTTTTGAAACATGGTTATCACTGTGTAGCGAGAAAAAACATATTTTAAATCAATTAATTTATAATATTAATGCTCTGTAAATTTACATTGAGCACTATTGTGTAAAAATAAAAATATCTATAAGAACATCGGATTTTATATCTTACTGTTCTTTCTTTATATATATATATATATATATATATATATATATATATATATATATATATATATATATATATATAACACATGGTGCGGCTGGTATTTGAGGACATACAGATTTAAGATTAATACTGCTTTCTATTAACTTCTAATGCTTTTATTTTTCTGAAATCAAGAATGGCAAACCCTATGATAACACATGAAATGAAAAAACATTCTGTGATTGTGGCATTAAAGGCTGATCATAGCGATTTGGATATTGCACGTTTCCTCAGAGTTGCAAGAATGGATGACTGATCATTTGTACGATCACATTACACCCAACATTTGGCCTCCTAACTCTCCAGATATCAGCCCACTAGACTATTATGTGTGGAGCGTTGTTGAGAAGGAGGTTAATAAACAGCCTCATAAAACCAAAGACTCTCTTAAAGCTGCAATAGTTCGAGTAATGTCTGACATAAATAAGGACCAATTAATCAGAACTTGCAGCCGATTTCGACCTCGTGTAGAGGCAGTTATTGATGCTAGTAGTGGTTTTATTGAATAAAATTAAATAATAGTTAGCTAAATTTCATGTTTACTTGTTTGTAATCAAATATAATTATATTCATTTGTTCAGCAAGTTTTTTTTTTACTAATCCATAAAATCTGTCCTCAAATACCAGCCGCACCCTATATATATATATAAATATATTCATATATATATATATATATATATATATATATATATATATATATATATATATATATCATTGAAAACGACAGACAAGGTGCTTTTATTTAGTTTTTTATACAATGGGCATTTAAATTCGTAAATAATATTTGCCCTATTAATAATAATGCCCATTAAGGAATTGTATTTCCGATCAATCAAAATTCGTAAATAATTATATAGGCCACACTACAACATGTTTGAGACGCAGACTCACTCTACACCTTTCTGACAATAGCTCAATTAGATCTCATTTAAATATTCATGGAGACCTACCGGACACTATTCGTAATATACTTGTTGACAACATTAATATAATAGCATCATCTACACGCAAAAAAGGCTTAAAATAATGGAAGCCTTATTAATAAAAACAAACAATCCAACACTTAATAATATTAACTTTGAACATGGGCATAATATCTTGACCGTATTTTTAAAAATGAAAACATTTTATAAAACATACATACAACAAACTATTTCTTATTTTAACAATTAAAATATAATCCTTGAAAATGGCTAAATGTATAGCCGAAAGCACTCGGATAAAAAGAACATTCAGACAGTTTTTATATAATTTATCATCTGAAAAGAAAAGAATTATTAGATCGCTTGAGAAATTGTATAAAAAACTAAATAAAAGCACCTTGTCTGTCGTTTTCAATGAAATGTGCATGTAAGAAGGATTGCTGCCTAAATACAGATATATATATATATATATACATATATATATATATATATATATATATATATATATATATATATATATATATATATATATATATATACCCCCAAGTATCAGATTGGAGTATACAGAATAAATTCCAATAACCAACAGTTACTATTCTTAAAAGAGTGCACAATACAGAGTAGAGCATATATAATTATTTATTTAAAAATTATAACATGAATATGTTATAAAATCACTACAAAAATAGCCATTTTGTTTCAACACCTCCACTGTCTTATCAAGTGATGATGTTGAATGTAGAATAAAGGGTTTTAAAAGTTTTAAATTAATTAACGATCCTTCGCAAGTGGAAAACGCTGTTACATAAGCTGGAATGACCAATCAAAATACAAGTATACGAGAATTAAAAAAACTTGACAACGAAGTAAGGTTATAATAGGTATTAAAAGCTTTAAAGTTGGGATTATACTAAAATAGAATTTATTCTAACCAATAAGTATTAAATTATATGATCAAATTTGAAATTAAAAGTAAATAATTACCAATTTTAAAATCTAAATTTAATCTCTATTAAGTTTAAAATTATAAAATTACTGAGGAGAAAAGAAAAAATACATGTGTTATTCAATTTATTTTTTCATTGAAATTACGTTAGAATAGGTTTTAAGATCGACTGGTCTTCCTGACAAAATGGATACATTTTAATTCCAAGTGTGTGAGTGGGGTGCTTACCTCTCGAGTAAGACAATACAAACACGCTCAGATTATAATACATAAGCACCCAGACATATTTAGATATATACACACACAAAAAGGTGATGAGATAGGAAACATCTCCACGGCCCTTTATAACCCCCCCCCAAAAACAAAAAACAAAAAACGAACACACACATACATACACAATTAAATGTGCATGCATTTTCCATACACATTGACACCGATAAATACATGTACACACGTCTACATACATTGACCTGGACAGTCTGATACAACAACCAAGAAATATTCAAGACTGAAAGTGTTATTAAACAAATTCTAACCACTTATTAAAATATAACTTATAAACTTATACGGGCAAATATACATAGATAAAAATGCTCAAATAGAACAGAGAAACAGAGAATAGGGAAAAGAAAGGACATTAAAACAGATATATACGTTTAAATATGACTAATATATAAAAAACGAAAATTCCAAACACACAAATATATATAAAAATATATATTTTTATCATATAAGTCGATATACGCCTTATTATACATTAGGTGAAAGAAAATAAGAACTACTTAGAGATATAATTGTACAGTCACACATATATACATATATACACATACACACATACACACAAATATATGTCTACACATACCCACACACATATATATATATATATACACACACACACATACACACATGTATATATACACATACAGAAGCAAGTATAAATATATCAACCCACACAGCGACGTAAAAAAGTAAACAAACCAAATATAAATATATATACGTACATTCACATCTATACAAATACACATATACATACATATACACATAAACATGCATATACATACATACATATACATTCATAAACATATGCATGTATACATATACGTATATAAACTAAACACACAAACATACATATATACCAACACATATACAAACACGCATATACATAAAAAAAAAGGATTGTACAAATACCAAAGACTACCATTTGGAATTAAGGTCGCGCCGGCTATATTCCAACAGATAATGGATATGATGTGCTAGAGTACACGATTTCATACCTGGATGACGTATTGATTAATAGCGAAAGCGTTGAACAACATTGGGAACATGTACAAGAAGTGTTTAAGAGAATACAAAGCTATGGATTCAAAGTAAAAGAAAATAAGTGCTATTTTTTCATGAAGGAAATTAAATACCTTGGCCATATCATAGATCAAGAAGGTAGACGACCAGACCCTGAAAGGTCTACAGCAATAAAAAAAAATGACACTTCCTAAGAACATAACAGAACTACAAAGTTTTCTAGGCTTAGTGGGTTACTACCAGGAATTAATTTCTCAAATGCATGAACTACGCGCACCACTGAACGAGCTGCTAAAGAAAGAAAAAGTTTGGCAGTCGACAGATCAATGCCAGAAAACATTTGACGAAATAATTAAAACGTTAAATTCAGATTTATTTTTGGCACATTACGATCCTAAACTAGAAATTATTGTAGCAAGTGACGCGAGTGCCTACGGAGTCGGCGCCTGTATATTACATAAAATGCCAGATGGGACAATAAAACCCATCGCACATGCTTCTCGAACCTAACTACCAGCGGATAAATATTATTCACAAATAAAGAAAGAAGCTCTAGGAATTATCTTCGCAGTCACAAGATTTCATAGGTACATCTATGGTAGACATTTTACTCTGCAGACGGATCACAAACTAACAATTTTTGGTTCGAAAAAAGCTCTACCGGTTTACACACACACACACACACACACACACACACACACACACACACACACACACATATATATATACACACACACACACATAAAAATAGGAATATATATACAGAAACCTACATATATTCTAACAATCTTATCTTATTGACGATAAAATACAGTAAAAGTTCATAATAATTTTTAAAAAAGTAACTACACAAAGTTGTTGATTAAGTCTATAAGCAATTAAAAAATCCTTATCAAACAAAAGGAGATTTTAATTAGTATCGATGATACATTCCAAGCCACTAAGATATACATACAAATACAATATACGAGGACATAGGAACATACATCCACATATACAAATATATAATTATGTATAAATACCCATATTGATACATCCACATATACACATATATAAGTACACTCACATCCACGCATATACATATAAATAAACGCACACACACATATATATATATACATATATATATAAATATATATACATATATACACACATATATATAAATACATATACACATACATATATATACACATATACACACACTCACATATACATATATATATACACACAAATACACATACATCTACATCTACATATATACACACAGACTTAACACGCATCAGTAGGCACAAACCAAAGTTTACATACCTACACATACACACAAACAAGCTCACATATGATAGGTGGCAACACACACATACAACCACATACATACACACGCATATATATATATAAATATATACATGCATATACATACCTATAATAACAAGTACAGATATATACGTACATACACATTGATACACAGACATTCAACCATATACATACATAAACGTGCATACATATACATACACACCCATATACATGTATCCTAACATAGATACATAAACATATCCATACATACAGAAATATACGTTATTAGAAATATAGATACACAATACAACTGGACATATATATATACACATATACACCAATATTTTTTAACCTCTTCTCCTCTTCTCCTCCTTTTTACCTTCTTACTTTATATATATATATATATATATATATATATATATATATATAAAACTTACTAACATATATATACACTTATATACACACATAAACATCCAGCAGTACAAACACATATACATACACACAATTACATACAAACATATACAGACACGAATAAAACAGTTTAGGTACACAATACACATTCATATCGACAGGATGACCATCAGGTTATAAAAGTAATAATCTATTAAATTTACAGTGACATATCATTATCATTGAAAGTATACGACCCCTATAATAAGTTAAATTTATAACGGTGTTTACAGTTAACAGTTAGTTCATATCTTTGATTTAAGAGATCAGTCTTATTTTTAAATCTAATTATTTCAAATTTTTCGTTAAGACATAGGTAACACGGGGTATATAGGGAGTTAAATGTCCGGGCTTAGTTAATCAATGTCCACTAAACCGTAGGTGTTTTATTCTTTTCTTTTAGACTCCAAAAATACTTGGATAATGAAGCCATGTACTTATAGTTATTGTTATTAAAAGATTGCATATGCCCCCGCCAACGTTCCTTGAATGGTTTCAGGGTGCTATTAATATAAAAAAAAATTATATTTGGATTTTCTAGTGTTGAGATTGTACTAAGATAAACTACAGAACTAGTCATACAATTATTTTTTAATGAATAATTATTAGGATTCCTAAAATTACATAAGTTGTTATTCGTGGCATTATACTTTGTATTTCTGCTTGCAACCTGGTGAGTAACCAAGTTTTTTGAGTCCCTATACTTGTTAAAAACTCTGTTGTTATGTTTTTTAATTATTTTCTCTAGGTTATCAGCACAACTATAGCATAATTTAAGGGTATTAGGATTAAATATTTTACTAAGTGAGTTAGTTTCAGGGTTGGGGAAATGTTTCTTGATGAGGTTTAGAAATATACGTCCTAATTTAGTTTTAACCATTATATTGAAAGGGGGAGTAAACCAGATGATCTTTCTTGATCTTCTTTTCTTATTATGGTTGCAATTAACCGGGTTTCTATATTGAATAGTGGTATCTTTGTATCCACTATTTTTGAGTGCAGAATTGTAAAAATCCTGATGTTTATTAAAAACATCTTTGTTAGAAGAGTTAGTACTAACACTTCTAACAAAGAAGAGTTAGTAATAACTCTTTTAACAAAATGTGCTCAGTACAAAGTAGAGCAATATTTAATTGGTTACTCATGACATACCCACAAGTCTATTTTTAATTCTGACAGTATGCCCCCCCACTTTAACTTTTGGCAAAGAGACAACACTTTGTTTTTAAATTTCCTTAATCATTTCCTTAATCATTTAATCACCAGTTACTTACCATCACCTGAAGAAGTACAATGATAGTATTGAAATATGAAAGCTTTTGTGTAGCGATTTCAACATGAAGTTTTTATTATAATCTCTTATAATAATAATAATAATAATAATAATAATATATATATATATATATATATATATATATATATATATATATATATATATATATATATATCTATAATATTATTTTTTTTAAATATGATTCCTTCGCTACATAAGAGTTCTCATGTTTCAAAAGCGGGAGCCGAGACCCCTAATATAATTTTTGAAATTAAGTTGAATTAAGGTGTCTGGTCACGCTTCCTCGTCAAGCGAGCTCCCGCTTTTGAGACATAAGAACTCGTATGTAGCGAAGGAATCATATTTTTAAAAAAATATTATAATATAAGCTCTACTTCTGTATGGAGCACTGTCTTTTTAAAAATAAAAGCAAAAATACTAAGGAACTCCGGATTATTTACCTAACGTGTTCTTTCCTATTTTTCTGCATACCTGCATATATATATATATATATATATATATATATATATATATATATATATATATATATATATATATATATATATATATATATATATATATGTATATAGGGTTAAGAAAGATACAAACGTAAACGATTACAACTGTACACCGGGGATGGGGTCGCTGAATTAAATTTTTTTAAATATCTGGCGTGCGACGTGTCTAGACGAACAGCTCAGCAGATCTCATTCAATTTCCCAACGCTGTTGTTGTTGTCACTGTTGTTTTTAAAGTATCCCTCGTTGTGAGAACAGATTTCCTAAGAAAAGTAAAATGTTGAAAGAACCGGGATGCAAATTTAATGTGGAAGATTCAGAAAACAATGTACAGATTTATACATAAATTATATATTTAGAAAATTACTTTCTCTTTTAACCAATACAGTTTTAAATCGACATTATGTCCAGGTTAATTACTACTAATTCATTAAGTGTGTACTTGTTCTATCTATCTATCTATCTATCTATCCAAGTCTTATCTATCTATCTATCTATCTATCTATCTATCTATCTATCTATCTATCTATCTATCCAAGTCTTATCTATCTATCTATCTATCTATCTATCTATCTATCTATCTATCTATCTATTCAAGTCTTTATCTATCTATCTATCTATCTATCTATCTATCTATCTATCTATCTATCTATCTATCTATCTATCTATCTATTCAAGTCTTTATCTATCTATCTATCTATCTATCTATCTATCTATCTATCTATCCAAGTCTTATCTATCTATCTATCTATCTATCTATTTATCTATCTATCTATTTATCTATCCAAGTCTTTATCTATCTATCTATCTATCTATCTATCTATCTATCTATCTATCTATCTATCTATCTATCTATCTATTCAAGTCTTTATCTATCTATCTATCTATCTATCTATCTATCTATCTATCTATCTATCTATTCAAGTCTTTATCTATCTATCTATCTATCTATCTATCTATCTATCTATCTATCTATCTATCTATCTATCTATCTGTTATGATCCAAGTTCCATGTACCACGGTGATGGTCCAAGGTGGAACCAATGAAGAATAACTCGAACACAGGTATGGAATAACACAGATATATTACAAACAGAAATATGTACAAAGAAGTAGAAGTATTAGTAATGACAATCAGGTTTGGTTAGAGTTAACTATGTTGTCTCGACCAGTATCACTATTCCAATGTCTTACAGTAATCGTCTGACTCTCGACTCTGTCTCTGACTGACTCTGACTCTGAACTGATGTTCAACAACACGCCCACGTGTGTCGAATGTGGCACAAGGCCGGTTTAATGTGGGCTCACTCTGACTCTGAACTGCAGTATTTATGCTGTCCGGAATAGTCCATTATTATTATGGGTAAGTTCCCATAACACTATCTATCTATCTATCTATCTATCTATCTATCTATCTATCTATCTATCTATCTATTCAAGTCTTAACTATCTATCTATCTATCTTATTGCATGGATAGGGTATCACTTTTATTTGGCATAATTATTCACTTCTGTAAAAAAATCATTCAAGCATAAAATGTATGTCTTTGTTTTTAATACATTCTCTACATTATTATCTATTTACATTTTCTTTGTTTCTTTTTTGTTTTTTCTCTTTCTTTTTTCTTTAATTTCTTCCTTTTGCGTTTTGAAAAGGTGAAATAATGGAAAAACATTAACCTATAAAACTAATTTAAAAACTTCTACAATTTTTTTCAATTGTTATCAAGAAAAATACTCTATTTCTAATCCAGATCAATATGAAATGCTAAACTGAACGTCACCTGAAAAAGTTCCATTTCAAGTGCATTTATTACTCTTTTTTTTACTTCAGCGCCACAAACTAAATAAAAGAAAAGTACAAGTTAAAAATAAAAAAAACTTTTCCCAATCTGGATCAATTTTGCTCATCGATCCAGTAATCGATAAGAAATATGGATTATAGGTCGGATTAGTTCAAGTTTGGCTCAAGTCCGCTCGTCTACAACTTCCATTAACAATCGAAGTAATTTTCAATCTTCTTAGGAACTTGTTTGCCAACCAGTGTATTTAAAAAAAAAAAAATCGACCCCAGTTTCAACGACTTGTCATATTATCCAGTTGACTAGTTGTTCGCACTCCAAATAGTGTAAATGTCACAAACATGTAAAACAAAAGGAACTTAATAACTGAAAGAAACTGAATCTGTAACGTTACTATAAAACCATGACTGGGAATTAAATCGATCAGAACGACACTCCTACGCCATACAGATCAATGGCGAACACAAATGGCTTTAAAGAATTTTATAATAAATTATCGCTTGGCGAATTAAGAGAAAGAACAATTAACGCAAAGTTAACAATAAAAAACAAATCTAATTGACATTCTGACAAAAGTATTTATTTGTAATAAAACAAACTCTAATTGTAAAATGTAAAAATAAGTAAGAAATTATATATTGGAAGTATCTCTCTCTCTCTCTCTCTCTCTCTCTCTCTCTCTATATATATATATATATATATATATATATATATATATATATATAGGGTGTGGTAAAAACTGTTAGAATAATATTCACACGGGATTTTAAGGATCCAGAGCACGAATAAGCTTAATTCTGGGAAATTTGTTTCAGAACTTGCAAAGCAATTTATTTATGAGTCTATATAATATAAATATATAATTCTTACATAATGCTTATAAAATTGTCCATTCTAGGATGCAACTGTTAATACTGGCAAATGGGTCGGGCGCTCACGTTTCTCTGGCAGTCATCTAAAATTCAATGCAAAATATATATCAGTAATTTTTTTCCTTTTTTTTTTCATCAACGCTGAACGTCCGTCCTTCTGGTTGTTGGTAGAATAGGTTTGAGGTCATTAATCCAAGCATCAGATTAGTTGTGAGGACGACGGAACAAAGTCATTTAAAATAGGCAAATATCTCTAGCCTTATAGATATTTTAAAAAAATCTTTGATAGCAGGTACAAATTAATTATTGACAACGAGCGCGCGCACGTGTGTGTGTGTGTGTGTGTGAGAGAGATAGAGAGAGAGAGAGAAAGAGAGAGGGAGAGAGAGAAAGAGAAAGAGAGAGGGAGGGAGAGAGAGAAAGAAAGAGAAAGGGAGAGAGAGAAATAGAGAGGGAGGGAGAGAGAAAGAAAGAAAGAGAAAGGGAGAGAGATAGAAATAGAGAGGGAGGGAGAGAGAGAGAAAGAAAGAGAAAGGGAGAGAGAGAAAGAGAGAGGGAAGGAGAGAGAGAAAGAAAGAGAAAGGGATAGAGATAGAAATAGAGAGGGAGGGAGAGAGAGAAAGAAAGAGAAAGGGAGAGAGAGAGAAAGAGAGAGGGAAGGAGAGAGAGAAAGAAAGAGAAAGGGATAGAGATAGAAATAGAGAGGGAGAGAGAGAGAGAAAGAAAGAAAAAGGGAGAGAGAGATAGAGAGAGGGAGGGAGAGAGAGAGAAAGAAAGAGAAAGGGAGAGAGAGAGAAAGAGAGAGGGAGGGAGAGAGAGAGAAAGAAAGAGAAAGGGAGAGAGAGAGAAAGAGAGAGGGAGGGAGAGAGAGAAAGAAAGAGAAAGGGAGAGAGATAGAAAGAGTGAGAGAACTGGGAAGAAAACGAGAATGAAAACATTGAAGGCTTGTAGCAGAAGAAATAGTGATTTTCTAAGTGTAGCTTGGATGTGGCACAAGGCCGAAAGTAAGGGGCACCCAATGAGGATTGAACTCACTCCTCAGTCGTAATTGTTCTAGCGAGACAAGCTTGCTAATAAATAGAATATGAGGAGCGAAATTAAAATTAGAATTAAACAAAAGAGAAAAAAACACTAAAAGATACTAAAAGTAAAAATTCAAATGATTTTATAAAAGGAAATAATTAAAAACAACAACAACAAAAAAAAAACAGATAAAATAAACAAGGAACTTTCTCTAAAGGTATTCTCATGAAATTCTGTTCAAGAGATCAACTTACCGACCTGGCTATGACGATAAACTACATCTACATCCAGGGTAAGACGATAAACTACGTCCAACAGCAAGGCCTCTGATCAGGAGGTTTTGAGGAGCTTGGAACCACCTCTTAATTACTGGTGTTCCCAGGTCCACCCTGACCCGGGGTGGTAGCACCTGTTAGGGTCCCAGCTATGGGAAAATAGTTAACCCCGAAACTGAGGTAAAAAGCATTGTAAAAGTGTAAAAATAGGTTTTAATACCAGAAATACTTTGTAACAAAATTATTACCAGAAATAAATTTTTGAATAAAAAAAACTATTACCAGCAATGTTTTTGGAAAAAAATATTATCAGCAATACATTTTTAAAAATAATATTACCAGCTAAACATTTTTGAGGAAAAAATATTACCAGAAATAGATTTTTGTCAAAAAATATTACCAGGAAAAAAAGTTGTCGGCATTAAATAACCCATATGCTGTAAAACAAAATAAACCAAACCAATCTAAAGCAAAGAATACATATTCTATTCATACAAATCTATCCTAAAAATGTTGTCGGCATTAAATAACCCATTGAGGTTGATATGCCGTAAAACAAAATAAACCAAACCAATCTAAAGCAAAGAATACATATTCTATTCATACGAATCTATCCTAAAAATGTTGTCGGCATTAAATAACCCATTGAGGTTGATATGCCGTAAAACAAAATAAACCAAACCAATCTAAAGCAAAGAATACATATTCTATTCATACAAATCTATCCTAAAAATGTTGTCGGCATTAAATAACCCATTGAGGTTGATATGCCGTAAAACAAAATAAACCAAACCAATCTAAAGCAAAGAATACATATTCTATTCATACGAATCTATCCTAAAAATGTTGTCGGCATTAAATAACCCATTGAAGTTGATATGCCGTAAAACAAAATAAACCAAACCAATCTAAAGCAAAGAATACATATTCTATTCATACAAATCTATCCTAAAAATGTTGTCGGCATTAAATAACCCATTGAGGTTGATATGCCGTAAAACAAAATAAACCAAACCAATCTAAAGCAAAGAATACATATTCTATTCATACGAATCTATCCTAAAAATGTTGTCGGCATTAAATAACCCATTGAGGTTGATATGCCGTAAAACAAAATAAACCAAACCAATCTAAAGCAAAGAATACATATTCTATTCATACAAATCTATCCTAAAAATGTTGTCGGCATTAAATAACCCATTGAGGTTGATATGCCGTAAAACAAAATAAACCAAACCAATCTAAAGCAAAGAATACATATTCTATTCATACGAATCTATCCTAAAATGTTATCGGCATTAAATGACCCATTGAGGTTAATATGCCATAAAACAAAACAAACAAGCAAGATCAACTTAAAATCGTCGATGGAGAAGCCGTCTAACTGTTGATCTGATTCATAGTTTAAAGGCTTAAAAGTATAACAAATTATTAACAATATTTTCCCTTGCAATTGCTTGTACTACAGTTAAATCATACTGTTTTGTATATTTTTCTGTATTATGTTGTATATTTTTAAACCGATCAAACCAGTTACAAGAAACAAATGGTACAATTTTTTATTTATTTACATTATTTACATTATTCGGACTGTTATCCTCATTTTCATTGAACTATTCACAACGTTTCGGCCGTTGTACTCTCCAGTCTTATTCAGGTGATTGGAATTTCGAACCAAACCCTTCATTTCGTCCACCGGAGTAGATTGTTCTAGTTCCACTTGACATACCTCTTCCGGATGTCTCAGCTATTTCCCTTTAACTCAACTCTCCAAGTTTTTTTAGTTCACCACTGCTGTAGCCTGGTATTGAACTCCAATGTCTTTATCCACTGGGCCGCGTGTTCTTAAGGAAATAAAGTGTTCGGTTCAAAATTTCAATCACCTGAATAAGGCCGAAGCGTACAATATGTGAATATAACAATGATGATGGGGATAACGGTCTGAATAATGAAAATTAGGTAAATTATTATAATACCTCATGTCAGAGTTATAGACAGAATTTTTTTTTATCTGTAGAACTGAGTTGGGAAAAAATATTTCCAGGGAAAAGGAAGATCACATTTTGAAGCCGCCATTGAAATAGAAGCTGTCAGATTTGAAGCATCCAAGTAATTCATGAGGGTGGGGACTGAAAGGCCTTTGGCCTGATTTTTTTTAAAAATACCACGTCCTTTCAGGACATAAGTGAACATAGCTTTCCACTGATTTCCTTTTCTTTATTTTCTGTGAATTGCCACACAATCTTGTGAAAGATAACGTCGTATTTCCCCGTTGGTTTTTCCACGGTTTGCAATTCAGAGTTTTCCTTTGTTAGACTAAAATTGGAACACGGATTTCAATTGGAAATAATATCAACGGTTGACAAGCAGAATCGGAATAGTTTCATTAGTTTATATCAATTTTGAAGCCAAGAGGTTATTATTATGCAATGATTTACTCGGATCAGTGTCTTCATCTTCCTTGTTACCGTCACATCATTTCGGCTGGTTTACCCACCGGTCTTTGTCAGGCGTCTTTCGTAGTTTGTAACCTTCTAGGAATTTCGAAACGAACTCTTTATTCAATCTACGCAGTCAGATTGTTCTAATTATGTGTTCAGGCTAGAAAGTATCTCGTATCTAGTTAATAGATCCTTGTGAGGCCAATTTCATTGAACCAGAGTATATGATCTTTTTGCACTATCTGACCGAGAGATTGAACTAGAGGTAACTAGATTAGCTTAACAAACATATTCATTAATTAGGCCAGAAGGAAACTTGGGGCTTTAAAACTAATGTCGCTTATATGCCTCTTCATTTTTAATTATGCTGTTCATTTCTACGGTAGGCCTCCTGATTAGAATCTAAAAGTAAGATTGGAGTAGTAATCTTAGAGAAGATGAAATCAAGTATAGCTGATATTGTGTGGTATCAAAAGGGGGAATCACCAATATTTATTACTCGATAATCTTGTTGCAATTTCGAACTGAACTCTTTATTCAATCCATGGGGGTAGGATCGTTCTCATTCTGCTTTTCTTGTTTAGATGATATTTCATATCAGTTAAGACTCTCCAGCTTATTCAGTTATTTTTCTGATCAACCGGGCGGCTGAAACGTGAGCATAACGGACGGCTGAAACGTGAGCATAACGGACGGCTGAAACGTGAGCATAACAACTAAAATGAGAATGTTGATACGAATTGCAAATTATATGACATGTTTTGCATCAATTTTGGACACAAATATGACAGAAGTGCCGAAGACGGACAAGAAAAAAATTGGTTTGTCAGGTAGTGATTTAGATTAACAGGTTTGGTTTGGTTTGCTTTGTTTTACGGCATATCAATCTCAATGAGTTATTTAATGCCGGCAAGATTTTTATTGCTGTTAACATTCTTTCTTTAAAAATGTATTGCTGCTAATATATTTTCCCAAAAATGTATTGCTGGTAATAAAATATTGCTGATAATATTTTTCCTCAAAAATGTATTGCTGGAAATAAAGTATTGCTGGTAATATTTTTCTTCAAAAATGTATTGCTGGTAATATTTTTCCTAAAAAATGTATTGCTAGTAATAAAGTATTGCTGGTAATATTTTCCTAAAAAATGTAGTGTTGGTAACATTTATTTTCTTAAAAAATATATTGCTGGTAATAAAGTATTGCTGGTAATATTTTCCTAAAAAATGTAGTGTTGGTAACATTTATTTTCTTAAAAAATGTATTGCTGGTAATAAAGTATTGCTGGTAATATTTTTCCTCAAAAATGTATTGCTGGTAATAAAGTATTGCTGGTAATATTTTTCCTCAAAAATGTATTGCTGGTAATAAAGTATTGCTGGTAATATTTTTCCTCAAAAATGTACTGTTGGTAACATTTATTTTCTTCGAAAATGTATTGCTGGTAATATTTTTCCTAAAAATGTATTGCTAGTAATAAAGTATTTCTGGTAATATTTTTCCACAAAAATGTACTGTTGGTAACATTTATTTTCTTCAAAGATCTATTGCTAGTAATAAAGTATTGCTGGTAGTGTTTTTCCTTAAAAATGTATTGCTGGTAATAACGTATTTCTGGTAATATTTTTCCTCAAAAATGTACTGTTGGTAATATTTATTTTCTTTAAAATGTATTGCTGGTAATAAAGTATTGCTGGTAATATTTTTCCTCAAAAATGTACTGTTGGTAATATTTATTTTCTTTAAAATGTATTGCTGGTAATAAGGTATTGCTGGTAATATTTTTCATCAAAAATGTATTGCTGGTAATAAAGTATTGCTGGTAATAAAGTATTGCTGCTAATATTTTTCCTAAAAAAATGTATTGCTGGTAATAATGTATTGCTGGTAATAATGTATTGCTGGTTATAATTTTTCTTTACAAAAGTTTGCTGGTATTAAAACCTATATTTACACTTTCATGGTGTTTTAACCCCAGTTTGGAGGTTAACTATTTGCCCATAGTTGCGACCTAACAAGTGCTACAACTCCGGGTCAGAGTAGACCTAGGAACAACAGCAATTAAGAAGTAGTTCCACGCTCCACAAAACCTCCTGGTCAAAGGCCTTGGTGTTGGACGTAGTTTATCGCATTATCCAGGACGCGGATGTAGTTTATCGTCTTACCCAGAACGCGGATATAGTATCGTCTTACCTAGGACATTCGACTAATAGGTTTATTGACATCGTTGGTACTTGACTCTTGAGGAATGCGGATATTTGAAATAGCAGAGTCGAAGTAAGAAATAATGTTCATAACAGAAGAAAATGGTCGTCTGTCACAGACGCTTTTAAACAAACTGATAGGCGCCGAATCAGACATGAGAAGTGGTAAAAATGAGAACGGGAAGTAATTAAGTTTCAAATCTTTCTTAATGGCAAAAAGAAGAAACATTCGAAAATGTAAATACTGATGCCGGCTACGACAATTTTGAAAAGAAAGAAAACAAAGAGAAAAGCGAATGGATTCTTTAAATGCCGACCACAAAGTATGGAAAAATTGTCACCATTAAAGAAAATTGCCACCATTTAAGAAAAACTAAATAATCAAACTTTGCTTTCATTCTATGAGAAAACCAATTTCTTGTTCTATAAACGATTTATATTTCTATGCCAATTACGAATTTTTTTGTATACTAGTGTCCACCCAACCCGATGCAAGGTCCAAGTGCCACTCAAGATAGAGGGTGACTGAATGGAGTTATATTATGCACGTAAGAATTGTAGATTATAAGGATACATAGAATAGATAATGGTTGATCCTAGACTTGAAGAAGATAAGATTGTAGTGGTCGGGAAGCATCCTCTTGGGAGTCTGTTCCACAAAGCGGCGATAAGAAGCTGTCCGAATAGAATTACCTTCGTACCAATACGAAGGGTATGAAGATGGTTCGAACTTTGTACATAGTATGGTGGACTTTAGCTGTAAAGCTCTGAAATACTGGTACGAGGGAATTAGCTCACGACAACATTTTCCATGGAAATAGCGATCGATCATGGCAGGCGTAGTCAGGTATTTTCTGGAGCCGTAGAATAAGACGGTCATTTTCTCCAGCATCTTTAACAGTGGATCGTATATATGAGTTCCATTTGAGGTCTGGGATGAACTTGAATCCTAATAGACGATCAAGGCAAGTGAAAGAACAAACATTCACCATGATAGCGTCTTTAACGATGGATCGTATATATGAGTTCCATTTGAGGTCTGGGATGAACTTGAATCCTAATAGACGATCAAGGCAAGTGAAAGAACAAACATTCACCATGATAGCGTCTTTAACGATGGATCGTATATATGAGTTCCATTTGAGGTCTGGGATGAACTTGAATCCTAATAGACGATCAAGGCAAGTGAAAGAACAAACATTCACCATGATAGCGTCTTTAACGATGGATCGTATATATGAGTTCCATTTGAGGTCTGGGATGAACTTGAATCCTAATAGACGATCAAGGCAAGTGAAAGAACAAACATTCACCATGATAGCGTCTTTAACGATGGATCGTATATATGAGTTCCATTTGAGGTCTGGGATGAACTTGAATCCTAATAGACGATCAAGGCAAGTGAAAGAACAAACATTCACCATGATAGCGTCTTTAACGATGGATCGTATATATGAGTTCCATTTGAGGTCTGGGATGAACTTGAATCCTAATAGACGATCAAGGCAAGTGAAAGAACAAACATTCACCATGATAGCGTCTTTAACGATGGATCGTATATATGAGTTCCATTTGAGGTCTGGGATGAACTTGAATCCTAATAGACGATCAAGACAAGTGAATGAACAAACATTCATTATGATAGCGTCTTTAACGATGGATCGTATATATGAGTTCCATTTGAGGTCTGGGATGAACTTGAATCCTAATAGACGATCAAGGCAAGTGAAAGAACAAACATTCACCATGATAGCGTCTTTAACGATGGATCGTATATATGAGTTCCATTTGAGGTCTGGGATGAACTTGAATCTTAATAGACGATCAAGGCAAGTGAATGAACAAACATTCATTATGATAGCGTCTTTAACGATGGATCGTATATGAGTTCCATTTGAGGTCTGGGATGAACTTGAATCCTAATAGACGATCAAGTCAAGTGAAAGAACCAACATTCACCATGATAGCGTCTTTAACGATGGATCGTATATATGAGTTCCATTTGAGGTCTGGGATGAACTTGAATCCTAATAGACGATCAAGGCAAGTGAAAGAACAAACATTCACCATGATAGCGTCTTTAACGATGGATCGTATATATGAGTTCCATTTGAGGTCTGGGATGAACTTGAATCTTAATAGACGATCAAGGCAAGTGAATGAACAAACATTCATTATGATAGCGTCTTTAACGATGGATCGTATATGAGTTCCATTTGAGGTCTGGGATGAACTTGAATCCTAATAGACGATCAAGGCAAGTGAAAGAACCAACATTCACCATGATAGCGTCTTTAACGATGGATCGTATATATGAGTTCCATTTGAGGTCTGGGATGAACTTGAATCCTAATAGACGATCAAGGCAAGTGAAAGAACCAACATTCACCATGATAGCGTCTTTAACGATGGATCGTATATATGAGTTCCATTTGAGGTCTGGGATGAACTTGAACCCTAATAGACAATCAACGCAAGTGAAAGAACAAACATTAACCATGATAGCGTCTTTAACGATGGATCGTATATATGAGTTCCATTTAAGGTCTGGGACTATTGTCCTTATCTTTGTCGCCGTATTTATTACAACGTTTCGGCCATTCAGTATCTGTCTATATTTCTGAGATGACGTATTATGTACACTATTTACATTATTCGGACTATTGTCTCCATCTTTGTCGCCATATTTATTACAACGTTTCGGCCTTTCAGTATCTGTCTATATTTCTGAGATGAGGTATTATGGACACTATTTACATTATTCGGACTATTCTCCTCATCTTTGTCGCCATATTTATTACAACGTTTCGGCCTTTCAGTATCTGTCTATATTTCTGAGATGAGGTATTATGTACACTATTTACATTATTCGGACTATTGTCCTCATCGTTGACGCCGTATTTATTACAACGTTTCAACCGTTGTACACCCCGGCCTTCTTCAGGTGGTTGAAATGTCGAACTGAACCCTCAAGGACACATGACACAGTGGATAAATAAATATATATAAACAAGAGATACAAATAACTGCAGTAAAGATGAGGTTTTAAAAAGTTCAAACGTCCTTTTATGTTTAATTGAAATGTTGTCAAAGTTCTGGTTTGATAGATTATAAGTTGTTGAATGGTCTGTACAATAATGAGAAAGTGTGTTTTGGTATTATTGTAATTTAAGAAAAAATAAACAGTTCAAATTTGTACTTAAATTGGAGAAAGATTGTTTACGACTTACTTTAAGGTTTACGGAATTGTCGCTCTTTGATTTGTTTTCACTTGTCGTTCGAAGAGAATATTCTAGTTGGAGTAAGTGGTTCTTAACAAGCTGTGTTTATGTTAATTGCAATTATTAACGTTGAGCTTGAAAGCGTATGAAAAAGATTCGTGTATCAAGTTGAATTTGGAAAACTTGAGTTGATTGTTCGTGATAAATTATTGCTGTGTGAGTGAGTGTTCTTTCAGGCTGGAATCATGTTAAGGAATTTTAACGTAAAGCCTGGAACTGTGTGACGAGTTCAAAGGATTCCGATCGGCTCACTGTCGAAGATGAAAGACGTTTCATATTTTATTGCTAACTTTGGTCACGTGTTAGGCTCACAGAGGCTTGAAAGATTTTGGCGGGATGCTAAAATAGCACTAACACTGCAAAATCACTAATACTTATTACGAAGAGTCCTAATAAGTCAAAAAGACTTTGCATCTTCGGTAATGCTTGTTCCTTTCACCATGTTCAAAACATAAGAAGATGCAGTGTGAGTGTTCAACTGACAGCTTCTAAAATCATTTCGAACGTACTTACTTATGGGCCGAGTCGTTAGAACGTTCGCATTCTGACCATGAGACCCGGGTTCGAATCTAACCAGGGTCGATTTGTCAAGAAGGAGACTTCCTCATGTTATCAGACTGGCTCGAGGTCAATCCCAGCGTGAGGCACCTTTGGAAAATACCTGAAAACGATAGCATGGGTTGACCCAAGCCTTGTGAGTGAAAATGGGTAGACGGAACTCTTGGGGGCCTTCGATAACTGTGCTAGCTCGAAGTCACAAGTCATCGTGCTGGCTTTGTTCAAATTGTTGATCACACTAGATAACACGCTCTGTCCCAGAAACTGTAACTAATGTCTGCTCAGCATAGTTGCAGTATAAACCACAGGTTGGCTCTGCGGGTGTTGAATAAACACAAATGTGCATGAGCGAGCGTCTGCAATAGGGATTGGCTAGCCGCCCTAGTAGACAGGTATCCTCAAATACGAGCTTGTAGAAAGATCTAGGAATCTCTGAAAAAAGCAGAAAATTATTTTTTGCAATTTCTCATTCTTACATTCACCCTCTAAGCATGTGATTTTTAAAAAATTGCATCTACGAGAGCAGGTTGTTAGAATTCATCGTAAAAATGGAATTTCCATTTTATTGTTTCATGTAAAAAGAAGTGCAAAAAATTGCGCACATACTTTCAGTTTTCTCATTTGTAGTAATTAACTTAACTGGCTGATGTATGCGTGATATAATAAGTAAATAGGTAGCATTGCTGTGGCAGTATAGCTGTGGCAGTGTAGCTGTGGCAGTGTAGCTGTGGCAGTGTAGCTGTGGCAGTGTAGCTGTGGCAGCCGTGAGCCGGAGACTACATTTTAACAATGTTTGACTGTAAAATGATTGTTGGGACCAGAAAATGTCAAATAAATTTCAGTCCCCGTGATTGTATCTTTTCTAGGTTGTTTTCTCATGTAACAGGTTGTAAGGTTCATACAAGGAATATGTGAATTCTGTATAAACATCATTGGCTCGTGAAAACTGCGAGAGATCTCGGGTGATGCGAGAACGGGATCTTCAGAGATTGACAATATGGCAACCACCTAATGAAGATGAACATTGCACCAAATTCCATCAGAATTTAATACTGGTGCCGCGTGATCCTTTTATTTGTAGTCGTCATCCAACAAGGAGATACTTTTATTGATACGACAGCATCGGAAAATGCGACTCGCCCGAGCCATTAAACAATGAAAAACGGATATCCGCATCACGTGAATAAAGACGTTGTCATTTATGAAAGATCAATGAAAAGAGTTTTTTTGTGGGCAGGAATCTTCTTTTATGTGCCGTGTCCCTTCAGGACATGGGCGATCATGGCTCTCTCCATTTCCTCCTGTCTCTTGTAGCTCTCAATAAGCTTTGACTTTTTTTTTATTTCTCCCAGACATTGTTCTGTCATCCACTTGCTTAAGACCGTTAAGTATATCCCCCATTGCTTTCCCTTGTCCCTCTTTCCCCTCTATCCGCCATATGAGTATCAGATTTTCCAAGCCTTCCTTTCTCATTACGTGTCCCAGAAATTTCAGATAACTCTTCCTGGGGTTAAGTATCAGTTTCCTTTTTGTTTGCATCCTCACTAAAACCTCATCGTTGCTCACATGTTCGGTCCATGGTATCCTCAGTTCAAACTTCTGTTGCCTCTAGTCTCATCTTCATCTTTGATGAGGCCGTTCAATATTCACTGCCGGAAAGGAGGACAGATATCACGTAGCAGTGCAGTACTTTTTTCTTTGTTAACAACATGCCAAATAGAAGGTATAGATTCTCTAGCGTGGACGAAGAATGTTTAGTGGACTGAACCGTGAATCATTATTATTATTATTATTATTATTATTATTACAGTGTAACCTGGATATAAGAGAGTTGTCGGGACCGGAGAAGAAGTCTCTTATATCCGGGTTTGGTCTATTTTGTTTAGGTAAGTATGGCTCTAATTTGGGACCAGATAAAATCTCTTTTATATCCGGGTTTCTCTTATATCAGGATTTCTCTTATATCCGAGTCTCTTATATCCGGGTTACACTGTATTATATTTCATGTTCTTACTCGTTCGCCATTACATAGTTATCATTTCAGATTGTACGATATCAGTTTCCTCAAATCTCTATCACCTCCCACGGTATTCTTAAAGAATCCAGTACTTCAGTGGCCTGAAGAATTTCTCGTTGAATCTGTAATTCATCTAATCTCAAGTTCTTTTTTGTTTGTTTGTCACAATTCCAAATACGCAAACTATAAATGGTACAACCCTCAACCTCATATTCATCGGCATTCTTTTAGTTCTCCAGGAAAGTTTTCATATACAGCGGGTCCCCCAAAATTTGACATCCTTTCGCAGGCCAATAATTTTGGCAATTCTTGTTGAAATAACCTCAAATTTTCACAGAATGTATAGAAACAGATCAAGATTTTATGTTTAATGTTTTATTTTTGTTCCGTTTTCAGGTTGAGCCATGCCGTCCATTCCCAAAGAGAATCTTGCGTCATGGAATCTGTTCGCACACAGTCACTCAAGACTGCAGCTGTATTCAATTCAAAATCTGGAAAATACTTCATTAGCTGGCCAACAAATTTGGACTTGGTACCAAATCTTTAAAAAAGGAGGCTGCTTATGCACGGCTAAAGGATCTGGTAGACCATCCTCATTATCAGCGTCTTTGGCAAGAGCTTAACTACCGACTTGACGTGTGCCGTGTCACAGGCGGTGCACATATTGAACACGTATGAAATCGGTCCCATAATAAACTTATGATGTTCAACAACTAAACGCTTCAATTTCCTTGATCTAGACTTAGTAGTTTTCAAGATAATTGCTTTTGAAATGATGTCAAATGTTTTGGGACACCCTGTATTTTCCAAACTGTTCGCTTTCTCTTGTTCCTAGACTATGGGCCGCCGGCACAACCATGTCTAGAATCAAGCAGCTCCTCTCTTTCTTGATTATCAAATCCGATTTTTTTTACTTGGATTGCATCTGTCGGAATCTCAAAGACCTTTTTTTTTATTTCATGGGACATATTCTGATTTGTACTAATGCCATTTGTTTATGTTTTTCTAATATTTCTTTTTAACGAGATTTTGCTGTATTCTTTTATAACATAGTTTACTTTTTCATTTTTTTCTCCATCAAAGCAACATTTTTTTTAATGGAATTTGTCTATTTTTGCTTGAAGAGAGAGAGAGAGAGAGAGAGAGAGAGAGAGAGAGAGAGAGAGAGAGAGAGAGAGAGAGAGAGAGAGAGAGAGAGAGAGAGAGAGAGAGAGAGAGAGAGAGAGTCTGGGACCCCCCCACACCTATATTTGAATTAAATCAGAGCATTTTGTTTACTGATAGGGAAATCTAATCTAGGGCAGAAGTTGTACCCATTCTGGGTCATCAGAAGACAATGAGAATGGCCGAAATAATTTTTATCGATTAAAAATTGAAATAGAGCTGAGTAAGCTAGAAGGAACTTTGGAATTCACATGATTTTGGTTGGAGCAGCCAGAACCCCGTGATAATCGCGTGCGAAGTAGTAGGGCCGAGGGTCAGTTATGATCAGCCGGGTTTATCTATATAAACGCGTAGTTATGCTGAAAAAGGCAGACTGGAGAAAATTCTTGAAGAGAGAAGAGAGAATTGGCCCGGGCAAGCGTTGGGAGGGGGAACACCACTATAACTTTAAGCCCCGTACAGAAATATTTACCCCTCCATCGCAAGAGTCATATATCGTTCTGAGACGATTTAACAAGTTAATCACATACACTCTGTCTCTGTCTAGAGTCCAGTGTATGAGTTTTTACGTTAAATACTTTTCTTTTCTGTAACCCGTTTCTTTTCTCTACTATTCTTTTCTGCTATATAAAAGACATTAACTATTCAACCATTGAATAGTTGTTTGTCCGGCTTTCTGCAGATATTAATATTTTTTTTGCTGCATTCTAAAATTCTTAGCGCAGACTCCCCAGCCGTGTCTACATCTTCAGTTGACCATGAATGGATGGACATCACTTCTGCTTTCTGGATCAAACAAATCACAACGTGGGAAGGAAGCAGGATTAAACCAGTGGACCGGTCGAATAATCTACAGATGCTCAGGGGACCTATGGCCACTCCCTTAAGTTCGGTTAGGACCGAGTAGACACCTCAACCCAGAGAGTAAGACGCCGGAGGTTGAGGGGCTGGGGCGAAAGTCCTAGACTTGGATGTAATTGTCTTTGATGTATTTGTGTTGAGTTGCAATGATATCGGATTCAGTTTCTCTTTTCAGGTGCCCTCAGTACAACCATGTCCAATTTTCAATTCTTTATATTTGTCCTTTAAATTCTCCGAGGAGAGTTTACTTATCTCATTTTTCTTTTCTTATTGCATTTTTCATATTCCTGCATCTATTATATTTTTAAATGTAGTTGCCCTCTTTTAAATAGTTTTCATATGTTGTGAGTATTTCGAAAATTCCGTCTTCGTCCTTTGTCCACAGAGGAGTCATCAACCGCCTTCCATTTTGCCTATTGTCTTTCAGTGTCGTGCCTGGAATGTTGAGCCTTGAGCATGCTCACTAACTTCCTGGTCTTTCCATATATTGTGTGGAGTTTCTTTAGGAAAATATTTCTGGTGTGGCTAGTGGTCGCAGCAGGCTGCTATTGTAATGTGTTTAGGTGGCATTAAATAAATCACCATAACAGATCGATCACTAGAATGATTGACTATCGATAACAGTTAATAAACTACAATTTGACAATATTTTTTGCGAAAATAATGTTATTTCGAAAGTACGTTTGAAGACGAAAAAGAAAAAAAAGGAATGTAGAGGCTCTCTGTAGAATAATTGGAAGAGACTGCAAAACGAACATCGATGGGCCAATAAAATTGATTATTGTTTGTTAAACTCATATGAGTTCAGTGCTTTTATTTTTCTAACATCTGAGTTAAAATAACAAATACATGATCATGAGAAAAACATTACAAACACACAAGGAGGGATATATATATATATATATATATATAATATATATATATATATATATATATATATATATATATATTCAGTTGTATGGATATGAATTTGGTTTTCACGCTTTTGCGATCGTCAGAAAAACTCATATCCATACAACTGAATATGTTAGCACCATCACTGATGTTGAGTGCTTTACACTAATCACTCCGCTGCGCATATAAAATTATATACATACATACATACATGCATATATATATATATATATATATATATATATATATATATATATATATATATATATATACAAGTATAGGATTGGTGTATAATTGGTCTTAAATATAAAGAAGTTTTGAAGACACTCTCTTAAATATAAAGAAGTTTTGAAACCACCCCCTCTTAAATATAAAGAAGTTTTGAAGACCTCCTTTTAAATGTAAGGAGGTTTTGAAGACCCTCCTTAAATATAAAGAGGTTTTGAAGACCTCCTCTCCTCTTAAATATAAAGAAGTTGTGAAGACCTCCTCTTAAATATAAAGAAGTTTTGAATACCCTCTCTTAAATATAAAGACTATTTGAAGACCTTTTAAATATAATGAAGTTTTGAAGACCTCTTAAATATAAAGAAGATTTGAAGACCTCCTCTTAAATATAAAGAAGTTGTGAAGACCTCCTCTTAAATGTAAAGAAGTTTTGAAAACCCACTTTTAAATATAAAGAACTTTTGAAGATCCTCTCCTAAGTATAAAGAAGTTTTGAAGAACCCCTCCTCTTAAATATAAAGTAGTTATGAAGACCGCTTCTTAAATATAGATAAATATATGAATGTCGGAAAACAAAAAATAAATCCCAGAAAAAAGAATATATTAAAAAAAACAAAAAAAAAAAAACAATAATCATTAAAGCGATAAAATAATACACGTGGCTATTGCAAAACATATTTGCTTTAAGTCACTGAATCCAAGGGCGTCGTTGAAGAAGCGAAAAGATATTTCGATACTCTATGGGACGAGGAGGAGGCTTTCTTTTCCTCTTCCTCTCTTGTCGAAGTCTCTGCCTCCGGGCGGAGAGGAACCCAGACGAGGCTATGCCGAAGTGCAGTCTCATTTAGGGCGGTAGACAAACCCGACCCCGTGTATACGGGGTCTACGGGCAATTTTTGCCCGATCGTACAGGCTCGGAACGCCCCACACTAAAAACTGGCCTTGCGGGCAAGTTGATAAATAGAGAAGACAAATGGTTGAGATTGAACGATTTTTTACGGCTTATCAACTTTTCAGGCTATTTAAAGCCAGAAAATATTTTTAGACTGTAAGAATTTTTCAGGGATAATAATGATTTGTTGATACAAGTCCTACTAATTAACCCATAGTTGAGAGAGAAGAGGTGGGTTCATGCCTTTCCTGACGGTATTGGCGCTTAAGGAAATATAACGAATTCAACTGGAATAATAATAATAATAATAATAATAATAACAACAACAACAAAGCAATAAAACTTACATGAAAATGATAGCAATCCTTACCAACAATATTAATAATTATGATAATACAAAATGACTATAATAGTCATGAAATAACGTTCATAGTAATTGTTGATGGACCAATAATAATGTGATGAAAAAAGAAATGTGTTTAATTTTTTCATAAGTTTTAAAGCTAACAAGAAAAATATTCCAGTTTTTCTGGGCAGCCAAAAGTGAAGAAAAAAAAAATGAGAAAAAAAAGAGGAAAAAAAGAGAAAAAAAAGAGAAAAAAGAGAAAAAAAAGAGAAAAAAGAGAAAAAAAAGAGAAAAAAGAGGAAAAAAAGAGAAAAAGAAAGAGAAAAAAAAGAGGGGAAAAAAAGAGAAAAAAGAAAGAGAAAAAAAAAGAGAAAAAAGAAAGAGAAAAAAAAAGAGAAAGCAGTTTGCGTAGAATGTGATGGAAACAACTGGGGACATATTGCTGCTGCTGATGACAATAACAAAAAAGAGAAAGGGTCAGTTATGGGAATGTCACATATTTCGCTCCACATCTATCTATCTATCTATCTATCTATCTATCTATCTATCTATCTATCTATCTATCTATCTATCTCACCCTGTTCTATACTGTTCATATCTATTTTTCTATCTCACTCTGTTCATACCTATGTTTATCTATCTATCTATCTATCTATCTATCTATCTATCTCACTTTATTCATATCTATCTATCTATCTATCTATCTATCTATCTCACTTTATTCATATCTATCTATCCCATTGTTCATGATCTATCTATCTATCTATCTATCTATCTATCTATCTATCTATCTCAGCCTGTTCATATCTATCTATCTATCTAACTATCTATCTATCTATCTATCTATCTATCTATCTATCTATCTATCTATCTATCTATCTCAGCCTGTTCATATCTATCTATCTATCTATCTATCTATCTATCTATCTATCTATCTATCTTCACTTTATTCATATCTATCCGAAATCATTTCTCTATCTCCCTTTATTCATATCTCTCTCCCTCTCTCTCTCTCTCTCTCTCTCTCTCTATCTATCTATCTCTAAGTGGTGTATTCTCTGAAGAATTTGATCTATAGGTATATTAAAAACTTTCATTCCTAAGAAGTTACAGTTTAGTATATTCGTTTACTAGTAAACAGTCAGCATATTCGTTTATTAGTAAAATCTGTAATATGTACTTCGTAATAAATATCTATCTATTGCCGAACTGTTGCTGATGATGAACTAGCCAAGACCTCCATAAATATCTCTTTGATCTTTAAACTTTTCAAGTATTTCCAAGTCTGACATACAATGCGTGTGACTGCGGAAGAAGAAAAGAATTGCAATACACGCAGTTTGATTTGATGAAATATGCTTTTAAGTATAACTATAAAATAACAGTTTTCTGAGTTTGTAAAATAAAATAAAGTCTTTTCAGATTTTATTATTCCGCATCCACATATCCAAGATATT
The DNA here is from genome assembly GCA_964036315.1 of Acanthosepion esculentum. NCBI lineage: Eukaryota > Metazoa > Mollusca > Cephalopoda > Sepiida > Sepiidae > Acanthosepion > Acanthosepion esculentum. The sequence goes on along the minus strand of OZ038498.1, from coordinate 10,789,998 downwards.
TGTTCGAAAAAGGAGGAATAAAAGAAAACTAACCTTTATTAGTGTGTCTAGATCTCTGTATATAATATATATACATTGTTCATTTATATACTATGATATAAATGGACTAAATCCGAAAATCATTTTAATATATTTATTGTTTATACGTTATTTTTTTTATAGATACAAATATTTAAGTAAATGCTCTGTTTATAATAAACAGTATTTATTAAGAACTTTCAGGTAGATAAATGTTGTTAATATTGTTTATTTTAAAGTAAACAGGGCATTTACTTAAATATTTGTATCTATAAAACTAACGTATAAACATGTTGTTTATTTACGTATTTTTATTTAATTTATTTATTTTTTTTTTATTGTTCGCGCACAATGTGCGTGTGTGTACACGCACACTGTCTGTCTGTCTGTGTCTGTCTGTCTGTGTCTGTCTGTTTCCTTTTCTTCCCTGTTACTGTTCCCTTCTTAAGCGCTCTTCCTTTTCTCTCGTTACAGCGATCTTTTCAACATTTCCCAGGCTTTCCATTCCCGCTTCTTCATTTTTTCTTCTTCTTTCGTTCCCTCCCACGAACAAATCCAAATTCATTTTACCTACCCCTAACCTAACCTAGTCATATAGTCCTCGACCAAGCTTTGCCCCGACGGGCGTCCTCACAGACCGTGGGAGCCAGCGACAAATCTTTGAAAACATTTGGAGGGAAGAGGGAAGGGGGAGATAAGTCTTCTTGAATTCGGTACGCACGACGAGATGACTTTGAGAAAACAGATGCCAGCAAGAGACTACTCTGACATCATTATCTTCACACACACACACACACACACACACACACACACACACACACACACACACACACACACACACACACACACACAAACACACACACACACACAGACAGACAGACAGAGCCGATATAACTGTATGTATCTACAGACCTATGCATAATAAAATGCGTGATTCCGTGAATGTTTGCACGTATTTATGTGGGTCATATCTATGCATTATACAAGAAGATGCTTATATGATAGGTGCTTACAAAAAAAACAAAATCAAACACACACACGCACACACACACACACACACACACACACACATAAAATGTGCGATGAATAAATTGTCGTCTAAATGACGCAAAAATGAAAATAACACTGACATCTCATTTTAACAGATATATTGACCAAAACTACACAAAAATATCTTGAAATACTAGAGTAAATTTATTCAATAAAATCACCATTGGCTTCAACCACGGCCTCCAGGCGACTTCGGAATCTCCTGCAACTCTTTTGGACGGTCTCCTTGTTTAAGTTGGTGAATGCTGCCATAATCCTTGTCTTCAGTTTATCTTTTGTGTTACAAGACATTTTGTTAGTCTCCCGCTCAACTGCGCCCCACACATAATAATCAAGGGGGTTGCAGTCTGGGGAGTTAGGTGGCCAGATGTAAGTGGGGATGTGGTCGACTAACAGCCATCACTGGGTTCTACTGCTTGTGTGGTATGGTGCAGAGTCCTCTTACCAGACATAGGGTCTTCCAGCAGCTACCCTCTTGACGCAGGGCAGCCTGCCTCCTCAAGGCACTTGATGTAGACATCCGTGTTGAGTCTGAGACCCTCACCAACAAATTCGGGAGTTCTTTTCGTATCAGAACGATCAGAGTGATTTTTCCGAGCTGCCGTACGTTCGCAATCACCATTAGACTCATCCAACTCTTTCCGAATCCTCTGCACTGTCCTCAGATTGACACCCAAACACTCTGAAATGTTTGTATTAGAGCTTCTAGCCCGAATGCCAAGCAGTACAGCATGCCGTTTCCAAAATTCTGGCGGAGTGAATTGCCTCATGGTACTTTTTTTTCTCACCGACGGTGCACAACTTGTCCTACTATACTGTGCAGGCGACAAAATCAAAACCGAAAATGCGCATGCGCGAAATTAATAATATAAAATGGCGACGATTTACACATCACATCCTGTATATGCTTATTCATGTAGGATTATTGGTAGGTGCGCCAACGGGGGATATCAATTGAGATGCACCAAAATTAGAGATAGCTCACATGTAGATAATTCATTTGTCTGGAAAACGGCGACTACGCGTTGTCGAAAGTCTTCGAGGTTCTGGCGTCACTGCATTTAGGTACGTTCTAGGCCTGACTGTAGCTGGGCTGTATTTGGTGATTACGGCTGCAAGGAATTAATGAGGGTAGAAACTTGTCATATATGTGTATTACCTGGAAATCAGTCAGATTGCATGTCATTCGTGGCGAAACCCAAATATTCTATTTACATTATTCGGAATATCCTCATCTTTGTTGCCATATTTATTACAACGTTTCGGCCGTTGTATGCTCCGGCCTTCTTCAGGTGGTTGGAATGTCGAACTGAACCCTTTATTTCTCTCACACTCTTTGGGTCCTGTAACTGGATCTAACCAACGCCTTTATCCACTGTGCCATGTGTCCTTGAGGACATCTGTGTATGAATTTCTGGGTATTATAAACTTAATGTCTTCAGCAACCATTTTTACCAGTGCTCATATTGCAATATTTACTGTTATTATTCATCTTTTTACCAGAGCTCATATTGCAATTTTTGTTGTTATTATCGCTTTTCTCTGGCACACCTTATTACTGGTTCCCATATTGTATTCATTTCTATTAGGTTTATAATACCCAGAAATTCATACACAGATGTCCTCAAGGCACAGTGGATAAAGGCGTTGGTTAGATCCAGTTATAGGACCCAAAGAGTGTTAGTTCAATACCCGATTAAGGCAGTGAAGAACTTGGAGAGGGGAACTAACAGGAGATAACTGACATCCATTAAACGTGGCACGTGGAACTAGAACAATCTACCCAAGTGAGCGAAATAAAGGGTTCAGTTCGACATTCCAAGGCCGGGGCGTACAACGGCCGAAACGTTGTAATAAATATGGCGACAAATATGAGGACAATAGTCAGAACAATGTAAATAGTGTACAGAAATATAGACAGACGCAAATATTCTGCAACAAGATTTGTGTATGTCACACCTGTGAAGACACTCTAGTTAGATTAGATTGAAAACATTTTCATGGCGCCTTCTCGCTTGTTGTTGTGGAAACATAAATAACGGAACTAATTTCTATGTCTGTTGATAGTAACGTTGTTTCACTGTGCCATGCTAGACATTTTTTCCTCGCCAGAATCTATGTTATACATTCATCTATGTATTTAATAATTGTTGCCACATCTAGTTTGGTGTTTCTGCTGTGTATTTAGAGATTCTTGATAAAATATAAAGAAGAATCTACTATGTTATCAGTCCTGAGCTGACATCTCGGCTTCAGTCACTTGGACAACGCCATAACTTAAATTCCATCTGCCTTTTCTGTAAATATTTTATTGGTAATTGTTCTGACGCGCTTTCCTATTTGGTAGCTAGACTTTACGAATTTAAGCGCAGTACTAGATTGGCGGCTTGGTCTCATTACATTTACACTTCAAATCGTAACCGTAAGTTCTATGCTAACAATTTCTTCTCTCACATGCCTTTTCTGTAAATATTTTTTGGTAATTGTTGTGATGCGCTTTCCTATTTGGTAGCTAGACTTTAGGAATTTAAGCGCAGTACTTGATTGACGGCTAGGTCACATCACATTTACACTTCAAATCGTAACCGTAAGTTCTACGCTAACAATTTCTTCTCTCACATGCCTTTTCTGTAAATATTTTATTGGTAATTGTTCTGATGCGCTTTCCTATTTGGTAGCTAGACTTTACGAATTTAAGCGCAGTACTTGATTGGCGGCTAGGTCACATCACATTTACACTTCAAATCGTAACCGTAAGTTCTATGCTAACAATTTCTTCTTTGACATTTATCATTTGTATAACTCTTTTCAGGCTTCTTGCCTTCCAGCCAACTTTGATCTTCAAAAATTTAATTGCAATATCAATCGTCATCTTGTCTTCTTAATTACTGTTCTTTTATTGTTCTCTCTCTCCTTAATAATGTTTTTCTTTTTCTCATATTTTTTCGCACTCAGTAACCTCTTGCGTCTTCGTGGCTTTATTGCCTTGTTTGGATGAAATTATTAAAAAAAAAAAAAAAGAACGCAACACACGGTATTAAAGAATTTTTGCTACATTCCAATGAGAAGTAGAAAATAAAATCTATTTCCTCCACGTACAAAATCGACCATCTCTCTGAAAGAAGTGGAAATTTGACTCGTATAAACAAGCGACACGTTACCAGTCATTCATAGTTCAATGGCGATGATATCTAACCCTTGTGAGGCACAGTAATTGATGTCAGGGTGTCGGTAATGGTGACGTTGTTGGTTGACGATAACAAAACACCAGTGAACACAGTGTACGCTCTACAGTACGCTGACTGTTCCGTTGAGCGACACTAGCATTGAATTGGGGTCTGGTTTGAAGCCATGTTCCCATTTCGTTTTGTGATTAACATTCTTTTTAGTCACTGGCAGTCCCGTTCTTGTGTCACTTGTATTTTACGTGCCGTTCATATTTGTCCAAAATTCACATCTTCCTGGTATAAGCTTACTGCTATCAACCGAGAAAATTAAATCAGATGCCACTACAGAGATAAAGCGTTCCATTTTTCTGGGCGCTGCAATTCATTCACAGTTAAACCGTGTTAAATCCAGTCTATGACCGAAAGCTGTCACAAATAAACGGTGTTTCAGCAAGAAGGAACATATATCAGGGTGTTTCATTAAGACGGATAAAAGCTAGCAGTAAATAAATCAGTGTTATTAGTGAAAATTTATTTATTACTCTATTGGATGATGTTATTTAAGTCATGGCAATTATGTGTGAAAAATAATATCGCCCAAATGTCCACCAAGGCTTCGGCGGCACACCTCCACTCGATGGTCAAGATTTTTGATGACGTCTCTGCATAGTTGTTCCTCGATCTCACCAATATGCCTTATTATCTCGTCCTTCAGCTGTTGAATTGTTGTTGGCTTGTTGGCATAGACCTTACTTTTGAGATGATCCCAAAGGAAGAAATCTAAAGGTATCAAGTCACACGATCATGGCGGCCAATTGGCTTCGATGTTTCGAGAGATGATGCGACTTGGGAGCTTCTCATTGCATTTCTGTTTGAACGTCCATTTTCGTAATAGATTTCGATAACTTTAACACGTTGTTTGGTTGTTAATCTTTTCAGCGGTGAAATTGTTGAAGTTGTTAAATGTGGAAGAAAAAGAAAAAAAAAATCGTTAGACGCTTAAACTTAATTCACATTTAAAATCAGTCCAAGTTATTGGAACACCTTTTATAATTTGTAACAGCTACATAACCTATTTATCTATTACGTCACATAAACGCTATATTATCTGAATTAATTGGTACAAAAGTAGAATTGGACGAAATCCTCCAGTGTACTGCTCTTTCCTATTGTTTAGTATTTACATGTGCATGTGGGCAAGTGCTCCAAAGAAAAGGGAAAGAATTTGAAAAACATCAAATGAATCAAAAGTTTGTCAGGTAATATCTAATAGCAAATTTAAAATCCATAATTAAGAGTACGTTATTGAGAAGGGAAAGGAATAGAAACTGCTGTGGGAGAATGAAAATTAAATAATAAATAAAATAAATAATAAACATAATTAAAAAAAAAATAATTTCATTTTCCCATACTGCAAATAAAAACAAAAAAAAAGGGGCTTCCGGTCATGTATAAAATTGGTTACCCGACTTGAGAAAGTAGATCATCTAGCGTCTGTATACGTTCGAAATATTGGATTTGGACGTGTTTTGCAGCGGTCCTAAAGGAAATGAGATTCAGTCAGCCTCTCTCAAAGTCATGTCGACTTGAGGTCGACCACTCTCTTATCACCGATTTTAGCACACACACGTGCGGCAATAAAAAAAAATTGACTCTTAATTTTAACAGCCAAGCTTTTGTGTTATTTATTGTTGTCCAACGACATTACCATCTTCTGATACCGGACGAAAAACCAAATACCAACCCACTACACAATGACTGAACAGTAGTAAATAAGAATAAGAAGTAGACGAGATATCCCGTGACATGGTGAATAGAACGAGAATAGTATCGCCTCGTAGATTAAATAAAGGATTCAGTTTAGGATTGAATGTAGGTCGATATACATCTATACCGGATGAAAAACCAATTACCATGCCACTACGCAATAACTGAGCAGTACTAAATAAGAATAAGAAGCAGACGAGATATCCCGAGACGTGGGCAATGGAACGAGAATAGTATCGCCTTGTAGATTAAATACAGGTTTCAGTTTAGGATTCAATGTAGGTCGATATACATCTATACCGGATGAAAAACCAAATAACAACTCACTAAACTGCTGTAAGTAATGTTAGAAATGTTAAAATCAGAATTTCAAAGATTCATGAAGTAAAATAAAATAAAAAAATAATTAAAGTGTAATAAAATCTTAATTTATTTATGGATAAAGGATATTGCATGTGACTAAGTTTTAAAGATATAGTTCTGTGGCCGATATCTTTTGGTTTAAAATATAAATTATAATTTATATTACTGATATTTTGTTATCGTGATAAATCTTGAATTATATATTTATTAACAAAAAAAAAAGAGTACAGAAAAATCCCACGGTAAAGAAGTTCGTGCAGTCTAAATTGTGTTGCATAGATTGAGTTTAACATGCGTATTATGTTATTTCTGTTCTTCATATTACTTTTGTGTGTGTGTGCTCGGCGGCGAGAGTGGAATAGACAAATTCAAAGCTAGAAATAACTGCTCAACAGCTTTTATTTGTAGTTGAAAGAGAGTGCAAAATAGTTGTATTTTGCGGGAAAAAAGAGTTGGGTTTCCCAATTAAAAAAGCTCTTCCCTTGAGTAGATGTTTCGGAAGGAACGAGAAATCTGAGTCTGAAACTGTTAGGACTGGTACGAGCCTTCTGCAGCAAGGGGATTTGTGTAGTCCTTCCAGATGCTCCTTGAAGGTTGCGGCCACTGAAAAGGAAAAGTAGAAAAGAGACCGAACATGGCTCGGTCAGTATCTTTATGGGTTCTGGGATTTCCCGTTGTATCCTGCTGATTAATTCCGTTACTGGTACTGCTGAAACGAATAAAGTAAGGAAGCCCCCACATGATACAGTAACCAACAAGAAAAATAGTTTCTAAAAAATTAACGATTTAGAAGAGCCTGCTGGATTAATCACCCAGTTGGGATGTATGCGATTCACCACCGGAGATAACACCTGAAATCCTACCTTTCAGTCAATCAATGATAATTTCTGACGAAGGCAGCCTCGTTATCATTTTGAACAACAAGCATGCATACGATTAAACGTTCATAGATCAACAGATAATGCTTATCTTTGTCTTTATATTCGTATTGGGCTTATGGCCCTATCACGTCGAAACACCAGTCTCTCTATGATCACCGAAGTAAAAGCAACGTCGAGCATGGACAGTACTTAGATAGGTGACCACTTAGGAATACCAGGTGCTGTAAGCTTGTAAGTGCGGTTGATGTAATTAAGTTTCAATATGAAAACAATAAACAGAAGCTAAAAATTCTTGACGCTATATACATAAAACAATTGAAACCTAACCTGAACAAAATAAACTACGAAATCTCCACAAATATTCTTAAATGCCTATAATTGATAACAGAAGCCATTCCCATACTTAATACTTCTCGAATCCACTCTCGCGTGGTCATGTTTGACGTCATGAGCTGCGGTGCGATTTTCGCTTCCAGCGTCTTATATGCACGAGTTTTTCGTTGCTTGGAAATCTTCCATGTAAACAGAAACAGACTATCATTACTGTTTTGTCCGTATATTGCTTAATATATTGTAACGTAATTGTCATCTTTGATAATGGCTTATATAAGCCGAAAGCTTAGATAGGATTAAAAAAAAATATGTATCAATATTGTGATTTTCTTTCTTCGTTTAATGATAATGTTATTAAGCTTATCAGACGATATGAAAAGAATTTACATAAAATAAATAGACAACACTTGTCTATATTATTTAATGAAACATGTATGAATATATATATAATACCAATTAGTAATTGGTAGGGATAATTCCAAGGAGGACATTAATTCAAAGAGAGCTCAATGTAAATAACAGAGAAATATAATAGCAATAAGTAAAGACAATCCTTAAAAATCCATTCGGTTATAAATTATTTCATGAATATATTTAAATATTCATCTCTTATTCATGAAATAAATTATAACCGAATTGATTTTTAAGGATTGTCTTTACTTATTACTATATATATATATATATATATATTTTAGGACATTACATGAAAACATGTCAAAATTACTACACAATTGCAGTCGTGTTTCGATGCGTATCAAATGCATCTCATCAGGTGATTGTAAATTACTGGCGAGTGAACGATTTATTTAGATTTAAAAGCAAATACAACTTTAAATTAAAACAAAGCGAAGAAGCGAAAATTAAGAAATTATTTTCCATAAATGGATCATGACCCGTAGATTTGGCTTTGCGCTTACGACCCTATCACGCTGAAATACCGTGAAAAGCTCTTAGTAAAATATTTAACAGAAACACATTAAAGCTAAGTTATAGCTGCACAATAATCTTGGGACGATCATAAAGTTATACGATAATAAAATTTTAAACCAATTTAATAATCTGAATCCTAATACACGTTCCTTGGAAAATATCGTTAATGATACTGGTCAGTGTAATTGTAGGAATTCTGACCAATGCCCATAGCCAAACAAATGTTTAACGAAATCTCTTGTTTATCTTTGTACTATCTCCACAATAGAGAATCCGACGGTTGGAAAGTTCTATATTGATAGTATTAAGAATGTTTTCAAGACTCGGTGGTATCAACAGGTATTGTCCTTTACTAATAATATTTATAGAAATGATACATCACTTTCTAAATATTTTTGGAGTTCAAAAGATGATAATAAAACTCGTAGGGTGAAATGGAACATTTAAAAAATGGCAAGGACATGTAGATCCTTACATGAACTATGTTTTCTGTGTTTACATGAAAATCTAGAAATTATCAGGTTCTTTGATAAGAATGCTTTCTTAAACCAAAGATCCGAGTAATTGTAAACACAGTCTACCTTTTATTTTACATTTCAATTAGACTTGGAATTTGACAATGCTTTTCTTAGATTTTAGTTAACTGCGTTGCATCATATATAGCTTATCTTTCTATTTGTAAGATTAGTTTGGATTTAATATAATTTTGTATTAATCTCCTGGTAGTATTTGTAACATCTTGTAGGGATGTATTGGCATTTGGTTGGCATTTTAGACATTTTGCGTTGATTGGTTATTGTTATTAAAATCTTATATAAAGAATCTTTAGTCAACAGTTGCATATTATTTTACCAAGTAATTTTATACATTTCATTTCTTACTAGCTTCTTAAAGGAGCTATTTATTTATTTATCAGCTATAACTTTTTATGTAGGAAACTCACAAAGCATATAATTTGTTTAACATTTTGTTAAATTACCACTTCATCTCATTTTTTCCTAGGAAATGACATTGTCTAGTGTGTAAAAAATGTATCCATTAACATCCACACCTGTTTAACGTCTGTGCCGCCAATTGATTGCCAAATTTACGGGTCATGACCTATTTGTGGAAAATAATTTCTTAATTTTGGCTTCTTCTCTTAGTTTAAGTTTAACCTAGGTCATATTCGATTGGTTGACGTGAGTAAAGCCCACAAACCTTAGATGCCGCCTTTTTTTTTCGTAAAAGAGGTTGTATTTTGTTTTTAAATAAATCTTTCACTCAGCAGTAATTTACAATCGCCTGATGAGATGCATTTGATACGCATCGAAACACGACTGCAATTGTGTAGCGATTTTGACATGTTTTCAATGTAATATCCTAATATATATATATATATATATATATATATATATATATATATATAGTAATAAGTAAAGACAATCCTTAAAAATCCATTCGGTTATAATTTATTTCATGAACAAGAGATGAATATTTAAATATATTCATGAAATAATTCATAACCGAATGGATTTTTAAGGATTGTCTTTACTTATTGCTATTGTATTTCTCTGTTATTTACATTGAGCTCTCTTTGAATTAATGTCCTTCCTGGTGAGATGCATTTGATGCGCATCGAAACACGAGTCATTCAATTAAATATGGGTTTTATTTTCTGTGTACCCACGAAGAGGCACTGAAAGGTTTTCGACGGCCTGGCTCATTACCAAATAGCGTACCAGTATTTTTTTTCTGAATTTTCTATGAGAAATTTTTTCAAGCGCCTCAACGTGTATGTATATATATGTATTTATTCATAAAAATGGGTACATATACATTATTTATATTAAAAAAGTTTTTTCCTTGTCTGCGAACTGGACAACATGATCAAATTTTGATCGCTCGTCTTGCCAGCTTTTAACAAAATATATTTTTGAAGTAAAATATTGTAGGTTTTATATTAAAAGACATCACCAAAGAAATTAAGCTAAAAATAAAAATAAAATGAAGAGTAAAAGATATACACTCTTTCGTCAATCACACAGACACATGCACCACGTCCATATGCGCATGCGCACTATTATGAATGTGTCTAGAGATAGAATAATTACAGATTGTTTTTGTGTAAAGAAAACGCAGTTGATCTCGTCTGAATGTTATCAGCAACTTTCATTAAAGTTTTTTTTCCACTTTTCTGGTGGGAACGGATGTCAAAAGATGGCTTTTATATGAATGCAGCTACAATAAGGGGAATTATATATTTTGACAGGACTTCGAGTTGCCAACAAACAAAAAATATGTCTTTATCGATGATGCAACAGGGAATTTTATAATTACAAACACATATGATGTCTGCTGTCTTGTTTCGGAGAAAATCCATCATTAGATACCACTGTAGTGGAAAGTTTGGTGGTTATCATTTATTTAATGGTGTTGACGGCCCAAATCAGTCCATACAATTTTTTTACTCTACGAAAATGTTAAGCAAAATACAAAGACAACAAGAGAAAATTACAAAAACATTTGTGATAGAAGACAAAAGGCAAATATTTGAATAATGAGTAATTTTCAATATATTTTTCTAATGAAAATTTTTTACAAAAATGTAGTGGATTTTTTAGGTGATATCTTGTTAGTTTAATTTATGTTGAACTCAAGTTTGATGTAAGATTAAATTTTGTTAATGAGTTCTGATTTGAAAGGATATTTGTTAGAATCTGTTATCGAGGATTCTGTAAATTAATTGCAAGAGAAAAATTTACATTTAAGAATTTACTGTTCATGTAAGTAGTAAATGTTTGTAAAGTTGAATGCAATTTTGTGATCAAAGACGTTATCTACCTTTGATTGTTTCGTGTAATACAATGTTCTCGAATGTTGAGAAATAAAGTTGATTTGTTAGCAGGAATTTGTTTAACTTCTGCATAAGGAATTTGGTGAGTGAATGGGAATAGAGTTCACTGGAGAGCTTTGGTGAGTGAGTGTGAATATCGTTAAGCTTGTATAATGTTCGTATGAACGAAAAACTTAAGATTGTGTGGCGTGAAGTTTAGTTGCAATTTGTTTGATGTCACGATGCTCACTGGCGAGTGTGAATGAGTTTCTGTTTTTATTTGCTTCGGGTGGCTCACAGAGACTTGGCGCTAACTTGGATTTCAGTTACGAGCTGTAAAATTAGTTAAGCGTGGGTGGATAATCACGCCTACTTGTATATTTATTAATTGATGAGGGCTCTAGAATTTTTTGAAAGTGTATGAAGTTGAAAGTGTTCTGTGATCCACCTTTTGCACAAATTTAACCAAACTTTTTTGGGGTATTGGAATAATGTAGAATTTGGGTTCTACACCACAAATATCGTTAGATATTGCAGCATTCCACAGTCTTACCGGTGGGCAGTACGAATGCGGACTTTAAGCCTAGCTCAACCAGGGGTATTTTCACCGTCTGTCACATTTGTTATTAATATTCATTGTGCTCTAGTGCCACGGCTAGCGTTTGTGTTTTAAACAAACGAATCCTCTAGTGGTGAACATTTTAGCAATCGATATTTGCGCTTGAAGTGCTTATAAATGCGGAAAAACCCTGCAAAGTACCAATTTCACTCTCTGAACAACGATAGCATTTAATAAAAAAGAAGGACTTCTTTATATCATTCAATGCAATCGAAGGCGCAATTTTTTAGGAATGTTGCCTAGATGGATGATTTAACATAAACTAGGGGCCCAATCTTTTCCATGATGACTACCGGCTCGTTAATCAAATATTACTCTTTTTAATACATTTACATTGTTATTCAAATTTTACACTAAATCGTATATGTGTGTCGGAGTTAGCTCCTCCTTAATTCCCTAATAATTCACTAGGGGTCGCTCTCCCTACACTATAAATACTGGGCAACTTCTTGCCTCGTTCTCTTTTTCATTTCTTCATTTCAGCGAACACCTCTACAATGTGAGCTCTCGCAAAAGATAGCGCTTCCCACTCGCGGGAAGACGCCATGAACATTATACACACATACACGTACGTACGAACATTCACCAAAGAACAAACACATATGTTCACACACGCAAATGTTATTGTCTATGTCCATTGTAAAATTGTGTTGTTTAATACAGATATTTGTTGATATATATATTTATATATCGGTCTTGTTTGTTTTCTTTCGTCTTCGGTTGGACTAAATTTGATTCCGCCATTTTCTTGTAGCTGGAAATAAACACACGTGTTTCTAATCCAGCAACTCGTAAACCACCCGGTCCTCAACATGTGCGTCACAAAAATACATTTTATAAAAATTATATGCAAAATAAATTATGTATAAATGGAAATATTATGCTACAAAATTAAAAAAATAAATACGAATTATTGATATTACAGAGGAAAAAAAATTGAATAAAATAAACAAAATCAATGAAATATGTACACGTGACCTGTAAATTATGTACAAATGATTTACAGTTTTTTTTGCAAAGTCAAAACAAAAACTTATTTGATTACTTATTGGATTGTCCATTCATATTGTGTGACTTCACATAGTTAATCTGGTTCTATTTTTACATAACTTTATTACATATTCAGCAAGAGAAATGTGGAGAAATTACTAGTTGCGTGTAATCGGCTAATTTATTTAACGAATGCATTGACTATTGTTTGCATCAAGAGGCAATACTTGTAAGTAAAGTGATGCACTAAAATAAGTAATTTGTGACGATCATCATTGTTGTGGGGCAGACCCATTTTACACAAGAAATATATATCCAAAGTATACTTATACTGACAGAGAGAATACCTGCGGGTTGAGTCAGGGTGAGAGATACGGAGACAGTACACTGGGTGTTGACAGAGAGAGAGAGAGAGAGAGAGAGAGAGAGAGAGAGAGAGAGAGAGAGAGAGAGAGAGAGAGAGAGAGAGAGAGAGAGAATTACAGCTTCACTTACAGTGACATGTACAAATACTTTCTACTAACCCGCATTCCTGGACTACTAATCTCCACTTCAAGTCTGTATTCTTACGTTTAATACACTTATTTTTCTATCTCAATTACTGGCGTTGTTTATTTATTTGTGCAGGATTCCATTCCCGGAATCCACAACATTCATCATCACACACATACATACATACTTATGCAAATTCAAATTATGCAACCACAAGCATTCATTGGATAGTAAATCAACACTACTGTTTGGTTTGGTTTGGTTTGATTTGGTTTGTTTTACGGCATATCAACCTCAATGGGTTATTTAACAACTTTTTTTCCTGGTACTATATTTGTTTTGTCAAAATGTTTTTCCTCAAAATGTATAGCCGGTAATATTATTTTTTCAAAAAACTATAGCTGGTAATATTTTTTTTTCAAAAACGTATAGCTGGTAATATTTTTTTTTTCAAAAACGTATTGCTGGTAATAGTTTTTTTTCTTCAAATTATTTCTGGTATTAAAACCTATTTTTACACTTTTATAATGCCTTTTACCTCAGTTTCGAGGTTAACTATTTGATCATAGCTGGGACCGTAACAGGTGCTACCCCCCTTCGTCAGGGTGGACTTGGGAACATCAGCAATTAAGAGGAGGTTCCACACTCCTCAAAACCTCCTGATCAGAGAGGCCTTGCTGTTGGACGTAGTTTATCGTCTTACCCTGGACGCGGATGTAGTTTATCGTCATATCCAGGACGGTCAACACTACTGTGTAATGCGACAATTTCATAATCGCTATATTTTCATGTAGTCGATTTCGTGCACTTTTGGGAGAATCGGATCCCAGAAGCTTTTCGTGAGTGTCTCCCCAAAGCTCGCTCGCTGATTGGTCAATGCCAGCCAATCAGATTGTGTGCACGTGAAGAGTGATTCTTCCCGAGCAGCGCTTTCGGAGTCGATGATCATCTATATAAGCAAAAGAAAATTCTTAGTAAACCAGTGAGATCTCAGCTGCTACAGAAATCCACGACAGTTGAAACCATGCGCCAATCTTCTCACTCACACCACCTCTCACATGCTGAATATTCCCTATACTCACATAATCTTTTTTCTTACACAGCAAAACTGTTACAACCTTATTGCTTTCAGTGAACTTTGGAACAATTGATAGTTAAAGAGAGACAACTCTTGTTTTACTCAATGCATGCTTTTCTTTCACATCCTAGTTTGTACATCTTTTTAAATACAAATTTTATGTGTAATGATGTCTTTGGCTTATTCTCTGTTTCCTAATCTAAGTTAAATAAATGTGGTGATATCCGCCACAAATTCTTTTAAGTTCTCTGAATATCGGTATCATATTTTCATTAGAACTCCCACCCACCTATACTAAAGGCTTTGATTAAAATTTACAGAATTACTGTTTCAAATATACTATTTTATTGTCCTATTTGTAAGCGGTCATTTGATTTGATCGTTAATTTTCGGTCGCATTTATCCAAAAGAATTTCTCCTTTCTTTTCTTTGTTCATCTGCAACACGTCCTTCGATTTACTCTAGTTTTTTTCTTTTATGGTGGCACATCACTTAAGCCCGACTGAAGTCCAGATTCTTTTTGTAGTTCAATCTTTGATGTCCACTGCAACCAATCCATTTTAAAATCAAACTGAAGTGAGATGTCACGTGAAAATTCGGAAAACAAAAAGTTCATTGGCTTGTAAAGAGTTCCTGCTTCAATGAAAATATAATGCTTATTATTGTAGCCCAACCTAGTTTTACGTATATTTTTAATTATCTACGTGATGTGTTTTTCTCCCTCTCTCTCCCACTTTCTGTATGTACTTTCATTGACTATCATTTACTATTTAATACGAATGTTTTTTTGAAACTTGACCAATCCGGACTACACTTTAGCGACACCAGATTAGTTAAGCGCTTCAAGCGCATCCTTGGCATATATATTCTAAAAAAATATCACGTAGACACATTAGAGACATCAAATACAATAACAGTTTTTTGTTTTATTTGTTGTTGTTTTTTTTAGGCATTTAAAATGGAAAAAAAAAACTCGCTCATTAATAAAATTTCACGATCAACTGTGAACATTAATTAAACAACAAACACGTCAAGTCTGTTTCGCTATATTTGGTATATATATATATATATATATATATTTCGCTATATTTGGTATATATATATATATATATATATATATATATATATATATATATATATATATATATACGAGTGGGCATATATATATATATATGCCCACTCGTATTCGAGGATACCCGTCTACTAGGGCGGCTAGCCAATCCCTACTGCAGACTCTTGCTCAGGCACATTTATGTTTGTTCAACACGCACTGAGCCAACCTGTGGTTTATACTGCAACTATGCTGAGCAGACCGTAGTTACAGTTTCTGGGAAAGAGCGTGTTATCTAGCGTGATCAACAATTTGAACAAGGCCAGCACGCTCAAGCCCTCGACCACGATGACATGTGGCTTCGTGCTAGCACAGCTATCGACGGTCCCAAGTGTTCTGTCTACTCAATTTCACTCACAATGCTTGGGTCAACCCGACACACACACACACACACACACACACACACACACACACACACACACACACACACGCACACACACACATATATATATATATATATATATATATATATATATATATATATATATAAAGGCGATCATAATTCAAGCCATTACACCGTTTAGGCCTGTGAGCGACTGGGGGCGAACAGTTAATATGTGAAAGCTCGAGGCTGGAATTGAGTGAAGAAATTAAGTTTTTAAAAGAAATTTTTACGTTTTACCTTTGGATATAACTTTATTCGACAAAGTACGCCACAAGGACCTGCAAGAACTGCTTTGCAACCTTGATATATTCGAGAAAATATCAGAATAATCAAGAACCTATACTGGCGGCTGACGGCGTGCCTTCGCATCGAGAATAAGCTCAGCGAATATACAAAAATAGAAAGAGGGGTAAGGCAAGGATGTGTCTTCTCACCGGACTTATTCAACCTATACAGCGAGGTAATTCTGAGAGAACTGGAAATCCCACCAGGATTCATCATTGGCGGCCAAATTCTTAACATACAATGCACAGATGACACGGTACTGATAGCAGATACGGAAAAGAAACTACAAAATTCCTACATAAGGTAACGAGGGAGAGCGAGAAGAAAGAATTAACCATAAACTACAAGAAGACAGAATGCATGGTCATCAGTAAAAGGATGAGCCCAAAATGCGATTTGCAGGCCGGGGACACTAGAATCAGACATGTGCGGAATTTTAAGTATCTATTCAAGTGTTCTGACGGAGGACGGTAGGTGTGACGCTGAAATCTGAAGACGGATTGGGATGGCCAAGGATGCACTCCAGAAACTGGGCAAAGTACTGCGAAACAAGGATTTCTATGATGTCAAAGAAAAGAGTACTGAGCTGCTACGTGACATCTGTCCTTCTATACGGCAGCGAATGTTGAACGGTATCCTCAAGGATGAAGAAGAGACTCGAGGCGGCGGAAATGTGGTTCTACAGAAGGATGATGAGCATATCATGGACCGAGCATGTGAGCGACGATGAAGTCTTGGAGAGGACGCAAACGATGAAGCTTATGCTTAACATAAGGAAGAGGCAGATGAAATTTCTGGGATACCTGATGAGAAAGGAGGGCCTGGAAAATATGATACCCACGGGACGAATAGAGGGAAATAGACAAGGAAAAGCAGCACATGACATATGTTGCTGGGCTTGGGTAGGTGGATGGAGGTGCGTGGTCAGGAGGAGTTGGCAGAAACACAAAACATGTTGAGAGCCACAAGGGATAGGGCGAAGTGGAGGGCAATGATCGCCTACGTCCTGAAAGGATACGGCACATAAAAAGCAAGACACAAGTATAATATTTATTTATTTTGTCTGAACTTGTATATTTTATCTTTAAACAAACTGTTCAGTGCAAAATTCACAAAAGTATCATTAAGAATTTATAAAGTTAAATTAAAATTTAAATTAACTTTATAATAAAATTAATTTAATAAAAAATATTAAATTTAAATTTAATATTTTTATTATCATGCTATTGTTCTGTAACATATATGAACATAATAAGTATAAAATTAATTTTTTTATGAATAATTCATGTTTTTCTTTAACAAGCATATACGTATTTTAAAAAAAAAGTATGTAGAATTTTTCTGTCTTTTGAAAATAAATAAAAGGCATTTAAAATATGTAAAGTTTTTCACTGAAAAATTAATGAAAAATAACACTTCTTAATATAGAATTTATCAAAAAGTTAATGTCAAAAATTAAATTCAATAAATTTATTAATATTTTACAACTATTCTTAAAAATATACCACAAACAAAAATAAAGAGGTCGTCTCTTTATTATTGATTGACGTATATTTTCGTGGTATATTCATTGTCTTGTGGTATATTTTGTGGTATATTCATCGTCTTGTGATATATTTTTGTGGTATATTCATTGTCGTGGTATATTTTGGTGGTATATTCAATGTCTTGTGGTATATTTTGTGGTATATTCATTGCGTTGTGGTATATTTTGTGGTATATTCATTGTCTTGTGCTATATTTTGTGGTTTATTCATTGTCGTGTGATATATTTTTGTGGTATATTCATTGCCTTGTGGTATATTTTGTGGTATATTCATTTTCTTGTGATATATTTTTGTGGTATATTCATTGTCTTGTGATATTTTTTGTGGTATATTCATTGTCTATTGTTGTATTTTGTGGTATAATCATTGCGTTGAAGTATATTTTTGTGTTATATTGATTGTCTTGTGGTATATCTTGTGGTTTATTCATTGTCTTGTGATATATTTTTGTGGCATATTCATTGCCTTGTGGTATATTTTGTGGTATGTTCATTGACTTGTGCTATACTTTGTGGTATATTCATTGTCTTGTGGTATATTTTGTGGTATATTCATTGTCTTGTGTTATATTTTGTGGTATATTCATTGTCTTGTGGTATTTTTGTGGTATATTCATTGTCTTGTGATACATTTTTGTGGTATATTCATTTTCTTGTGATATATTTTTGTGGTATATTCATTGTCTTGTGATATTTTTTGTGGTATATTCTTTGTCTTTTGTTATATTTTGTGGTATAATCATTGCGTTGAAGTATATTTTTGTGTTATATTGATTGTCTTGTGGTATATCTTGTGGTATATTCATTCTCTTGCGGTATATTATTGTGGTATATTCATTTTCTTGTGGTATATCTTGTGGTATATTCATTCTCTTGTGGTATATTTTTGTGGTGTATTCATTTTCTTGTGATAGATTTTTGTGGTTTATTCAATGTCTTGTGCTATATTTTGTGGTATATTCATTGTCTTGTGGTATATCTTTGTGGTATATTCATTGTCTTGTGATATATTTTTGTGGTATATTCATTGTCTTGTGGTATTTTTTGTGGTATATTCATTGTCTTGCCGTATATTGATTGTCTTGTGGTATATTTTGTGGTTTATTCATTGTCTTGTGATATATTTGTGTGGTATATTCATTACCTTGTGGTATATTTTGTGGTATATTCATTGTCCTGTGTTATATTTGTGTGGTATATTCATTGTCGTGATATGATTTTGTGGTATATTCATTCTCTTGTGGTATATCTTTGTGGTATATTCATTGTCTTGTGATATATTTTTGTGGTATATTCATTGTCTTGTGGTATATTTTTGTGGTATATTCATTGTCTTGCCGTATTTTGATTGTCTTGTGGTATATTTTGTGGTTTATTCATTGTCTTGTGATATATTTTATGGTATATTCATTGTCTTGCGGTATATTTTGTAGTATATTCATTCTCTTGTGATATATTTTGTGGTATATTCATTGTCTGGTGGTATATTATGTTGTATATTCATATTGTTGTGTATTATATTTTTGTGGTATATTGATTGTCTTCTGGTATATTTTTGTGGTATATTGATTGTCTTGCGGTGTATTTTCTGGTATATTCATTGTCTTGTGGTATATTTTGTGGTATATTCATTCTCTTGTGGTATATTTTTGTGGTATATTCATTGTCTTATGATAGATTTTTGTTGTATATTCATTGACTTGTGGTATATTTTTGTGGTATATTCATTGTATTGTGATATATTTTTGTGGTAAATTCATTGTCTTGTGATATATTATTGTGGTATATTCATTGTGTTTTCAATATCGTCTTTCTTATTTTTTAAATATTGTGCGAATATTTTAAACAGCGAAATTCACAAAAAAGTCATTATTAAAAATTTTGTCCCAAGAAGTTAAGTTCATTTTTTCTTTATGCTATTATTCTTCATCATAACGAATATCTTGATTATAAAATTCATTTTTTAAGGAACAATTTGTTTTCTTTATAATATATTAAGTATGTTGATGCCACCCTTGTCACAAAAAATGAATTTAACTTTTTACACTGCTAATTTTCCAAAATTACTGCGCAGAAATTTCCACATTTGAAAAAATTTAAATAACAATTTAATTTAATATTTTTTTCGATATTATTCTTCATAACTAACATTGATCTAAGAAGATAATTATTACGGGTATTTAAAAAAAAATGTATGTTGAATTTTACTCGCATTGTTGTTGTTAAAAATGTAAAACAAAATTAACCAGTATTTACATTATTCAGACTATTGTCCTCATCTTTGTTGCCATATTTATTACAACGTTTCGGCCTTTTAGTATCTGTCTTTATTTCTGAGATGAGGTATTATGTACACTATTTACATTATTCGGACTATTGTCCTCATCTTTGTCGCCATATTTATTACAACGTTTCGGCCCTTCAGTATCTGTTTACATTTCTGAGATGAGGCATTATGTACACTATTTACATTATTCAGACTATTGTCCTCATCTTTGTCGCCATGTTTATCACAAGGAGACATGGCACAGTAGATAAAGGCGTTAGTTACATCCAGTGACAGGACCCAACGATTGTGAGTTCAATACCTGGTTAAGGCGGTGGAGAAATTTCAGAGGGGAATTAACAAGAGATAGCTGACATCCATTAGACATGGCATGTGGAACTAGAACAGTCTACACCAGTGAGCGAAATAAAGGGTTCAGTTCGACATTCTAACCACCTGAAGAAGGCCGGAGCGTAAAACGGCCGAAACGTTGTGATAAACATGGCGACAAAGATGAGGACAATAGTCCGAATAATGTAAATAGTGTACTTAATACCTCATCTCAGGAATATAGACAAAATTAACCAGTTTAACATTTTCAAAAAAATATACCGTAAAAATATCAAACTCGCTAATTTTGTCTATATAATCGTATTTTATGGGTGAGGAGGTGATCGATCCGTGCCCCCCATAAAATATGATTATCCAAAAATTTTAATGAGGGAAGTTCAGTTTGCTATGTAACTTCAACATGAAACTGACCCTGACCAGTGAAACACTTTGGAAATCCTTTGGAACCATGTAATTCCTTAAAAACAGCGGAAAGTAACATAAGATGATTGGTTTGGTTTATTTTGTTTAACGGCATATCAACCTCAATAGCTTATTTAATGCCGACAATATTTTTAGGATAGATTCGTATGAATAGAATATGTATTCTTTGGTTTAGATTGGTTTGGTTTATTTTGTTTTACGGCATATCAACCTCAATGGATTATTTAATGCTGATAGAATTTTTATTACTGGTAATATTTTGTTTTGTCAAAAAATCTTTTTCTGGTAATACTTTTCCTTCAAAATTGTATTGCTGGTAATAATTTATTTCAAAAAGTATGGCTGATAATAGTCAACTATTAGCCCGTAGCTGGGACACTAACAGGTACTACCACCTGGGTCAGGGTGGACCTGGAAACACCAGCAATTAAGAGGTGGTTCCACGCTCCTCAAAACCTCCTGATCACAGGCCTTGCTGCTGGAAATTAGTTTATCGTCTTACCCAGGACGCGGATGTAGTTTAACGTCTTACCCAGGACGTGTAACATAAAATGACAAATTCTCAAATTCATACGAACTTTAAATTCTTAATTCTGAATCCAAGACCATGACCCATCGTTCGGTTGCTTTTAATAAACCTTGGATAACTAAAAATAGCTTGTACTTTTTGAATATGTCCACCATTTTTAAAATTATTCAGAAAAACTGGATTACCGAACGGTTTCTAGAAAATGTTAATGAATTCATTCTTTTTCCTTCGAGACTGTTTTTTGTGAATGGCATTTTTCTTCTGATTATAAAACAGTGGTTATTACAAGAAAAGTGCAACCCAGAAATCCACCATCAATATTTAATCATTTGCCATGAGTGTATTATTACCTAGTTCTCAACCAAAACCAACAAGTAAAAGTTCTGCTTCTGCGCGAAATGTGCAAAATCCTCACTTTTGAAAAACAAGAACCTGAAGAAGGCGGGGGCGTACAACGGCCGAAAAGTTGTGATAAACATGGCGATAAAGATGAGGACCATAGTCTGAATAATGTAAATAGTGTACATAATACCTCATCTCAGAAATATAGACAGAGACTGAAAGGCTGAAACGTTATAATAACTATGGTGTCAAAGATGAGGACAATACTCCGAGTAATGTAAATAGTGTACATAATACCTCTTCTCAGAAATATAGACAGAGACTGAAAGGCTGAAACGTTGTAATAAATATGGCGACAAAGATGAGGACAATAGTCCGAATAATTTAAATAGTGTACATAATACCTCATCTCAGAAAAATAGATAGATACTAAAGGGCCAAAACGTTGTAATAAATATGGCGACAAAGATTAGGTTAATAGTCCGAATAATATAAATAATGTACATAATACCTCATCTCAGAAATATAGACAGATACTGAATGGCCGAAACGTTGTAATAAATATGGCGACAAAGATGAGGAGAATAGTCCGAATAATGTAAATAATGTACATAATACCTCATCTTAGAAATATAGACAAAATTAACCAGTTTAATATTTTCAAAAAATATACTGTATGCTATTAGCTCCGTTTTTTATTGTAGGATTTTAATTTGAAGATTTTTTTTTAATTCTATAGATATATCTATCCAGACACACACACACACACATATATATATGTATATATATATATATATATGAATAAAAACAAAATGGAAACTTACCTTAGCCGACACATTTCGTCCTGTGAGGGACTTTATCAAGGCACATTTGCCTTGAAAAAGTCCCCCAGAGGACGAAACGCGTCGGCTAAAATAAGTTTCCCTTTTGTCTTTATTCATATTGTTTTTTACAGATATACTCTATCTGAATTTTTTTACACACACACACACACACACACACACACACACACACACACACACACACACACACACACACACACACGCGCGCATACATACATATATACTACATATATACACTCTTACATATGTGTTCCTACATATACATCCATCCAGGCGTAGACTTGTATTAGAGCTCTTCTTATTTTTTCATACTTGTACATACATATATATATACATATACATGCCCATCGATATATACTTGCGCGCACACACATACACACACACACATATAATAATAGTGACTTTTTTATATATACCTGTACACACCTATTTATACATACCACTATTTATATATATCTGTATACACTTATATATGTATATATATATATATATATGCACCCTCATGTACATCCTTACACACACACACACACACACACACACACACACACACACACACACACACACACACACACACGGGCACTTACTTATACAACCGTAAAATAAGTAAGAAGTTGGCAAACCACACTATACAATAAACCACATTCAAATCTACAATAATTTCTATTCAATAGCATTTAGAACAAATGTCGTCAACCTTTTTCTATAGATGACCTCCTTTTTGGTTGATGATTTTCTGGTGAGGCCATTTACTTTAGCAAGAGCTCATTTTACAATCTCCGGAACAAATAAACGCTGTCATTTCTCCGTATAAACGCCAAAACTCCTTGTTTAAAAACCCAAACCAGTTAAATGAAATAAACTTTTATTTCGGTAAAAAAAAAAAAGATTTGCAAATGAATGCACACATAACTTTAAAAAGTTCTGCAAAATAAAAAAAGTTCTCTCTCTCTCTCTCTCTCTCTCTCTATATATATATATATATATATAAATATATTATTTTTACATAAATGCACACAAGAAATATAAAAGACACTTGTAAATTATTTTATTACATAATTTAAATTTATTAGAACTAAAATGTACTGTAAAATATTAAACTCGCTAATTTTGTCTATATAATCGTATTTTATGGAGGAGTACCACCCATAAAATATGATTATCCAAAAATTTTAATGAGGTAGGTTCAGTCCGCTATGTAACCTCAGCATAAAATGGACCCTAATCAGAAAAAAAAATTTGGAAATCCTTTGGAACCACGTAATTCTTTAAAGACAACAGAAAGTAACGAAGATGATTAGTTTATTTTGGTTTATTTTGTTTTACGGCATATCACCCTCAATGGGTTATTTAATGCTGACAGAATTTTTTTTTATTGTAGCACTGTAGCCACTTTCATTGCACTTGCCCCCAGCCCCAAATTTTTTTGTAGCTTCTCTAAAATATATTAGCCTCTCCCCGCCGTGGCCATGTGGCCCCGGGTTAAAAATAACTTATCTAAAATAAATTTCAAATATAATATAACCGTTACCAGTTACCCAATAACCGCTAGGATAATACAACGTGGGAACACGAAGAACCATATAAGGAGGAAATGGGAAAGTAAATAAGTTGGAACTAAGAAAAAAAAAAAAAAAACGGAACAAGAAATGCAGATAAATTCAGCTAAGATTGCAAAACAGGAAAGCAACGCTAAAACCAACACCCCCCCAAAAAAAACAAATGAACAAAAAACGAGTCAAATATATTTAAAAATTGTCAACAATTAAAAGTTCTGACGTCAAAAGAAGAGTCAAAAAAAGAGGGTCAACAATTAGGAAGAGAGAGAGAGAGAGAGAAAAAAAAGCCAAGAAATAGGCCTTAGAATAAACCGTGTAAATAGGTGGAGCTAAGAACGCCAGCCCATCTGGTTTTGGCTCATAAGAAATATAGAATCATGTATGTCAGTCGACTTAATGTTTGTTTATGTCGTCGGTACTTAATTCCAGACAGAGAAATCCCGGACAGGGGCTTTGCGGCGGTCCCGCGATGACAGGAAAACTGAGATATTTACAGTTACACTAAATTGATGACTGGCATTTAAAATATTATTGCTGGGCTTGGAATAATAAGTGTTTTCATTTAACACAATTATATAATGTTGATCCGACATTAGACCCAACTTTATTACGATAACGAGTATAATTAGCGAATTGTAATTTCAAATATTAATTTAAGCAGCGGGAAATGACAGAAATATATGAAATTAACGGGGCTTGCAACTTCATTGAAAAGAAGATAATATATACAGTTCTTCGCAGAAGTATTTGAATTAAATGAGATAATGAATTTAAGTATTTATAGTATGGGGAGAGAGACCCCTGGTGAAGAATTAAGGAACTGAGGAGGAGGTAACTCCGACACTTTTTACATAAGTAAAGATACATAATGTTCTATAGATCCACGGATCAACAGAACCCAAAGTTCATTCTTATGATAAAAATATGCTTCACCGTGATAAGGATAAAACATAATTTTATTCCTTTTGTAGAGGACCGTGTGTGTATTTATGTGTTGTATTAGAAACACGTGTGTAAATACTGGTAGAATATTAAAAGGTCCAACGACATGAAAATTGGCGGACTTAATTTGTCCAACCGAAGACGAAAGAAGACAAACAAGATATATATATATCTGAATACCGCTGGGATATTCTGTATGACAACAATCTAAACGCACTGGTAGTTCACTGTGATACATCTGACCACAATTTAGATTTTTAAAATACCAGTTTCTTCAAGAGAGAGCAGAATTCGCTGAAAAGGAAATCCATTGAGAGTGCGCTAATCCCGCAATTCTCTACAGTGAATCTTAGACTGGGGTCTTACGTTATTTCACCGATCACTGCAAAGACAATAATAGCACAATGCTGTGAACGAAATGGTGGACAAGGACTTACTTGGAGTCGGCTAATTAAAAAATCTACAGATTCCGATATCTATAATATGTATGTATATGTGCATGTGT
Source organism: Acanthosepion esculentum (assembly GCA_964036315.1). Lineage (NCBI taxonomy): Eukaryota > Metazoa > Mollusca > Cephalopoda > Sepiida > Sepiidae > Acanthosepion > Acanthosepion esculentum. Next base: position 10,764,412 of record OZ038498.1, on the reverse strand, counting down.
ATATACGGATGTGCATATATATATATATATATATATATATATATATATATATATATATATATATATATATATATATATATCAACAAATATGTATTAAACAAATGACAAAGCACCTAGACATAACATTTGTGTTTGTTGTTTGGTGAATGTTCGTATATTGGTGAATGTTTGTAATGTTCATAGCGTTTTCCCAGAAATGGGAAACTGAAATCGCTTAAATGAAGAAGAAAAATAGATTTACCTCGCCCCCACTCGAGGTGGGATGCAGCCCGAGGCCTGGGGGAAAAAGATGAAGAGGCAAGAAGTTTCATTCTTATGATAAATGAAAGACAGAAAATGTAATCTACCATTTTACCATATATTTTGAAACTTTTGTTTCATGTCTCCATTTGGATTAACTGGCCTATCACTTCCGACAAAACCAATGCTTAACTCGCACGATCTAACAATATTATATTGTAGAGGACCTTGTGCGTTTGAGTGTTATTGAATTAGGAACATGTGCTTTTATTTCCTGCTAGAAGGTTCAACTACAAGAAAATGGCGGACTCTAGGTGTGTCCAACCGAAGATGAACAGGAAACAAACAAACAAGACCGATATATATATATATATATATATATATATATATATATATATATATATATATATATATATATATATATATATATATATAAACAAATATATGTATTAAACAACACAATTTTACAATGGACATAGACATTAACATTTGTGTGTGTGTGTGTGAACATTTGTGTTTGTTCTTTGGTGAATGTTCGTACGTACGTACGTGTATGTGTGTATAATGTTCATGGCGTCTCCCACAAATGGGAAACGTTATCTTTTGCGAGAGCTCACATTGTAGAGGTGTTCGCTGAAATGAAGAAATGAAAAAGAGAACGAAGCAAGAAGTCGCCCAGTATTCATAGTGTAGGGAGAGCGACCGCTAGTGAACAATTAGGGAATTAAGGAGGAGCTAACTCCGACAATATATTCTTCTGGGAAATTTTAGCAAAAAATATTTGAGGTTCTACGTTTAGTTGTTCTTAGACGTACTGTGAACAAACCAATCAAGAAAAAAAAAATTTATCACTGTTCAGCTGTTGCCGCTATCCGACATGCGAAGTGAGTGGTTTTGTCTCGACTAGCAGTTCATTCTTCTTTTTATGTGCCGTGCTCTTTCAGGGCGTAGTCGATCGTGGCTCTCCACTTCTTCCTATCCCTTGTAGCTCTCAATAAGTTTTGTCCCTTTGCTAATTCCCCCCAGACCATGTTCTGTCATCCACTTGCTTAAGCCCGCTAGGTATGTCATGTGTTGCTTTCCCTTGTCTCTCTTTCCCTCTATTTGACCTTTATGTACCGTGTCCCTTCAGGACGTAGGCGATCATGGCTCTCCACTTCTTCCTATCCTTGTAGCTCTCAATAAGTTTTGTCCATTTGCTACTTACCCCAGACCATGTTCTGTCACCCACTTGCTTAAGCCCGCTAGGTATGTCATGTGTTGCTTTCCCTTGTCTCTCTTTCCCTCTATTCGACCTGTGAGTATGAGGTTCTCTAAGCCGTCTTTTCTCATTACGTGTCACAGAAGTTCCAGCTGCCTCTTCCTAATGTTAAGTATAAGCTTCCTCTTTGTTTGCATCCTCACCAGAACCTCATCGTTGCTCACACGCTCGGTCCATGATATCCTTAGCATCCTTCTGTTAAACCTAAAATACTGGAGCGAGTATATTGTAGAACTCTTCCACGACGAAAAAGAAAAAACCCAGAAATACACAGAATTACCGACGGACCTGAAATTCTAAAAACCGAAGTAGATGTTGAACAGAAACAAGGCGACAGGGCCAGACGGAATTGTAACAGAAATGCTGACTGCCTTAGATGATTTTGGCATAGCCGTTCATAGGTTGGCCAAAAAAGTCAACAACAGCTGATATGACGTCATTATCATTACGATCATTACTGGTTTTTCATGATGGTAGTCAAATCAGGAGAATAGGGAGGACAATTAACTAGTTTAAAGCCACAGTCATGCACAGCAACCATTGAAACGAAGGACTTGTGTACCAGAGCTTTGTCCTGTTGCAACAAGACCCCTTTTGTCAGTTTTCCTGTGCGTTGGCATAATACTCTCCATTGATAGTGTGGCCCTTTTGAAGATAGTCAATAACTTTTTTGCATCCCCAAAAGCTGAGGCCATCAACTTCCCTGCAGATGAAATGACCTTGGCCATCTTTGGGAGCAACTAAGGACGGGTGTTTTCACTGCATAGATTGTGTTTTGTCTCTGGCTCAAAGTGATGAACCTAACACTCATCCTGGGATACGAAACGTTCAAATAAACCAACTGGATATGCCTCAAAGAACGTCAAATCAGGTGTCAGAAGACGTGGAACCCACTGAGTAGAAAGCTTTGTCATGCCAATTCCATTGTGCACGATATTCTCAACTCTGTCACGGGATATGCTAATAGCATCGGCTCGTTGGTTTATAGTGAACACGATCAATGTTTTCCCCAGCGACGCCTGGAGGACGTCTAGATCTTGGGTCGTCTTAAAAACTCTCCTTTACGCTCCTAAATTCGGCTGCCCATTTTTACACTGTAGATAAAACTGGTGTGTCGTCCCATAAATGTAGCAACTATATCAATATGAATGTTCTTGAGGGCTAAACCCTTTTCTGCAGGTACTTGATAACATAACGATGACAAATTTTATCGCTACTAGTTACTTTTGAAGTTTTCTTTGAACAGCCAGATGTCTGTTTACCTGTAAATAAACAATGCAGTTATTAATAAGAAAAGTTGAAATTAATGCATGCAAGATTTCACAGCTCATCGCGCCTTCATTGTCAGCTTATGAACTTTTCAGTCCACTCTCGTATTCATATATATATATATATATATATATATATATATATATATATATATATATATATAATTTGTGTATTTAGGCAGCAATCCTTCTTTCTTGCACATTTCATTGAATACAACAAAGTGCTTTGATTTATTTTTTTATACAATTTCTCATGCGATCTAATAATTTTTTCTTTTCGGATAATAAATTATATAAAAACTGTCCAAATGTTCTTTTTATCCGAGCGCTTTCGATTATACATTTAGCCATTTTCAAGGATTAAATATTTGAATTGTTAAATAAGAAATATTTTGTTGTATGTATGTATTTATAAAATGTTTTCATTTTTCAAAACACGGTCAAGATATTGTGTTCATGTTCATAGTTGATATTATTAAATGTTTTTTTTGTTTTTATTAATAAAGCTTTCATTATTTTTAACCTTTTTTTGCATGTAGATGATGCTATTATATTGAATTATAATGAAATGTGCATATATATATGTATATATATATATATATATATATATATATATATATATATGTGAACATTGAAGTCAACACATATATATTGAAGTCAAATAAATATAGTACGCTTTAAAACTATATTTCTTTACATACATACACACACACACACACACACACACACACACACACACATATATATATATATATATATATATATATATATATATCAGTAAATGTATGCATTATAACATGAGCATTAACTGAAAAAAATGTGTTTAAATCTCTGTAATATAATGTGAGGCAATTCTCCAAAATAGAACGTTTTGAACATAATAACATAAAACCGAGCAAATACCTGCCACCGAGGTATCACTAACTTTGAAAAGAATCGTCTCATCCATCTGAGAGAATTAAGAATTTAACACTAAATCTCGGGTTAATACATCAGCCCATATGACGGGCGACCCTTCAGTATGCCCTTCGTATGGATTTGTTTGCAAATCCCGTGCAGGACTATCGTCTCATACGAAACATAAACATGAAAACTGAACTAAAAAACATTCATACGTCGAAAATGACGGGAGAGTCCATCATCATCATCATCATATATATATATATATATATATATATATATATATATATATGAAAACTGTGTGTATATAAATATAAATATATATATATTGACTATTGTTAAATCAAGAATTCGAAGGTTTTTCGAGACGAGTATAGTTACCTATATATATATATATATATATATATATATATATATATATATATATATATATATATATATATATATATATATATATATGTGCGTAATATATTATGTATATTATTTATATATTATATGCGCGGTACTTATTAGAAAGCGCTCAATATCAGAGATAGAGCTAACATATTTGGTTGGATTGATGTGACCCTGGGTTTCACGCTTTTGCGATCGTCAGTTTGTCTGACAATCGCAAAAGCGTGAAACCTAGGGTCACAAACTCACATCAACCCAACAATATATATATATATATATATATATATATATATATATATATATATATATATATATATATATATATGTGTGTGTGTGTGTATTCGTTACAGAAATTTTGAAAAATTGCTTAAACTTTTCCTACATTGTTGGACACTGCTGCACTTTCTCTATCAGTGTCGTTCATTATAATCGGATTCAGATTGGCATTTACTGGAGTACTTCTTGTTTAGCTGTTTAAATTGGCAATTGACAGCGGCAATGTCTGCTGAGGCAGATAACATTTTAAACCCAAACTTTCCACCTCTGTGCACTGGTTAATCCCCGAGATTAAATTAAGTGCTTCGCGAAAGAGTAAGATTTTATTTCGAACTATGAAAAATACAAACTGAAATTGGTAATAAAATTCATACCAGCTACAGTTGAATTTTCGAATATATGGACAAAGCGCGTCAAATTATTTTTACATGTTCTAAATTGTGGCACCAAAAAAGAAAAAAAAAAGGAATCACTGCTTTAGACTGTTTCTTTGGTAATCTGGTTGGTTGCTATTTTTGTCTTTAAAGTTACGTCGTTTTTTTTCAAAGCTTGCTCAAACGTAAGGATCAAAATGTTCCTTATTAAACTCTCACAAGCATCTCTCTATACACATTCTGAAGCTTTATGTCAAATTCTAGTAACATCGTCATTAAATTTCTGGCTTGTTTACACGTGAATATTTGATACCTGAAAAAGGTGAGAGTACGTGGTTTTCAGTAAACATTGAAATTTTTTATCAACCTGCTTACGCTCTTGTCTTATCATTGGGTTTTTCAAAGTTGAAGCTGAATAAATATCACACCCTTTCGGGTCAATAAAAGCAAGGAGAATAAAGTTACGCCCCTTAGCTTACTAACTGATTCTATAGCGTGCAGAAATTCATATTTCTTTTTCTCTTTCTCTATACTATTACCAAATTTTCCTGATAGTAATTCAAACTTTTGGGAGGTGTTAATGATATCACGTTTAACCAAAATACAATAAAAGAATGTATACTTATTGTTGAAGTTAATTTCGGATCGAGGCCGAATGGGAAGTGGGGCGAAGCTGACCCTTAATAACTATCCTAAACCTAGCTAATTATTATCGGATGATAAATTATATAATCCATTCGTTCATTGCAATTTGCTTATTCACAACATGAACCAATCAACCGTCATTTGATCCGCCATATTCACTGGGATTCTATTAAAACATCCTTGGTATAAAAAATTCATCCTTTGTACAAATGTTTTTTTTTTTACTTTTTTTTCTTGCAAAAATAATTAAAATATGAAATCATAAAATGATGGGGAGGGGATAAATCCCCAAAACGAAAATAAAATACAACAAAACTGAATATAAAATGTTAATAGGGCCCATCCACCCCACAGAAAAATAAAAGCGGCCGCTGTATGTTGCCCATAAGCAGAATCAAGAAGTTCGCTCACTAACGAAGAGTGTGTCGGAGTTAGCTCCTCCTTAATTCCCTAATTGTTCACTAGGGGTCTCTCTCCCTACACTATAAATACTGTGCGACTTCTTGCCTCGTTCTCTTTTTTTCATTTCTTCATTTCAGCGGACAACAAATGTAATCTCTCGTAGAGATCCGCGCCTTCCCATTTGCGAAAGACGCCATGAACATTATACACACATACACGTACGTAGAAACATTCACCAAAGAACAAACACAAATGTTCACACACACACACAAATGTTAATGTCTATGTCCATTGTAAAATTGTGTTGTTTAATACATATATTTGTTGATATATATATACATAGGTCTTGTTTGTTTTCTTTCATCTTCGGTTGGGCTAAATTTGAGTCCGCCATTTTTCTTGTAGTTGGACCTTCTTCTAGCAGGAATAAATAGCAGGTGTTTCTAATTCAACAACAACTCGTAAATACCCTCCGATCCTCCACAAGTGGACAAAATAAAATGTGTAGTGGGAAAATCAAAAGCTGGCCCGGTCAAGATAAAAAGGGGATGAAAAAACAAACTTAGGTGGTTGGGAATCTTGACATGGATAATAACAAAAAATGCCGGGAGCAGGTCGGTAACAATAGTTACTCACATTAACTAGGAAATACAATATTTGTCTATATCTCTGAGATGATGTATTATGATTACTTGTATTATTTACATTATTCGAACTGTTATCCTCATCTTCATTGCCATATTCACAACGATTCGGTCGTTGTACGCTCCGGCCTTCAATATCTCTCTATATCACTGAGATGAAATATTATGATTACTTGCATTATTTACATTATTTGGACTGTTATCCTCATGTTCATTGCCATATTCACAACAATTCGGCCGTTTTACTCCCCAGCCGTCAATGTCTGTCTATATCTCTGAGATGAGGTATTATGATTACTTGTATCATTTACATTATTCGGACTGTTATTCTCATCTTCATTACCATATTCACAACCTTTCGGCCGTTTTACGCCCAGCCTTCTTCAGGTGATTGGATATGGCAATGAAGATGAGGATAACAGCCCGAAAAATATAAATAATACAAGTAATCATAATACCTCATCTCAGAGATATAGAGGCCGAAATGTTGTGAATATGGCAATGAAGATGAGGATAACAGTCTGAATAATGTTAATAATGCAAATAATCATAATACCTCATCTCAGAGATATAGAGGCCGAAATGTTGTGAATATGGCAATGAAGATGAGGATAACAGTCTGAATAATGTTAATAATGCAAATAATCATAATACCTCATCTCAGAGATATATAGGCCGAAATGTTGTGAATATGGCAATGTAGATGAGGATAACAGTCTGAATAATGTTAATAATGCAAATAATCATAATACCTCATCTCAGAGATATATAGGCCGAAATGTTGTGAATATGGCAATGTAGATGAGGATAACAGCCCGCATAAGGTAAATAATACAAGTAGGAAATATAAGTAAAAAGTGGTCACAAATAGGTCTCAAGAGACTGAGATAGATTAAGGAAGATTTATTAATCCAATGTTGTATTAATAAACGAAGGCTTTTATCCAGAAGGTAACAATATTTAAGGCCGTATGAATCCAATCTTAAAACAAAGTATATTTGTAATAATGTCTTATTTAGACCACAAGCCGTTCAATTCATTCATCTTGTTGCTTCACCTTATCTCTTAGTTGAAATTATACGAGTAATTTTAAGTGCTTTCAAAGTTCCAAATCCCTAAAAATATGATTACACATAAGGTGTCATTTTGAACAAATGAAAAACAGTGAAAAATAAAATTCTAAATCCAGAATTACTATATTGTGAATTTTTTAAAAACATTTTGATATTAGAGAACATCGATTTACTAAATAATAAAAGTGGAGCCATTTTGGAGAGGAAGTGTAAACTCTGAAGAATTTGCTTGCAAAAACAAATGTCTACAGGGTCAAAGGGATAATAAAAATTACAGCGACACAATTGTTGAATAAACTGCAGTGGAATACACAAAGCGCCAGACGACGATCAAAATAATGAGGCTGACACATACACGAATAAGTATGGAAAACAATGAAATATGTAAATAGATAACGAAAGAATGTCTCAGGGTTCTTGATAAGATCCAGAGACGGATATGCAATGCAATTGGCCCTGATCTATCATCTCGTCTGCAGTCGCTCTCTCACAGACGCGACGTTGCCTCGCTCTGTCTTTTTTACAAATACTTTCACGGTAATTGCTCCGAGGAGCTGCTTTCGCTGGTTCCTAGGCCTCATGAATTTAAACGTCCCACGAGGCTGGCATCCCGTTCCCACCGCTTCACCGTTGAAACTGTTAGATGTAGACGTCTCTTCTACTCCAATAGCTTAATGTCTCGCACATCTCGCCCGTGGAACTCCCTTCCTTATTCCTGTTTCCCTGACAAATACAATCTCCAACTATTTAAGTGTAACGTCAATCGACATCTCCAGTTGCCTTGATCTATCCACTTCCCTTCTCCACATCCTTTCACCTTTCATTCCTATCTGCTCTCGCTCCAAATCTTCTGTAAACCCCCTTGCCTTGATCGATCCACTATCTTTCTCCACATCCTCTCCTTTACCACTCCTATCTGCTCTTCCTCCAAACCTTCTGTAACCCCTTGCGTGCTAGTGGTCTCCAGCCTTGCTTGGGGTGATAAGCTTAAAAAAAAATGTCATTTAAGATGATAATAAAATTATTTTCACTAGATATCTGTACTGTTTTTGTTCACATGTAGTTACTTAAACTACTGCAGAACACGTGCGATAAATTCTTCACGAGTCAATGAATTTCAAGGATTAAAATATTTCAATCAAAAATATGGCTTTCACATCCCTAGGTCAACTGCTGATGTGTTGGCAGTTATTTCTGAAAATACTCCTATCTGCTCTTCCTCCAAACCTTCTGTAACCCCTTGCGTGCTAGTGGTCTCCAGCCTTGCTTGGGGTGATAAGCTTAAAAAAAAATGTCATTTAAGATGATAATAAAATTATTTTCACTAGATATCTGTACTGTTTTTGTTCACATGTAGTTACTTAAACTACTGCAGAACACGTGCGATAAATTCTTCACGAGTCAATGAATTTCAAGGATTAAAATATTTCAATCAAAAATATGGCTTTCACATCCCTAGGTCAACTGCTGATGTGTTGGCAGTTATTTCTGAAAGGGTCTATCAAAAAGCCTAGAGGAGAGTGACAAAGCTCAGACTGCTGCTTTAGATATCTCGAATGTGTTTGACAGAGTTTGGCATGCTGGTCTTCTTCACAAGTTAAAGGCTATTATGTTTCTGGCCGATTTTTTGGATTTAATTCAATCTTTCTCATCAAATCATATAATGGAAGTTGTCTCGAACGGCCACTTTTCTAGATCTTTGTGCATTAATGCGGGTATCCCCGAAGAATCTGTCCTTGAACCTACTTTGTTTCGTATTTTCATCAACGACCTTTCCGATGTCACTAGTTCCCGACTCGTTATCTGTGCCGATGAACCAAGTATTTACTCCTGTTTTACTGGTAAGTCTGATCGGGCCGATGAAATCAAATGAGCAGATAGTATGGCAGATGCTAACCTCCAGGAGAGCGGCTCGTTGCGCCCTCTTGGTCTCCTGCCACGAAGGTTGGCTCATTTATGTTGTGTTAAACGATTTTTCTCGCCAGTTATAAGCCTACTGTTATAGCGGTTCGAACTGAGAAATCGTAGAGCCGAGTTCGAATTCCAGTAAAATCCATTGCATTCACTTACGTGCTAATACCCTCTTCTCCTCCACTCCCCCTAGTTATGGGTAAATATCAGGACAAACCGGGTTCTATAGCCTTGGATGACAATTGGTCTATCGGAGAAAGAAATGGCAACCTACTGCGGGAAAAATCTGCCTCGTCAGTCACGTATCGAAAGATACCTTATCGCCTAAGCGTATATCACGCATGGCACATAACTGACTGCGTCGAATATTGCTGCTACATCTATTCTAGTGTTTCCGCTAGAGATATCTAGAGATTCTTGATAAAATACAAAGAAGAATCTGCAATGTTATCGGTCCTGACCTCGCATCTCCGGTCCAGTTCCTTTCCCAACGCCGTAACGTAGCTTCCCGGTGCCTTTTCTATAAATATTTTCATGTTAATTGTTCTGATGAACCTTCCTCTTTCGTACCCCGACTTGTGTTGGAATTTAATTTCAAAACAATATTTTACAAGTTCACATTCTCGCTATTTTTTCTATCCTCACTCCAACCTCTTTTTACTTTCAAAACCGGCTCCCAAAGCCTTGATTCTTAACAGAGATATGAATATATTTTCTGACTAATGAGAGAGCTGGAAAATATAAAAGGAATTTCACCAACATTATTCTTTCCATGGTGCCATAAAATCTGGGGGAAACCTCACAGCTTGTTCACTCCAACCTGTTTTCATTACTTTCAAAACCGGCTCCCAGATCCCTGATTCGTATCAGAGATAAGAATGTGTTTTTTGACCAATAGAGGGGCCAGGAAATTTGTACGACGATTTTGGAAGGAAAAGTCCCCGATTCTTCTGAGCCGCCCAATTCTCCATAAATTTGGAGAATCTTTGCCTATTTGGCAGTGAGAATTTCGCCCACCGTCTGTGAGGTCGACGATAGAAAGCAACAAGTCAACTTCAGAACCCCTTTCAACCAAAGAAGAACTACCTATTAAAGGGCTGTCAATAACAGACCGTCATCCCACTACTAAAAACCAATTGAAAGCTGCATCCCTTCACCACTCCTTCTGTCGTACCCACTGGACAACTGTCGTCGACCTACGAACTCACTCAACTGCAAGTTTCCTATATATACCAACAATTTTCCTACTCTACAAGAACTGTGAGTGTTTTTAAACCTTAAGAAAATTCTATTCGCTTAAAGAACTTTTTAGGCGCTCAGAGAAATATTTTGAGCAAGCCTTTTTTCTGCTAGGAACATTTTCTCTTCCCTTAAAGGACATTTTCTCTTTTCCATTTCTTTCTCTCTTAATTGTCTTTATCCCTTTTCCTTTTTTTCTGCATATGTAAATAAACAATTTCTTCTTTTGTTGTTACACACCGAGCAGGAAATTTTTCTTTATTCGTCCGCGCCTAAAAGAGAGAGTTTGTCCGCTCTAGTCTTGCTGTTTTTTACTCGCGTTTTGTGGCAATTTTTAACATCAACCTAATTTTTAAACCTAAACCCTTTGATGCGGGAAAGCCGGGACAAACTTTCCGCGCACTTCACGACCTTAACAGGAGTACTAGATTGGCAGATCGGTATCATTTTACTGTGGAAATTGATAGATGCAACCATTAGGTCTTTGCTAAGAGTTTTTTTTATCCCGCACTTCTCGCTTCTGGAACTGATAATGGTAATGATAAGAATAGCCGTTTCCATACAGGAAATATTCAAGATTCATTGACTTCAGTTAGTGTTACTGCCTTATTTCTTTTTTGAGGAATATAGTCTTCTCATGTTCACTATCTGTTATCGCTGGTTTTAGTACTGAAAGTAGTTTCCAGGACGGTTGATGTAATACAAACTGTATAAAAACAGGCTGTCTACGAGTATCCACTAAAAATAAAGCTTAAAGTTATATATTTATATACATTTTATTAATTGCTCGACTGAAAGGTAATTTCAATTGAATACAGGTTATCGATGAGTTTATTGAATAGAGTGCTCAATATCTTGAGTTTTGTAGATCTTATCAAAAACGCGATAAGCATACACTTGTAGGGGGACCACAGTTGTTTTCCCTTGGGTTGAGCTCATGGGAGTTCAGCCCCTTTAGAAAGAACTCTTCTGTACCATTTTTTTGCTTCCCTTTTTTTTTTTTTGAGAAACGGTCTCTTTACTTTCCTGACAACAGATCGTTCGCACACGTGGAAGCTAGTGATCATGTACACAGTCTAATGTGTAATTTCTATTCACTTATCTACGGGCGGTCAAATGCCAAAAAGCTGGTATGTTATTTCTTTGTTGCCGTTCTGTAAACATTCTTGCCCATCGGACAATCATTTGTTTTTTTGTGACATGTGAATCCTTTTAATTGTGTATGTAAGTTGTTTGCCTTATTAAATGTTTTGTTTGTTACGCTCGCGTATCTCGTCTTTCGATATTCGCATTCAGTGTTAGTGTATCAATGTCTGATAACTTATACTAATACGCTGAATTAAAACATTCGCAGCAAAATCGAGCAGGCAACTTTTAAGCATCTGACTATCGGTTCTATTAAAGGACAGACGAATTACATCGCCTCCTCCTTCATTTTATTGTGGCACCTTCAACTATGTATTTGGTTATCGCGTTTTTAATCAGATTAAAAAAAAATCTTATCATTACAATCATTTTATGATTTTCTCCTTACGCCACATAGAGTGAAAATTTTAATCTTCCCGTTGAAATTTGCATCACTGAGGTTTCTTCCTGGGTGAAAGCCAGCATCGAAGCTTTCGTACCAGCACAGGAAATATCAAGTGAAACTGCAATTTTCTCGTTGTTTCAGATCTGCTTGTTTAGCCGCTATAGCCCACAGGAATCATTACTTCCGGCTATACCATCGTGACAGTTCGGATCATAACAGATGCCTCTTTGTAACTGCTCGTAATTAGTGTAAGCGTATTCTCATTGAGGAACAGTCTCTGTTCATTTGTAGAATGAAACAATGTACAGCCTCTCACAAAATCGGTTCTTGAGATTACTGGCGGCTCTGTAAAAGCGTTTTGAACAAGAGTAAATCTTGAATCCTCTTCAGTCAGTTTGAAATATTGTCATCTAACTGCTGATAAAACACAATGCTTTGCTCAAAAAGTCCTCTTCCGACTTCATTCTCGAATCATCAGACATATGTGCGTCTGGTTTTCCAACAAGAACGGAATCGCTACTGAGTGATATACACATAATTCCGCCCATGGTTTCTGCAACCCAAAACTCGATCCCCATAAGGCATGAGAACTTAACGGTATCCTGCAATTGTCCTAAGGAAATTTATTCCCAAACTGGCTCCTGATTTCTCTAAACTCTATAACAAATGTCTTGCTACTTTTTGCTTTCTAGCTTCGTGGAAACCCTTTTCTATAAATAACTCTCTTTAAAAAATCTGGTGGATCTTCTGATCACTCGAATGATCAAAATAATGAGGCTAACACATAGACGAATATGAATCGAAAGCAATGAAATATGCAAATAGATAATGATAGAATGTTATTCAAGATGATAATAAAGTTATTTTCACTAGATATCTTTATTTCTGAAAGGGTCTATCAAATCTTTAGATAAGTGACATAGATCGGACTGTTATTTTAGATATCTCGAATGCGTTTGACATACTGGTCTTCTTCACAAGTTAAAAGGCTATGGTGTTTATGGCCGACTTTTTGAATTTTATTAGTCTGTTTGGCAAAGTACAAGAGAAACTAATCAATTCTGAATTGGTTCAGTTACTCATTTACGGTGGGGTAATGGATAGCGGCTTGGATTGAAGAATCGGAGGGCTGAGTTCGAATTCCAGTCGAACCCATTACATTCACTTACGTGCTGATACCCTTGGGAAAGGTATGGATCCTCTTCTTCTCCCCCTAGCCATGGGTAAATAGCAGGACGGACCAGGTTCTATAGCCTTGGATGGCAACTGGTCTACCGCAGAAAGAAATGGCAACCTACTGCGGGAAAAAAATCTGCCTCGTCAGTCATGTATCGGAATGATCGCCTAAGCGTGTATCACGTATGGCATATAACTGACTGACTCATTTTACACAACCTTCTTTTAGATAAACAATATGGCTTTCGTTTCTGGAGGTCGACGTGTTACGGTTTTGTTTTGATTTTTTTACTGGTAGTTCAGATAATACAAAGCCCAAAGTAGTCGGTTACTGAGTAAGATTATAAAGGACAAGGAAGTAAGAGAGTGTTCTGAGGATGAGCGGGATAGATATCGGTTGACCCTTGACTTAACGATACCAATATTGTAGATGTCAGAGAAGCAGTCTCTCGGGAGTTTGTTAAACAAAGTAACAGTCCTAAAGAATAAACTGAGTGAAACTTGCTTTATATATAAAAGATAAACGACTAGAATGGGATAGTTTGCCCCCGTGAACGCAGCAGGGCGGGCCCTAGCTGTGAATGTCTGAGCGGGTGTAGCTAAAGAATTTAACTCGGCGAAACATCTGCCATATTAAATACCCGATATAGTAGTGAAAAATTGGCAGCGTTTCGTCTGTGGGATAAAAGTTGCAGGGTGGAGAATAATTTACCCCCCCCCCCCAAGGCTGCGTAATCGCTGTTGTGGCTGGATAGTTTAGATTTGACAGCACCATTCCATACACTTTATCACAACTTCTTTCTCTCTTTCTCTTTATGCCTTTTTGTCCTATCCCCCTCCCGTATCAATATATAACTTCCATTAACAAATTTAATGTGTCAGTGTCTGGATTTCCTCTAAAAATTTAAATTTGAAAGAATAGAAATGTTACATCTAACTCAATCATGTCTCTCTACCCCCTTCACTTCCTCACTTCGTTAATTTACTTATTACTGCCCGTCATAAATGTGTAAATTTCTTTTCATTTTTCGTTTCAACCTGTGGAAATAAAATCTGATGATCCGTTGTCCTTTAAAAAGGGCTGTGGTGAAATAATTTATTATATGGAACCTTAAAGTTGTCTGTTTTTATTTAAATTTAATATATATATATATATATATATATATATATATATATATATATATATATATATATATATATATAAAGAAATATAGTTTTAAGGTGTGCTATATTTAGGGGATAAAGTGCTCAATATCAGAGATAGAGCGTGTGTAAATATAAAAGTGAACATAGAAGTGAACACTTAGAGGCGACAGTCTGTTTCATGCTAGATGCACTCGGCAGGCCTGACGATTGCGTCTAACATGAAACAGACTGTCGCCTCTAAGTGTTGACTTCTATGTTCACTTCATATATATATATATATATATATATATATATATATATATAATATAAAAGGCTCAAGCACTAATATTCCAGGGTTAGAATTTATTACATTGGATATTCTTACTCTGTCCTGGACATTGAGTTCTACCTGGATTCTATCCTCTTGGGAATTTATATATATATGTGTATGTGTGTGTGTGTGTGTGTATATTGACCACTAATATTACCAATATCTATATCTATATCTACATATATATATATATATATATATATATATATATATATATATATATATATATATATATATATATATATATATATCAAAGGCCTTCGATATATCTAGGACGATCACTTTCGGGAGATTTTTATTATTAAGAGCTTCACTGATTCTTACTGAATTTGTTAATAATGCCTTAGATAAAAACGGTGAGGCTCGGGCTGTGGCTTTAGATATCTCGAAAGTGTTTGACAGGTTCTGGCATGCCGACATGCTTCACAAACACAGGGACTAAGTTGTCTTCTCTAATGTTTGGCAATGTAATCGTTTTTAATAAATCGAAATGAAAGTCGGTATTGAACGGACATATTTATAGATCATTTCTTCAGATTAATACAAGTCTGCCAAGATTCTATTCTTGGACCGATGCTGTTTCTTGTCTTCATCAAAAACGTTTTAAATGTCATCAGTCATCAGTTCCTGACTTGCTATTTACTCCTTTCTTAATAGTAAGTTCGATATGCCAGAAAAAAAGGCAGTAGATATCAGAAAAGACTTACAAGCAGTTGTTAAGAGGGGCAAGAAATGGGTTGTTACTTTTAATGCCTCCAAAACGGAACTGTATGATTTTTTCTAGCTTTCACAGTTACATTTCTATTTCTGCACGAAATTTGGATTTTATTCTTTATTATATATATATATATATATATATATATATATATATATATATATATATATATATATATATAAGTCAACATAGAAGTCAACACTTAGAAGCGACGATTGCATCTAGCATGAAACAGACTGTCGCCTCTAAGTGTTGACTTCTATGTTCAATTTTATATTTACTCACGCTCTATCTCTGATATTGAGCACTTTATCCCATAAATATACCACACTTTAAGACTATATTTCTTCATATATATATATATATATATATATATATATATATATATATATATATATATACATGAATCAGTCATACAAAAAGTATATTAATAAAGTTAAT